>JAHXMQ010012337.1:66344631-66549188 GCA_020466415.1 Ammodramus savannarum pratensis
ATCAATACTTCTGATCAGACTTAAACAATGACTTGTTGACAAGTTTCTGCCTTTTTTTTTTATGGCTGCCTTGCACCTGTTTCTCAGGAACTTTTGTTACTGAAATGGGAAATCTACTGTCTTTAAAACTTAATGAATATATGAGCACTGTATCTGTTTTTATGATAGTCTTGAGTAATCTTTGCTCTCTGTATACAAATACTCTTGTTCTCCATACATACTTTAAATGTTTTCTGTATTGCACTAGCAATGAACAGTCCATTCTTTGTGTTTTCTTTCCATGCAGACCTAACTTCTTTGTTTTTACTGTTTTCAGAAATCTGCTTGCGTAGGCCGAGGCTATTTCTTTTGGGAAAGTATTGAGGGTTTTATAATTGTTTGTGAAGATATTACTGATTACCTAACTTTCATATTTAGATTTGTCTGACTTTTAAATTAGTAGTGCTGGCACTTGTTTTTGTGACTGTAAACATGTTTGCAGTGAATGTTTTTTTGTCCTTCCTCTTAAAAAATATTTTTCTTTTCTATTTTAACCTTTAGAAAGAACCTATTTAAGATCACTCCTATTTAATCTTACAAGTATTATTCTAAATTTCACTGAATGGCAGTGTTTTTGTCTGTTTAATTAAATGTCCATTGTTTAACTATTAATATTTTTTTTGTATTTCACTAAACTGGATAAGCAAATTTGGATTGAATTTTGAGTCTACATAAATATCAGAATTGTCACTGCATTTTTTCACTTTTGATTTTCTTGCAAGGAAGAATTAGCAAGACTTTCGGGGTAGAAATGCCAACTTCCACTGGCTTCTTTGATGCTGCTGGAACACAGAGGAGTGGAGTTGTTTGTAAAAAACAAACCACCCATAAAAAACCAAACAGCCCACCCCAAAGTTCAACTCCCCTTAACTCTACAACAGCTGCATGAGTTGAATCAAATTATGTAATTTTTATGGAAGATGTGTGAAATAAATCACAGAGACTAAATAAGCTGTGGGAAAGGAGTGATCTGTAGCACAGTCTGCAGTCATGGTTCCCAGTTATCCAGTCGGGCTATTTACAGATGTATGCAGGTGCTCTTCAGCACCACAGCAGTGATTTCCTTGGGATGGAAAAAAAGAATAAAAGATAGAAGAAGAAACCCTAAAGTTATAAAAGATAAAGAGGGAGCACACCCTATTTCATCTCATGCTACTGTAGAGCCAAGATGCAGAAAGAGAATATATTTTAAGACAGAGCTTTAGTTTTCTGAAATGTAGCTAAAGTGTTTTGAAGTGTTGATGTACATTTGATGTACATTCGGTGTGTGCTACTTCACAGGAAAGATTTAGTCTTAAGTTTTTGTACTTGTCATTCTTTCCTGAAGTTACTTCCTTTCCATCGTAACTGATTATGGTAAATATTACAAATAAAAGATGTTTTTGTATCCATGAAAATTTCTTTTTAAATATTGTCTGAGGCAATGTGAGTACAATTTACCTGTACATGTGTAAAGAGTTACACATAAAAGATAGAATGAAAGAAGGCTCTTTGCATTGAAAGTTAAGGCTTCCTAAGAGATGGCCTTATTGATGATAGTGTGCTATATAAAAGATAGCAAAAGTAGAATGAGGTGAAAAAGAATATCTATATAGTACCAAGAAAGGGAGATTTTTGCTTTAAGTTTATTTTCTAAATTATGATTCTATGATTTGGCTGAATGCTTGAACTCTGTCTAAAACCCTTTTTCTGATCTATTCTTCTTCTGTTGTTTTTCTACTTGATTTATCTGTTAACTAACATTTTTACTAATATTAGTGTTTCCTGACACTAGGGACATTGCCACATTATTTTTCCATGTGTATTTTGTGTAACAGGTTGAGCATCCTCAGCGGTCCAAAAAAGCAGTGTGGCATAAGCTGCTGTCTAAACAGAGGAAAAGAGCAGTAGTGGCCTGCTTTAGAATGGCACCGTTGTATAATCTGCCAAGGTAAGAGCTGAATTATTCTTTCACAAATCCACTACAGTTCATACAGAGCTATTTGGCAAGCTCAAAATGAAAAAAAAGAAAAAAAAAAAGAAAGCCAATAATTGATAAACTTGGTATTATAGCTTGTATATTGCTTTATTTATTAGATTTAACTACTTTTCCCCATCTTCTGAAAAGAATAACAAAAAATATAATTTTCAATTTATAATTTCAAGTCTGATTCTCAACTTTAAAAAATGCAATCATTTGAGCACAATCCAAAGTTATCCATTTGTTATCTTAATATTTGTATTAAAAAATATAAAATTTTTTTATATATAACGAACATAAAACTCACCAATGTGATAATTTATTTTTTTACTTTTTGCATTTAAATTTCTTTACAATTTTATTTATTATCTATTCCTAAATAATTATTACTATGTTTTAGCATCAGTTTTACAAGTTAGTGTGACACAGTTTTAAATCTTAAACATCTTAATGTAGATTTGCTTTTTAAATGGGTACTTTGATAGGTTTTAACATAGAACCTTTTCTTCCCTTTTAAATCATTATTGTACTGACTGGACAGTTGTTCAAGCTAAATGAAATTCATATTGGTCAAATCTTCTTTTTAGAAGTTTACAGTTTTTGTTTTAAATGTTCCTTTTTAGACACCGAGCTGTCAATCTCTTTCTTCAAGGCTATGACAAATCTTGGATTGAAACAGAAGAACACTACTTTGAAGACAAACTGATAGAAGACTTAGCAGTACGTCTGGGTGAAAGGGTCATAGGAATTTATTATGGATTAACATTCTCCTTGTATAGTAATAATTATAAATCTCTGAAGTAGCTAAGGTATCGCTTAAGCTTTCTCTACCCAAAGGGATGAGCTATAACCAAGTCACTTGGACAGTTTTTTAAAAATTACACTTGATGGAGATTCCAAAATCCCCTCAGGCCCTTTGCTTCAGGGCTTCAATAACCTTTTATAAAGCTTTTTTTTCCTAAATTACATATCAATTGCTGTCATTCCCCTGTCTCTTATCTTCTGCCCTGTGGAGAACTGGAACAACCTATTCCCTCCTGTTTTGCAGCTAACCTTTGTGTATTTGAGGACTACATAATCCACATTAAAGCCATTTAAGTCAAAAGGTTAGAATATGAAACTAGAGGAATCTAGTCTTAGATCAGTCAGTTCCTTCGAACATGTCAGAGTCTACTTCTTCACAGAAGAATCCTCTTGGCAGGGACATGAAGATTTTTCCCAATAGTGAAGTGTTAGAACCATGTCTTTAGCCTTGCAAATACCTACAGTAATTTCCTTTTAAGTCTGGGGTCCACATCCCTTACAATTCTCTCTCTGAAAGGTAGAATTCACAGCTTGGGCAAGAAACTAGGAACTGATTCAGTCCCTGGGATGTCCAACAGAACACAATCTGAAATAAGTCTTTTTGTTGTAAGGGGAGCCTGCTCTCTGTAATAGAGAGAGGAAGAAAACCATAAGATTTCTATTAGCAAAAAAAATAATAATCTGCTTTTACTGCTTAAAGCTTATGCTTAAAACCAGTCACCCAAGTTGTAAACAATTTTGAAAATTAGGATCAAAATATTGAAAGGGAAATCAACAGCAATGAGCTTGACACAGACAGACTTTGGAAGCTCAGTTTTGCCAGCACACATGCAGAATTAATTTATAGTGGCATCCTTATTTTACGAACAATATTATTCTTACTCTGAAAATACAAGAGACTTCTACAGATGTTTACTTTGTATACAGCCTTTTAAACTGATATCCTTATGTATCCCAACACAATGCAAGTGTTTTAAATAGTGCAGGTTCAGTTTCAAAAATAATTCTATTTTAGCAGTTTGGAGCATGAGTGTGCAGTGGAGCAACACAGATCTCTGCACGTGTGCATGTACGTGCAGGTGTGTGCATGTAAGGAAATAGCCCAGCATGGTAATTTGGCTTCAGTGACATAAAGGATTATCTCCTTACCTCCATGATGAACCCATTGAGTGAAAAACTTTCTCAGAGAGGACAGAAACAGACTGACCTGGCTTTTATATCATCCTTTATTTAAAAAAAGGAAAAAAACCTGCAGTAATTCCCTTTTAATTCCCCACAGATATGGATTTGTGTGTTTCCATTGCTCTCTTTGGGAGACATGTATTGCACCTTTCATTAAAAAGAGCACACAAAACTCCATCTGTCGTTTAAATAAATTTACGTCACATTCTTGCTACCTTGGAGCTCTCACTCCCAGAAGGGTGAGAATTTGAGTTTCAGATATGTGAATCTGACACAGAATGTTTTGTGGATGTCATGAAAGATGTGTTTGTGTTGCTGGTGAAGTTTCCTCTTAGGGAAACTATACCCTGGTTTAGCAAGGAGTTAAAAGTTTATTGAACTGTCAAGATGGAATCACAGCCTAGGCTGGGGTAACAGAACTCATCTGGAACGGGAGAAAGGGGGAGCCTTGGACTCTCTGATGTATTCTTGAAGGGTTGTCTGAAGTTTCTGGACTGTTCACATATTAAATAGGAAAATTAATTGATCCAAGACCCAGAAACCATAGGTAAGATCCCTGTCCTTCAACTCTCTCTAGTTAGTACACTACAGTCTTTTTTGCCACAGTGAGTTCTTTCTCAATACTGAGAACCTTGACCATTCTTTTCTGCTAAGTAAAAATTATTGAAAGGAACAAATACAGTCAAAGCTGTTTTATTGCTAACTTTGCCAGATCCGGTGATTTATAGACGGGTGGTAAAAGCTTTTTCTGGGATTTGGGAATTAAGCATTTCCCTCACATAAAAGCAGAGAACTGAACTTACACTTGCAGATTTTCTCCCTCAATCTTCTCTCCTTAAGTCTGTTACACAGACGTGAATCTTCTTCTTCCACTTGTGGAGTTAAAGGATAAAAGAATTCACTTGTGCTCTTTTTGAGGAGTTTAATTGTGCTGATTCTTAATTCTGATTCAACATATCAAGCCTCTGAGGCAACTAGATTTTTATGTTTGATGTTAGCATCGTAAGGTATTCAGCACTTTTTATTAATTGTAAAAATGCTTCTGCTTAAATAAATAGGTTATATGAACACAAGCTTATTTGACATAATTGTTGGTAGTTGTTATTGGACATAATAAATTGTAAGAACAATCTGTTTAATAGAAATTTAGATTATATAAAATAATAATACAATAAAATTAAATAATATTTTTACGTCTTCAAGATTTAGAAATGACAGCTAAAACTTACCCAACCTAATTTTTTTACCCTCTTATCCTACATTCAGGTAAAGCTTTTTGTTTTACACTTAAATATAGGGCAAACGTCTCAAGACGATGAATATTAGGCATACTTATTTGCCAGAAATTTCGGAAAATCACTGATTCTAGTGTTCATGCTGTGCTTAATAATGAGTTCTCCTTTACTCAGTCATTGGTGAATTTGATCTTCCATTTAATTTCAATAAATCTATGTAAACTAGTAACACATTAACACAACTTCTGCACTTTTGTTTCATCAGTTTTTATAGCATTAAGGAGATATCCTGGTTGATAACATTATGAAGTACAGAATACTGCCAGTTAATTAAAGAGAAGGTCAGAATTCTAAATGAGATTGAAATAAAGAGCAGGGGAAGACATCCATAATTGTTCTGGTCTTGTTACTGGTACTGTAAATATTATCACATACTGAAAAATGTGAAATGAACCTTGTATGGCCATCATAGAATGGTACATGGAACAACCACTGTGCATAGACATCAGCTGAAGGGAATTCTCAGCTGCAGCCAATCATGTTTGGGACAGCTGCATGAGAAAGGTGGACTTCATAGAAATAGCAGTATTCATAGAAAGCTATGGGCATTCCCATAGGAATCTCTCTGGCATGCAAAATTTGTTTTCTTGATAGACAACAATCCATTTTCCTTGTATTTCTGAAGTGGCCAACCTATCCTTATTGCTTAAAAGATAACATATGGCAATATAATAATGTATTATTAATTCTGTCTTATCAATGCATGGAATTCTTTTTATCTGTGTTTTGGTGTATAGTGCTAGATGAAAACAAGGGCAAAGAGTGGGCATATTTTACTCAACCAATTTTCTTTGAGCTTCTATATTCTTCACAGAAAAAAGTGTCTGGACAAAGCAATTTTGTTATTAACTTGATAGGCAAAACTTGCTTTCTGAAAATGTCTTTTTGCAAACAATAAAAAGTCAGAGATTTGTATAGATGCTTTTCAGAACACCACTTTTGTTGTCATTGTAGTATTTAGGACCACATTTTCTTTCAAAGAAAGGCAACTAGAGCTGTCTAAAACTGAAAGAAAAATAACCACATGAAAAAAGAACCCTCTTTATGCATTTATATTTATTACTGAATGATATATAATATTTTTTGTACATTATTGATTGTACATGTCCTAAAATCCTACATCCTGCCAACAGTAGTGTTGTTGGTAGACTGGAGCTGTCTAAAACTGTTGGTAAACTTCAGGTTTGGATTTCTTCTCCCTCAAAGTCTCTCAGAGTTTCTCAGTGAGCATTATACCTAGCATAGACTTGAAACAGGATTTTCATTTTTATCTGATGAAGCTCGTTAACATAGCAACAGACAGTATAATAATAAATGATGGCATGTGGTTCCCACTAGTTCTGAATAACAGAGTAAGACTGAAGTAATTTTCTGAATCTAGGGAATAGAGTTGATTTTTATGAGGAGAAGAAATCCAAAGCTTTGCAAGGGGCATCATCTTTGTGAGTCTTCATGGTCATAAACACAGTCGGGGTTCCGTTTTGTCATACTTTGCTTGGAAGTTGCTTCCTCCTGGTTGTTCAAATCAAAATTATCTATGTTAATATTAAATTATTAGAAAATTGCACAGAATGAAAACTATTTCACTATAGAGAATTAAATATACTTTTATTTTTTTTTTTTCCTAAAGAAACCTGGAGAGGAACCACCAGAAGAAGATGAAAGCCTTAAAAGAGTTGATCCTTTACATCAACTTATTCTGCTATTCAGTCGAACAGCCTTGACTGAAAAATGGTAGGGATGGTGTGAGACACTTCAGAGTGTATGCAGATTTTCAGATTACTCCTGTATTTGAAGTCATATATGTCTCTTTTCAAGCGAGATTGCATAAGCTAGGCCAAACCGTGCGTATGAACATACGGTGAGTTTGAGTTACACTCAAACCTCTTTAGCTTGTGGTATGTAAAGAGATTTTAGTATGACTTTTTCACAGCTATGGATACTGTGTTCAGGGCTCACTACTCCTTTGTCTTGTGTCTATGTTCCCTATTGACAGTTACATTCTGAATATGAAATATATTCTAAGTATAATTAAAAATTAACTATATTCACTTTACTGGAAGGTGTTTATGAATTTCTGAGTACTGTGTTTGTAGCTGGCTATACTTTTCTATTTGTATAAGTTAATAAAGTCTTCATTTTCCAAAAATACTTTAGTAATTATTTATGAGCATAGAAGTTGTTTTAAAATATTTTTAAGGTGTTTAAAAATATTTTGGCACTACAGTTCTGCTGTAATTAATCTTCCTCATTTTACCTTTCCTCTGTCTGTTAACCAGCAAACTGGAAGAAGATTTCCTGTATATGGCTTATGCTGACATTATGGCAAAGGTAACTTGTTTGATACCTATTGCTTATTTTGTGTGTTAATTAAGTTAGTTTAGAAGATCAAGATAATTAATTTGTAAAGTGTTACCTGTAAATTGCGAGTTATCAGCAATGTTTTCTTTCTACATGGTATCAGAGCTGCCATGATGAAGAAGATGATGATGGTGAAGAAGAAGTGAAGAGTTTTGAAGTAAGATTATACTTGTTTTGTTTTCCTTGTCATGTTAGATATTATTTCATAGCTTCCAGCTGACATTTATGTTTTTTGGTTCATGGCTTACTGCAGCTTATTATGCCAGTGAACTGCATGTCACAAGCTGGATATGGCAGATACAAGTCCCTAGATTAATATTAGTGAAATAAAACCATGCACAGTATTACACAAGATTAAATACAGAATAATTTAGTATATCTACATTTATCTTATTTAACTTTAACTTTTTAGTTAGGTATTACAGATAGTAGCTTAGTCTAAAAGTCTGATAATAACAGACTGAATCTTTTAAATTATTCGGTCCTACCATTAGTTTGGATTTTTAAAATACCATAATACTACTTTTTGCAGTAGTCATTTACATTCAGTACCTATAATTCGTACAGTAGTTCTATGTTCACACATATGTTAGTACTTCTTTATAAAATGTGGTGAACTTCTGTTCATTGGTACTGCTAAGAATTTTTGCTTGTGTTGACAATAGGAGCTCTATATTTATTAGTGTTTAATGTTGAGTTTTTAGTGATCATCACTGTTTAAGGATATACACAAGTTCATTACAAGTGTAAGAGTTGAGTCCTTGTCCTGTGTTTGCTCTGGGATCTATCTCTCTTTTTCCATTAATAAAATGGCATTTGCAAGAACTTTGTCTCTTCTGAGGGGCACTGAGGGAATTAGCTCTTTAATATTTTTAATATTTTAATGTGTTTTGGCATATTACAATTCTGACATTAAAAGGTGTCTTTTGTGTCTTTCAAATCAATTACTATTTATATTTCATATCTCTACTAAAACACAGAAACATGAAATAAATACTTTTATTAATTTTTTTTAAATTCTAAATACAAGGATTGATTTGCTGTAAAATTATCTCTGCTGTTCTGATTATTGAGGAGTGGTTTGGGTCATTTTTACTTTTACTCCATTCTTTTATGGACATAGAATGTTCTGTATGTTTTCTACATGATGCTACATGATATAAGACTGAATTATTTAAGTACATATTCCATATTTGACTGTATAAAGAAATCAGAAAGAATATAAATACTAAATTCTTTTCAATCACTCAGAAGTCCAGTTGAGTTACAAGTAATATCCTCAAAATATAAAGTTTTGTTTCTTGGTAAATATCTCATTATGAGCCCAAATTTCAGCATGTTTTTCTGAATCTTTTTTTCTTTTCCCCTGGGAATGCAGTATATGACATACCACTGACAAAAACTATTCATTCCTATAGGGTCTTAGCAGTTAGCCTCTACATGCTTGTTAGATATCAAAATTCTCATGCTTATAAATATGAAAATTTTTAAATAGGAAGTCATTGAGGTGTATGAAAAATCTATCAGTAAGAAATTTGTTAGTGCTCCTTACCTAAATTGTGATGGGTTCTTTGTTTAGCATTCAATTTTTTGTCTTGAGAGAAGATCCTATTCATCTGTTTCTCTTTATTATTTTTCTTGTAGCTGTGAAACTTATGTTTAAATAATGTATTTATATGTTCAAAAGACAATTTTGTGTATGTATTTGGTCAGTCACCTACAGAAAAAAAAATTGGACTTATTTTTCTTAATACTATTTCGCTTCTTGTCCTTGCCCTTCCTTAAGGTGACAGGATCACAACGCAGCAAGGTAAAACAAAAAAAAAATATGTGTGTATTTGTCTGGGTCTAATTTTGTGATTTTTCAGACCCAACATCTTGGATAAGTTCAACTAAAGGGTCTTGATATAATTTTTAACATTTCAGTTTCAGCATGACATCCCTACCAAACCCTTTTTGTGCGCAAGCTCTTTAAAGATTTCAGGAATTATTTATGCAGAATATGCCGTGTAAAATTGTGAAACTGTTTTGGGGAAAGCAGTGTTGTTTGGCTTGTTCATGTTGTTTTGCTGTTCATGCCTTTTGTGCATCAGTTGTGTATCTGGTTTTAACTTAATTTGAATTAGTAAAGCAACTTATGTAGTTATTAAGGGAAAGTAGTTGAACTTTTCTTCTGTATCTTAGCAGAGACGCGTTTCTGATGTAGTGGTAGAATTCTGTTTCCAATATTTGTCACAGAGAGAGCATCAATCATAGTCCATATCTGATTTAGATCCTTTGGAACTGAGTTCTCAGCCTTCAGCAATATAGTATTTTACAGAAACTCCTTAGATACTCCTTACCTTAAATGATTCATAGTTCTTCTATGTTTTTTCTAAGAACATAGAGGCAATAGCTCTGAAACTTAATTGTTAATTATTTTATTGGCTCTGTTTCTTGCTCAGCCTTTTGTGTGTTATCAAGAAAGCCTCACCAGTTGTTTCTGAAAGGTGTCCCATGGCTATGTAGCTGACTATTTGCCTGCTTCATGCAGGTCAAAGTCTCAGTTCCCACTCTTGACTCAGGCCACTTGCTGGTGGTGCTGCAAGGCTGATATTCTGGGCGAAGGTAGGGTGTGTGGAGTAGCTAGTTTTTGGTTCTGAGGGGGTTAAATACAGTTATTTGTTCTGTGGTTAATGATAGCTAGATTAAGTAAGGATGACTTGCTTGAGATTTGACATGCACAGATTTATCCAATGGCCAGACTTCAGTCAGTAACTTCAAATTTCATTTCCTATGGCAATTGTAACCTTCTCCATGGAAAGGAGCAAGGAGATTTTGGTATTTTGTTTGCTAGCCTTCTATTAACATTCACATCACAAAAAAAAGAGCTTCCCTGGCATCTGTGGGGAGAGATGATGTATTTCAGGATCAACTTTATTCTTACACCTCCAAAAATTTGCACAGGTCTGTTCCATATGGCTTCATATGATAAAGGCATTATTCTGGAAGATGAATGTGCTCACAAAAATTTATTTAAAAGGTATTGTAATTATTTTGAACAAAGTGCATATCAAAAACCCGAAAGGAAATATATAAGGAGTCTAATAATACAATTTCTTCTTTTTTCATTCCAATAATTCAGCTATTCAAATACTACATATCTATCACTCTGCTTAACTCGTTATCACTAAATCTTATATGCTTCAAATTTTTTTTTCTTGCTGACTGTGAAGTATTTTAAAAGGGAACAAAAGCACAACAAGAAATAACCCTTGCTTTCTTCATACATGGCATCAATCAGTTGAGCAGATGTGAAACTGTACATACCAGATGCGTGTGTCTTTGTATGTGTATTTGTGTGTTTCTTTTTGTCTGGTGATCAAACGTCAATGTTGAAGGCAGTTCTTTTATTCTATCCTGTGTATCCATGTGAAAAGTGTGACTGTTCAGTTTGTTTGGGGATAAAAGTCTACTGCTCCTCTAGACTTTAAAAATGTGTGGTGTTTGAAATCTTGGATCCTTTTGCATTCAGAGCAAGAGAGATATTTGGGCAAGCTTAGAATATGATGAAAATGCCGAGTGTATTTTATTGACAATTCTGTTGCTCGTATCTCATGCAGGGTAGTCTTATTTTTGTACAATTAATTTAAATTGGGTTAATAGTGTGAACAATAGATGTGACAATAATGTTCTCTGTATGTTAGTATGTTCCTGTCAACATTTACCTGCTAATATTTGCTTTGAGTTGTTACAGATGTCTTTGCCCCTTCCCCTTTGTCTCAAAGTTAACTTTTTGTCTTATTGAACAGATGCTCAATTGAGCAACCTGTAAAGTTGGTGTCACTGTCTCCTTTGATTCCATTTGATAAGAAATTCTTTTAAATCTAGCTGTTTCACAAGCTAAATGCAAATAATTTTCTGCATTTGAGTCACTCCTACATATTAATGTGCACTAAATACTTGTAGGATGGGAACTCAAAGAAAGAATCAAAATTTAACTCTTATTTTTAAACTCATTTATATTAAATTGATTTAAATTGACTTTTCACAGGAAGAAAAGAAATTGAGGAAATAGAGCTTCCTATGTCAGTTCTTTTCATTCCTGTTACTGGTAGCAACTTTTTTAGTAGACTTCTTTATTCACAAATTTTTTGACAAAACGATACATTGTGCTGTCACTTTCCTCAGACAAAAATTTTCATGTTTCTTTACATACAAATAATGCAACCTCATAAAGGTACAGCCCTTTGAAGATGGTTACCTGTATCTCCTACTATCACAAATCCAGAATAAACCACTGAGTGTCCATATACAACATATTTACAAAAAGTAGCTATTTATTCTGTTAAGTAAAATCAGGCTCCATATTCAATGTATGAATTCTAAGAAGGTAAACATTCAAATAACTATGCAAAAATGTGTTTTGCATCAGTTTTCTCTAGATGTAATGGATTGTATGGAACCTAATATATGGTTTCACTCCTACACTACAGAATACGTTATTTATTAATAGAATAGTTTGGGTTGGAAAGGACCTTTAAAGGTCCTTGAGTCCAAACCCCTCACAACAAGCGGTGATACTTCAATGATGAACTCCAAAAGAGGGATTTAGAAAAAAAATCATAATTTTTATAGAGTAGAAACCAACATATATTGAACTTAAAGGATTGAAGTGTTTATAAATATGTATCTATAAAAAGGTACAGAAGTATTATGCATGAGTACTTGATATTTTAGTTACATAGCTTACACTTATGCATGCTGAAATTGAAATGAAAAGATGTTTTGCCAGTGTAAGTCCTGCCTAATAGGATTTGTTTTCTAGACTAAGCAGAAGTCTTGAAAAAATAGAAAGACAATTCAAAGGAGAAGCATTCATCTTCTAATAGCTGAGTTGAAAGCAATTTCTGTTCTTTACGTATTTTCTTATTTTCTTAAGCTTAATTTCATGATTTCATATTTAAAAAAAAAAAAAAAAAAAGCTCTGTAAAAGTAGGATCTTATGCCAGTGGTCTGTATTTTGGATCTTACTGGTGGCAGCAAACAAACCTCTCCATATTTCCTAGCTCAAAGGGAGACTCCAATAATCAGTCCCTGTATGAATTACAAGAAAGTTTAAGAATTTCAGTTGTCAGTTAAAGGTTCTCTTTAGTTTTAGCAAGTTTGTGGTCTACAAATTCAAACTAAATATTGTGGTTTTGCCTGATTTATTTTGGCGTATGATTGCTCATAAGGATTTAAACCCCAAAAAACTGAAAGAAGTAGAAAATATTTGGACCTCTACTTTCAAAGAATATGATTCAGATGTTTCCTTGCTTTGGTAGAATGCTGGAAAAAGTCTATAATATGAGACCACATGTATGTACATTTATAAGTGGTCAACTTTTTTCTATATGAGTGGAAATCATCCAAGATGAAGTAGATTTGTTCCTCATTGAGGATTGGGGTTTGGGGTATGTTTCTTCTGTGTTTTCGTTGGTTGGTTGTTTTTTCTTTTTGTCTTTTTTTTTTTTTTTTAATTCTGTTCAGTTATTTTAAGTGTTTCATTTAGTGAAGTATTTTTGCTATTGTTTTAATGGTTTGGTGAATGACAGAAAGCTCAAATCATTGGCTAATTTTCTGCATTTGAGTCACTCCTACATATTAATGTGCACTAAATACTGGTAGTTTCTTGACTTCAACTGGCAAGCAAGTGGATAAAGTGTAAAAAGCTGAAACTGGTAGCAGAGATAACAGTGTAAACAGTAAGCACATCTTAGAGAAATGGGGATAACTTTATTAATTTAGTATGCTTTGTAGGCAATGGGTGGCCCTCTTCATGTAAATTCTGCTATCACATATATATTTATATATATGTGTTGAGTTGGCAGGGAGAAAGCAACAGTGAAAATGCATTGTGAAGCCGAAGAAGGAACCATGATCTTTATGGGTTATCATCAAAGAATGGTTGCTTCTAAGAGAAATGCCTGTGGTGTTTTTGTTGGTGAATTGGTTTGGTTTTTGTTTTCTTTTTTGGTCTGTTTTGTTACTAATATCCTACACATCTTGATTTCCATGGGAAATGCCACTTTTCTCATGCTAAGCTGTTTGGCAATGCCTCTTTCTACTGTTCTTCTATACTGTCATTGCAAGAAGTTAGTCTGTAGATTATGCAGATTCATCCTCACTGTAAGCATTCTTATAAATATTTGATATTCTTATAAAAAATGTTGAACATTGAAAGTAGTATAGCTGGTGTTAGGCTTGTGAATAGTAAATTTTGCAATGAAAGAAAGATGAAAAGGTGTTGGGTCTAAAACTAAAAGTATCTAGAAATAGGAAATTGTTTTTAAGAAAAGGAAGGCTGATCAACTTTCAGAGGCTTCTGAAGCAAATGGAAATATTTTATTGTAGACATACTGAACCTGTGATGTCATGATTTTCTGGTAGTTTGTGTGTATGTGGTGTGTGTGTGCGTGTGAGTGTATGTTTCTGTTTTGTTTTTGTTGAACTCCCAGGAAGAGGTTTAAACATGAAGGCAAAACTTTCAAACCCTAGCATGGCTAAATACAAAGCAACGCTGCCATTTCTTTTTCCTTTTTGTGCCTCCATCTAGATCTGTCACATAATTTAAAGCAAAAAGAAAGATAAAATTTAACCACAGGAGAGCTAATAGTGTGAAAAAAAAACCCTGATGAATTTTGTTTCCGCAGCACGATATTATCAAAGATTTAAGAAACAAATTTGCCAGCCTCGGCGAGAACTCTCTGGTAACAGCATAAATGTCTGTGTTGGTTTGCTTTTGAGTTAAAGGTTTCTTTTTCATTCATTTGAACATATTTCTCTTTTTTACCTCTTCTTTTTTAATTTATTACTCATATCCTCTATTTAGCAAGCCTTCATTTTTTAAACCTCTTCCATCTTCCAATGTATTTTTTCCGTAACTTGGATGGAAAGTTTATGGCAGCAAAGCTGTCATTCTGGCTACTTCTGCTGCAGCTGTTCCTGCTTCTAGGTCATACATGTTTTGGGCGTTGTGTTTTTGGACATGATACTAACTAATTGTGTCATGTTCCTTTTGAGTAAGCTTTTTACCACGCCATCTGATGGACTCACTGTCATAGGGCTCTATGCAACTTCCATTTTGCAACTTATACTGCTTAGTCATCCTCAATTCTCCAGCAAACTTCAATTAACCTGATGAAAGTTGAAACTCTTCTGGAATTAACTGTGCCTTTATGTTTGCTCTTTATGCTCGTTATGTTTTCAGTAGTAGTTTAAATTACAAAAAAGAAACTTCACCATTGCTCAAGCAACGCCATGCAGTATTGTTTGTTGCCGCTAGAGAATACAAAATATAAAAGCACAGTGTATTCTATCAAATATTCTGTAAGTAGGGGGGCAATCTATATTGTAATATAATGATATGTTTTGAAAAAAATTCTGAGATGTTTCTTTTACTTTGGTATTCAGCAACAACTTACAACTCAAGAGTCACATACTGAGCAGTATGAAGTTATGGTCACACTATAGAAGATTATTAAGAGTATGAACTGTTGCACAAAAACACAGCACAAAAGTGCAAGTTTGATACATGCAGTATATATCATGAGCATGGGCTTTGAACTAACCTAATGATTCACAATTGAGATGACTCTTTCCAGATAAACTGCTAAAAGCATATCAAAGAAAAATATCAAGTGGAGATTATTACTTGAACCTGTTAATTATTTGTCCAATAGCCTTGTATGTATTAAAATGGTTCATGATGTTGCCATAGAGCCCATATATTAAGAGAAAACCAAGAACCTTTGGAGGATTGATAGTAACTCAAATCTCATGTTAAATGACCGGAATTTTTATTCAGGAAAAAGAAATGGAAAAGCAAAAACTTCTGTATCAACAAGCCAGACTGCATGATCGGGGTGCTGCTGAGATGGTTCTGCAGACCATCAGTGCAAGTAAAGGTAAGGTTTTGGTGTGTAGATTAAATTTTGAACCTTATTTCTAATGAACTTTGAAGTGATTTTATGTCTTATTGGGCACAACATGCACATGTTTGGCTCTAAGATTTGCTTTCAAAATTACCTTGAAATTTCAAAATTTTTGACAGCTAATCCAGAAAAGTACAATGAATGATTTTAATGAGATTATTGTTTCTCTTGTAGTTGTAATTAATTTTTCTAATGCTAATTTTGAGGATATGTGAATTACTTCCTAGCTTTAGCAGCACTGAATGACAAAATGGCCCTTAAATTCTGGAATGTGTAGAGTTCTGAAGTAGGTGTGGACTTAAGTTCTTTTGTTATTTCCCATTCGTCAAATAACTGCTTTATTGGTGTACTTTGATAAAACATTTCAGAAGTTTAAATGATGATTTTTTTCCCTTTGAAATCATCTTATTCTAAAGTTTTTGCTTTTTTTATTTTTTTGTGATTTGTTTCCACAGTAGTGATGTTTTAAAAACTCCTGATTATAAATTTTGTTTACTGTAATTAAGTGCTTGGGTCACTGTCATTTTCTGAATAAACCAGAAGGAAACATCCAGATTTTCATGCAGAGGGGACATATTGGTAATTTTGAAAGCCAGCTTATCATTGTGAGCCCACCCTTAAATCAAGTGTTTGATGCTCTAGTGATTGAAACATGATTTATATTCACTGAACTTAGTTATTCCTTCCTTATATTTTGCTTCTTCTGTGTACTTTGTATGCATTACACTATGTCTGTAGGCACTCATGAAGAAATTAAGGAAAAATAGGTCAGTTTTACAATTCATTGAATGGATAAAATAATTAATAAAACATCATTATTTTTTATATGATCCAAAAATATATTTTATAATATTTTAAGGTGAGATGGGGCCAATGGTTGCAGCAACCCTAAAGCTAGGAATTGCAATCCTAAATGGAGGAAATTCTACTGTTCAGCAGGTAAGGTACTAGTTTGTTCTACCCTTTCTGGCCAGTATAGGTCTTTTTACCATGGTCATAATTGCTGTAGTAGCACATCATGCAGTGTGACTGTTTGTCACACACTGATTATCCTCTTACTCCTGTTTGCAGAACAAAATCGTATACGAAAGTATCTTGTTTGATGGGTATTTATTATTTGTTTACATGGCTAAAAGATTCATTTTGCACTTCAGGTGAAAGGCAGAAATTTTATGTTATATCATTTATTTCTGTAGGAATTCTTAGGGAAGGAAGGCTTTCTTGGGAGATTGCCATTGTCCTATAGCCTGTAGAGCAAAATTGCTGACCCCAGTCTTCACTAACTTCACAACTTCAGAAGTCCTTAGCTTATGCAATGAGACTCTTGCTGATAAAAGCAGAGAAAATCCTGAATAACTAATCCATTGTAAGATAATTTGGTTCCCAGTGGACAAGTTTGATATGTTAAAAGAAGCCTGCATTGTTGAAGTGAAGAGGTTGATATAGGGTATGTTCAGGGTTCTGTACTAGCTGAAGTTTCCTATGTTGAGAAGGGTTTATACCTGCCATTACTAAATTATTGCAGTATAGTTTAAAGAACACAGACAACTGGGAGCAATTAAGGTCCCAAGTGAAGCTGCTGAATGCAACAAAAATAATGTTCTTTTCAGGGGGTGTGATTGCTAAGAATTGACATGAAAGACTACAAGTAGTGTAGAAATTATTTGCTTGAGCCACTGCCAGTTCTTTGTGATGTCATGATATTAAATTGGAAAATCATGAAATTTCTAATCCTACAATCTATTTTTAAAAATCATTTGGTAAAGAGTTAATGAATCAAAATGCAGGAAACAATTAGTAATTTTAGATTGGTAGGAATGCTACCAGTCTAAATTACATTCTTAAAACATCAAAGCATCAATTGTACAGTTAGAATTCTTGTTTTTTAAAGTTGCCTCATTTATACCTGTTTCTTCTGGTGTTATGCTCAACTTTCCAATTTTCCTTTAGGTCCTGAGATCAGCTGTTTAGTCTTCCTTGAGTAGAATGGTATGGGTGGGGGGAGAGGAACAGTAGTGGTTTTTAAAAGTCACATTTAACATCCTTCTCTGGAGTTCTTTGCTTTGATTGGTATAATGTTGATTGGGGTATTCTTTTTCTGTAATCTTGGGTCTTCTTGGATTTACACTGATATGTTTTGGTAACGCTGTCTGCCTACGCACTGCCCATTTTGGAGGTTACTTATTATCCACTTTTCCTATTATTTTTGCAAAAATAGTTTTACTTCATTCACAACATGAATTCTTGTAGCTTTCCTACTAAGATTGACCTTTAGCATTCTGGGTTTTTTTACAACAGAGAGCTCTGGTATCATCCTATCTCTTTGCTCAACAATTCATTGCATTCTAGAATCACAGTTCACTCAGTAAATTCTAGGTATTGCAATCTGTTTTCAGATAGTTGTTCTACATTATAATAAAGCTAAAAAAAATTAAAATATGCTCAAATTACTGCTAACATACTATTGCAGCTAAAATAATTTAAAATAAACTGAGGTTAAGAAAAACCTAGTCTGGTGTTGAAACAATAGTGTTAACATAAATTTTTAGCCTAGTAGTAGTAAGATTGCATTTGTATTAAACTCTAAATTCTTCTGGCTGTGTTGACTTTAGTTACTGTCTTCATTTTCCATGCTTTAGGAAGGCATAACCAAAATGTATGACCTTTTCTGTAAAATACATAAGCATTAAATGTTATTTTTGGTTTTGATATCTGTATTTTTCTCTGCAATGGTCTTTAATATTAGAGATATTTCCAAACACCAACATCACTAATAGTATTGAATATATATAGTCTTAAGTTACCTAGGTTGTTGTTATTATAATAGGAATATTAACTCTCTGTGTAAATTATTTGTGCTTGCTGCAGAAAATGCTTGACTACCTCAAGGATAAAAAGGATGTGGGGTTCTTTCAGAGCCTTGCTGGTCTTATGCAGTCCTGTAGGTAAGAAAGTATCAACTTGAAAATTTATTATTTTGCATGTATGTTTTATTCTATGGGATTTATAGTTCTGGAATGATCCTCTACATAGTCCTTGCAAACAGTGCTAGGGGTTTAATAATGAGCTAGATTTGGGTTAAAGGACAGGATGATGCTCGTGGGGGAAAAATATTGGTGATATGGATCTGCCTTTGTAAGAAAGCTCTTTCCAAAAATATTTACAGAATTTGAGTCTACCTGAGATCTGGCAGAAAACAACTCCAGAGTTAGGAGCATTCCTCAGAGGCAAATCCTTAACTCTGGAGGCATCCAGTAGTCCTGCAGAGATCAGGTTAATGATCAATTATAAGTAAGCACAAAAGGTTTTGGGAAACCCCAGGTTTGTTAGAATTAGTCATAGGACTTCTTAGAAGTCAGAAAAAGTAAGGAAATATCTAATTTCATATTAAATTAATGAATTTTAATAAATTGAGGTGATACTATGATTTTTTTGTTCAATCAGGTTTATTTATTATTTATATTAATTCTATATATAAATGTATGTGTTTAAATGTTTTATACATAATTTCTAAGAATAAACTATATCAGTAAATGATGTATTAGTGAACATAAAACATAGGACTAAAAGGGGCTCCCTGGATCAGGTGATTCAGTCTTCTTATATCCAGGGTATCACGTTATGTATTCTTTTTTCTTAGTTATGTATTCTTCTTTCTTAATGCTGTCTGTGGCCAAGTTTGATTTTGAAATCAGTGAGGTTTCTTGCCAGCAGAGGTTCTGTCATAGTTCTATGTTAATCTAACTTTTATAACCATTTTTGCTTATGAAAAGTTATCCCTGGCCAGCTGTCATGCAAAGCCCTGAAAGGCAGAATCTCACAGGTTCACAAATGAGATGTGTGAGGTATCATCCTTCCTTGAATCTGGTTAGTTGAATACATATTCCCTTTCGGCAGCTTCAGTTTTTCAGAATGTGGAAGGAGAGAAACACTAAATGAAACTAATAATGACAGTTTCGTAATGGACCTTGCTGCTTGGTATGAATTGGGCTATAATACAATAGTCAATAACTTGGCTTCCTTATAGCACCTAAGTATGTGAGTATGTGTATCCTAAATGCATACATTCTCCTTTTTTTTTGGTCAGTCGTACAGAGCTGAATTCTGTTGTCACATTCAGGGCAAAGCAGGTTCAGGCTGTTGAGCTGTTGAGACTACAAATCTCCTAACAGACACATACATCAAGCCACAGAGATGGATCTTTTTCAGACTAGTATGCTTTTGTAAACTTCAATGAAATCACACATCCTTTTTAACTTCCACAAAATTAAATATTGCATTTATTTAATTAATCACAGAACAAATGTAATTTTTCTCACCGCAGTGTTCTTGACCTAAATGCATTTGAACGTCAGAACAAAGCAGAAGGCCTTGGCATGGTGACTGAAGAGGGATCAGGTACTATTGATTCAACAGAAGTTATCCATGACCTTTTTTAAGTTTTGCAGAAGGAAGCTGAATTTGAAAGGACCCAGGGGAGGTTTAAGTTAGGCATAAGGAACAGGCTCTTCACCCTTAGAGTGTTTGGGCACTGGAACAGGCTCTCCGGGGAAGTGGTCACAGCACCAGCCTGGCAGAGTTCAAGCAGTGTTTGTCTGGACAATGCTCTCAGGCATGGGGTGTGACTCTTGGGGTATCCCATGTGGAGCTAGGATTTAGAATTTGAAGATGCTTATGGGTCTCTTCCAATTCAGGATAGTCTGTGATTCCATGAACCTTGTAAATATATATCTGGAGGCTGAAGCTAAAACAGGTTTCCTAAAAGTTATTTATATTTAATTGACATACCTAAGCCAGTCCTTATCAAAAGTAAATCATTAGCATGTGTGGAGTTTCAAAATGGTCTCAGAGGACTGTTTCTCATCATTTTGAAGAAGTGAAGACATTACATGTAAAATTGAAAACATAATCCAGTTACGAACAGCAGTGTTTATGCATGTAAAACATTTCAGAAGTCCCCATCCAGTTTCAGCATAGAATGAAATTAAAAATTCCCACCTGATTTCTTGAACTGAAAACCACACCACTTACTTAATCCATAAATTAAATATAAGAGGTTGATGGAAATCTATCTGCTCTTTGGGAAAAAGTCTGGGAAAAGCTTTTTCTTTGAAATTGTTTTTTTTATTTGTCTTTGGGGAAATATTGCAAAATTTTCACTCTACTTTTGACTTTGAACCAATTTGGCTTTCCATCCTTGGTGTTGTTACTTCGCTTGTCAATTTCTTTCTTCTACTACTCTTTTACTGTGATTGTCTGAGTACATTAAGTTCGTTCTTGCGTGCTTTATAGAGCTACCAAAGCACATTTTCTTCCCTTATCTTCAGAACTTTTTACAGTGCATTTTTATGTTTAAATCCTACAGTGACCTAACATTTTAACATGTTTTTATCCTAAAAGCAGGGTAAAAAAGCTTGACTGTATAATCCCTATTGCATTTGAGGGATCATAATTCATACCAGCAACACGGCATATCTCATTGTCCCTTGTGCCTGTAGGTCTTTTATGCGGCCTTTTTCTTTAATATTCAACTGCTTAAATAATGATTTTTCACCAACTATTACATTTGCCTGAATGATTTCAAGGCCAGTCAAAAATTCTGCATCTCAGAAAGTGCTCTCACAGTTTAAATTATAGATTAAATCTTTCTAGACTTATATGAGTGATAAAAAAGCAAACCCATGTGGATAAAATTTGGTTCCAAGATGGTAAATTGAGCGCTGGTACAGCTATCTGGCATATAATTTTCAGCCATTACTCTCATGTTTTACTGCAGATTATTCTGCACAACCTTTTGTTCTTTTGGACAACATTTCTACTAGTACATAACTACACCTATTCAAAATGTTGGATTCTGAAATGGACTCTCAAGATACTGGCTCATTGGCTTATTCTTTTGACCTCTGCCTCTGTTTCTAGAAATTACTGTTTTTGCATGCAAATATAAATAAATCTTTAAATGCTGCATAATTGACTCTACTGATGTTAACAGTATTTTTGTGCTTCCTCATTTGAGGGATTTTTTTTCATTTTCTGTTTATTTGATGTTTCTCTTTTAGTACAGAACTAATTTTGCCAAAACCAGTACTAACTATATTTTGTATTTCCTAAAACAAATTCTCACCTTTTTTTCTTTTTTTCCTGTTTCTTTTTCTTTGAAATAATTGTCCTGTCCTCCCTTCCTCAGTCATCACCCATGAGCGTGGTAATTATTGAAAATAACTGCCTATTCCTTATTTTCCCTGCTCTTAGCTTTGTGTCAGTATTGTACAGCTCCTGAATATCACTAGATTTTTCCCTGTAATACTGCTAACCTAGAGTGATTTTTCTATTAATATTACAATTTTTCATCCTAAAATTCTTGGTTTACACATCCAAACTTCCCATTTTGGTCTTGCTCTCTTTCTCAGGATTTGCACAGTGACTGACACAGTAGATGTAAGAGCAACAAGCTTTTTTATACTTTTCTTTCCTGTTCTTTTTTTATTTGTTTTCATTTTAGTGAGCCCAATATTTGCAATGGATGAATGTTAAAAGGAAAAAATAGTAATATATACATATACAAAGCCTTGTGCTTTAGCCCTCCTGTAGCATTTTTGTTGTGTATTGAATGTGGCTTTATCGCTGCACTGGTTTGTGCAAGCACAGGAAATCAGTGGTGGATCCAGTGAGGATTTGAGGGTGGCTAGTGAGGAGAGGACTTGCCACTGGCTAGGTTTATCTAATGCAGTCAGGAGTTGATACAAGAAAGAGGTGGTGCACTGCTCATTTAGAGGAAATCAATGCTGTTTACAGGTTTACTCTTCCTTATTCTGAAAGCTGCTTGGTGTGTTATGGTTGCTATACCTCAAAATTTCCTTACTTCAAGTAAAGGAAGAGCTTTTAGGAGCAGTTGCCACGAGATGTTCACCATGTGAAAAGAGAACTCAAAATACAAAATGTATATACCAGTCAGCAGAAAGAATGAACTCCAACACAGCAGATGTCTTTTCATTAGCCAAATGTTGGGGAGGAGGATGATCTGGTGTTTTATTTGTTTTCTCAGTGGAAATTTTCTATTTGGCAACTTAACAAAATTCTATGCAGTGATAAGGATAATATTTTTCATTTGTTTTCTTTGTTAGTGAGCAGTAGCAGTGTCAAGATACAGTAATCACTGTGTCAGAGATTACTTGGCGCAAAGGGATAATATTTGCAAATACTATCTTTTCCTACATATTAGTATCCAGCAACTGAAAATTCAAGGCAAAAGAAAACGAAATCCAACCAAAAAATACTGTATTTTTCCCTTTCAAAGTTCCATGATTGTTGATAATATGCTACCTTGAAATAGCAATATTTTTTTTTTAATATTATGAAGCACACCTTTTTCAGTTAATTGAAAAGTAGTTTACATAAGAGCTGTAAAGGTACTGTTATTAATACCTGATAGCATTAAGAAAGCCAAGCCAGTGTGTCTGTGAGGGAACTCCTGTAGTGAACAGTTTCAAAGTGTCCTAGATTTTATAGGATATCTGGGCTCTTATGTCTGCCATCCTGTGAATTACCATCTGTAAATACTCCCAAGGAAGTACCAAAGATGAGAAAGATTTTTGCACTGGTTTTTATTAGTTTTGGTTTTTTTGAGAATGATGCTTAGTCTATGAATATCTAATTAATCCTCAATTAAAAATAATTTTATTGATTCCCATGGAAATTATGGGATGTAAAATGTGCATTTTAGCCTGATTTTCATTTCATCTGAATCGGCTGCAGAAGCACATTCATGAGTAATTGTCATTGACTTTGCAACCTACAAGCCCCAAACTATTATTCCCAAAGTCAAAGAAAAACTGTTGAAACTTATGGGAATAAAGTCAACCTTTCCTCATGTGCAGTTCTTGTTTCTTGTCCCATGCCAACATTAGCAATAGATAGAAAGCCCTTTATTGAGTCAACATGGATGTGAAATTTATTGCTCTATTCCAATTGTTTCTTTGTGCTGTCCACATCGTAAGTGCCTTGTCCTGATATTCCTCTGACTGGTACTACCTTCCCTTTCCAAACCCTGGAACCCCCACTGGTAACAACATTGATGGTTCTTTAGCAAATGTGTTTCTTACTTGTTTTTGTGGTGTACTCAATGTTGTTTCTTCTGTATGTATTTTGTTTTGATTGTTCTGTTTCCTTTTCCAAAAAGGGGGGTTCAAAATCAAAGACATGTAGAAATACTATTTTGCAATGTTTTTTCATTTAACACTCATACTCCTTGCCATTCCACTGTGAGTCACAAAAATCTTGAAAGTGCAATGTTTTTCTCTTTTGGAGAGCGTTATTTTACTTCTATGAGGTACAAAACTTAAGATATTTGTTAAGGTTACACTTAGATTATTTTACTTATTTTCCCCCTTTTTCAGGAAAGCTCTTTTGTAATGTTCAATTTTTAATTTTTTCATCATGTCTTTCCTTTATTTCTCTAAGTTCACAGAAGTCTTATTTTAAAAAAATATAATTTTAGAATGAGATAGTAACTCTTCAAGGACTTTTATCAATCTGAGAGATACACGTGATATAATAACTAGCTGTACTGTGAGTTTTCACATCAGGGCTATTTTCAGCCATTAATAATGTGGAACTAATAAATATGCTTTTGACCTTCACCATCCTAGTTACACTTAAAGTAGATGCTTAAATTCTATGTAGTCCACTGTAGCCTGTATTAGAGAGGTTACCTTCATAAAACTGTATTTGAATCAGTGTTTGCATTTAAAAGGGGACATAAATAACTTGTGAGAATTTCACTCACTGAGGAAACAAGTGTATTTCTTACTTGAATTAGATTGTTGAGATGTCAAAGGCATTCACAATCCAGCCAGTACTGTCTGGATCCTGTGATAAAAATAAATTCACTTGCTTTATTATGGGGCAGATTTGATCTTAACAGGCATCATAAAGAAGTCCTGTTCACATTTGAAAGCTGTAAGTATTTTTATATTTCTGTAATATGTACTATCGAACCTGTGTTTCTGAGTAGCGATAGAAGACAGATCTTTTCAACTGGGATTTAAAAATTAAAATCAAGAAAGAGGTAGAGAATCATTGAACTTTGACACATGCACTTTCAATGACAAAAAACCCCATGTTTTTAATTTTTCATTGACTTTTATTTTTGTTTCCTACACATGATACCTCTGTTCCTTTATGTCACAAACACAAAGTGCCAATTTTGCAAAAGCTGCAGGCTTTAAGCCTTTGTGTGTATAGCCATACCATTTACCTACAGCATGAGCAATGGCAGCATTTTAACATCTGAGCAAATAATTGCCAGAATATATCCAATATCAAACACAAATTAAAAATTGAAGAATGTTTTTTCATAACAACCTAAATAATTCTATATGGAGTGTGTATGTTTCTAAGTACATTCTTTGCAAATCTTTGTGTGAACTGGCATGAATTTGTGTGCACAGCAGCAAAGGTTGCCCTCCTGAATTTTATAGAAAGAATGGATCTCCGTTTCAGTTCTGTAGTTGCCAGTGAAGTACCACTTGTAGTCAGTAAGTACAATCTGAAAATGAAAATTCCTGACCATACCAACATTGGTTCTTGTCTGATTTTGATCAGATGTAAAAATTGTAAAAAGTGAAAACGTAAATCTTAGTGTGGCCAGGCGGTATGAGATGGACTTTTTTTGCTTCATTTAAAAATATGTAAAAATATTTTTAAAGTAACAGGCCTTTCAGCTTTTGTGCAATGATGCACCTAACACCTTCTCATTTTTAAGAATTTTGCTGTAACTTGTGTTCAAGTTGTGATTCATTTACAGTGGAGCTAATTATGAGACCCTTCCAGGCCCTTCCAATAATAATGGAATTTATTTAATAAAAATTCCTGCAGTCCAGTAATCGTACTAAAATGCAGGATCTGTATAACAGTTTAACTTGAGACTTGTTTTTCTTCTTATTCTGGAATATCTTACTCCCTAAGAGAGCAAGAAATATAGTGGTCAAAAATATTAAGCTGTAATTTATTCTGTAGTCTTATTCCTACAAATGGCTTTGATTCAGTGGTGCCTTAATACACAAGAAACAGATGATTGGGCCTTTCATGGGCTTGATTTTTCCAAGCAAGTTTCCCGATGAGTTATTTTATAAAGTCATTGCCATCTCAGCAGTCAAGCTACAAGCATTATGTGTGTGTTAGAGGCTTCACCAAATATTTGGCTTTCTGTAATTCTCATTTTTGCACCTAGTTCAACAAAGCATGTGACCCCACATGTAACTTTAGATGTGACAGGAGTTTAGTTAAATTGAAAAGAAGAAAGAAACTAACCCTCAGAAATCTTCTCTACTGTGGCATTTGGCCAGCAGCATATGAAACTCTCTTGCAGAACTGAACCTGCATGTAACATTGAATAATATTCTTCTAGGAGCCCAGCCCCCTCCTGCTTTTTGCCTTCTTGGGCCTATATTGCATGTATATGTTTATCAGCACTGACAGAGATAGTAATTTATTTTCCATTTTTTAATCAGCTGAAAGGGTTTTCAATCTCCTGTGACTGAAAAGCTGTGTGTCTGGTAGTTGTATTTTCAGTGGAGAAAAATGTCATGGAATGTCATTCAAAGTATGTGACTCATTCTTGGAGAAACAATTGGGTATTTTTCATGACTGCCCTGAGTACGTGTCTAGAGTTAGGAGAAAAAGCATCTTATCTTTCCCTATGGTACAAGAAATTATGTTGACATATGCCTTAGGGATATATACTCTAAATACCAAAATTTGTCTTGAGAGCAACAGAAGAGTGTGAAATTTTGTACTATAAAATATTCACATCAGTTTTCAAAATACTTTTGATTTCTATTCCTAGTGTACTGGAGATTCTCACTTTAAAATTCACAGTCTTTAGACTGATAAATCCATTAGCTTGAAATTATAATTGCTCATGACTTTATGTAAAGTTAAACTTCTGATCATGTCTATTTTTACTCCAAATTGCACTAAATGCTGTTTACATTTCAGTTAGCATGAAGAAAATTAACTTGATCAGAGCCAAATCTAGCCCAAACAGTAATGATCTAATTATAATAACGTAGTAATCTGTAAATGTGGATATTGTAATTAGAATTATCTACCAGTAGAACAGCATGGAAGTAATTGTTAATTTAACTAAGGTATCTTTGTTTTATTATTTTAATTTTTTTTTTTTTTTAATTTTAATGCCTTTACTCACTTTTCTGTTCTCCTATTCACACACTAAAGGTCCTCTCTTTGTAGAGCCTGGATTATATCAAAGAAAAATTCTTTCAAACTGTTTTGCAGTTTGCTTACATTTTTATGTCCTTCCTTTTTTTTTCTTGTTTACAAATAGTGCTTCTTATATATTAAAATTATGTGTATTATTAAATAGTAGAAGTTTTCGTGACTTCCACCTTTGTGTACATAGTCAAAATACTTCCTCATGTCCTATATGAGAATTTTCTGCCTTTTGATAAATGGCCCTTATTGCTTTAGCACCTATAGTATTGTCCTTGTGTGTAATTTTATAAGCTGTTCTATGTTTTCCTCAGTTGTGATTGTTCTCCTGGGTGAATGGTTATTTCTCCTCTTCACATGTCCCTGTACAAAGTTAACTGTATGTATTGATATGTTTGAAATAATGATGTGTTAATTGAGGGCTTTTTAGTATACTGTTTCCTGTGGGGGAGGAAAAAAGACTTGAAGATTCATTTGGATATTAGTTGTTTACCAAGAAATTAACTGAAGGGCCTAATTCAGTAAAGAATTTTGGCACTTGGTCTTAATCTATATAATCTTCATTATATACATATTGCTTTATTTTGTCAAAGGAGACACTCCTACTTTGTGTCAGCAGCAGACAGATGATGAACCCTCAAATATTTCAGTCTAAATGGTTCTTGAGAGTGCATATAGCTGTAAATTTCCTGTGTTGTTTTAGAATATTTTAAATAGTTTATTTGAGGACATATTTTCATAACTGATTAAATCTCATTCTGTATTTTAAATACTTTCTTTTGTGATGAATGAGAACCAAATTCATCCAACCCAAACCTTTGTGTGTGACACAGCCTCCATGCCCAGCAAGAATGTAAATCAGGGATTATTTGTAAAATGTTGCCAAGCTCATGCTGCCATGTTTATAAATCAAAAGTTTAGTTTTTTAATTGATTTTTTTTATAACCAAATAACTATCTGCCAAGCATAAGTGATAGATGCTTCAGATAGATTGGTGGTTATAAATTTTCTCTTTCCTTCTCTCTTAATATTAATTATGGAGATTTTCTTCAGGGCTGTGAGGTGTTACTTGGCAGACTGTGATAACCTGCTTCCATCTGGCCTTTCTACAGGAGAAAAGGTGATGCAGGATGATGAGTTCACCTGTGACCTCTTCCGCTTCCTCCAGTTGCTTTGTGAAGGACACAATTCAGGTTTGTGGGCAGGCCAGATCAAGGTGACAGTAACTGATGATAAAAGCTCTTAATTGTTTGGCAGCCTTCATAAAATATTATGAAAGGTGGAATAGCTGCTAGACTGTGCATGAAGGGAAAATCTTTAAGTGGAATTAAGTTGCCAGTGTTTTTTAACAGCTCTAATTTTATAGATAAGATAATTGTTTGCAAAACAATGAGTTTTGGATCTTGACCTACTAGGAAAGTTAAATTTACACAGGAAAATGTATGTGATTTGTAACTTCTAGACGTGGAAAATTCAGAGGAAAGTGTAAGAGGTAGTTGTATTGATTGTCCTTTGGCATGTGTCTGCTTTCGGGTGCACGCTGTTTCCCACTAATGTCAGTTTGAATTGTATGTGAAGTTACAAGGCACACAATACCTTTCTTGAAGAAATGACATATCTTTTAAATATAAAAGAACACATTAAAAGCGCATAATTATTTTTTATCATTAAGTAAATTCCCATGTGTTCTCTCTGTCATTCTTGAGGAATGAAAAGAGAAAAAAAGGGATATTTTTCCTTTTTAGGCATTAGACATATTTCTGACTTAGTTATCAGGATTTGTATAATTATTTGATTTAATTTTACTTAACAAAATATATTCTAAGTATAATTGCATTGATATTGATGTAGCTCTAGTCATAAATAGATTAAAGTAAGACCAAGTTACAGGTGAAATATATAGACAAGGTTCTGCCTTCAGAAGTTCACTGGTATGTGATCTCTGCAATAAGATGTCAAAACTCTTACAATGATTTATTGACAAAAACAAAAAACAACCCAACTAAAAAAAAAACCAAAGAAAGAGAAGAAAATCCAATCCATGTCTCTAAACTAAACTTTTCTAGACCATCGTAAATCAGAATTAATTTTCAGGAGTGTTTCAAAACTTAAATAAATTAAAATTAAACTTCTATTTGAATTTTTAGATTTTCAGAATTACCTGAGAACTCAAACTGGTAACAACACAACTGTTAATATTATCATTTCTACTGTGGATTACTTATTGAGAGTTCAGGTAAGTAATTTATATATGAGTACATAGATGAAAATACTACTTACTTCTATACAAGTTTTATTAGAGGAACACATTTATATGTCATCATGCTTATTCTGTTCCCTGTAGCGCAAGCTGATGAGAAAGGCTGAAATTCTCTAGTGGTTGTACTTCTTTAAGAATTGCTACTTTGTTCAGGGACAGTGAAAGGCAGCATGTGTGTGAAAGACTGGTTCCAGGCTTTATCTGCAGGAATGCGATGGAGGCTGTTAACCAAGGGGAGCAGCAGAAGATGGAGCCAGGCTCAGTGGGTCCCTGAGCACAGGTGTTGACTGAAATTACCCTGTGAATGAGAAGCTTTTTTTATTGCTCAGGTTCAGTTTCAGCCAGCTGCTTTTTCATCCATATTCTGATTTAGGCTGAGCACTGGCCTCTCTGTAAATGAGTGCCCATGTGCTGGAGTGGAGTGAAGCATAAGAATAGCACATTTTCTAAGAAGGAGAAAAAAAGGCAAAAGGAAAAAAAAACTGCAGAAGGCAGTGTGTTAAAAACCTTTTCAGTAATCTATTTTTAACTATCTCTCAAATCCTTTTAATATGAAAACATTTAATTGTCACAAGACTGTAGAAATTAATGAAAAAAACTGCTTTGTGTCCAGATTGCAGCATGTGAATGGTGCGAAAACATATTTTGTTATAAATGTTCATAACTTTTACCTATAATTGTCTTCTTTCTAAAAATCACTGCACTTGATAATATATTATGGTTTGGTTTTTTTTAAGTATTTATCTAGTTAAGTTCCCTTTAGCCATTCATTTATTTGCTCTGAGAATTCCAGACTTTGAAAATTCTTTTTCTTTTTTTTGTTTACACTACTGCTCTTATCAACATTGTTTTCTATCTTTATGCACTCTGTAGAAGTTGTGGAGACAATACAATGATTTTCATTCCATTGCTTACTTTGTTGAAAATTTAATAAGCTTGCCTTTGGGGAAGATGGAGAGAGGAAACATGCACACAAAGCAACATTTGCTCCCACTATTGACTAGGTGTCAAGCAGGCAGTATAAAGAGACATTGTTTAATGAACAGCATGCAACATGGCAGTACTACTGAGCACTCCCTTTCAGAATGCAGGTTGTTGTATTTCTAAGATCCAAGTCATCTTATTTTAATTTATTTTATTTTGAGGTTTGCTGTGGGGTATTTAAGTTATTTCTTTTCCTGAATTTTTTTTTTTTTTTTTTGCTATTGATTCCCTTGAGATGAAACTGCAATTCTTGAAGTAGTACTTGAGAATCGCTGGGTGGTTCCTTTAAAACCTTTATAAAATGAGTAAATTATAGAACTAGAACTGTCTAACACTGTTTTTTCTTACATTGATGAATATCCAGTTGGAGCCAGTTTGGCCACAGAATCTCTTTATGCTTCTCACAACTGTTTTTTCTTTAGGAGTCCATCAGTGATTTCTATTGGTATTATTCTGGAAAGGATGTTATTGATGAACAAGGACAAAGAAATTTTTCCAAAGCCATCCAGGTTGCAAAACAAGTTTTCAATACTCTCACAGAGTATATCCAGGTACATTAATTTTCTCAGAATGTTATGGACTTGAAAGAAAATTCATCATACATTTAGCATGAAGAAATAAAGTAGCTAGGTATAACATAGAAATATAGTATAGATGCATTTATTCTTCAACATTATTTTAGTGCATTTGTTTATATATGAAGCTAAAGAATGAAATATATGTATATAACTGTCACTACTCTTTAGAATTTTCTTTAAGTATTTTTTAGCACTGTGCTCTACAATATGCTGGGGGGAAAATCAGGAAACTGATTCTCTGATCCCTTATGTGAATTTTGCTTTAACCTTCTCTAAGGTTTTTCCTAATTTACAGAACTACGTAAAGAAGAAACAGCTTGAAGATTTGTATCCCTTCAGCACTTATTGTTTGAAGTTGCAAACAGATACACACTTTGGGGGGCTGAATTAGTATATTGAGACTTGGCTAAAACAGGCCAAGTTATTAGAAGTAATTATTAGGTTATTTTTTTACAGTCAGTGGTGCTATTAAATACATAATTCTAGATATATTTAATATTTCATAGGAGTTTCTAAAGGACAACCCTAAGCTATGCACTTATGTGTATTTCTTCCTCTTTTTGTTGAATTTCTTGCAATCAAACTTTGGTTTTCTTTTTTCTTTTTTTTTTTTTTTATGTTGACTGAACAATAGGGGCCGTGTACTGGTAATCAGCAAAGTCTGGCACACAGCAGGCTGTGGGATGCTGTAGTTGGTTTCCTTCATGTGTTTGCCCACATGCAGATGAAGCTCTCTCAGGTATCTTTTTAGTTTACTTTTTTCCTTCACAAGTCACTAGCATTTTTGTAAAAGAGAAACAAACATTAATAAAAACAGTAGGTAGAAAAAAATAAAAGCCAGAGATGATAGAATACAATAAAATTGAGGGAGAAAATTTTAAAACTAGAATGGGTATGAATAGCAGACCTCTAATGGGATCACTGGCCATAGATACAAAGCAGATCAGATCAAACTGCAAACAAAGTATATCACTGATATTCAAAAAGAACTCTCAGTTCCGGTCTTCTATATAAAAATTCTCTCACAGTGTTTGCTGCAGTTTCCTTTTATGCAGGACCCATCATGTTCATTGATGGCTCCTGCACTGAACCCTGATTCATCATTATTAAACCCTAGTTAAACACATGTCTGTAAACCTTTTTCATATCAACCTTTTTCACACTTAGTAGAGAGTAGTCAGACCTTATAATGAGTGAATTTCTTTTGGATGTGAGTACTCATTTCATAAGCTGTAGAAAGAGTGAAGGGGACTGGCAGAGACGCTTTAATTTAGAGTGTGAAAATGAGGTGCAAGGAATTCTATCCTTAAGCAGTGCAATTTTCAACTTCTTAAATTTTTAAAAGAATTACACATTTTAATTGAATGCACTGATTCTGATTTTTTGCGTAATTTAATATGTTTAGAGAAAAATGTCATAAACTTGTGAAAGTGATATTTAGAAATACAGCTCTGAAGTCTCTGAGGCTTTAGATTTCATTATTTGTCTCCAGAGGTGTTCATGTAAGTATTCTTTGCATAAATTGAAGTAGTCTTGATTGAATTATTTTTCTCCCTGCCCTTGGAACTTAATGGATGAAAGTAGGCTGCTTGCTGACACTTGTGGACTTTGAGCTACAGGTACACTTCTCATTCTTTATGGCTACATAGAAGACTTCTTCCCACAAATGGCATCACAATCAAACATGATTTTCAACATAAATGCATTGAATTTCTCCTAAAGTGCATTTAAAAGTGCCTGTAGATACTGTTCTGGTTTTGAAGGATCTTTGTTATTTTAAAGAATTTTAAAATAGTCAGTGTTTGGATAGGCCACGGTGAAGGCTATTGTGCTTCTTCCTCTTCCACTAAAGCACACTGGAAAGAGGTATTTAAGTAGTTACTGACAGTAAGGCAGACACGTGGTAGCTATGTGTTGCTTATGAAATAAGATGTGGCTATTGGCAAGATTTGCTTTTACAGTAATGAAAAGTTTATAGTCTCAGCTGTGCCCAGAATTGCTTCACAGCATCTTTGATTACTGAATCTAGAAAATAACGATACTCATCTTGCCTTTTCAAAGATATCCCAGCAGCTGTGCACAACAGGAGTGTGCACTTACTCCTGGTGTTCTCTGGGATGACAGAAACACTCCAAGTGTATAATTCCAAATGCATCACTGTAAATAATGATGGATTCTTTCTCTTGCTTGGAGTTCAAGCTTTTGGCTTTTGAAAGCTCTTTATAGGGTCTAGCAGGAAATACCATAATAGTTATGGGCTCTTTTTTTCATTTATATTTATTACAAGAATGTTTCAATGTGTTTTTCAGATTCTGTTTAAATACCAGTTTTCAAAAGTGTTGAGTGTGGCTAAGTGAAGTTACAAGGAGGTGCCGTATGGCTTCGGTCTGTAACAGGGACCTGCCTAGGCTGAATACTTGGGTTTTTTTTTTCAATCATGAGTTTCCAGAGCTCTTTCGGAGAATATTTGAAGCAAGATTTTAACCAGAGCAAATCACTGTTAAAATTAAATTAAATCACTGTTTTGTTTGGGTTTTGCAGTTTGGTTTTTTTTGTTGGTTTTTTTTTTTTTCCTTTTTTTTTGCATTTGAATTCTCTATCTTGTACCAGGAAGGAACAATATGATAATAGTAATACTTCTTAAGAATCTAAGGTAGAAAAAGAAAGTACAGTTTTCAATCCAAATGAAAAAAGATAATCTGGGTTGTAAATAACTTTGGTATTTAAAAGTTTTGTAATGGAAACTTACAGGGCAAATAAATGAAAAATCTTGTTATTTCCAAATTATGCCATTTTCAATCCAAGATCCAAATTGTCATTGTTGATGGTGGAGTGGGTGCTTTAGACAATGTTTATTATAAAGTCTTTTTATTTGAGTCTGAAGAACAGAAAGAAAACCTGTTTTGTATTTTAAACTCCTTCACAGAAAGGGGTTTAAATGAAAGTAAACCCTTCCTTGCATTCAGATTTTTTTAACAGTTTAAATTTAAGGAATTACAGAGGTGTGGTTAAGTCAATGTCCTGTGAGTTTTAATGATGATAAATTTATAAAGATGAGTTAGTTATTAAGAAAATTGAACAGACAGATCTTAACCAGAATTACTTACTACACAGTATAAAAACTAAAACCACTGGTCAACTATAACACTAATTTTTAAAGCACACCATATGAAAGCAATTCTGTTAAAGCAATTATATGCAAGCTAGTAGAAGAAATATTACATAGAGTTGAATTAATCTTATCACACTCAATTTGGTGGTGTACTTCTTCCTCTTTTTCTCAGTCCTTGTAAAGTAACTGTGGGGAGGTGTCCCAAATCCAAGGGAGAAATGCCATATACATCAAGTTTGTAGAAGAATCTAACTGTGAAAGTGTCATGGATTTTTTATAGCAGAAAGAAGGCTGGCAGTCATAGGCCTTTAGGTCAGTTCAGCAGCTTATCTGTCAAGTCTGACTTCAAAGGGACAAGTGTCTATTTAAAGATGGTAAGCCAGACCAGTCTTTTAGCATATTCAATGCTAAGAAGCAGCACTATGGTAGCTCACCACAGATGGCTTGCACTGCTTTATCTCCTGACTGGGTTCCAGGCCAAGGAGATAAGCTTTATCAGGGCAAAGCATCCTGCCACAGCCATAAAGTACCTTGAGGTTGTTGTACCACTCACTGAAGTCCAGCCTTGCTCAAGTATTTGTTATCAATGGCATGATACAGCAGTGCATCACTGAGGAAGAAATTAAGTAGTTGAATAATTCTGTCCAGACATACTCCAGGCAAGTGATATAGTAAACTCCGTAAACCCAATCAGATAAGAAGTGGCTAAAAATCAATTTAATGCATGTCTAAGGATATACTAATGGATTTTTATCAATAAATATCTTAACATTTTATTTCAACTTTTTCCCTCCAAAAAGTTCAGTGACCTATAATGAAGTTGCTCATTTTGAATCATGTTATACTTTGAGCTCTATGTGCTACTGCTGTTGCTGTTTTTACAATTTTCCATGGCTGTAAAAGTGATGACACCAAAAGTGACAATATTTTAGTTGACATGAAACATTACAGAAGAACCATCTGTGACCTTGACATATCCAGTTATTGCTTTAAATCTTTTATCACATTCCATTTTCTCTCTATTAAATTACTCTTTCTAAACAGATGATGGTGTAAATATAGTGTGAGGAGTTAAGCAATTAATTATATTTTCACTGTATTACCATTTTTGACATGTCTAGCTTCTTAATTTCTAACTCTGCTTTTTACAAGGTGAAATATGCATGCACATAAATAAATGTCAAATAAAGCAATATATCATTTATATTTATATACTGTCTTTGTTGTTTAGGATTCCAGTCAAATTGAACTATTGAAGGAATTAATGGATCTTCAGAAAGATATGGTTGTCATGTTGCTGTCTATGTTGGAAGGTAGAAAAATGTGAAATCTCTTCTGTAGTTACCTTAGCAAAATTTTTACCTTTGTAATTTTCTTCATTTGAGAGACAGTGCTCTACATTTCTTTGCAATTTTAATTTTCATGTCTCAATTGTGAGAAGACCTTTCAGGTCTGAAAGGAAATGTGAGATTTAAGTAGGGTAGTTGACATGCGTTCTATTAATTCTGAATGCCAGAACTTTATAACTTTATAAAATCCAGAGCTAGCAGAAGGTGTTTTTTTTTTGTTTTGGTGGTTTTTTGTTGTTTTGGTTTTTTTTTGTTTGTTTGTTTGGTTTTTTTTTTTTTGTTTGGTTTTTTTTCCTGTGAACTTAAATTATTTTTTGGGTTAGATGAAAAGGTTTTTTACATTTAAGTTGAAATCCGTAGTTCTGGGGATGAAACTGTTTCTTGGTCATTTTATTAACAACTTTAATATATTGTGTTCACTTTGGAAGTGATCTTATCCATAAAGAACAGGCTTTATTCATCTAGTGAAAGTCCTGAAATTTTGATTCCTCAGGCTTTAGGCTCATAGAAGGTTACTGAAAAGCAAAGTAAATTCTTAGTACTATAGACTGTGCTCTGTAAGGAACCTACTGAGCTGCTCATCTAAATAATAGGGAACTAGTGACATTAGATCTGTCTGTGCTGCACTATAGTGAAATTTATATTATGCTACCCCACTTTTACTACTGCATTAAATGTATGATCTCTCTCTATAGGCCTTGTTGATTCTTTCTTTCTGTAATTGCAAACACTTACTATTTTTTCCCAAGTCTTAGGGTAGAGTTAATAGTAAAAGACTCCAGATTTCATTGCTAGCTTTCTCATGTAAGTGTTTTATCATTCTTACTCTTTGATTGCTTTACTAATCATTGTAATCCACTTTTCTGTGCCAAAATATTTGCTGATATTATCTCTAATATCCTGTCATTATCTCTAGGTAATGTTGTGAATGGAACTATTGGAAAGCAGATGGTCGATATGCTTGTGGAATCATCAAACAATGTGGAGATGATTCTGAAATTTTTTGATATGTTCCTGAAATTGAAAGATTTGACTTCCTCTGATGCATTCAAAGAATATGACCCTGATGGTAAAGGGATCATTTCGAAGAGGGATTTTCACAGGGCAATGGAAAGCCATAAGCACTACACTCAGTCTGAAACGGAGTTTCTGCTGTCATGTGCTGAAACAGATGAGAATGAGACTTTGGACTACGAGGAGTTTGTGAAACGATTCCACGAGCCTGCAAAAGACATTGGTTTCAATGTCGCTGTTCTCCTGACCAACCTGTCAGAGCACATGCCCCATGACACGCGCTTGCAGACTTTCCTGGAGCTCTCAGAGAGTGTGCTGAATTACTTTCAGCCTTTCCTCGGACGTATAGAAATCATGGGCAGTGCAAAGCGCATTGAACGAGTTTACTTTGAAATAAGTGAGTCAAGTCGGACTCAGTGGGAAAAACCTCAGGTAAAAGAGTCAAAGAGACAGTTTATATTTGATGTTGTAAATGAAGGTGGAGAGAAAGAAAAGATGGAGCTTTTTGTTAACTTCTGTGAGGATACCATCTTTGAAATGCAACTGGCTGCCCAGATCTCTGAGTCAGATCTGAACGAAAGGTCAGCTAATAAAGAGGAGAGTGAGAAAGATAATCCTGAGGAAGAAGATCCTAGAATGGGTTTCTTCTCTCTCGTGACCATGAAGTCAGCTTTAGTAGCTCTCAAGTATAATTTAATGACTCTTATGAAAATGCTCAGCATGAAGAGTCTGAAGAAACAAATGAAAAAAGTGAAGAAAATGACCATGAAGGACATGGTCATGGCTTTGTTTTCTTCCTACTGGAGCATTTTGGTGGGCTTACTACATTTTGCTTGTAGTGTTGTCCGGGGCTTTTTTCGCATCATATGCAGTTTGCTGCTTGGAGGAAGCCTAGTAGAAGGAGCCAAGAAAATCAAGGTGGCTGAACTGTTGGCTAATATGCCAGATCCCACTCAGGATGAAGTGCGTGGGGAAGAAGAAGAAGGGGAGAGGAAACCAACAGAAGCTGCATTGCCTGCAGAAGACTTGACGGATCTGCAGACTCTAACAGAAGAGAGTGATCTACTCTCAGATATATTTGGTTTGGATTTGAAACGAGAAGGTGGACAGTATAAATTGATCCCTCACAATCCAAATGCTGGTTTGAGTGATTTACTGAGCACTCCCTCCTTAGCCCCAATGCCTGAGGTACAGGAAAAAATCCAGGTAATTGTATCTTCTATTTCTGATATCTATTTCTCTCTTTCATATATTAAATGTAGTCTTGAAATAAAACTTGCATCTTTGTTTTTCTGGATTTTTAAACTTTTTTTTTTAAAGAACCGTGTATAATTACTGGTGTTTATTCTTTCTGATGTCACAAACTTGAATTTCCACAGCCTTCTCTAAGGACATAATATTTTGGACTGCTTTTAATTCAGTGTTAAATTGCATCTCTTTATTAATGTAAATCAAGTTATCATCTTTTTTCAAATTTTCCATTGTTTTACAAAAAAACCCAAAACCCCCCAACATTCTGCATTCTAAATATTCTTTTAACTAACTCTGTACTGTATAATAATATTTACACACAGTTTTTAATCCTGGTTTTCTGTAGGAGAAGGTGAAAGAAGATGAAAAGGAAGAGAAAGAAGAAACAAAATCAGAACCTGAAAAAGCTGAGTATGTATTACTTTAACCTCTGATCCTACAAAAAAAAAAGTTTTGTTTTACTGAAAGAAAACCTCGGGTTCATTTGTACTCCTTTGCCTTTAATTTTCTGTCAATTCTCATTCCAATTAGGCTGGGGTGTTTTTTAAAACAATTCCCCTCATCTGTGCACATTTGCAAGGAAATGCCCTATAAGCGCTACACTGATTCTGTAATTTCCCTTTCCAGAAGCATCCTTTCTAATGTCCATTTAATTTTTATTTAATTTCTTTTAGAATGTGCTTAGCTGATTTTTTTTTTCCCTTTGCAAATCTTAAAACTGGAAAAAAAAATTTGAAAACTTTCTAAGAGCACCTGAGTTCCAGAGACCTGCTGTCCATCAGTGATAGAGACTGAATCTGCTTTACTCTCTCCCATTTGCTATGACATGTTCTGAGTTATTTGCATTTTGCAAAACCTTTACATTCCAGTACAATTTTAATGAATTGCAGAGTACTCTCACATCTTTATGAAGATATTTGATCAATAATAATTTAAACCCTTTTAGGACATATTAAAATCTAATGTTAATGCCATTAGCTCAGAATAAAATAGTGGAAAGCAAAATAGAGTGCTTGGTTTTAACCAGTAGAAACTATGAATCTCCATCCCTGTATTTTATGCTTCCTGATACATTTACATTTCTGTGTACAGTTTCTGTAGCTGATTTATCACGGTCAAAATTCTAAGAATCCCTTAGTCTCAAACTCTCATGCTCTTCTGGCATGACAAGGACTTGTCCATGACAAAAACTCTTCTTCTTAACAAGTGCAGCAAATTTCTAACTTGGCCACTATAACTTTGTGAGGGAGAGTCTTCCTGACTTTTGAAGGCCATTCACTGTTGATTGCTCTGCTTGACTGTGTGAGTTGCAGTAATACTTGTATTCTCTGCCAAGAGTACAGTGCCTGACACTATTAGCTGCCCTGAAGCTACTCCTGACATGACAAACTTTCAAGTGAAAGTTTATCAGATGTCTTCTAGGAAGAGGAGCCTGCTTTGGATATCAGTCATTCTGTTTGTAGACAGGAACAGAGAAATAAATAATGTAATTTAGAAGTTGCCTCTCACTCTGGTTTGGCTTCAAATAGACTTCTGTGATCTTTTCATCTGTCATGCTGACAGTTCAAATTAACTTCTAAGACAATTCGCAGTTCTTTAGATCAAATGTTTGGAGAGGGCAGCCTGTGAACTCTGACTTTCTCTAATGAGACAGCATGATACACATCAGATGCTGACAAAATCTTACTTCAGCTCCTCCTGGAGTGGGTACTTATGACTCCATCAGGTGGGCAGAAATGCAGAATTTAAAACTTGAGATTTGACTTGTAAGTCAAACCAAGAAGAACCAAAGATTTCCCCCTTTGTGGGAACTGGATTGTTTAAGTGCATGAGGTTGGAGGGGAGCTCTTAAACATGTAGATACTCATGCAGACATGGAGCTGCCAGCTTGCAGACATTTTGTCACTGCAAGAATCAGCTGCACAATAGTGAAGAACTTCTGATAGCAAGGTTAGCAGATTTTTGATTACCTGCCTCTACCAGCTAGCATTTCCACTTCAGGGTGCCAAACCAGTAAGTTCATCTGTGGCCTTAACCAGACTGTCACCTTTGCCAGCACTTTGGACTGAAGAGGGATATTTGTCATGTTCATGAACTGCATGAGTTATGGCAACTTGAGCCTCATTAAAAGATGGAATTTCAGTGTGTTTTTCACAAAAAAAGCCTATTTCAGGATGTGATTTTAATTTGGAAATTTTGTTAATTTGACATATTATTTTGCCTTCATTTTTATCCTAAGAGGAGAAGATGGAGAAAAAGAAGAGAAAACCAAAGAAGATAAGGGGAAACAGAAATTAAGACAACTGCATACACACAGATATGGAGAACCAGAAGTTCAGGAATCAGTTTTCTGGAAGAATATAATAGCATATCAGCAGAAGCTTCTTGTAAGTTGTTATCTAACTTATGTGTTTAGCTGTTGGAAGGGACATGTACCACAATATTCTAACAATATCAAGACAAATAGCATCTGCTGGACCACATTGTTCTCTCCACCATTGTCCATAAAAAGGACAATGAAGCAAAGGTTTAATGGGAATATTAGAGAAAAGAAACACACAAATAACTTAGTATACAAGATATTAATCCTTAGGAAGACAATTATTGTCTCAAGCCTAGACATTCAGAGATGCCTGTGTATCATGGAAAACATCCATGCATTTTTATGGTAGTAAAGTTCCTGAATTTTTACAGCAGCCAGTGAGACAGTAAGATTTCTCCTTCCCTGAGAGACATCTTTGGGAAAACACAAGCTCTCCTTTAAAAAGAACCAACTAAGATACAATGCTTAACCTGAAGTGAATAAGAAAAGATATTGTAGATTTTTTTTGGTGAAATATCAAGTCAGTATTTGTCAAACTTTTCAAAACCTGTAGAAAATAAGACTTTATGAAAATGTAAAACTGCATCTGAGAGTCTCTCAGTAAAATATCAGATAATATAGGCTCCATAATTGCTTGAAATGCATTCATATTCTCTGAGGCCAGAGCAAAATGAAAACCAAAAAGAAATACAATTTTGCTATGCATACAGTATATAATTGCATAGGGATGGCCTACTTCTAGCATGAGAACATAGCAAAACTACAGTCAAAATCTTATTAAGAAATTAGGTGTTTAAATTTGGCTTTTGAACTGAGGTACATTTTTAGGCTGGTCCCATTACAATCATGTGAATTTAGCTAAATTTCTTTCTAATAGTCTCATTTTATATTCCACTAATAGTCATCTATGATTAGGGCTGAAAAATGGCAGAATTCCTATAGGACTGTTAAAATATTCAAAATGTGTGCTGTAAAGGTTTGTGTGTTGTCAGGAAGGGAAAAGGTACATTTCTGCAGTCCTTTTCATAGTGTCAGAATGTCAGAAAAGCTTTCAATTCATGGTACTCAGGTCACACATGAATTTTTGCTAGCCTGGTAAAAATGCAGTTGATTTAGGAATAGAAGATGTTTAAGATAAACTTATATGCAGAGTTTTTATTTTTTGGTATAAGTAGCAATTTGCTTTATGTATGAATATTGAACTACAGGGAAGATAGAGACTTCTGTATTATCACATTGCTCTTACATTGTCATGTCTCTGTGTTGTTTCCAAGTGTATTGAGAGGATAATGAAAAATAAGTAAGAGGCAATTAGAAATCCTTCATTTTTTATGAATGGAGTGAAATGAAAGGTCCTTTATTCATTATTGCACTTGTCAAGTAGGAGAGAACTTGTACATCACTCAAAATGTTTGTTAGGTTTTTTTTTTTATATTTATGGTTCTATTAAAAAGTTCCATAAGGGAAAAAAAACCACAAAAAAACCCTCTCAGCAGCAACTTACTAATAATGGCTGAATCTTTATTAGATAAAGTATATTTATGTTCTGTCCTCTTTTCAGAATTATTTTGCACGAAACTTTTACAACATGAGGATGTTGGCGTTATTTGTTGCTTTTGCAATCAACTTCATCCTTCTCTTCTATAAGGTAAATTTCTTAAAATATTACTATTTAAGTTGCACACTGGAAAACATCTGGATTTTGTAGTCAATATGTTATGGTAAAACTGCCTAGCCTAACAGGTTAAATACCTGCTTCATCCTACTACCAGAAATCTAACATGGTGACAGCTGTAATGTTTGTGTAAAGTAAAAATAGACTTCCAGTGCACAGATAGCTGTTGATAGAGCATTGTGCTAGGACAAAGGCAGCAGGCTGAGAGGCAAACCCTTGCCTCAGATGCTCCATTTCCCAGTGCAGTGAAGCTGCCAAGCTGAGCTTTCACAGGTAACTTAAACTAATCCATGTCAGTTGAGATGTTTTCTTGTGCCATTACGCTCACCTGAAAGGGTTTTTACAGCCAGGAGTCACATGATCTTAAGCTGCCTAGAATATCACTGAAATTGTCAAGATTTTAGTAACATTAATGCAACTCTGGAGTCTTTGGACTTGAATAATTTTCTGACAGAGAGCTAGGATGATAAAGACTACTGTCAAGCATTTCTTCTAAGAGGGCTGTGCCCTTCCTTGAATTTGAGGTGATAAAATTCATCATGGACCAGATTTGGTAACATGGACAGACAGTGGAAAAAAAAGGAAAGAAAAAGGACATTTTCACAGACTGGTGTAACAAGATGAAAAGGTCTTCCTGAAGTATTCTTTCTGGACATTTTTATGCAAAAGCAAAAATTCTTTAAAGTTTCTTTACAATTATTTTGTCTTTGGTATCATTTTTTCAGCTTAACAACTTAACTTGTAGTATTGTAAAAGAATATTGCAATATTGTTTTAAACAGGTCTCCACATCTGCTGTGACAGAAGAAAAGGAGCTTCCTGTGGTATCTGATGGTGAAAGCACCAAGTTGAACATCCTGGAAAGTGATGATGAGAGGGTCATTGCAGTGCATTATGTCCTGGAAGAAAGCAGTGGCTACATGGAGCCCACACTGAGGATTTTGGCCATCCTACACACAGTCATCTCATTCTTCTGCATCATAGGATATTATTGTTTGAAAGTAAGAAAAAAAATTAACTCTTTTTTCTAGGTCTAAACTTTCTAATCTGTCTAGCAGTATAACTTAAAACAATGTCAACCTGCTTAAGCAACTTGGGGCACTGTATGAAAAAAATCTGGGTTGTTCATGTAATGTACACAGAAAGTGTGTGTTAGGTGCTGTGTCTGTTCAGGGGCCGTAGGCCAGAGTCTGATTTACAGTCAGTCAGACAGTTGCAGCAGTAACCTGCTTCAGAAGCTGCTTGTGACTGCCAAAGACAGGGTGTGAACACACATGACACAGATGGCAGTTTTAGATGCTGCATTACTAGTCTGTCAATTAGGTCATTTGAAAAGAATGCAGCATTTTGGACTACTGCGGCTGCCAATTGTGACTCTGAAAAATACCTGCTGTTCCTGCACATACATTCTGCTGGTGGTGTTTTGGCAGGAGCCTAAGCATCTTTTAAAGGACTATCTTGGAGAAGATCTCTGTTAGGGATCTGAAAACTAAAGATACCACTTTGGCTGGCGAAATGCTGGTTGTGGTTTAAGAAAACCAAATTTCATAAATCTCGGGAGCTGGGAGAAGTATATCTGACATGTACTTCCCCCTTTTTGCACACTTCCAGGGAAAAAGCTGTAAGTCAAAGTGCAAGATAGTGCTAAATTAAATGGACCCTTGATATGACCCAGTTGCTCATTTGTCATTATATCTCTATTAAGGTCTTGTGTGGTCCTTAATATTTTTCTTTTCCTCTTTCAATGCCTAGTAATTTGTTCTATGCTAAAAGACAAAGTCTGCATTTGTAGCTCAAGGAAAACTACTTCTAGTGTTGATTCTCATCTCTACTTTAAGTATCCCTACTGGTCAATAGATACTACACCACTTTTTTGTTGCATTAGTTGCCAGGCAGCATGAAAGCTTAGGTTTCTGGTTTTTGAGATGCTTTCTTCTCCCACCTCATACTTTTTTATTGGTTTCTACTATGACATTTTATGCTACTTTTTTTGGGAACATCTATTCTCTGACTAGAAGGGAAAATGTTGTTATCAATATTTATCTTAATTAATTGATTCCTTTCCAATTCTGAAACCAAAATATGGTCCAAATATGGTTTCAATCTCAATTTTGGAGATCTTTAAGTCCAAAATTTTCTGAACTGTAGGCCTGTGTGTGCTAGGTTTGCTTCTAAATATTGCTTAGCATGAATCCATTATATTTTTCTCATTTAGCTGTCTGAAAATAGTGTTGGAACTCTTTTTTTATTGTATCTAATGTAATCACCATATTGCTGGAGTAGTCTTGATTTTCATTATTACTATTTCACTCTATTCATGTCCATGAGTATACTGAAATAGTAACAATCTTGACTACTATTGCAGTGAAGGTGGAAAATGCAAGGTGGGTGAATTTTGGGGATCTGTGAAATAGTTCAGGAAAGAGTAGGATAAAGTAAAAAGTTTGCTTTTTTTTGGTAGCACATTTCTTAAGAAAATTCACTCAACTTGGACCACTATTTACATGTGCCTACTTGAAGTGTACTTTTGAAGTCATCCAGCTGATGAAAGAGGGTTGTAGATGAAGCTTGACTAGGTGTCTCAGCTGCTGACAATTCTTTTTTGTTGCTTACAGTCTTTGGTCTCTGCAGCAAAACATTTTGTTTCCCACTGTGAAACCTCAAAAAATCTTTAACAAATAAAAGGAGCATCTAACATCTCTGGGTATCAAAATGAAATCAAAAAATACCATCCCAAAATAATATTTGGAACTAGAATTTTGAAGGATTAAAAAAAAAAAATTTTCGGTCTCTTTCACTTGGCTACCTCTAATCCTTTCATGGCACTGAGAAAGTGTTTTTATTTGAAGGATCTCTCTTCAGGTATTTTGACCATCTTTTTATGACTGTTTAGCACACTGCAGTTTAATGAATCTGAGTTACCTGACCCGAATGTATCAATATATTTTCTGTGTTCTAGGGGATTGTTAAGTCTTTTAATTTTTTCAAGTACTGTTTTTTGCTTTGTTCAGTTTTCATACTTGTTTCTTCATAACAACCAGCTTTTCTTAAAGTTTGAAGACATATCAGTGCATTTTATATAATTCCTGTATTTTCTTTCAACTGCAGGTTCCACTGGTTATTTTTAAGAGAGAAAAGGAAGTGGCAAGGAAATTGGAATTTGATGGGCTATATATAACTGAGCAGCCATCAGAAGATGATATTAAGGGACAGTGGGATAGACTTGTAATCAACACACAGTGAGTTTTTACTTACTCTGTCCCATTATAGCCCTGTAAGTAATTGCTCTTCTGTTTCCCCAATTACATACTTATCATCCATCTTGTCTAAAATAAAAAAATTATTAGAGATATATTTCTAGCAAGGATATGCAAAATTTTCAGGCACCTGCAAGGCTAATGTTTACTGTCATTTGTACTCTTATTATTTAATCTTATGCATTCCCAAATTTTTGCCTTAAAATTATTTCTCATCGTAGAAGAAAAAAGGAAGAGGGATGGGTTTGTTTTGGCAAGGAGAGTGTTGATGGTTGTGCATTGCTGTAAGTTCAAAAGTGAGCTGTGCTTTGCATCACATATTTAAAGCTCTGTTTCTCTGCCTGGTGGGGCTGTGTGTGGGATGTAGCTGCTCTAGAATCCTGTGTGCAGCCATTGGCTCTGCTGTGCTTCTCACATTTACATGGTAGGCTGAACTCCATTTGGCAACTTTCACTCCAGAGGGTTCACAAGTGACTGACTGGTGGCAGCCACCACACAGAGACTCCTAGAAACAGAATTGGTATATATTTGTCTAAAATGCAATCTTGTTTATCTCTGATTTTCAGGTCTTTTCCAAATAACTACTGGGACAAGTTTGTGAAAAGAAAGGTAAGGCTTCTTTTTAAAAAGATTTGTGAGGTTAAAATAAAATTCTAGTGCATATTTCTGTTCATGTTGGGAGGAATGTGGACTACACTTTGAAATATAAATTTGATTCAGTGTAGATTTTGATATTTACTATTTTGAAACACACAGAATCCTTACCACATTCTTACAACTATTTATTTTATATATTTCAAACTTTTTCTACTTACAGATTTTGCATAAAACAGGAATTCAGATACATTCATGAAATTACGTGAAGCATTTTGTATGTGCTTGTATGTATAATAGAAATTATGTAAAATATCTTGTCTGTATTTATGTATTCACCTCCATACACAGAGAATGGTGTTGTCCCCCACCCAATAGAAGGTTAAAAAGTAATTAATAGGAAGACAGGACAAATTGGGATATTTAGGCACAGGGCACAATCAGGCACCTCTAACTCCCTGGTAGGGAAGTTAGTTGGCCTTTTTTGTCCCTTACCTCTCGATTTTCCCCGTGGGTTTTTTCCCCAAGCCACTTAAATCCATTCTTTTCTCCATCTTTGCTTTCTCCCTGTAACATCCAATAACATCGCATTTATGGGATGCATAGTGTATGCATCCCTTGACAGTAATCCTCTTAGTCTTGCAGATAATCTGGACAGTTTTTACCAAAAAACTCATTTTGATGGGTTTCAGATTTGGGTCTGAGGCTGTCCTGGGGCTGCCCTGGGAGAGACCAGGCAGAGCATCCATTCACTGTGAATCCATAGTTTGGGTTCCTGCCTGCCCCTGTGCCACTGTAGTCCTCTAGGCTCCAGCGTTCTTACAAATGCTATTTTGAATGTTTTCTCAGCTTGCTCTTAAGAAATAAATCTAATGCTTGTACAATAGCTTACAGCAGAAAGATTTTTTTTAGTGTGTTTGGTCGCAATTGAAAAAGAGGGTATGCATGTTATTAGATCAGATTTAGCCCTCCTTCACACTTTAATGCCAATCTCATATCATAATTTTGGAAACCTGTTTTTTAATACTCTTAGCTCTTCTGCTTTGTAAATCTTAGGTCAACCTGACCAAAAAATTCCTTCGAATTGTGCACTCATTTTGGTATTGAAACTTTTTTAATCTTTTAGGTTATTATGTAGAGATTTCTACATCTGTCTAAGCAAAGGGGAAGCATTAGCTCTCACAGAGTTCTTGAGAAAGAAAATACAATTCTGCATTGGTTCTGTCAATTTAGATGGTCAAGGAAGGCTCAAATCAAAAGGAAAGGAGTATGGTTTTAAGTTGTGTGGAAGACTTTAGCTTTGACTGAGGAACTGCACTGTGTGATTTAACTGAATGTTAAATCTGAATGTTCTCAACGAATGTCTTCTTTTATATATATTTGTATTTTAAACGCCAGTCTACAAAATAATACATATAATGAAGTAGTGTTTCCAGGCTTGCTACAAAAAAAGCTTCTCTAAAAATCTGAAAAAATCTCAATAAAAATTTAAAGCCTTTCCTATTAGAAAGGTGGCAAAATACCTCTTCACCTACAGGAGTCACTGAGTTATGATCTTTTTATAAAAAAAATTGTATTTGACTATTCTTTTTGAAATTAGATGAGACAAATAATATTTAGGAAAGAGATGTGTGGTCAGTCAGAATGAAAGCAAGTAAATATTTATTTCCAGGAAAATTACTTATGAAACACGTTAAATTTTGTTAGAAAGAGATAGGGCCTGGTTTGAATTCACTGAAAATTGTTTTTTGCCACAACTCTGTGTTCAAGATCTTGTGATCACAATGTCATTCATAATCATGATGCACTGTTTTCAGGCTCCTTAATGTTAAACCTCTTGTCTTCAGATCCAGGCCAAATAACTACTGATCTACCCCACTAATGAATATTTTTAAATATTCCTTCTAACTTTAGGTAATGGATAAATATGGTGAGTTCTATGGCCGTGACAGGATCAGTGAATTGCTAGGAATGGACAAAGCTGCTCTTGATTTTAGTGATGCTCGAGAAAAGAAGAAACCAAAGAAGGATAGCTCCTTTTCTGCTGTGTAAGCATTTGCCTACAGTTTGTTTGTAATTGGGGTTTTTAGTTTGTTTCTTTTTTAAAAATTTTGTTGGGGCTTTTTGTAAGTTAAAATCAAGCATTCAAGTTTGTCATTCAGACAAAACATCTGTTGCTCACATATATTTGCATAAGAAATCAATTCTTATTTTGTGTGATACAGTAAATTCATTTAATTATAGACAATGTATATGCAGGATTTCTCTGGTTTTTATGTATGAAGATTTAGTTTAGTGCACAGCAGCTTAAATACATTTCATTCCCACTCTTTTGATAGTGTCATCACAGCTGGGCTGGAGTCTGCTTTTCAAGTTCTCAGTTCTGCTCTGTTGGAAAGAATGGGCAAAAATGGCCCTGTGTGTTCTGATTATAAGGAGATGATGAATTAAATTTAAGTGCTAGTGACCAGTAAAATCTGGGAATTGGATGATTAATCTTCACATCTTTTTATAACTTGTTTTCCCTAAATTATGCATTTATATATCATTTGAGAGACAGAAGTAAAGAGAAGCCCCTAGACATTCAGAGTAGTAAGTTCTCCTTTGTAGAACAGGCTTTTATAAAGCACTGGAAAAAAATTTTTTTTTTTCAGTTCTGCATTATAAAAAAGGTATTTAACTAGATAGAACATATTTTAACAGATGGAATTTTAATGCTACAGAGATTCTGATTTAAGGGTTTATTTCAAGTTCTCTCTAAAAACATTTTATCACAGGGTGTGCAAGAATTATGAGAAGTAGGCAGTGAGACTACTAGTAGATTAGAAGTGCATTGAAGCAAGAGCTGATTTTATAAGGATAGCTCATTTACCATCTTTATAAAAGATGAATATTAATAAATCAGGAGTCTGTCTGAAAAATCAATCAGGTGCAGTGTAAAGGCTTAAGGACTCTGTGGCATTTCAGTACTAAGTAAAATTTAATATTGTGGCAGAAGTAGTTTCCTGACTGCTTTTTTCCACACTGTTTTGCTCCTGCTGGATTACAGTAGGACCCATGCTTGAGTTTAGGAAAAAACCTACTATATACCTATTGGTATAAAGACCAAAATAAAACTACTTTCCCTTCCCTGTGTCCTCATACTCATATGAGGGGGAAATTTTTAAAATAATTTTTCTGTGAATAATCTTGATAAAACAGACCATAATAAAGCAGTTGAAGAAGGTTGACGAAATATTTAATTTAAGTATCATGTCTGAAGGATGCTTTTTTTTTTTAACATCTCTAATATCTCCTCCATGTTATATACAGTAAAAAAAATTTATGACCTCATCCATCTTTCCTGTTCTTCCTGGAGGAGTCATTTCATACTCGTAACAGATTAATATGTTGCAGGAAAATAAAAAACTATTATAAAAATTTGCACAACCAGTCGCATAAAAAAAATATACTCTTCAGGAAGGTATGTTTATCCACTTTTTAACAGTTTCAAAAATGAATACTAATGAAGCTACTAAAACTTACACATATTCCAGATTCCACACATATTCCAGATTCCAAATTTGACATATATTTACCATGCAGTGAAGAAAGAGGTAGAAAAAAACATTGGAACTGATCCCTTACTGCAATAATTTGGGAAGAAAATAGAGAATGGTGCAACCTGGTGTGAGTTTCAGCTCTGATGCTTCTGCTTCTGCCTGTGCTAGGAGGAGGTGGTACAGACCAGATAGCAGTGTCTCACAACACAGGAGGGAAGTGCACTGGGCAGCATTTTTATCTTCAGTGCAATTGAACAAGTCTCCTTCACCCCTAGCTCCTACTTTTTCTCTCTCTTTTCTTTGGAAAAATAGCCTGGGATTTGCATCTGTCTTTTTGCTAGGGACTTAAAGCACCCTGCTTGCAGGTGACCATGGTTCAAAAGCTTCTACAGTGATATACTGCATTAAAAAAATCTGCATTTTACTGACTCTTCAAGAGCCATCCAGCTGGTTGCTGCAGCCTTGAATATTTTTAAGTGTATTTATTTAAATGTATAAATATTTTAATATTTAAATTATTTAAATATGTTGCAGTATTATTTAACTGTAGCCAACTTAGAAGGATGATGTGGTTGGAGCTTTCCTGCAGATTAGACAGTAAAGACAGTTAAATTTGTCACAGAGATTGAGACAGAGCTGCTGTTTTTCCATTGAATTTGTTTCTTATTTTGGGTGGAGGGTGTTAAATTAGATGCATCATGGATGTAGAATATTTGAGAAAATAATGTGGAAGACACAAACATGAAAGTTAATTTTCAGAGGTGCTGTTTTTATTTCCCTTTCCCTTTCTAACTGCTATTGTTTCTGGGATCATTAGTTTAGTCAGAGTCAATAGAAGAGGCAGATAAGGCTTAAGCATCTGCAGCAAACTTTGACATAAGGCTAAATTGGAAAATAAGTAGGGCTTTTGTCAAATGCTCCCATGGAATAATAAGTCTCCAACTTTTACGAATAGAGAAATTGTAAGTAATTTTCTCCTGGAAGATCTGAAATTTTTATAGGTTGGTGAGAAACCATATCCTAAATATGAAGTGTACAAACAATGAATGCAGTTGGCCTCAGAATGTGGAAGAATTTAAAAGGTCTTGCTCTTCCTTTCCATGAGAACTAGTGACCTAGGCTTTCAAAATATTCTGGAGTGGGTAACCCCCTTTTTAGTATTGTAGTTTCTCAGAGAGCAGAATTGTTGCTGGAAAAATAGTAGACTTTTTCCTCAAGTGACAGTATATCTCTTGCCCGTGATGGCTAATGAAAAAGTAAGGACTTGTACTTGCAGTAGTTTTTTCACTTGAAGTCTCAAGATTTGTACTTGCTATGATGATACTGTAGGATTTACAAAAGTGTGGATGTGCCTGTTAGTCTGAGTAGAAGTGTATTATCTGCAGGTGGGTAGAGACTCCAGCTGTTGTGGTTGAGAGGCAGGCACAGTCACTGTTAATGTCCCAATTCTCAGCCTGTTCCTTTGATGCACACGAAGGAATCTCAGTTTCAAACCTTTCCCCTTATGGATGCTAATGTAAAATAACTCCTCCTTTGATTATTTACTTGGGCCTTAAGCCTAGTGGATCCTTGCAGAGGCTATGTGAAGGATACCTCAAAATAATCTGTTCTGTGCTCTGTCTTCAAGACACACAGAAAGCTGACAGACACCCTATAACTCATTGTTTTGTTTTGGTTCAATGGTTTCTTTTTTGTAATGGTCAGGGGGGACCATTCTTGATGAAGTATCACCTGCTGATGTTGTTCAGATTCTGGCACAAAATTTTGACACAGTGCAATCAAAAGGGTATTTCCCACCTAGTTGACAGTTAATAAAGAGTGTTTTTTATCTGATGGGATGCTTTCTATATTTAAAAAAGTAACATTAATAGAAGATTTCCCTAAGAACCTATGTCAAAACTCATTAACTGGTAAGAATTATCCTGTTCTCATTAATGATTTTCCTTATATCCTTAGAAAAATGGGTCAATTTTCTGAACAAGCTCTGAGATTCATCTGATCTAAATTTGTCTGTCTTTAATGTCATCCAATTGTGTCACTCAAGGTATGCTATTATAACTAAGGTAAAGAATTGGCATTTTAGGGTGCAAATTCGATTACCTTTTTTGACTAGCTACTTCAGACTTAGATGGGTTGCACTAAAAAGAAAATAAAATTTTTTTTTCTCCATGGATTTTAAAGACAGCTTATGTCACTTGTATGCATGATAACATTTTCGAAATCAATCAACATTAGGTCTGATGAATTAAAAACAGCGCTTTTGAATTTGATTTTTGCTTTTTTGTTTCTTGCCAGATTCATTCCAGAGTAAAAGTCTGAATTAGAACAAGGTTCTAATGTATTTCATCTTTTGAAGAAATTGATCAGCTGTTGACTCCTGCTATGTGACAATGCACTTCCTACAGATTTTGTTTAATGTTTTCCAATTGTGTTTTGCTATTAAATGCTTTTTTTTTCTTAATTTTTACAGGCTAAATTCCATTGATGTTAAGTATCAGATGTGGAAATTGGGAGTTGTTTTCACTGATAATGTAAGTTTCTCAATTTATACATACATGTATATATTGATGTTCTAAAAGGAACTAAGCACTTGTTAATGCAAAGTGCTTCAGTGAAAAGTGTGAAATACTCTGGATTGTATTTACTTTACTACAAGAAGAAAATCTTGAAAGCTTAAAGAGACATTGTCAAAATATTTTCAGTTACATTGGTAGTAGTTAATAGAACCTCAGTCAATTCCTGCCCTATTTCTGATAGCTTTAATAGAAGCAATAAAAAACACTGCACTGTAGAATTAGAAAACTGACGTTATAAATGCTAAGTGCCATTTTTCCTGTTGTTCATAAATATTATGACCACTTGAATATTCCTGGAGCACAGTCAGATCAATATAGTTAATATATATTGAATCGCTAAATTTGTATCGCTGAAACCAATAGTAAGATGTGCAACAGAATGATACAAATTATTCCAATAATTTGAAAAAGGGAGTCTTTAAAAGAAAAAAAAACAAGGAGAGATAAACAAGAATATTAAGATGCAGTTTAATTCAGTCATCATATGATTTTTCAGTCTAAAAATTATTCGTTTGCCTAGTTACTTAATTTACTGGTAAGGAAAACAGTTGGGGAAAAATTGTTTTGGAGCTACGACAGATGGAAAATGAAAGAGTAATCTGAAGGTACTCAGGAAAAGTGGAAACAGTAAGCCTCCAGGTCTAGAGACAGCATGATCTGTAAACAGTGTTTGTTTGGGAATTTGGGACTAGTATTTTTTTTTAAGGGATGAAGTATAATTTCTCTTATAAAAACTTGTCTTTAAGTTCAATAAAAATTAATTGATAGAGGATCAGATGAAATTAACATTCATGGTTACTTAAATATACTTAATTATAAAATTCCTTTTGTTGCCTGCACAGTTCTGTAATTGTCATTAGCTAACTTTGGGCATTATTATTTTAATGTAATTATTTAGAAATTATTTTTTAAAGTAATTTAAATCAGATTTTTTTTACAGTAGAAAAATTTACAAATAAGGCTTTAAGAATTCCAAAATTAGTTTTCTAGTATAAATTCCGAATTTCTTGATTTTGCCCATATCTTGATGACTTTGTGTTTGAGGATTTAATATTGTTGCATGAATAGAAAATTCTCAATGATATCTAGAAAATTCTCTCTTTAAAAAGAAATTTTTTTTCTATTTAAAGAAAAGCATGTTTGAGAAATTTCTACTTTTCTTTATTGTCTTGAAGTCAGATGAAAGCCATGAATTTTATTTTGAATGTACTTGTTTTTTCTGTTAGTCTTTCCTTTACCTAGCGTGGTACATGACCATGTCAGTCCTTGGCCATTACAACAATTTTTTCTTTGCTGCTCATCTCCTTGACATTGCAATGGGATTCAAGACATTACGAACTATCCTGTCATCAGTTACCCACAATGGCAAACAGGTATCAACTGTCACTTCTTTCCAGTTTTTTTACTTAAGGACTACACAGGAAAGATCACTTCATTACTTGAGTCAGATGCTCTGCAGGTTGACAACAGAAATGTTCTTTCATCATGAGCTCTAGAACTTGAATTGATGATGAAGCTAGACAGTGGAATTTGTAAGCAAAGGTATTCTTCCTTCTGAAAATAGTCCTGAAGTTTTAGAAAATTACCTATGGATGCAGGGGGCATAAGGAACTTTTTCAGTCTGGGAGCTACACAAGTGAAATATCAATTTACAGAATACTGAACCTCGCTCCCAGCTGCTTCCATTAAGCTCAGACCAAAATTGGAATGATGCTGCAGTTGAGCAGCAACTATTTGTTGCTGCTTTTCTAAGATACCAAAATATTAGGAACAAGGTTCTTTTTATATGGAATTTCATATATGTAAAAAATAAAGTTGCTTTCCTAATAAATTAGTAGATAACTGTATTTCAATTAGTTGTGTACTAGATGATAGTAATATTATATTAGGTAGTGAATTTTCAGATTTTCCATCTGATTTTGGAAGATCTTCCATTTGATTCTAATCACTGGATTAATGATTATTTTTATTTGTCCATAAGATTTGTCTTTGTAATTATGTTTCTGTGTAATTTGTCTTTTTAATTATGTTTGATTAAAAAAAAGGAAATACACAATCTTTGTGTGAGAATATGCAGATATATTACTCTGTATTACAAAAATATATAAAGAGTAAAAGTTTTCCTGCTGCTACTAGATACAGTTTATTGTTACTTTCCTTTTTTTTTTTTTTTTGAAAGAAAAGATAAATCACAATTCCATAGTGGTTACACCCATTCTGTAATTTTGTCTTCCAGCTTGTCCTAACAGTGGGATTACTGGCAGTAGTGGTATACTTGTATACAGTAGTGGCATTCAATTTTTTCCGCAAGTTCTACAACAAGAGTGAAGATGGTGACATGCCAGACATGAAATGTGATGATATGCTAACAGTAAGTCTTGTTTTGCTTTCTAGTTTTTAGTTTGGTTTTTTTGGTTTTTTTTTTTTGCTTTTTTTTCCCTCAAGCTGTTGTGGTTTTGTCCTGACCTTCTTGTTAATTGGTAACACTAATATCATTAGCCAGCATGCAGGAAATATTGCAGTTGAAAACAAATGGACAAATATGATGAACATCCTTGACAAATAGATCTTCTGTATGCTCAAAAAGCTCCTCTATAAAGGAGTAGAAGAAATGTGGTACTGTAGTTTGCTATAGCTGTTCAAATTTTGCAAAACTGCAAGCTGTGAGCTGGCTTAAGGGCAGCACTTCTGAATCTCGAAATTCAACAGATCATTCATAGGCATGCATTTTCATAGGTAATGAAAATACTTAAAGTCTTGTTTAAGCTTTGAAATCCATCAGTTCCTCTTAGCATGAATTGCCATCGTTCTCTTTAACAGGCAGTTCAGTAACTGCAGTGTTCAGAACTGTCTTAAATTTTTTTATAATAACTAAGACAGTGACAGGCTTTGGGGTTATGACTGGTAGAGTTTAAACCAAAAAGAATTTCCAAGATGCATTGAGCCTAATATCTCTCAAAAAAATAATGTAAAAAAATCATGGTACATGTATTTCAGTGTGCAATGCTACATGAATCTCTTCCAGAGTGTCAACAACATTTGAAAGCCAAATAAACAGATAAAATATTTAATTGATAAAATAAACAGATATATCTAAAATATATAAACTAAACTAAATAGACAAACTAGATAAACTAGAGGAGTATGTGTTTGTTTTTGTCCGGTTTGGGACATTCAACACACCAAAAACAGATAAAATGGAATGTGAATCAGTGAAGGGCTGTTAAACTGTCAGGTGCTGGAGCACTCAGTGTGGGAAGAGGTGGAGGGAACTGGGCTTGTTTGGCGAAGAGAAGAGAAGAGAAAGTCTCAGGGTAGAGGGTGGGTAAGAGGAGTTCCCAGTGTCTGCAGAAAGATTATTGGGAACACCCATCCAAGCTCTTAACAGGAAGTGCATGGCAGGAGACTTTGGACATAAAGTGGAAAAATGTGTTCTGACTGAGGAGACCCAAAGGATCACGTTGCTCAGAGAGTTTGTTAGACACTCAATCCTTAGGAAGCTGTATTAATTGATTGACTTGGATAAAACCCAAAACACTTTTTTCTGAGGTTTTAGTGGACCCTGCTTGGAGTAGAGATCTCATTAAGTGATCTGATCTGACCTGCTTTTTAATTCTCTGAAAATATTCATGCCACAAAGCTATATTGTCATACAGGAATTAGTTAGAATGACTTGTGATGTGCTGTAAAATCAGGGATGTGTCTTGTAAAAACACTAAGACTTGAAATGGGATTTTAAAAAAATAATATACATAACTTTTTAGAAATAAAAAACCAAAACCTTTTACATAAGTAACACTACATTCAGTCATTAAGTTAATTATTAGTTTTAGTCTTGGAGTATAAACTATGTTTAGAAATTGTTAGATTTTTTCAGGCAAGGATCACTCAGCATTATATACTACTTTATAAATTTCTTACAGAAGGGAATTTGGGGACAGTGTGGCATACAAATAGAAGAATGGATTTTTTTGTATGGTGAGGTTTTAGGAGTTAGTTATGGTCATCACTATTTTTTGATATAGAGTGAGAACTCTTGACCTATAATTTACAAAAGTACGTAAAGAAAAAAAGCAATCACCTGCTCTAGACCTCTAGAGAGTAATACCATAATTTTCTATTAAACTAGAACATGTTTTATCTGTGGAAATTTTGTATTTTCAGCATTCCAGGCAACTGTTCTGACAGATCTATTATACCACTTTTCATATCATAGTTTCACAGCATTCTCAGACATTTTCAATAATTAGAACAGGCTATTTCTCTGCACAAGCATTCACAAAGATGTTTTGCTTGGTTGTGGTTTTTTTTGTTTTATTTTGGCTTGAGGAGGAGGTTGTTCATTTTTAAATGTGAATTTGAAACATTAAAACAGGGAAAATCATTCACTTTTGAGCTGAGAAATAGGAAAAGGAGATGGCTATGGTGGGGATGATATTTCCTATTTACATTGCTGAAATGATTTTACATGAATCATGGGGTGCTGCTGAGCTTCTGGTAGTTGAACTTTTGATCTTATTGAACTGCTACATAATTATAGAACAGGAAATACTGCAGTTTCAGCTGCACAGTAGCATTTCCCCCCCCCCCCCCATCAGAAATATGCATAATCTCAAAGGAGAGAAAAAGATGGTTTGACATGTCATAGTTCCTAGACCATAGACCAGTTTTACCAATTACTGAATTTGTAACACTGGGTATTTTTGCTTTTAGCTGCAAACAGCCTTTTTATCTCTTTTTTTTTTTTCCTTTTCTAGTGCTACATGTTTCATATGTACGTTGGAGTACGTGCAGGAGGAGGCATTGGTGATGAAATAGAAGATCCAGCAGGAGATGAGTATGAAATCTATCGGATTATCTTTGACATTACTTTCTTCTTCTTTGTGGTTGTCATCCTGCTAGCAATTATCCAAGGTATGCTTTTGTAATCCACAGTGGGACTGAAAGCATTATTTAGCAGTACAAAGATCTCAGTGCTGTGGTAATCACAAACCTAAGATTCAGACAGAACAGACAGATCACAAAGGATGGGTTTATAAAGAAAATCACACCTGGCTGACTCATCATGCACTGCTCTTCTGGGTCTCTGTAAAATCTAACTGGATCAATAGAAACAAAATAAATATTTTGCCTTAAGAATACTGATGTCACTGCAGTTTCTGTCTTGTCATTGTTCTTTCTAAAAGCCTCCTATAGAAATCTTGTGGCACAACTTCAAATTGTTCATCAGTGTAACCCATCCTACATGAGCTTTCATGGGCAAAATCAGTACTGCTGTCAGTATTCCCTCTGCCAATGTCATAAGTTCTTGACCATCTGGCAGATCTTCAGATTGGCAATAGTGGTGTGAAACTGGGACCATAGCTTTAAGTGGTAAAATATTTTCTTACATAAAATTGCTCTTTTGTGCGATGCTTCCTTATCTGAACAATGTATAAGAGTAAAAAAGTGCTTGAAATGAAACTGCTGTAGTGTAACCTGGTTAATGACAGTGGAAAGTTAGCTTTGGAATTTCAGTGATACTACTTGATTGATAGTGTTTCTCACTGTTGTAATCTGGATAATGGATACCTTGGCATGTCAAGGACTACATGTTTTGGCATGTAAAGGATTTTCTAAATTATGTTTACATTAATTATGTTTATTGATATTACCTGAAGTACTTAAACCCCTGTTTGTTTCCCTTCTATACCTTTAAAATATTGTCAAGAATGCCCTAAAGGTCATTTTTTATGAAAGTTCACACAAGTTAACAGAATTATATTCTCAGTTTTTGAAAAATTGATGAACAGTTTTGCTGGGTTCACTTGCTGTCATAAATACTGATACCTCATTGCTTTCTGTCAGCTGACAGATAACTTAGGATAATTTTGACAGCAGTAAGGGTGCTTTCTTCCTCACTATGAGGAAATTCAAAAGGCAACTTTTGACTTCTGGTAAATTGTTTATTATTTTTATTCAAGCAACAGGGTTTTTTCAAAGGGCTTAGGGAGGGTGGAAATTTTTTTATATCCTGAGTTGTCATATCTCATGTGGTTATTTTCTTCATTTTGTGAGCGGCTGAAGAATAGAGTCCTTAACTGTCCAGATTTGGGTACGGGAGTGTCAATAGTCATTGTGGAGTTAGTCCATATTTGTATTGGAGTAAGTGAAGGAAAGGTTATAAGCAGTTTACAGTGTGAGCCATAGAGTCTGTGATTCTTTTTGTTCTTCTTTCGTATCTCCCTCAAATGACCCCTTATTTTTGTCAGAGCTCCAATAGTGGAACCTTATACTACATGACAACCATCTTGAGAGAGGATGCATGGAGCTCTGAGCCTCTCTGCATCTGCCATGTAATAAATATCTCATCTCTGTTAAATGTACAGTATTATTTCTTCTATTGGGCCACTAAACCCACGTATATGTTAATGTACTAAGTCATGATTAGAGCACTGGGAATAAAAAGAAGTCTGTTTGTCCCATTTTATATTTCAAAATGGTACTACCAGCCATGTTACTGGTGTTTCTTTGGCGTGTTTTTTTTCTTCATAGTTTTGTTGTCTTCAGAATGTGTATTGGTGTCTACTCTTTCTGCAAAGATTCTCCTTTACTATTCTTTAGATACGTTAGAGATAACATATCAGAGATATGTTATCCCCGGATTTCCAGATATTCTGTGTCATGATTGTTATTGAACATTAACTATAATTTTAACTTAAACCCTAGGTTTAATTATTGATGCTTTTGGTGAGTTAAGAGATCAGCAAGAGCAAGTTAAGGAAGACATGGAGGTAAGAACATTCAGTTACTGAACCATATGTATTTTCAGATTTTACGAGTATGTCTTTTCAGTCAAAATATGATTTAGCTAGTGGATGGTTTTTCAAACTAAGAGAAAAATACAGTCCTGTACATGGTCTGATACCATGCAATGTGAATTATAATGAATTGCATGTCTGTGGCTATTTAAATCTTTTGGATCCTCAAACTAGAGGTTTCTAAAGCAGAGTGTTAACACTGTCATGTTACATTTCATCTCAGATGTAATTTTCTTTGCTTAATATATGTGTGAAAGTATCTTGTACTTTGTGGTTTTCTATTCTGTCATTGAAGTATATGTGTAAGAAGTCAGGAAAGTGTTGCAAACCAGCTTCACTTTGTAATGTGAACTTGGAGCATATTCAGTTTCAGCTGGACAAGCATTGAGGTAAATATTGTCCTGTGTCACAGTAAGTGCTGCTTAAGATTAAAAACGTCAGCTGTGATCACTGTATGCCATTCTATCTCTTGATACCTGTTCACTTAGAGCTGGCAAAGATTTCTTTTTTTAAACAGTAAGAAGCTATTCTGATGGTAGCTAAGCTGCTATTCATGTGTTTTTACTGAGGTATCCAGTCTGAATCATTTGAAGAAAAGCCTTTTTGTTCAGCACATAATATATATGCTGCATTGCCATTTTCAAGAAAAATTGTTACTTTTTTTTGCCTTTTCTGAAAGCAGGGCAGGTGTTTTACGTAGTGTTGAAGTGCTCTGTGTTCTTTCTTCTAGACGAAGTGCTTTATCTGTGGAATAGGAAATGACTACTTTGATACAGTGCCTCATGGCTTTGAAACACACACACTACAGGAGCACAACTTGGCCAATTATTTGTAAGTACACTAAAAATGCACTCCTTACTAACCCATGATCCTTGCAGCCTCTGCAGATACCTGATTGCTTCTTTTGCATAAGTAATAGTCAGTTCTATTCGGCTTTGATGTGCACTTTCTGAATATATTATTCTGGGGTAGTGACAGCAAGGAATTAATTAATTAAGCTTCATATCTTGCTTTCCAGCTTGGTTGTGGCAGAAGAAGTTTGTATGAGGTTGTAGGTAAAAATGAACTTGATATGTGGTTGCAGAGCTCACGTAAATTGTAAAATTGAATGAGGGGTGTAAGGTACAGCAGTATGGCCTGGCCTGGAGAATGATGGAAAGAGAGAACAAACACAGCAGTAAAACAAAAGAACTTGCATTGGACAAAATATTTTGTGTGGAGTGCTGAGGCTGACCAGAAACCAGGGACAAAAGGAGGTGGGGGAACTGTAATGAAGAGCTAGAGATGAGAGAGATCAACCAAGGGCATTGGGTGCACCTTTGGAAAATCCAAGCAGAGCACCAGTGACCACTAAACTAAATAAAGCCAATTATCAGGTCTACAACCACTTTATCATACTGTTCCTCTCGTGTATTAAAATCCAGTGCCAGAGTGTATTTCATACTAGTGCTGTCAGTATGAAGGAGGGGATGGATTGTGTCTTTGTGTTTTTAAACTGGCATTGTATATGCACAAAATAAGGAGACTGCAAAGTCAAACATGGCTATAGAAACCTTCCACCTGAAAAACAGTAAAATACATTGGAAGCACTATCATACAGGGTTTCATTCCTATTTAATAAATACTGAATAGATAGTATACTATAGCATATTTGCTTTCAAGTGCCTCAGCCTGAGGAATTGTTTTTTTTTTTCCTTTTTGTGCATGATCCTATTGTGTGTTTTTACATATGTTTGGAGAGAGTGTCTCTTACGAGTGAAATTTTGAAATTATCACCCAGTGAATGTCAGCTCAAATTCTCAAGACTAATGTTGTTTTTTTTTATATTACAAATTCTTTTCTGCTCATGTTGATCTTGCGTACTCTACTAAAATATTCCCAACCTGTAATTCCAGCAGTAGAAATCTCTAAGATATCTTCAGCATTTTTTATTCAGTGTGGGAAGAGTAAAAATGAATATTTCCAATGACCATTTTCTGTCTGCTTTCAAATGAGTTTTCATGGGCAAGAAAATGATGTCTGTTGTAAGTTTTGGAATAGAAAGTGTAGAAAATCTTTATTTAAACTGAGTTGCTAACTACAGTAAATCAAACTGACTATCATGCATTTTAATATACAACTTGTTGAACAATGAATGTCTACAGGAAAGTGTTTAATCTTTCTCAGAATATTATCATTGATAAAAATCTGGAACTTGTAAGTCCATGAACAGCATTATTACTGTACATGCTGAAGAATTTCCATCTCCTTGTGGTTTGCCTAATGTTTCTAAGCACTCTATTGATAGCTGTTTCTTTGCTTGTAGGTTTTTTCTGATGTATCTCATTAACAAAGATGAAACCGAGCATACAGGACAGGTAGGTTTTTCTGATGGATACCCCCATATTCTTCTTCTTAGAAGAATTCGCATTCTTCTAAGAAATTCTGAAGACTTTGGTTGCTTTATGTTAGGGTTTATCAGTTCTGAAGCACTTCCTATTCCTTTTTTGGTATCTGAACGTGGTATTTTTAAATTGTTATTTCCACAAAATATAAATACATACTATAAACAAAAGTAATGACAAACAGAACATTGAAGTATTCTGTGAAAGCAACACTCTTCATTTCTCTCTTTTGATCCTTTTTTTAATTGTCTTTGTCTTTTTTTATTATCCTCTGTATATGATCTTCTATGTCTACATTCCTGAATAAGTCCATATGAAGGAACTTGTGCATATATCTAAAATGAAAAATATGTGAACTTTTCTCTGGAGGTTTCTACTGTGTTCTTCTCCATTCTTTCAAGTTTCTTGTGTCCCTTTCAACTTCCTTTAAATATAGTAAAAGTCACTAATAAATGTATGACATTTACAGTCTTTTTCTTTCCTAGTGATAGTCTTTCTGACTAAGCAAATATTCCTGTATTGCAGTTCAAAATACAAAAGAGCTGAATATTATCACATATATACCCCTACAGACTTGGATCAAAAGGATGATCTGCTATAAATCTATTTAGTTTACTCTTTCTGAACTCTGACTTGTCTGCTGTAATCATCCTATTTGCATAAATCTCAGGCTTGTCCAGTACGAGATTTTGTGTCATGAGAATTGAGATTTTTGAAGGTCTTTTTTATATGCACTTTCTGTTTTCTTTGCAGTACTTCCTACTGTATTCACTGAAGACAGATTTCTAATAACTATTCAGTTTTGATACTGTGATAGTGATAGGTGATAGTAAGAAAATTGAGTGTACTTCATACTACATAACTTCTAGGAACATGCTTTAGTGGTAGACTTGGCACTAGTTTATGGTTGGATTCAATGATCTAAAAGGTCTTTTCCAGCCTAAATAATTCTATGGTTCATTAACTGGTGTAACATATGTCTTTTCTACCATGAAATTTTCATAAGAAAAACCACATTTAAGTGGTGTGATTAAAATAGAAATAAACTGGCATATTCTTTATTATTCTTTGGAATGTCTTGAGACAGAACTCTACCCAAACAAATAATCAGAAAGGAAGAAATATTGAATGCCACTGATTCAGAAAATACTGACTATAAAGGTCATTTTGGTTTATGTATTTTTTGTAGACATGTTTTGAAATGACTGATGCAGAAATTCAGTCATATTTCTATGACAGAAAATATTCTGTGTGCCCTGCTATCTGTCTTGTGGCCGACTTTAGTTGAGCTTTACAGTGCTCCTTGATGTGCAAAAAGAAATAACTACTGGTTCTCTTCTGTGCATTTCTATGGTGCTTTTTGACCAGGTGACAAAAACCTAAAAACCTATTCTCAACTAATCAAAATCATTAACATGATTCTTGAAGATTGATGTTCAACAACCTTGCATGCACAGAATCAAAAAAAGTGAAGTGATATATAAATAAAAGAGAAAAAAAAGTAATGGTTGATGATTTCTCATTAAATCAAGTTAAATAATTTTAACTGTGGTTTTTTTCAGGAATCATATGTTTGGAAAATGTATCAAGAACGATGCTGGGAGTTTTTCCCTGCTGGTGATTGCTTCCGAAAACAATATGAAGACCAGCTCAACTAAGCAAAAACGAGGATTTCTGGACAAAAATGTCCATATATTTCCCAGCTCTTTTTGGAATGTCTAAAAGATTTCTGAAATCCCCAAAGCTGTGTGCATTTTGGAGCAGCAAAGCTCTGTTTTTAATGACCCAACTGCGCTTTTATTTTCTTGTGTATTTTCTTTGAGGACACTGGAGTAAAGAACAATGAAAAATTACAGCAACTTTGGAACCAAACCAACCACTTGCACAGACAAAAAATGTCCCTATACATAACATGCACACACAAGTAGAGACTTGAGACAGCTTATTTTTGAAACTGCCAGATGATACCCTTGTCTAAAAGATCACACATGGGGTGACATGGTAGCAACACTCATTTGGTCTGTTTATTTCATCATCCTGGAAGGAACTATATATAGTTCACAGAGCACCATAAAAGATTGTTGTGGACACTAAGTTGTGGGGAAATAGTGCCTTACTATATGTGGGTTGAGCTATGCAGAAGATGAGTGCATGATGACTTTTTTTTTTTTTCTTTATGTCTTCCCTTCCAATTTAGTATTTATTTTGTGGTTTTGGTGGGTTTGGGAGGAAGGGATTTGATTGTGCACATCTTTTTAACAAGACTGGAGTGTCTCAGGACAAGATTAGGTTATTCTCATCAAGTTCATTTCACATTTACCTTCCTCTTTAGCTTTTTGCTCTTATTTTGGTAATGCTCTGATACAACACTGCTACTTTATGAAATCTTTGTATGAATACAAGACAGCTGCAAAAAACACTTTAACAAGAAATGTTTCATTGCATGTTTATTATGCAAGTTTAAAGCAATCAAAAAACAACCTTCAGAAACAAGTTGATCAACATGAAAAAACATTCACAATAATTATATCCATAGTAATAAAGTGTTGTGGGCTTTATTGTACATCTGGAACAAGTGTCATCAACCAACAATATGAATATACGTTATGAATTTGACAGTAATTTTAGTTTATTATTTTTTCTTTTTTTCATTTCTGCCACCTGTGATCGATAGTGGAGTTGAAGATTTTCTTGTTAAATTATTTTTTAAAAGCAAAGCTGAAGCAATATCCATTCAGGGACTCCATCAGTTACATCATGAAACACCAATCATGTGTACATTACTCCATTTTGAGTCCTTTTCAATTGTAATGCCAATCTTTACAAATAAAAAGAGACATTCAGAATGGAAACAAGCTGGTTTTGGTAGCATTTGAAGTCTTTGTTATAGAATCTTTTTATCAATTCCTGAATTAATTTCAACTACTTCAAACCAGGATTAAGCTACTCTTTCCTTAATGAAAGGTTTTGGTACTGTTTTTGGTCTTCTCTGCTGGGCTTCTTGCTGTTCTGTTGCTCTCCCTTATTTCTTTAGAGGTCACATTTTTTGTCATAAAAAAAAATTCTGTATCAATATTCAGTTATAGCTAAAAAAGAAAAAATTACAGTTACGGGAGCAGTCACTTAAAAATGCTAAGGCTGTATTCTTAAAAGCTAGGCTTTCAGTTCTGTGAATTTTGCTGAATTTGGTATCCTATTCACAGCTCTGGTAAAATTCTCAAACTTGCAAGATTTGAAGACAGAGGCTGGGCAGACTGGTGACAGTGCAAGGGACAGGTACAGCAACCTCAAATCGTATTCAGTTTTTAAACCACTCCCACCCAGACTGGACTGTTCAGTACAGCTCTGTTTCCTCCCTATTTGGAAAAACTTCATAAGGCACTTTTATTCAGCCTTTCTGGGTTTTGTGTCTAAGATTTAGAAATGGGGAGTTGTAGTGATGTTTCTTTTTGGTTGTACAACATGAGAATAATTGTTATTTGACACACGTAGGTACACAGGCTGTTTCAGTTTTGCACATTTTGTAGAAAAATATATAGCTAATGATTCTGAGAGATATTTCAAGATTCCTTTATCTTCAAAACTAATTCAAATGGTCTTTGTGGGTAAATACCAGAATAAATGTGACATGTTTCTTTAACCTCAAGTTCAAGTCAAAGAACTCCTGGAACATCCTTCCTGTTGAATCCAGTGTGCTGTAAAATATTTGTGAAGCCAGGCTTAAACAATAGAGATTTCTTTTATGATGAGATCAACTGATTATATGGTGGTGCAAAAAGTTTAGGTATGAAAAATCTTCATTTATTAAATCAATTATAGCTTTAACAGAAGAAAATTCCTACATCTAGGAGCTGGTCAGGAGAGTTTACAAGATTAGTGTTCAGTGCTGAAAAAGGATTTGGACTTTCTTTGGCAGACCTTCAGACGCCGGTTTATGCAGTCCCCTCTGGCTGTAGGCTTTCTGTGAATCCCAGAAACTTAGCATTTCCTGTTTGATGCACTAAGTTTGCCATGGAGAGCCTTTATCTTAACAGTTAATTCAACAAAAAAACCCTTTAATGTGCACTTTTAACAGGATAATATTATTCAAGGAGTCAACATCCTATATAATATATAATAATAATATTTTAGCCTTAGACAAAGTTGAAAAAAATTCTTGGATTTTACTGAAAATTACTGAACTTCCTGAGACTGTTCCAAATGCAACTTCTTTGAATTTTTGTGTTGTAAACAGTCAACTAATACAGACAGTTCACGCCTTTAATAGTTGCATCAGAAGAAATCAACATTGACACAAGTGTGCTGTATACTATCACAATGTACAAGAGCAGGTGATAATAACATATCACTTGAAAACTACAGTTTTAGATCCAAGAAATTTAAAAAATTGGTGTTTGTGCATGTTATAGTTAAGGTAAGGTTATACTTACACATACATTTGTGTATGCTGATTTTTTTCAGCTGTTAATTAAATTTACTGATTGTGTCAGTAAAATAGTAACTTTCAGGGGGAAATAAAGTGTCTCTCACCCTTTTTTGAAAAAAAACAAGGCAGAATTTTTGCTGTTTATCTCTGAATGTGAAAAAAATTGAGAAGACCTCCAAAACTGATGATCCCAGCACATCTGTGTTGATTTGAGCAAAGGAATGAAGAAATGAAAGGCAACGGAAAAACAAAGTAAGATGAAAGAGTAGTAGAAGTGTGATTTATTTGTGGAAGTTGTTGCCTCCTTATATGTTTCTGCCTTTGAACTGACAATTTTTACACCTTCTTCTGATTATCTGTTATTGTGTCTTTCTTTGTGCCTTAAAGTTTGAAGCCTATCTGTCGTTTTTTTTTTAACTGAGACAATCACAGAAAATTGAAAGGAAGATAATGATTCTATAATATCCTTGGCCACTGCATGGCTACAAGATTAATTCTAATAGCATTAATATGCTATTTAAGTAGTTCAATATTTTAATTTCTACTATCTTCCTGCTGTTCTGGAGCTCTTATTACTAGGAATTGCATTAATGTTTATTTCTATAGCTATGATAATATTCCTGCTGTCTTCAGAGGCACTAAATAATTCAGTTTACTTACATAATCACCTCTGAAGTACTTATAGGATGTCATATTTTCTAAACTAGAATATTTTAAATTTTTTTTTTGTTCATTAGCCAAAACAAATAAAGCTGGTGTCCAAAGCAGTCTTTGTCGAATGATAAGACAGCTGTCACAGAGAGCATGGGTGGGTGTGTTGTTTAAATCTGTCTGATATTTATCCTCATAAATACAGCTTCTGCAATTTTTCTCTTTTAAGTCATAACTGCTTTTATTTGTATAATTAGTTAGTTCTTCATCAGTTTTCTTTTCTAAAGCCATGCCAAACCATAGAAGCTAGGTTACAAAAAGAATTTCAGACTATACATATCTTAAATAATTTCTTAAGGAAAATTTGCAAGATATTTAAGCAGAAAGATATATTTATAGCTTTTTTAGTGGTTTTTTGTAGGGTTTTTTTTTCTGGATTACAGTTTTCATTTTCATCTGCATACTTTTTTAAACGTATCCATGCAATCCTTCCATTTTACTTCACAATTATCTTTTTGGTTTGGATATTGTGAATTGGATGTTTAGGCAAAAGGAAGTGTCTTCTTACGTGGTAGGGCAGACCTTCTCAGTAGCTGCTGAAGATCTCCATCAGCCAAACAGCATCCTTCTGCTGCATCAGTGGAGGTCAGGAGTTGAGGCAATTCTTGGTATGAGCAGCTTGCTTCTCTAATAAAATGGCTATGGGCTAATCTGCAATTACAAAGGATTAACCTATTCATTTGCTGCTGGATGGGAACATCTGAGCTACAGTTCTCCTGAAAGGACGTAATGAAATTTTTGGAATGGAAGGGGGGAAAGCTGAAAACCTCACAATTAAAATAAACTGAAGGTCCTTGCTGGTCCATTGTGTAAATGCTGCAAGTTCTCATGCAAGATGCAGTCACTGACTTTGTAGCAATTGCATGACACATACAAAATACCTCTCTCTCTAGATAAATGTTTTAATAAGATCCTTTGGAATGCTGAAAGTATGGCTAAAGAATTCTGGATCATGGAAATTGAGAATTGAAATAGATAAAAAGGTTTTGGTTAGTTGTTCTTTATGTAGTGCTAGGAGGATAGAATGAAACTGCATGAATTGATTGCATTGAAAAAATAGAACCATGCTGTGAGAATCAGAGAAGGGAAAGTTCTCCCGTCCTTTAGCTACAAGTGAATAAATGGAAGAAGTGTAAAGGGTTGTTGTATTTCTTTGGAGATTAATAAATTGTATTAATTTTGGAGAAGTGTTGTTCTCATTGTGATCTGCACGACAGGCACAGCGTGGCTCAAAGAAGCATTGTTCTGTGAGCCCTGCTGTGCCTGCCATGCAGATCAGCGGGAAGGCAGGAGAATGGATGGCATCTGCCTTAGACAGTGGCATCCAGAGGGACTGCTCTTCCCTCCTGTGGGAATGTGCTCATGCTATACTCAGTGCATCCTCTTCATCTCCCCCAGTGCCTGGGAAAGGAAGACAAGTGAACATCTGTGTTCTCTTGCTTGTGTTATTGGCTCAGTCCTCTGGCAGCACCGCTGGACCTGCTGAAACGCACACACTTGCAGACACTTCCTCGTGAGAACAAATTGAAGTTAAATTGATTAAACAGCTGCTTGGAGCTGACAACAAGGCATGTCCTTTTATCGTGTGGTCTACCTAATGGAAGGAAAGTTGTAAATTTACTGAATAGGAAATAGAAAAAAATTAATACCACTAGACCATATAGTGGCAATTGATTTTTGGTTCTGTCCAAACAAGATAAAATTTCAGGCACTAAGTAAAATACCATGAACTTTTTAGGTATCTACAATCTATATTAGAATAAGTAGCTTCACAGTTTTGATGTAACTACTGATCTGTTTTAAAGGGACTTACAATGTAACCCTAAATAATAAATAATATTAAAATAGTAATAAAAATAATAATATGATAATATATAATAACCTTATTTTAGAAAAGAGCAGTGGTTCATAGTGTTCTGTGCACATCTGGAAGAGCACTCAGTGTTTAAATAAATCTGACAGAATGGAATGAGCTTTGGACAGGAAATACTGACACTGAATTTTTTTTTTTCACTGGTTCTTTATGCTCAGACAAGTGTAGAATTAATAATAATTTAAATACACAAATGTAAAGATACATCCAGAGAATGTGGAATTTATCTCTCCCTGATTTAGCTTTCATTGTTCTTGACTGTAATGAGGCAATTTTTATTTCTATTTGTTCAGACTTCTGCCCCATGTCATTACGTTAATACCCCATACTTTGCAGTACTTGGAAGTGATTGTATAAAAAGGTCAAAATAATCCTGGATCATTTCAGAAAAAAATACAATATAATTTTCCTAACTAGTAGTCCTTGGCAATATATGAAATATATTTCTTGTTTAAATTTTACTTCTGCAAATGATTTCATTTCACAGGCTGGAAATCATTCTTTTATCTTTTTCCAAATCTTTATTTGTCTTAATGATCCTTAACATCTAAAAAGCATGCAAATATAAATTAGGGACTTCCCAGTACTGAGTTTTAATAGCAATCTCCAAAGTATATAATCAATAATCTATACACTTTTCACTTCTATATGCATCATGGAGCTCATGTATAATTACTTACTAATTAGTTATAATGTTTCTGTAAGGAATCTTTGTGCAGTCTGAATTAGAGTAGCCTCTTATCTGGACGTACTTGTTTAAAAAAACAAAATAATCAAAGTAATTAATATGCCTGCAAGACTAATATGCACATTTCACCTACATCATTTTTATGCAGACTATAGATTCCTTGCCATAGGAATACAAGAGTTAGAAAAGGCTGGTTAAAATCAGCTTCTGAGGAGCAATCCGAATAATACTGCTCAAAATGTTCTGCCTGGGAGAATTGCTAAAAAACAAGTCACATTAAATTCTTCTTCTATTGTTTACTGCTTAATTTGTCAATTGCAGCAATTTAAGTATGAGCAACTGTAACTCTGAAAGGAAATTACTGTACAAGGCTGTTTTATAGTTAACATTTTGCATATATGAGCAGCTCTTGACAAACTGCGGCCCAATTATACAGTTTGCAGTTTAACTATTATTAGTGTGTAGGAACATCTGTGCAGGTGTTGTTTTGACCAAGTTGACCTAGATGCAGTAAACAAGTTATTTACTGTGCTTGTGGTCTTGCCACTGTAGGCTGGTGAAGCTCAGATGTCCCAGAGCCCGACTCTCATTATCTGATACCTTTTTTTGGCTTTGCATCCTCATTGTGTCTTGCTGTGGCTTAATTTGTGTTCTCACGGTTTGGATTACTTTTATTACCTGAGATCCTCTAAAGTTTCTTCACTATATGTAAATTGTTACATGCTCCAGAAACTTGAAAGAGTATAGCCAGGGGGTCTAAGTGATGCACCAGAATGAACTGAACAGGGAGATGTTGGGATAAGATGGATTCTGGCTCAGGCAACTGGATTTAGGGTACCATATTTCTAGGTCAAATGCTCTCATCTTCTTTTCTGTGGACAAGACATGCACAGAATAATTATACAAACCTCTCCAGTTGCATGGGAACAATGACAGTTTCAAACAATCATAAAAGCAGGAAGTGGCAATCCCTTATAAAATAAATTAACCAACTCACAAAACTTTATACAGACCAGGGTATTAATGGGTCAGGAGAAGGCAAAATGAATTGTTTTGAGAAAACTAGTATTTTTCTAGTAATATACCCAGAGACAGCTGAGGAACATAGAGGAACTAATGTGTGTGATGTTATTTTGGGAGGTTTCAGACTTAATGTATATATTCTGACTATGCTATGCATGTATGGCAGAGTTAGCTATATAGCACTGAAAGCCCAATTACCTGTATTATAATGTGTTGTATGACTAGCTGGAAAAGGGGAATTCTGGCATAAATACTCATTAGAGAATAATGAACATTTTTAGTGGAAAATAAGTATTTTGGGTGCATACAGATATTGTTAGATACTTTATCACTGTTATTACATGGTGAAATGATATAGTACCCTCTTAATATGCAAAATTAACTTATTCAATATGGGATCTGAAACGATTGATGTTTCTGTAAATTACTTTTGCAATACACCTGTATTCTTAATATGATTCAAATTAATTAATCTGGTATAATTTGGAGGCATAAAACAAGTGTAAGAAAAATGTTGGAAAGAAATGCTTATTTCATTTTGAATCTTGTAACCCCAGAGCTTTTTACAGTTTAACTGAAAGAGTGAATTTCCCAGATTTTCTTGTGAGTAACGAGAACATAAAATGTTGCAGCCCCAAAAGGAAATCAATTTCTAAGGAAAACACTGTCTTAATTTCTGAAAATTCATGAGGACTGTATTGATCTGATAAATTTTTGTACTTTTCTCCAAGGAAAACAGCCTTTGAAAACTATTGCTTCTGCATTCTTTAAGACAATTCTTTTCTGAGGGAGTAGTGAGGGGAAGTCAACAATATAACAATATGAAGCTTAATTTCATTAAATCATAAAAATAATTGCATCTCATACTTAGTTTAAAGGTTTGACTAACCATCTTCTGAGCCATTTGCACTAGCTTTGCAGGAAGGGCAGCTTCATTAGACAGGATTCTTCCCTTTATAAAAGAGATTATTTTGGAAAAATATAATGCCAATTAAATAAAAGAAACAGAAGTCTAGAAAGTCATGAGTGTCCTGCTCAGAATGTATGGGAATTAGTTGTGCCAACCCTAACCCTACCTACAGTGGACAAGGGCACTAAACAGTGGATCATGGGATACAGTCTGGAAATTAGAAAAAAATCTGTTTATTACGAGAGGAGTGCAGCACTGGAAACGTTGTCCAGGGACTCCCATCCTTGGAGATGTTCAAAGTTCATCTTTGAGTAGAAGCCTGGAGTTAAACGCTGTCCAAAAGTGCCATCCAGGCAAGACTGCTTTGATTCTGTTGTACAGAGACATCAAAAGTGTTTTTACTGTTTCCCAAGCCTCCAGTTAGAGGGACAATTAATTTTGGATACAAATTGCTGGCCTTCATGCCATTTAATCAGATATAGTAAAGCCACTGTACTTTTGTGCTTTATTATCTGTCCTAAAACTTTTTTTTTTTCTCCAGAAGTTCACTGTGATTTAGAAAGGTCATGACAATGGGAAAGGCTTTAAAAACTAAAGTAGCGGGTTTTTTTTTTAAACCTGAATCTGAAATAAATCTCTAAGTTCTCAAAAAATTTCAAAGTAATTCTGTGACTTAAAATTTATGACTTTAATTCATGAAATGGAATAGCACATCTCCTCTTGGAAGGTAATAATCTGGATATATAATTTGATGACAAAGCCATTGTTGTGGGTCCGTGCCTGTTTGAAAGAGATTGAAGTGTGTCTGACTGAAGAATTAGAATGTAGGCTATTGGAAAACAAATTTGACAATAACTTTCATTTCTGCTTTCTTCTGCTCCCTTTCAGCTGTCATGGTCTTTAAAATTCTGTTTCCCAAAATATCCTTCTGTAACCTATTACACTACTATTCACTGCATGAAACTGTTTATCCTTAAAACCAGAAAGAGCAGGTAGCTAAAATGACCAACATGCTTTTGGTAAATGCAAATTGTCATCTTGTCAAGATTGATTGCAAAGAATGCTGTCAGAAACTAACAGTGCAAATTATGTTTAAGGGAGTCCTTTGGTCATAACAGGTTTTATAGGATAAAACATGTCTAAGCATTCATGGGATTACAGAAATAAATAGGTGAATTCAGTAAAATAAGATCCACAAACAAATCATAATCAATGGAAAAAAAAAGATTACTAGTTATTATCAAAACCCTTTCTAGGAAAAGGAAAATACTTAGAAAATTTATTTAATGACTTAGACAATTAAGTGTGCTCTGCAGAAGTGGAGAAAAGCATTCAAAACTGAAAGCTCATTTATAAAGCAATAAGGTTTATTTATTTTTATTTATTTTATTTATTTTAATTTATTTTTTTCTTTGGGGAAAATAATTAAAAATACAGGGTTTCTATTAGACTTCTTTAGAATGGTTCTTTTTTTAAGCAGAACAGGGAGCAACCTCTAGCTAAACAGGACTTGGGAAAATAATTCCAGAATACAATGAAAAAATGTTTGTGTTGCCCTAGATTTAGAAAGAGCAGGATTTGATAGAGGGCAGATATACCCCCGAGCACTGTTTTGTGGCACTATTCTAGCATGCCTTCTGCTTGTGGCTGAAGAAATTTGTGGGCTGGATTGCAGCTGCCATGCATGCTGAGAAATGCTAAGCCTCTTTTATATGCTTGACTGCATGCCAACACCAGGCATGCAGCAAAGACCAACCAGTGGGGAATTAGAGACATAAAAATTATCTTCTCAGCTTCTCTGGCTTGTTACAGACACAGGTAGAACAGAATTATTATCAGGATTTACCCACTGGCAGCTCTGCAGGCTTTGTAACCAAAATGAAATAATTGAACCATGCAGCCCAACTGTTAAAAGAGTTCTGGAAAATAAAACACTGAAAAAGTACAAGCCTTCCATACATCTTATAGAGTTTTGAACAGGCTTCTAGCCCTTATGACAGTGAGCAGCTTGAGGAGACCTCTTCATTTTTGGAAAGGATATTGAAGAATTTATCTGTTAATGTGGTGAGTGGTTACGACTGAAAACTTCCTTGTTTACAGTACAATATAAGATAGAAAGATATAAAAGTAACCTGAGCTCTCTGGTTTACAAGAATAATGAATAAATAATTTGTATGTATAAAACTTGAAGCTCTATATTTGCAAGTAATTTCAGTCCTTTTAATAATGTGATAATTGCTTTAGGAAAGTGACAGAAACATATTTTATTAAGAAAAAAAAAAAAAAAAAAGAAATCATTACAAAATTACCAGGGTGTCACTTTCTCCCTTCATTTAAACCTCAAAGTGCATTTGAGCTGTGGAATGCCTGATTCCCAGAGTGAGGTGAGCTCCCAGCTGAACGTGAGCTGCCATTCAGGCTGAGGCCCTGGTGAGCACCAGCATGGGGTATCTGTGGTGCAGCCTCCTGGGGACCCTGATGTGCGGGTGTTGCACAACTCAGGGACATCAGTCTGGTAAATTAAAGGAAGAAAACCCTGGCACCCCTGAGCAGAATGAGACACAGTTATACAGATTTTAGTTTTTACTCCATTGTTTCTGAAAGAAAATAATTTTAAAAGCAACTGTTGCTTATATTCTTAAATATTTTTATTCTTAAGAAACCATGGCAATATATGACTGTGTTGTCTAAGTAGATACATAATACTTACTTTCTCTGTTTGTTGTCTGGAAACCAATTCCCAATTGTCAACAAGCTGTGCTAAGATATTCTGGTATTTTTCCTGTTTACTGATTTTCAATTTGTGATAATTTCTTGACTATCAAAAGAGTAAAAAACATTTATCTTCAGAACTACCTACCTTTTCTTGAAACTTAATAGCAAATGTATGTTAATTTGCTTCAAATGCTTTCTTTTCCCAATCCTTTTTCGTTGTTTCAAATGCTAATTCTTTTTTCTGTGTCATATGTTTTTGCTTCGTTAGTAGTTTACCTTTTCCCCCAAGGATTTTGCCAGTCACAAAGCTGTTGAACTGTCTCCTGGAAAAACAGAATTATGACTTTTTCACCTGCAAATTTGTGAGGCTTATTTTCTCATACCTGTATTCATTATTTTGTTATTTCTGTTAAATTTTTTTTACTATTTAGTAATCTCTAAACTCTCTCTGGATACCAAAGTTTTAGAACAGAAAATTTAGAGTAACATGCTTGCCACTTAAATGAATGTATTGTGTATCAGACATTAAGAAAGAGAATGCAATTAAAAATAAGGATCCAAAGCCATTCAAAAATTTTTATTATCTCCAACAATCACTAAATTTGGAATGTTATTGCATACTTACAGCTGCAATGAAAACATGTCTTAAGTAGGCTATAGTATTCCTATAGTTATATAGTTAATGTCAACTGTGTGTAGGTATTCATACGTTTTCACTTAAAGATTCAAATATAAACCAGTGAAATAGAATTCCCTCTATAAAATTCTTTTCATGCCTCAAAAACAAGAGACAGCAAAGAAACAATGAGTCAAAAATTCACTTTTTTTTTGCTTAGCATCTTTTCATGCTTTATTTAACAAATATTATGTATCAAAGCAATGAAGACTTGCTAATTTAATATTCTTGAAAAAATTCCAATTTGTTGATGTGGGGTGGATTTTCTCATATATATATGTGTGTGTGTGTATATATATATATATATATGTATATAAAGCTGAGATCCCAGTTCCTGATATGAAAAAGACTTTAAAAATCCTAAAAGAAGTAAAAAAATCTTGAACATGAAAATTGTAGCATTCAGATGTGGGACTTTGTATTTCATATGTTGTCCTTATGAAATATATTTAGATTTCTTTGCACACTATTACTGTTTTATGCATTCACACTAGCTGGCTCCTTCAATTGTTTGTTTTGGTTCAAATAGAACCTCCTGCAGCCTTTTCCAGCCAAGGAGGTCAGTGACAGCTTTAAAGGAGGACAGGTTGTGAGAAAGAGTGGCCTCTGAGTTTTGTAAGATTACCCTGACTGAAAATGTTGAGCTCCCATTCTTTCAGAAATTTTTTGAAAGAAAGAGCATAAATTTAATATTTTGTTCTGGTTTCTGTATAGAATAGACTTATGGTTTATACAGTTGCACATAACAAATTGTATTTGAAGAGAGCATATCTCTCAAACATCCTACTTTTCTTATATTAAGGTAACAGACTGTACAGAAACAAAGTTTTCCCTATTTATTTCAATGCTTGATCAGCCTCAGTTATAGAAATTAAAACCTTGTTTATAAAGGTGCTTTGTCAAGTTCAACAGAAAAGAATTTTTCTATACTTTACCCATCTTAGCTTCATTTTTCTAAAGCGCTTTTGCATACTCTATTTTTCATGCCCACACGGATGTATTGAGTCATCTCTCAATTATGTTTTGATAAATTAAGCACACTGAATTCTTACATCTTTCTCTGTAAGATGATTTCTTCAGGCCTCATCAATTTTTTGAAAAGCATGAGCTGGAGAACCCCATGCACTGCAGGTGCATACACAGAGAATCAAATGAGCACTCACATGACTTCTTTATACTGTCAAGGTTTGGTTAAATCCTTTGGAAAGAAGCATTGTGCTGAAAACATGACTCTATTTGCTTAAACACATATTTATCACATTTGCATATTTTCAAACCACACTGCTCTCCAGGTTAAGGTGAGATTATATTTGTTATTTGTGAACCTGTGATTTCAAACTATTCAAAATGACCAGTCAATATACAAACCTTTATGTGACTGTCTTGTCTTCCTTGTTGTGCTGTTTTCCTCTTGTAAGAGGAATTGAGCTGCTTGGCAACAGTTTTAAAACTAATTTTCATTAAAGTACCGCTGTTGGTTACCTAAGAGTAATTCCAGCCTTAAATACCTTATGGAATTCTCTGTCTTCTAAAATGTCGCAAGAAAATATTCTGGGTTCAGTTTATAAAAGGAAAATAATTAATAGTTTATGCTCTCTCTTTATGCAAGTAGTCAGTCTTTTAAAGGTGTCTGAAAAACCTTTGGATATCAATATTCATCACCAATCCAACAGGACCCTACCTTGCCTGGCCCAACTACCCCTAGGTGCTTTCTCTTCCTTTCCTCCTGCTGCTTTCTGTGAGGTTCCTTTGGAGGACCTCATTTGGGTAATGACTTCTAGATATTAGAGCCCTAGGAACTTCATTAGTATGAAAAGGGTGCTTTGCTTAACATTAGCAGAATTTCCTCAAAGGGGCTGCTAATGCATTTTCAAGAATTTTATTATGAATAGAAGCCATACTTCACCTCTTTTGATGACACTTTTCTTCGAAGGATCTGATCTTTCCATTGACATCTGTTATTGTCCCCTCCGGAATTCCTCTAAAAATGCTTAGGGGGCCCAGAGGAACAGACATTTTAGCTAACATTTGGAAGTCAGGTTTTTTACTAACTTAATTTCTTTTTTGGTTTTGGATGCCCGGCGTTCTTGTTTCCATTCAAATTAATTCCTGTGTGTGTAGCAGCACTGATATTTTAGCTGATATTTTGTGGCACCAGATGAATTCCCTGTGGAAGTGTGGCAACCACAGCAGCTTCCTCAGGAATGGCAGTACCATCTGTGGGATAAAGCGTGTGACCAAGGGTGAGATTTGCCTCCCCCAGACTGTTTCACTGGTAGCTCATGTGTGAGTTGCAACAGAGCCATTTACTGCCAAATTCCCGCCATGGTGTAGCAGAGCAGGAAGACAGAGAGGTCAATGTCTGCAATAGCTCTGTTCAGGACCACATCAATATCCTTTATGGCAGTGTTCTATTCTCCACTTTCTTTGCAAGTACCTACAGCAATGCCAATAACCCCTAAGATTGTTCTATTTAATATTTCAGGACTATTTTACTGGACAATTTGTACTTATCTCTTCCATGAACTTTGGCTATGGGTTTTATACGTTAGTTGTTTGATTGCTGTTATTTTTCTTTTTGTTAGAAATGTTGTACCCAACTCCCAAGCTCTTGCTGTGAATACTTGACATTAATTCTAAAACCAGCATGTCATGTTCATATGGTGTTTTCACTACAGAGTCAGAAACCATTAAAAAATTACCTTTATAAAGGAAACCTGATTCCAAAGCTAAAAACAGAGCAATTTCACATGTGAAAATAATTCAGTAGCATATTGGTTCTTAAAGACAAAAACCTGTATAATAACTTCAGCATTTATGTAGGCCTAACATCTTTTAATGGTTCTGCTAGAACTACTTGATTAAAGATGCCCAAAGAAGATTAATGACTGCAGTAAGTATACGACCTTATGGCATCTCATAAAATTGTTCTCTGAAAGTTTAATGTAGGCTTAATAAACAGTAATTATTCCTTCCTACCATATGGCTGATACCAGATACATGAGGGTGGAACTCACTAGAAATACTATTCATAGTCTCAGGTAAGTTGAATGAAAACATTAATTACCTGTATCATGAAACATAAGAGGTGATTGCCCCTAGGGGAAATGTCATGTTAATAAAAATACTTGCTTTCAATGTCAGAAGAGTTGAGAAATGTGAAGAATTTTTATTTCCATACAGATTCCTTTGTGACAATATCAAAGCATTTGAAAGATGAGTAATTATGATTTCATTTGCAAACAAATTAATATGAGAAATCACAAAAATAAGAGAGAGAATTTAAGTTATTTTTTGTATGAAAAGATAGATATAACCAGGTGAAAGATGCTGATTTTATTAAAGTGTGCCTAAGAGTTTGGATGCATATTCCTTTGAGTATCAATTGATTTCACTTGGAGGTAATCCAAACCAAACTTAGTGGCCAGTGGAATCTTTTGAAACATGCAAGAAGGAATGTTCAAATGAGAGCAGCAAGGATCATAATGTCTGCTCTGCTCCTTCAGTCACGCGTATTCATTTGCTTCAACACATTTTTAGATCTACTTTTTCCAAGTGGTACTGTGGTATTCAATTCTGTCTGTCAGTAATGCCAGAGAGATGTAGTGGAGAGTTCATTAGCCTTATTAGACAGGGCAGCTGCAGCCCAGGATAATCGTGAATGAATGAATCACGCTGGCAAAACACAAGACAGGCAGCATTGCTCCACTGGCCTCATGACATTCTTCTGTCACTTTTGGGGGAGTGCCAGAATTGATCTTTGGTTGAAAATTGCTCTTGTGAGCAAAACCAACTGTTTGCCTTTTCCTTCTTCACAACTGTTCTGCTTTGTAATGGTCTAAAATCTGAGGGTGGCGGAGAGTCATGGATCATGTCCCAGGTGCCAGCTAGTGACAGCCACACAAGCCTCATTATAAAACCTCTTGTTAGAATGCAAATCAATTTATAAACTAATAACTCCTCTCTGTAAATTCCCCATTGACTCTATAATTATCTTAATTATTGATTATTAGTGTGCCGAATCCTGGCTTAATTTCAGTGAGGATTATAGCCACTAGCAAGATAAGAATATAATTTGGAGAAATTAGTACATTGATTTTTAAATAGCAATCTTTGCTTGAATGGAACAAAAAGATATTTATGTTATCTCTCTCTGTGGTTGTGTATGCAGTAGCTGCTGACAGATCTGCATTGGCTTGCAACAATCAGATAAGAAAGGTGCAGGCTGTAGAAGTTATGGTTCAGTTTGTTTGCAGCTTTGTGTTACTTCTGTGAGAGCAAAATTAGATTTTACTCAAGCTTCTTGCTCATTAAAATCTTATATATGAACCTTCCAAGATTTTTCCTAAATTTAAGAACCTGATTGCCTTCAGCCTGTACCTGAGAAGTGACGGCATGGGTTGGGAGAGTGATTTTTTCTAACTTTAGGCAATAAAGCAATAGAAGATACACAAGAATGATTCTTTTGTCTTTTATTACCAAACCTGTGGTGTGTTTGTTTCTAGAAAACACTTGCAGCATCTTTGTTCTGTTGCATGAGTGTCTATTTCTATTTGCCAAAATCTGTGTACTGTATGACCAAGTACGTCAATCAAACCCATGAGCTCTGTCTATGTCCATGACCCAAATGATAAAAGTCTCTGTACTGAATGTTTGTCTTGGGTTTCTCTGTGGAATTGAAGATTGGTTCTTTGGAGTTTGGTCTGTCTGAGGGATGTGGTTTAGACTGATGTCAGAATGAATCATTATGGGGGTACTTTTTCTTTTTCACCACAGTGAAACTTAAGCACAAGCTGTGGTGACCAGGGGCTTGATGCTACTTGCTCTGCTAAATGTTAAAGCAGAAGATGTGATGCAGTTTTTGGAAAAGTTAGGATGTGTTTGAAACAGCTCGAACGTTTGGGGTTTGTCCCTGTTTTAAGGATACATGGCCTGCCATCCATTAAACTGGAATCAGCCTGCCTTGTAGGTTTAGGAAGCCTCATTTCAGGAAGCTAGTTTGCTTTATACTACCTGATGTCTGTTTCACTCACGGCTTTCAGTGGTTTTGCAACAACATTTAAACATGAGCAAAAAAGAAACTCAATCTGTGCTTACACAAAGACACAGAGAAGAGCAGAATAAAGGCTGACAGAGTAAAATGAACTTAAATTTAACCAGAGTAATGGTCTTCCTCTGTGAAATGCCAACAAAAGTATTGTCTTTTAGTCTATTCTGGAAACTGGTTGTTTTGAGAAAGGATTGTCTCAATTTTCTTACCTTGAACTTTTATTTTTAACAACTAAAATTAATTCAAAAATTTATTTGAAACGAATGAAATGCTCTCTGTTTAGAAGTTTACTCTAACATAATGTGGCAGGATAAGAAGGCATTGAAAAAGCTGTAAATTATATTTTCAAAGGCAGGACACTGAGAAGTTGCTCTTTGCAAACAAGCATAACACATTTTGTGCCTTTCTTGCTAGAAAAAGTTTTATAATTACTAAATGTGTGGTTTTCATTCTGGGTAATTAACACCAGGAAAATGTCCCACCAAAGCAGGGAGCTCTCCATCTAGTTAAAGTATTTTGGATATGAAATATGGGCAATTTTAAGTTTTTAAAATATTTTCCCTTTAACAATAAGATGTCTTTTGTGTGTAACATTCAATTCATATATATTTCCTCAGAGTGGAGAATAACTACTCAGCCTTAGTACTTTTATTTGCTCTACAGGTAAGTCTCATTAGTTTCACAGCAAAAAGTGGTTTTTTTTTTTTATTTCTCTAAAATTTTATCTGTCTGTAACAATAATTTATTAGCAGTACTTTCCTGCAAATAAGACAATTGTCTAGTAAACATAAACTTATCTGCAGGATTTTTTCAGCAGGTTTGATTCTTGATATTGGGCAGTTATTTACTGCTTTGCTTAATTTAAAGGAAATTATGCTAGTAGTTGTATAAAATAGTACTGATCAAACAAAGAAGTACGTTATTCTGTTCTTGTTCAAGTAACTTAGTTTTTATTTGATAAGTAATGGTAATTTTGCAGTCCTTTTCTGAATAAAGCATTATCTTCCTTATACATAAGTCTCAAACAAGCAATAACTTGGTGTCAAAGATTGCACTCAAGAAAAAAATGCACACTGCAGATTGGTTCTACCCTCTTTAAACCTGACAGACAGCACAAGCCCCCTCTCCCAGGCTTGCACTTATTGCTGTAGCTGCGTGGCAGGGATGCAGCCACTCCAGATGGGGTTTGTGTCAGGGAGCTGCTGGGGTGCTCACAGGCTGACAGTGAAGCAGAAACAGCTGTGCTGCAGCTGTGCAAGGAAAGAAGAGGATGTGTGGGTGTTGAGACCATGGTTTGTGTCCATGTCTGACACCAGAAAGCACATACAGAAACTAGACCGGCTGCTTGACTGCCCTAAGGGGCTGCCCCTTGTCTGTCTCCACCTCCAGTTAAGTCATCAAGTCATCAATTCCTTTGTTGTCTTGTCCCTTCAGGTGACTTTGTTCAGCTTTCTCCTCACTGGTGAATTGATGATCTGTCTCCAGTGCTACCTCATCTACATCTCTTCAGTCCTGCAGTCCAGCCTAACTCTTGGTGTCTGTTCTTGAGCTTGTTTTGTGGACTTCATGGTAACTCTAGCCATAAGTTTAGAAGAACTATAACTCTAAAATAGATAAAGAAAATACAAGCAGTTTTCCATATTCCCCTGCTTGTTGCCTTTGTACCTTTCCTCTTCTTTGTGTGTATTAGCACCTATGCATAGTGACTATAAATCCATGTTCTACCTACATGTAACTTAACCTTTTTACTTAGCTCCTTTTTTGATCTTTAAAGTGCTGTGTGTGGATTTCACCCACAATGTTCTTCCACTAGAGAATTTATTGCATGTTATTTGCAAGATGCCTCAGTTTTCTAGACAAAATTACTTTTTTCATAACTGCCTTAATTGTGCTGCTTTAAGTGGATCTGGTTGATAAATATAAGTTTCATACTATTCTCCTCTTTTCTCACATTGTGCCTTTTTATGCTTTCTGTATTTTGTGCATCCATCAATGCAAGGATAATGATTTTCTCAATGCTCAAAGCGTGCCTAGCACATAAATCTCAATTCCTGATGTCTTTGGAATGAAGGTGCTGATTAGGTCACACAGTGATAAGTATTAGCTCCTGTTGGATCAGCTTTGATATACATTTAGTTGCAAATGAGGGAAAAGGGCTTATTGATCTCTTTGTTAGACAAGTGCTCCCCTAGGTCAGCAGTAACTCAGATTTGTAAAGGTTATCCAAGACACATAGAGATTTTTTCCTTTTTTTGATTTTTTCATTTTTTTGACAAGCAGCCTTTTATACTGTGTATGTTTCATTATGTGAACTGTTTGCCACTAATATACTGTTTTCTTACTCTCACTAGTGTATCTGATCCTGCTCATTAACCCCCTCTGTGCTACTGGTTGGTGGTGTCATGTCCCCTGAACAGCTATGCCTGGGTATTTAATCATCTTCTCAATTTCTGTCTTGGGACTCTTTAACATTATTTTAGCATTCTCAGAAGCTTTGTTCCTGTCAGCAGCAGAAGAACTATAGCTCAAAATTTTCTCATATATATTAGTAAAATCACAGTGGATAGAGAGATAGAAGAAACAAAGTAGCCATATCTTGCACAGATCTGGGTAGATTAGGATTCACACATGGTAATGTGTAATAATTTTTTATTTTAAAACAGTGAGATTTCAACCTAATGTATTATTTTATGGGATTTGGCTTCTGATATTTCTGCTCATTTTCCCATGCTGTCCTTCATCAGTGGTACATCTTATAAATGTCAAATACTTCCTTTCCACCTAATACCTGGTGGTCAAATTTTATCTAGTTCATGCAAGGTAGTAGAAGGTATTCCAAAAAATAAAGCAAGCTGAACTTAAGGGAGGTGTTTCTCTTATAAAAGTAATACCAGGCATTTTGGTAGGCATGTTTTCTTTTTTATGTATCCACAGGATTCTGCAAATTTGGTTTTATTTTCAAGCTGATTTTTGAATGAGAAATGAACCCTAGTTCTCTAGATTATGTGAGATTTTTCTAGATCTGGTATAACTGAACCCTGAAATTAATATGAAGATATCCATGCTATCCACCTGCCCAGTAGAGAATCAGAAAAATAAAAGGTTTCTGTTGCTGCTAATTTCACAAAATAGTAGCTGTGCCATTTGAAGGAAACACTGGCTAAAGGAGAAATCCTAGGATATTCTATACACTTTCTTTATGTGATGGGCTGTAGCGTTTAAGATGGCACAAAAAATTACAAAAGGCAAAAAGATATTCTTACAATGAAAGGCAATTAAACACGGAGTATATTGAAATCACTGCTTCATTTGATTTCTCTGCCTACAAAGTAATGTTTCTTTTATCTCAACAATGATGGCCTAATGGTGAAGCTTGTTTTCCTCCAAGTCAGATATTTTTTACTAAAGATCTTATTTCTTAGTGGCCCTTAGCTTTTTTTCCAGTCAAGCATGCAACTGTGCAGGCAATTTCACAAAAATCAATCAGAGAGTAGAGACTGAAACTGGGAAAAAAATATACTGATAGTGCTGGAAACACAAGTTGTAAATGAAATAAAACAGCTTTGTTTGGAGTTGGGAGCAACAGTTAAATTGTACCTCAAGCTAAGAGAGCTGTGAAGACATACCATCTTGTTGGCTAATGGTCTGCAAAGGTTTTTGTTTTTCAATCTGCTGGGGCTATTCTGAAACAATCAATGCAGTGCTGCTCTTCTCCAGATGTCCCTATTCATCTGCAAAACTTCTAGCACAGATTGTTCTCCTATTTGTAAACAAATTATTCAACAATCCCAGTGTATCAGGAGAATGACAGACAAACAGATGTGATGTGCTATCAGAAGTGGCTAATTTGAGATTGGATAATTCTTCAGTGCATAGTGCCAATTAGCCTTAAAGAGTAAAAAAAATGTCTGGTGAAAAAATGCTTCATTTTACAACCATCTGGTTTGTTACTGAGCCTTGCGAATCTTGTACATATTGATGATAAAACAGAAGAAACAATTTAAATACCTTTTCTTTCTTATTCTTCCCAGTCAATGTGATTTTAAAAGAGCTTAAGTGATTTATGTTGGGCCTTCTGATCTTACTGCAAATTTTCCTCAAAGTTACCTTGTTAAGAAAAAAATTAGAAAAGAGTAACAAAGCCTGACATCCTTCTCCACTTGCTATTTCCTATAAATTGTCATTTTCATTTAGAAAAAACAAATCTAAAACCTGTGTTTTTTTTGTGGCCTATTCTTGGGCATCCCTTACTGTTTGTAAATAATGTTACAGCCAGACAAGAGTTCTCCCTAGAAGATAGAAAAAGGTTAATGAAATGTATATTTGTGTTTGTATCTCTGAAGAAGATTATATTTCTGCATTTTACTTTTAAACATTCCCTTTTCTCTGATTCTGCAGACATTTAAAGATCTTAAGATCTTATTTATTCTTAAGATCTTATTTATGCTTAAGACCTTATTTATTCACTTTCCTCTTACCTAGATAATAGATGCTTATGTGATCTAATAGCTTAAAATATATTATCCTCCATTTTGATGATCTTTAGCCCTGATATTGCTTTGAGCAGGGAAAAGCTAGACTGCCTAGTTTAATTGTTAAAGTCAATGGGTAAGAGAGGAGAAGAAGGAATCTGGAAACTCTAGTTTTCTATGCTTTAAATGTATTATGCTTTGCATTAAAAACTCATATGGAAGCAGGTTTCACATGATTTTGTTTCTCTCTGGCTATTTTCTATTGTGTTCTTGGCTGCAAGTCTCAGTGGAATACACCGGGAATTAGGAAAGGTCTTAAAGGTGGTGTGGGGAGAGTGGGATTTCATGCAAAAGTGAGCAGCATTTTCAATGAAAATGGCTTAACAACCCTGATTCCAGTTCCTACCAATTTTTAGTTGCTAAGTCCAGTAGCTGCTGGGTCTGTGCTGTCCAGCCCATGACTCTAACTGAGAAGCAGATGTTTCAGTTATCACCACCTCACTTTTCAGCTGTGTAATTTGTTTGTTTGCACAGGAGTCTCACATGATACATAATGCCAAATATGTGTAATATCCTCAAGTTTTCTAGCTCCTGAAGCCTGGAATTTGAGGTCTTCCATTAAGGATATGAATTCCAGAGTCCTGTGTTAGCAGCTTGTAATGTCTCTCTAGATTAGTTTCTGTCGAAGAGCTAAATGCATTAAGGATATTTAGGCTGTGCTTTGTAATATTTGAGGTGTTCAGAGTACAGAGAAAGAGACTGAGAAAAGTCCTGGTATGACTTTTGTTGATGAGGAAGAAGCAGGCATTAAGTTCTTTACTGTCATTTATTGGCAGACACATAAGTAACTCCAGGATTCAGCAGCTGTCAATTAAGAGCAGCTGGTTTGGACATCTAAACATCAGGCTTAGGCTTCATGCCCCTTGCTTAGAAACTTAAATCTCTTTGTTGGTATAGCTCTCAACTCTGTTGTTCTACCACCAGTGAAAAGGAAACAATCAAAGTCTTCATGTATGCTCAGTTTTGTTTCACTTAACTCACAAAGGTGTAAATGAGCAGAAGTTGATGAAGCTGCAAATCTAGTTCCCTAGTTGAAATAAACTGATATATCTTTGTTAAAGTTTTTTTTCATCACATTACATTAGATAGGCTTTTATTTTATTATTACAAACCAGTGTCTCACAATTATTCCTACAGGGCTTAAGACAATAATGGGAGCAGTGCGATAATGAAGATAAAAACCGCAACCTTAGGATGCAAAATGAGCATAAAATAAGTGCTTGATTCTCTTTTCAGCTAGGATTAATCTTGTCTTATTTCTGATACACACTTTTTTGCCAATTCCCATAAATATATAATGCCTTTGTCTGAATTTTTAGCCTCTTTTTGTACTTAATCAAAGAGCTGAAGGCAAAGAGCTGATTCAGTCTCCAGTGAGACCAAGGTAACTCAAGCATAACATGGAGAAGGAGAGATCTACTATTACAAATTCCTTGCCTAAGAATCAACCCAGACATCAGTTCATGGGTACACCCAGCTTTGGTTCAAGCTGTTTATTCTCTCAAAAATTCAAAACCAATCCTATGCATCTTTCTGCCTGTTAAATTCTGTTTTAACAGTCCTGTAGACAATGATTGAATGATGAAGGAGGGATGTGGATCTTTTCCAAAGACTTGGGGTTTTGGGGTTTTTTGCCCTTAGTGGAATTCTGGAGATTTTCTAAAAGTTTGTTGGAAGAAGAGTTCATCATGATCCATTCTGTGGAATTGGACTTAAGAGATTTCTTCACCATAAGGGATTTTTCCTGAATGGAATTTTTGCAACCTCCAAAATCCACCAGTAATTTCTCTAGATATTAGACTGCCTATGGCTTTTATTTTCTGCATAATTTTTTTGACATTTTAGTGGCTAAGAAATAAAATTTTAAAACTTTAGCTCTTTAAGGAGCAATTAAGAGAGAAAGGAAAAGTTACAGTCTCTGGTGACCATGTTTTGCTTACTGTTCATAAAAAGAACATCTCTCCCTCTGCCCTTTACATTATTTTCAATGCAGTCATCAAAACATCAATCACCATTCCCATCTAATCCCTACAAAAATGAAGGACAGTGAAAGAAAGAAACACTTTTCATCACGTTCATCACTCTTGTAGCTCATCTGTCAAACTTTTGGGAAGTGGGAAAGAGGTTTCTGCACTATCTCTTGGATTATTGCACAGATGATGGAAATAAACCCTTTCTAGCGGGGGACTCCCAGCCATGGCATGCTGTATCGTCATTTGGACTGCATGGGTGGGAGCAAATTGTGAGCGGCTGGGCAGCAGTCCCATGGGAGTGAGAATACAAGTAATGCACTTCTGAGCAGTAGAATGACCATCATTTTCCCAGGTTGCCTCCCAGGACAAAGAGAGAAAGCTGGTGAAGATTTACAATGGTCAACTGTGTGTTCAGGTTTGCCAGGTTTAATTTAGCCACCCCTAGAGGTTTATCATGTTGAAAATGTATCATCTGGTGCTATAATACTAGGACAGTGTTTTGCTGTCTTTCTGTTTAATAAGGATGCAACTGCTACCTGGTGCCAGTAATGTCTGTGGTAGGGAGCCTGTGATAGGAAGCCTGCACTGATGTGTAGGATTGATGGTATTTCACCTTCCAGAAATATTGTCCTCACAAGGTGGATACAGGAGTTAAAGTCTGTCTTGCGTGTCACACCATTCATGCTACTAATAGCTGTGCACTGGAGGCTACTCTAAGCACAGAATGTGCCTGGAATTCTTCCTTTGCCAAGGAAGTCAGTCCCAAGGACATGTCAACATAGAAGCAATTGACTCAGGTGCTTATTTTAGCCTGGGAGTGGCTTTAAACACTGGATGGAGCCACAGAGGTCCATCATCATTCTTTTAAGTCATTATAGTGTTGACATCTTCATGTAATCAACTTATAGACTATATCTGATCTCTAACTGAGCACATGGCCTTCTGAATTAATAGGTGATATGTGGATAGATACAGTCTGGATCCAGATTTCTGTTTTACATTTAAACTCTTATTAACCTGAATGGGAGAAAAAGGTGTTTGCTTATTTATTGTGTGGTAAGACCCTCAGCCTGTTGCTTGAAAAGTGCTCCTAAATCTAGAAATTATTTCCTCACTAGCTGGACAGTGTATACTTTTAGTGTGCAAACAGACTTTCATCTTAAGCATCTTAGCATTAGAAACCCGTGTTATTTCTGTTTGGATGATCAAGATAAAGGCATGATTGGAGTTAATTCTGGTAGTCTAGGATGAAGGAGAATCTCAATTGCATTGCAGGGGAAGCACTCTGTAAAGAAATTCAGCTGTTTGTTTGTTGTTTGTCTTTTTTTTAATAAATAGTTGCATTGCACTAAGGGCCATTGGGTAACCCTTTTTGTTTTGCAAGTACTTTGCTGTAAATTTTAGTTCACTGTGAACTTTTTGTTTATTCCTTCTTTTAATAGTATTGGTATAATAAATAGAAAGCTCTCATTTGAAGCACTAAATATGCTATCACAAATGAGGTGATCAAAATTTGTTAATTAAACCTAAATATTTATTTTGCTATGAGTTCCTGTTTTCTAAACAAATCAGCTCAGATTGGTGCATTCTTTTGCTATGCAAACTTCTTAGAATTCTTCCAACAAGACAGGTCAGGCAAGCCCAGAAAGCTGGGCTTTTAATTCCTCTTCTATATCTCTTTTCTTTTGCATTTTTGTGTTATATGCAGAGAGTAAATTTGGTAATGTACTATATTTGTTTCCCATGAAGAAAATCAATGTGCTGCTACTTCAGACTGTCTCCAAATTGTCATGAAAGAAATTAATCCCCCAATACTAACCTCTCAGTTACATTTTCTCTTCAACCTGTGTGTCACCTTTTTCCCTTTAAACGCCATTTGTGTAAGCTTTCTTTCTGCTTTACTCTCTCTGCTCTGTCTGTCTCTTCAAGGAATATGTTCTTTACTTTCCAAGTAAAGAATGGATTTCAGCCATTCAAATTTCATTTTACCAATGGAATTGGTCAGAAGAATAGGTCTTATTCAAAATTCCTTACTCTTTTTCTGACAGAAGGATGTGAGGAAGCAGGTCTGTGCTGGAGAGAGTAGGGTCTGGCTCAACAGAACCGGCTTTTATAAACTATCTCTTGCTCATCCCTCAGGCAGTGCTGACTGCAATCATCAACACTTGATTTCTTCTGTTCTCTGTCTGAGAACATAGTGTAGGCATTTCCACTCTTGCATTTCAACTCTGATATTTTATTTGAAGTAGGATTTGCTCAGTGCATATCTGTCAGCTTGTTTATCTGAGAGCATTCAGGAAAATTAAGGCTAATTAGTTTTCTACATGGATTAGTTACGCAGTGTTGAATGCCTATATAGATGCCTCAAGTCAGAACAGAAATTATTCCAATGCTGGCCACTTAAATTTGCTTTGAAAATAACAACACAAAAATTTAATTAAGGCCCTTTTATCCTGAAATAGTCTTTAGTATGGTATATAAAAAACATTAAGAAGGAGCACCTTTAGATGATTTGGATTAATTTTCCTCAGTGACTCCATGCTGTTAAGTCCCTGTTTGCAAAATTCCATCAAGAAAAGGGATCTTGATGATTAATTTTTTAAAATCACTCTCAGGTTTTAACAACACTTTTTCTGACATGAAATTTGTTTTCTGGATTCTCCAAACTGAAATATGTGTAACCACTACTGGAGCAATGTTCTTCTGCGACATTATGCTGTCATACAAAAATAATAAAAAAAATGCCTGCTGAAATCAAACATTTTATGATTTTAAGACTGATAAAGAATCCAACACTAATCCATGACAGTTGTACTTGGGTGGTAACCATCTGAGACAGATTTTGTAGCACGTTGTGAAAAAATCCCCTTACTGTTCAGAGGTAAAATATTTAACTATCATACAGGAATAGGATGAAACAAAGTGGTGTGCAGAGGTTAACAGACACTACTTGCCTTCAGCTGCTCTTTTATCATGGGCAGAAACAGGTAGAATGGCAGGAAAAAATTGAATCCATAGAGTTTTGAAGTTATTTTAAAGAAAATAAGCTTAAAGATGGAAAATGTAACCTGAACAAAAACAGCACTGAAAAAGGAAATGTAAACATTTACCCTATTGCCAGAAGTCAGAAAAAAATCTGGGAAAATTATGTGCTTCAAACCTATTTTGTCAAAAATGTGCAAGATGTAAAGCAAGTTTTAAAATTATGTGAAGAAAAAATGGAAAAGTAATAACTTTTAGGCATTCTGAAAATCTAAGAATCAAAGATCTGAATGCCAGCTTCTCAAGCACAAGAATATCACCACAAACTTGTTTTAAGTTATTCTAGGAGACTGGTCTCAGACAGATAGTGTGTGAATAGCCAGAATCTTCTGCCATCATGCATACAAGCCCATCATGGGCCCATGATATTTGCAACAGAAGACTTTCCAAGAAATATGATGCTTGAAGTGCAGAACTGTTGAACTGCAGAAATTATTTTCAAAATGAAGAGATGTCATAATTCAGTTACTGTATTGTGGAGAATAGGAGGCAGAGAGCTAGGCATCAAGGGGTCACTGAGCTGGATTTTCCATCCATTTCACTTTTATCTTGGCACAAGAAGAAATAATGGCCCTATTTCAGTGGCTGGCAAAAAATATCTAAATGCAATATGTTTAAGCAGTGTGAAACTTAAGTGACTTGTCATTCACCTAGATGAAAGATATTACAGAGATGTGAAATCTTTGTCTTCATTATGACAAAGGATCATTGTATTGCACCCAGTATGAATGATGAATGAAAAGAAAGCCTGTTGGTTCATGGTAGAAGTGTTTCAGATAGTCCCACAGTAAATATGACAAATAGACCCACCATATTGTGGCAGGAATCTGCTTCTCTGTACTTGATGTCTCCGCTCAGTTGTTTGCCTCCAGGAAGAGACACCTGACCATAAAGATGCTACACTGATTTTTTGTTTACCTCTGTCACTTCAAGAATTTCTTTATACATGTTTACCTGTAGAAGCAGGGAAATTTATGCCCATTTAGTCCAGTCTCTACCCTGGAGCAGATTTTCATTATTTTTTCAACAAATCATCATTTCGTCTAATCTATGTGATATAATCTTGTAGACCAGCGAAGGACTAGTGATTCAGTATCACTTTCAGGGTGAAAGATTAACTCTGGTTCTTTTGGATGACTGCAAAGGGGAAACTTCCTGCAAATGGTAACTTTTTCCACCAAAACAGCAGCCTAACAAAAGGCAGGCTTAGAAATCTCTTTTGTGTTCTCTTTGGTATTTATCAAATTATTAGAGTATTTTCAATTCTTGAAAATAGTTGTTCATAAGTTATCAAGGAAGGAAGCCAAAGATGCTTGCTGTTTCCTGAATCTTCTGCATGTGTCCAAGAGAACTGTTTTCTCTAAACTTGTCTTTTCTCTCTCAAAAGGAACTCAATTCTTCAGGAAAGAACCAGACATTCAGAGACTGTGGTGAAACACTGCTTTTCCAGTTCTATCACTATGTGTTTGCATTTGCCTCATGAGGAAAAGTTCTCAAGTTCTCAAAGGATGTAAAAATGATTTTTTCAATAGTCACTTTTGCTCTTTCTGTGCCTGAAAAGTTCCTGGTTTAGCTGCCACCAGAAAATTATATGCTTTCCATGGAGTAGATAATGCAGCCCAAATCCAGTGTTCGCTTTGATCTTTATTTTACTTATAGCCGCTTTCAAATACTGAATACTTTAAAATTTGTGTGACTAATATGTTGTTGCACATTCACCAAAGAAATTAAGAATTTACTTTAATTCTGTCTTTTATAAACCAGGTTTATATAAGCTAGGCACAATCACAGACACAGTCCCTGTCATCTGAACATAAGGAATGCCAAATATAAGGTCACTGAAGTCACAGCACAGTGCACTACATGAAATAAACTAGACAGAAAAATTAACCTGTGTAGGTGACTTCTCAAATTGTTCTTGGATTTCATGTACTCAGAAATAGCTTGGTCATATGTGCAAAAAAGAATCACTTATTGAACAGCTGTAGCAAAAATAAAACACCCAAGAGATTTTGGTCTTAATACATCTACATTATCCAAAAGCTGCCAAAATCCAGTACTTTGCAGAACAAACAGTACAGTGTACTCCATGTGTTTGAAACACTTCCTTTTTTGTTACTGATGTGGCTTATTTGAATTGTTTGATTTTTTTTTTAATATAATGCTTTTCACAGGTTGCTTTTGAAGGATTTTCTTTAATAATTTGATAGATTTGGGGGAAGAAAAGGGATAAAGAAAGGAATCAAAGTCGAAATGTATTTTTCCAGAAGGAATTAAAGGTGCTGACCTTTCTGAATCCTAAAATCAGAGATTAGCCAAGGAAAATAAAAACCAATATTTTTCAAAATAACAAAAGATATTTTTTTTTTTTTAAATAGGAAAAGGCACCTGAGAAGATCAGTGTGGGAACTAGGAGTTTAATATTATTTCAGAGAAAAGATATTTGGATGGACATTAGGAATACTACAGTAAATTTCCTAGGTTATAAAACATGTACTAATCAATGCTTTTGTTTATTTGCATGCATATTACCAAAGAATTAGAATTATGAAGAATTTCTGCCCTTTGGATGTGACTTCATGTACTCGTCCCTGAAACACGTCAGTATGTTTCCCACTAAGCAAATATCCTAATCAAGATATAATTAAAGCAGATTTTAGTAGAAGATGTTAACATAGGTGAACAACCATCTGCCTTGAAAATCACTGACAAAAGAGTGCCAGGTAAACAATTTTGATCCACTGCAGCCTTATATTGCTAAACTTTGAGCCTTAGTGACAGGATGATTGTGGTCCCACAGCATGAGCCTGAATTTTGAATTAGCTCACATATTTAGTGCTGAGAAGTGCAGTTTTATTTTAATCCTACTCCATAAAATCTCTGTATTAAGATACCAATATAAGTGGTGCTGTTAATGGCATGTTAATGTAATTTCAAGGGTCAGATGCTATGTAAAGGGGAATGATTAACTGAAGAAAGAGCAGTCCATAAATCCTTCAAGAAGTGTCTTGTACTCAAAGAGTAGGAAACTTAAGTCCAGGTTATAAAATTATAGAATCACAGAATATTTTGCTTTGGAAGGGATCTTAAAGATCATCTAGTTCCAAACTCTCTGCATTTTTCTGTTAAAAGGAAGAAATACTTTAATTGTGCTAGCAATTAAATCCAATCTTAGAATTTGTACTGTAGTCACCCGCTTTTACTTTCCCAGCTTGGTTTTCTCAAGTGAAACAGTTTTGTCTGTGTTATCTATGAAGAGTTTTGTGGAAATACACAGGAACAATCTTTTATATGTGTGCCATGGGTAAGCTACTGCCTAGGCCCTCCTTAGTCCACAGAGCTCCACTTCTGTCTATAGGTACTACATGTGTGAGTTACTAACTAGAATTATGAGTTTAATATTAGAAATTAGAAGTATCTTCCTTTCTCTCCTTCAGTCCAAATCTTTTCCTTTCTTCCCCTTGTCTTCAGAGTCACCATGATAGTAGAGCTTTCTTTTCTTCACTTAAGGTTGCATTTGAGCCTCTGTCCCCAAAGGTAATGAAATGAAATGGCTATACTATAATATTGACTTTCAGGAGAATAGGATTTTATCTGTGTGGTCTTCTGAGAGAAATGCAAATACTCATTCATTATTTTGGCTATCTCACATGGTTGAAACATCCTCCTTGTTAAACTTTATGTTGAGGATGTAGGATTCAAAAATAGGATAAAGATCAAAGTTTTTAGGATTTGAATCCCAAGGATTAATTACAAAAGGTTTCTGTCACAGGAACTAACTTTTAAAAGCACTTCGTTATTTAATGGTCCTGAGAGAAGCAGACTACAATATTTTCTGCAGAGAAAGCTGCGGACAGAAAATGCTGTTGTATATCAGAGAGTGGTCTACCAGAGCCAGAAAGCATTGGTCAAAAGCAGTGAATATGTAATGCTGGTGCCCACTAGGGCTTAAGTACCCTACTTAAGGCCCATTTCTTGAGATCTGTGCAGCCCTACAGTTCACGATATTGATGTAAGCACTTAAACTGTAACTTGACAAGAGGAACTCAACTCCAATATTTCTGCTGGTGGATCTCACCACTATGCTGAAATGTCATATTCCCTCACTCTTCTTCTAATCCATTGGGTAGTGATGTAAGATAAAACTCTGCAGTAACAGGGACAGAGCAATCCAAAATCAACACAGGTAATGGTTATGGCATTTATTCTTCAGGTAGTTTCAAGGCTCTCTCCAGTCTTCAGGAAAGGATATCTGCTGACCTGCAAAGGGGACAGAACCATGTAGGGGGATACGATATATATAAATAAGGTGGTATAGAATGTAATCTTACCCCCTAAAGAGTTACAGCTGGGTTAATTATTAAGGATTAGGAGCAGGCCTGATGTTAACAGGCCACACCTGTAGCCAATAAAGAAGAGTGTTATAAAAGAGTGGATTGGTTGGTTGTGGGGAGCTGGAGTCAGTTGGCTGCTGTGAGGACAGAGTCAGTGCCTGGAGGAGCTGCCTGAAAGAAACATCAAGGAGGTATCAAATTCTAGCAATATGGAACTCTTGCAATGTAAGGACAATAGAACCAAGAGTAACTTCTCTTACTTAAGCCATGTATGCACCTAGCTGTATAAATAACCTATTTTAGAGGGATGCTGCCATGCTCACCAATACCAAGATTCACACAGGTCTTTGAGTATTAAAACAATCAATCAATCTAACACAAGTTATTACTAAGTCCTATTTAATAAGGGCCTGCTGGCTATAAAATCTCAATTTGTATGCCAAAATGATAGTTGTGTTGTCTAACCCAAAAATTGCAAGTGGTTTGGAAAATTTCCTTTTACTTCTTTGTGCCAGAATATGTGTCCCATCCTGCTGTAAGGGGAGCTGGAGAGGATTCCTTTTTGATACATTTCTTGGATGAAAATAAAGCCCAGAAGCAGCAAACAGTATCTGAGAACTGTTTATTGATAAAGGTTATGGTCCAGACTGCAGGGGGATTCACTGCTTTTATGTCATAATGCTCTTCCCACAGCCCAGTTCCCTGGGAATTTTTTCCCAGGCATCCAGGGGTCTGCCTGCCTCCAAGGAATAAGTCACTGGCAGCTCAGCTGTGGAAGTTTTGTCTCCCCTGAGGGGCTGTCAGGCAGCGTCTCCCCAGAGACAGAGCTTCCCTTGATTTTCTCCCAAATGCTCCCTAAACATGTGGCACCTGCCAAGGGTCCCAACACGTGAACAGCCCCTGTAGTCATTTTTCACCCCATGTCAGAAAACAGATTTGTGACATATGCTGAGGCATAACTAGAAATGAAATTGGTTCTTCACAACATGTAAGCTGCAAGAGAAAGTCAATACAATGAAGTGGTGTTTACAGAAAAGTAGAAAGAATCTGAAATTGGTTTAGGGCATTGAAGTGATAGAAATTACCATTTTGGTTGTACTCTCCTGCTTTTAATGAGATTGTTTTGTGAAAATAGGGGAATCAGTTTTATGAGTGTGCAATGACTAATACACAGATGGCCCAAGTTTTGGAAAAGGAACCTCTAAGAAGACACACAGACTAAAAACTGACTTTGTAAATTTTAAACAACATTGAGACAATACAGCCTAATCAACTTAGTTGTACACTTTAAAAACCAAAACCCTCACATGTTTTTCACAACCCACAGAAACACCTGATGTTACTGAAATTTTGTCCCATGTTTGCTGAAACTTTTCTACTTTCTATATCTTTTCGGCTTTCACTGACAGGTGTAGGATCTGACATGATTGAAATTTTGTATTTATTGGCATGGGAGCTTTAAATGCTTTCATTTATGGTCTTGGGATGTAAAATGAGAAAATTTTCTGGAACAAAGTAATTTAAAGGGAAAAGTCTGTCCCAGAGGAGTTGAAATAAAGGTGTACCAGGGTATGATTTGAGGGAACAGGCTGACAAAAAAAACTCTGTGCAGCAGTCCTTTAAGCACCTAGATCCATCTTAGCTTACAAAACCCACTAAATTAAATACATTTGATAAATTAGGTGTGTGTAGACCATTTCTTGTGTTAAATCCATTTTAATGTGTAGCTCCATTTCTATAGATTAAATGTTTCACTTTGAGGAAATTGTTCTGAGAGTTTGCTGAACTGAAAGTCATATATCCTGACTGAAAGGTTTTCTGGATGAACTAAATGCCATTTGGTCTGTTGCTTTATTGTGTTTTAGAGGCAGAGCTGTAATAACCAGAAGTCTGAGTATGGTTTTAGCCTCTTTTAAACCAGTTCATGCTATGAGTTCATTAAGTCTAATAACAAAAGGGAGGGAACAGCTGAATTACTTCTGGTAATAATAATTCCAGATTTTTATAATTTTCTTGTCCTCAATTCTTTTTTTGTGAGGACAAACATGGATATCGTCCTCCCTTCCCTTTTCTTTTTCTTCCTCAGAAGAAATTTTTTTCCTGTGAAGGCTTCATGTACAGAAACACAAGAGAGAAGGCTGAAACTAAGTCAGTAGTATATTAATTTTTTTACCTGTGATTCTGATATAAATATAGAAAATTAAATTATGGATAAATAGCTTGCCTGCCATTCCTTAGTGATGGAGTTACCTTTGGATATACAAGCACTCACACTTCTGTGAGTGTGTATGCATAAATATAAACATACATATTAAATAACCTCAGGTACATAAATCTGGTTAAGCAGTTCTGTTGTCAAAATAGACTGTTTTGTTTTAGCTTCAGCTGTAGAGGAAAAATACAAATGAAGGTGAAAAAAAGCAATGTGATGGCTCCCAGTTTGTAAAATTCAGTTTCAAAAATAGCTGTAAACTGTTAGTTTATCAAAGGCTTTAAAAAATAAAATATATTAGAGTTTTATGACTGATTACCAACTACCAGATCTTATTATGGGGGTTTTTGGAAACTTGAGATATGAAGTTCTTTAACTGAATAATTAAGATCATTAAGAACAAAGTTAAATGCTTACTACTTACTGTAGAAAAACGTAAAAGAAATTCAATTTAATTCACAATGGAATCTTTATAAACTGTCATGGCACTATGGCTGCCCGTAGAGTTTTGTGGAATAAGTATAACTCTGGGTGTAAAAACAACTGTTGGCATGTAAGAAATGAAAGTGAAAATATGTTTTTAGTTCTGCTGTGATAAATCTATATGGTAAACATACAGTACTCTCCAGGCATAACAGAAAGACTAGTTGAAATATTTTTATGGGAAAAAGACATCTGAAAATATGATTATAAAAAATTAAATTGTTTCTTCTGTATTGTGACTGTACATGTAGCAAAATGCAATATTTCAAGGTTTAAAATTCTTTCTTTTCCATCTTTTCATGTGACTTTCATTGCAAATGCAGTTTTAGTGCAATAGGAAGCATTAAACTATTCCCAGATGGAGCAGTGTTGTATTCTATGACAGGATTGGCTTGGAAATTTAAGCCAAGCTTTTGAGCAAACTAAATGCCAAGTAGAAAAATAAGCTAAAATAAAATATACAGTACTTTTCTACCCTATTAGGGAAGGAATTAAGCAGACCACGCCTCAGTGCTTAAGTTGTACTGGTCCCTCCACCCTCAGCTCTGCCACCTACCACACATCTCAAAGCATGTCAGCCACATTGGTGTATTAAAAGTATTACCTCTCTCCCCTGGTATGCACAGCGGTATCACATTCTGTTCTCCCCCTGCTTCTGAGAACTTCATCATCCAGGTCCTGTGGCCATACGTCTGCCCATGCCAACCATCTCATGTCAGCAGGCTCAGGAAACAGCTTCCCAGGGCAGAGCTGGGCTTCACAGGTGAGCTTGAGCCAGTTTGGGCCTTTGTGGGAGTGCATAATGGGCATGGAGATACGGACAGGTCAGCAATCAGAATTTAGATGGCATCAGCACATTGATCAGGAGGGATAAAATAGTGATAGGATTTGGGAGAAGCGTTAATGTGAGGATATAGACAAAACCAAATGGCAGTGGCCGTATCAAATTTTACTCAGTGCTGCAGCCTCCACCATCTTGCTGTGTCTAAAGGCTGAAGCAGAAAGCAAAAATTTGCATTCATTCCTTAAAATCCTGACTTAGCTCTATTTATAAAGTAAAAGTTACTTTTAGATGTGATTGCTGAATATATAGTGGCAAGATTTGATGACTGGCAACTCATAGAAATAGTTCTTACTGAGAGAGCAAGGTTCAGAGCAAGGTTACTAATCCTATTATCCTCCCCTCATAAACTGTCCATGAGCTCATCTCCTTTTAACAGGTGCTTGCTCTATTGCCAGACGTCAGTCCATTTCTGCTTCCATTTTCCTGGCTGCTGCACCAGATTCTTCTGACCTGTCTGTGATGCTCAGATTGACATGCTGCTAATTTGTCTTCAAAGTCAAAGACTCAAGAAACGTGCTAGTGCTGCAAAGTGCAGAAAGAGGAGTCTCATAGTCACCTGAAAAGTTCCTGTGCAGGGTGTGGAGAAAGAGGGAGCTGGCAGCTGGTTTTTGATGGGGTGTACAAAGAAGAGCCTTCTATTGCTGATTTTAATATTACATTGTCTTTGATGTGGAGTGATTTCTGCCTCTGGTGGTTAGCGTTCAGCCTATGGCCATTTTTCCTCTTCCATTGTACTTGCTAGCCAGGACAGAAAAAAGTGTGGCTGCAGTGGTGTAGACATCAGAGTGATCCTCAATCTTTTATTCTCTGTGGAGTCCTTTGGTGCTTCCCAGCAGGGTGAAAGCTGTGTGACCTCTTCACATGCTGTATTTCTTGTCTCTAGCTACCTTGAAATTCTCTGTTCTACGTAAATGTCTTGCTTTGTTAGAGATATTTCTCAGTCTCATGGCTGTTGAACAAATATCCAGTCATAATTTTTTGTTACTATGAGTCTGAAGTTTGAAAACATTAATCCAAATCTTCATCTTTTTTTAATGCTCATAAACAGGTATTGCAAGCTTCTGAATGTCTAATAGTACTACAAATTGCAAGACATTAGAAGCAAACCAAATCAAAATATTGTTTTTGAAGCTCTAGAGATAAAATTGCACACATTAATTTCAGAAGCAAATATCTGTTATAAAAATACTGAATTTAAAAATGTTTTAATGAAAATTATGTGGAAGTTAAGGTGTTTAAAATAACAGCAGTAAGTCAAGGAGTATATGGAGGTAGTTTATATTGCTCTAATATGCATGTCCTGAGGACGAAAAACAGGGAATCTGTATGAATCAGTCGCTGCATACAACCAGGTAAATTATCTTGAGAGGATGCTCTCAGTTTGGCTTTTCTGAGGCCATTGGCTAGGGGAATGTTTTTTCTGTAAAGGTCACAATATCAATTTCATACCCATGCTCCCTCACATGTTCTCTACAACTCATCAGTGGGCTTAGATCCAACAAACTCACTGTTACCAAAAAAAAAAATCTCAAAGTTATTTAAGTAATAGTTTTCTAAGCATGAGTTCCAAGTCATTGTCTATTGCAGCCTAAGAATAAAATTCAATATAAACTTTACTCAAATGGGAGTAAATGGCAAATTTTGAGTGATGGTGAGTATTTGTTTTGAAGTTCAGATAGAAATTAATAGAAGGACAGTAGTTGTGTATATCATTACCCTACTCATCTGTCAGCAATGTTGATGATGTGGTCATTGAGATGTGTTCAAAATCAAATGCTAATTAACCATGGACTGTGAAAACAGCTGCTTTTTCCTTTCTTTCTTTGGTATCTTTCATAGGCTGACATAGGTGTATATGAGATTTTACCTTTTTTTTCTCCTCAGTGTCAGAAATCTCTCTGAAATATTTGCAGAGGTCAGGAAGTTTGTTGTTTCTGTCTGAGTAATCCTTGTACTTTAAATGTTTTTATTTTACCACTAGCTTTTCTCACTCCACCTGTTTCCAACTAAATCTAGATTTTTTTTTTTGTTTATTCTTGATAATTTATTTCATTAAGAAGGAACTAGCTGATATCAAGTTGTTAATTGTCAGGACGTGAAAGGACTAATTTTCACTCTATTATGTAAATATAATAATCTTTACACATGCACTCTGGCTATTCAGAGGTTTGTAAAACAGAAAGATCTTGGGTACTGTTTAACAAGAACGTTTTGATGATTCTGCTAGTATAAATAAGCACCTACTTCCCCCCCACACACATTCATGGTATTCATGCTTATGCCCAGACTGTTAAAATGCTCTCTGAGCTCAACTGAGTGCAAAGGAACCAGGTGTTTTTGCAGAGACTCAAACCCCTGCACCTTTCTAACTGCCTGGTTGCACGTGGACCACTTGCAAGCAAGGGAGGGCTATGGCATGAATTACAATTGGAAAGGATTTGTAGCCTTTGCTGGAAATCAGTAAATGGCTTGATGGTAATTAAGTGCAATAAAGAAATATTTAGACATAGAGACAAAATTATTGTCTCCTACCTTCTAATATGTGTTTTTTTTCCTTAAGAATGTATGTGTTTAGGGAAGAGAATTTATCTCTGGTTTAGAAATGTTAAAAGTTTAAATAATTGTCCTATGAAAATGTCATTTTATTTAAAACACCAGATCTCAAATCTAGTTTTAAATATATACATAGATACATATCTGCTAAAGACTTCCTAGGTGTTACAGTGAATTTACTGAAGGCTGAATTCCCTCTTCAGCCACAGAAATTAGTCTTTCACCAGTCTGTTTCTGACACCGTGGGTTTTTTCAGTGTTCTATTTTATATTAGGGATATTGGACTGTGCTGAAAGAAAAAATAGTTTTCTCTTTCTGATGCCTTCCTCGTGGCCACAAAAGGCATAGGTGCAAGAAAGAAATTGCTCTATTAATTTATTTCAGATGTTACATCAGGCAAGAAAAAAACCCAAAAACTTATTCACTTAACTTCAAGTGTTAAAACTTTGGAAAGAAAATAAGGTAAGATTCTGCAAAGAAGAGTGATAACAAAAGACCTAGGTAAACACAGAGATGTGTGGGCGTATGTACAGATTTTCTCTGTGGTGTCATCTTTTAGATGTCACTTTCTCTGATCAAAAATCTTGGAAAGAGTTCACTCAAGTCTGTCAGGCCCTGACGTTGCCAAGAGAAGAGACACCAGGACCAGGCCTGGCCTGAGCCAAACCAGAGGTGCAGACTCCATGAAATGCCAAACTCCAGCCCCACTGTGCTACTGGAATATATGTCATGATAGTTCCTCTCCTGTTCCTTTCAATTATGTCTTTTTCTCTTGTAATCATTGTATCAATCCTTATGGCACCAAACTAATTTTTCCTTTGTTTTTCACAGTTTTTCAAGATTCATGATAGCATTTTACAGAGACAAATTTGAATAGTAGCTGAAGGCAGATTGTTTTGGGAAAAGAGACTGAAATTGGCTGAGGTACTAGATAATAAATGGGTGTAATCTGTGTGATAGTAAAGGCTTGCCTTATTAAAATTCCACACATTGGAGCTGATTTGATAGGATATATCACGGAGTATATTAAGAAAGCTGTTAATGAAAAATGAATATTGCAGTGTCTTTTTGGCAGGCTGAATCAATATGGTCTTTTTAATAATTCAGTTTATTCCTCAAAATATCATTTTACTCCTAGAACAAAAAAGAACATGACATAATTACCAAACCTCACCTTTTCCCTTTCCTAGCAATGTGCATCTGACTGGTGCCCACCTCCCCTCAGTTTTTCTGAAGCTGTGCTGCTATATAATGACTCAACAGAGGCTCAGTTTTTGACACGAAGAAAGGTCTGTTATTTCCTGAGGAATGGCAGGTCTGAAGGATTGACCTTCACTTTTTAGACATGATATGTTTTATTTGCTCTGTAGCGGTCACAACTTATAAATTTATGAAGCTTCCTGTGTTTCCTGCATTTAGGGGAAAATGAACGTCTGATTTGACTTGCAGCCCATTTCCCTCTTTAAGAGGTCAGATAAAGTATGAACAGCAGAGATAGTATACCGCCTCCTGACCCTGACACCACAAAGTGCATAATTCTACTTTCCTGACCATTTATTTCTTCTGGTTATCTCTGTCCAGGCAGTCACATTACGCTATGAAGTTTCCTTGCTATTTTTTATGTGGATGTCTGCCTGGTATAAGAAGCTCTCTAGAAATCAGAGAAAAGTAAACAAATTAAATTGTGTGGGATATCGCATTTGTTGATTTACATATCACATTAGATTTATCTTTAGCTTGGCTTCCTAAGAGTTGGCTTTTCTGGCTCTTGCTATGAAGGCTCTGGGGACCTGAGAGGAAACTGGAAATGTTTTTGTATGGTTCAAGGGACAGAAGAGATGACTGAGTTATGGTACAGGATGGACACTCATGGTGTTCAAGGAGAAGCTGCATTTTTGTGAGAGCAGAGACAGTTTATCTCTAGCATAAGGCTAGATAATGAGCATACCAGCTAATAAAAGAAGGCTCCTCTCCTCCCCTCTTCCTGCTGCACCAGTTTTACCTCTGAAATGATGCTGCAATTTTCCATACATTAGAATACAGAACTGGTGGCGTGCCCTGGTTTCAGCTGAGGTAGTTAATTTTCTTACCAGTGGCTGGTGTTGGGCTGTGTTCTGGGTTTGTGCTGAGCACAGGGTTGAAAATACAGAGATGTTTTTGTTATTGCTGAGCAGGGCTTACACAGAGCCAAGGCCTTTTCTGCTTGTTGTAAGGCCATGCTGGTGAGGACATTGGAGCTGCTTGGGGCACTGGGAGGAGACACAGCCAGGACAGGTGACTGAAACTGACCAGAGGAACATCCCAGACCATATAGCATTACACTCAGTACATAAAGTGGGGAGGGAAAGGAGGAAGGAGTGGACGTTTGGAGAGATGGCTGAACAGCTGCCTGCCTATGGGAAGCAGGGAATTAAATCCCTTGTTTTGCTTAGCTTTCATGCACAGTTTCCACTTTTCCAATTAAACTGTCTTTAGTGCAGGCCATGTGTTCTCTGCCTTTCACCCTTCTGCTCTCACCCAGATCCCACTGGTGGGGGAATGAGAAAGTGGCTGCGTTGGGCTTGGCTGCAGGTTGGGGTAGTGACATGATATGGTGCAGTGAGTTATCCTCATTATTTATGCTTTAAGCATTGAAACTGTTTTCTTAAAGAGTGCATATGTTATACTTCAAGACACCTCAGACCATTTCAAAAAAGTACAGGGCATGAGCTTGAGCTTCTCTGCTTACTCACTACCTCTGAAAGTGTGTTTAGATTGGTTACCTAATGACAACCAAAGTATCTGAAACTGAGCTGGTTGAGTTGCTGTGCTATTCTGCATTCAATATGAGCCTCTTGCTAATTGTTCAGATGTCTGAGTTATGTATTGTAGATGTCAAGCTGTAGTCATTCAGTTCCAAAACCTGTGGCCTTAGTGAATCAACTTTAAACCTAAAACATGAGAGAAACATTTTGCTCAGGTGACACAATGCACAAGTTGTCCTTAATACATATGCATGTGCAGTCAGAGGAGAACTGAGGAAGAAATAAAAAGTATTGTTTTTTGTTAGCAGTAAAGGCCAGAAATCAGAGTTTTGAACATTCTTTTCCTTTAAGGTAAGAGAACAATACTGGAAATCAGACATTTCCAGCAGAAGGGAATGCATCACTAAAATGTAGCAGAAGCTGTTTTTATTTTTAAATGTTCACATTAAAACTACTTGCAGGATTCCTAACTGTAAGAACTGATGTGCCCTTAAACATTGCCGACAAAGAATTGTTCAGGAAGCTTCCTATTTTAGCATGCTATAGGAATGTTAGTTTTGTTTGGTTCCTATTTGCTTTTCTCCCCTCTGGAGAACTTGAATTAGACAAAATTGAAGAGGTAATGCTTCTTTCATTTTTTGTTTTCATTGTCAGGTTTGGCAAATCTCTGAGTCAAAGGACATTTCCAGTAACATGTTATTAGACAAACACCTTCCAGGTGAGACTCTTCAACACTTTCAACATGTGAGTTGCTGTTTATGAAGATGCTGAGCTTCCCCAGCCCGTGTGATAAGCTGCACCCATGAGTTTCACTTTGCTTGTCAGGAAGGGTCAGAAGCAATGGCTGGATTTGCAGCTTGTGTTCAGGGTGATGAAAGGGCATTCCAAGTCCAATGCACCTGCTGTCCTGCAGGGAAAGCCAGGGTGTAATATAACCGACTTTCTTGAATGGAGAAACATGGATTGAAACTCTAGAGAGCACCAACCATGGAAGAAGAAATGGCTGCTGTCATTAATTTTTTATGGATGTTTGTTGTAGGTACCATTCACTCAGGTGACTGAGATGACTTTCTGTTATGCTGAAGGAGAGCAGTATTACCTCTGAATGCCTCAGACAGTGAGAATTTAAGGGCTCCTTTGCTTTGGGGTAAATGGGAAGAACATTTATACAGTGTTATAACAATTTCATCAGATGATGAGCACACTGAACAGATTGGAAGAGAAGTGTTAGAGACTGCCTCAAGGTATGGCTGTCTGCTTAAAAATTACATCTAGCATAAAACCATTAAAAGTTCATTTCTCCTGACTTATTAAAGCCCATAGTCATCATCCATTTTATTGAACACCCCTCTCTTGCACACAAAGACACTATTTTTGCTGCAAGTGGAATTAATGTCCTGTTTACATGGTTCAGATGTTAGGAAAGCCTGCCTGTATTTCCAGTTTTACAACTTAAAGAATGATGAATTGTATAAAAAGATGTGAAGATACAACTTGCCTCCCCTAAATGTGTAAGAAATGTTGATACTCTGTTGGAATTAATTTCTTAGTTTCTAGAAAAAAAGTTTTATGTACAGTAGAGGATGCAAGAAAGAAAAAGAGCAAGTTTTGCCCTACTATTTAAGGGCAAAAAAAGACGGAACCTGTGAGAGACTGGTTTCTCCCTGGTTACTGCGGGTGACTTCTGTCGCAAGAACTCACAAATGGAAGAGAACCTCAGCCTTTTTCAACTAACAACTTGAAGCCCCACATATAATTTGCATAGAAATTACAGAATGTGGTAATTACCACTGTATTTTTTCTTAATGCAATTCTGCCTGACAAAGGCAAATGGGGACCCTTTAGCAGGCTTTTACAAGCTTCAGTGAAGAGTCTCTCAGTGTTATCTATGTATGACTTTGGGAAGGGAAAAGAAGTGGTTGTTTTCAGCACTATCACCCTGCATTCCGTGTATACTCTTTGCATTTCATAAATGCCCTGTACGTTCACTTGTCTCGAGATATGTCAGCTGAAATGTGTGATCTTTGGATAAAAAAAGGACGCAAAATTATATAAAGCCTGAATATATTTTTTGTTAGGAACTGCAAACTGAAGAGCAAAAGTACCCTACGTTTACTGTTACCTGTTTTATGTTAGTTTAATAACAGCCAGCATTGTTAAGAGGGTGATGGCAGCACCATCACCTTTTAATCAGTGAAAAAGGTATTAGGGTAGGCTGAAGCTTCATTAATTGCTGTGTTTGAAGTTGGAGTGGGTGGATGCTGCCTGGATGCCAGGACCCCACAGAAGCCTTTCAGTCCCTCCCCTCCACAGCTCGACTGGGGAGAGAAAATATACCCAAGATGCCATGGATTGAGATAAGGACAGGGAGAGATTACACACCAAAGGGAAGTATTAAATTTTTTTCTCTTTACATCTATATAGTATTATGCATATACAGTGAGTAAGGGAAAAAAATATGTATCGGACAGGCATTTTTTTAAGGATGACTCTTCAAAGCTGTCCATAATTTGAAATAAATTGTCTTGGAAAACTTTGACTTAAGGCACAGGAGGTGAGAGGATAAAAGATTTAACCAAAAAAAGTATTAGAAAAATTATTTACCATATCTGTGAAATGTATGCAAGGAGTATATTTCAAAGTTGTGAATATATGTGTAGCAATGCACCATCTCACAAAGCACAGTCTTTTTATAGCACTTATACAGTGCATACCATAGATCTGGAAGATGTTTCCATCATCAAAATAATATATCTATTGGATTTGTGAGAATGTCAAATTTCTATTGCCAGCAACATTATTCCAAATGAAATCAGGGAAACCAAAGTTCACACTTCAGGACATAAACTGAGACCTCACACAAAGGCTCAATGGCAATCTATAATACTGGCTTGGTGAATAGAGTTATCTTCCTCCCCAGTATGAAGGATGCTGGACACAGCCAGCATGCTCACCAGTCTGATTGCCATGCACTTTTACACACTTTTCAATACTGCCCCTGACTTTCACCTCTCTGCTGTGCTTTTAAATTTTGAATTATTTGCACTTGAAGCTGTAGTTAGTTTATTGATCTTCATGTTTTGATCTTGATGTCCTGTTAACAATATTGACCTTTTAAGGTTTCTGAAATCTGTGGAATGATTTTACACCAAGGATGTGACTAACTCCTGTGTATTTGTGTTCCTGTCATGCAGAACTGTCTCCTTTATTGTATAACTGAAAGCAAGAGAAACAAAAAAGAATGAAATGGAGTAGAAAAAAAATGAAGCAGAATAAAAAGGTGAGAAAATTGTGACACAATTGTGGATTACTGAAAGTTCACAAACCCAAGAGGACGTACAAAAATATAGCCTTCCTGATGAGACTGTGTCTTCTGCGTGTCTTCTGTTTTCCTTAATTTCCATAATGCTGAATTAGTGACCCATTCCTAAATAAGCCAAGTCAAGCTCAATCAATGTCTGGGTAAAAGACCTCTCAGGCACTTGCATGGATTACAGTAATGGAGTAGATTTACTCTCATGAGACATTGAGGTAGTATTAAAGTGAGTGCTATTGCTTACTTCAGGTATTTTGATTTTAGATGCATTACTGGGAACTCATCATTGTCCAGTTAATTTTTTTTTCACTTCAGAACATAGGTTAATTCTACTGTTGTGACAAAATTTTGATTTGAAATTTTACAGTTCCTGTCGTCATTTTTGAACTGATTTATTGCCTCAGTATCCATTTTCAGTCCTGAGCACTTGTAGAATCTGTATGCATTATTTAAGCACCACTCCGTTTCCCTCCATTAATAGATGAGTGTAAGGCAGAGACTATTTTAGTGCTGACACATATGAACTTATGTTACTCATATCTTTGCTACAAATTCCTGCAGAGAAGCGCAGTGAATTTTAATGTAGCTTTTACCTTTCATTAAGGCTGTGTGATTTACAACATTCTTCATTTGCCAGAGGCTCCTCCATTGTAATGTAGATTCTTGAAACGAAGTATATTTGAGAAGTGGGATATGAAAAGTTAGAGAGGAAAAGTTGCTTGTAATCAACTCAAAAGCCAATCTTCAAAAATTTTCAGGGTCTTTATATCTAGTCTATGTAAGCACAGTTTCTAATCTGAGAGATTGTCTTTAGTGTTGTGATTTGGTCTTTGGTCTAAGCTTGAAAAACATGAAGGGATTGAACTTGTATTCACTTCAGTTTATAGGCTTGATAAGGACAAATGGCATAATGGCTTAACTTAAATATTATTCCCTTGCATACTACAGCTGCAGATAAAATTTTATTAATACATTAGCCTAGTGGAGGTGATAATGAGGTGTGACATAATTTCAAGGAAGGACTTATAAAATAATGAGATTTAGAGCTGTTGTGTGTAACTATTTAAATTAGAGGTCACTCTAAATGCAAAAAGGAAGCCTTGTATAAACATAATCTTTTATAGCTCAAATACTTCTGAAGAAATCATTTTGTGTGTGGCTATAAACACTGTGTTCATAATAAAAATAATTTAACCAAACCAAAACAATTCAAGAGACACACATATTTTACATGGTCTCCCTTTCTCCCAGTGCCCTTTTGCCTGTGGCCGAGCTGTATATTCCAGAACCACAGATCTTTCTTTCTATTTGCATTAGGCCTGGCTTACTGGTAGAGCTACTAGTCTGTATTCTTAACAGCATGTGAAGTCAAACCACTCATACTTTCAGTATCTTATAGACTAGGAGATAGATGCTGCATAATTTTGTCATCTGCTGAAGAATCTGGCAAGAGCATATTTCCATAGTGCTATAGTTTGTCACCTCTTGCAGAAGCTAAAGGGTGAGAGAGTAAGGATCCCATTAAGATTAACCATAATTATGGCTGCTGAAAATTTTTGTTGTTGCAGACCACCAGTGTACAAAATCAGATATGCTTGTGGATGTTGCTGAGGTGAGTGGTAGAGTTCCTTCTGTATTTGTCAATTTAATGACTGGGTTCTTAATTCCATTTTCTATTTGTGAGAGAAGGTGAAATGCATTAATTACTCAAGAACAGAGATACCAGTAGATGGAAACTGATGTGCCACTAAAGGTTTTGAAAAACTACTTCCTCTGTTTTCACATATTTGTAGTTTTCTTCCTTAAGACACATCATCTTACATATACTCATAGTATGTGCTTGCTTTCTCTGGGGTTATGCCTACATAGGTTTACAAATGCTGCTTTTTCAGTGTGAATTTAACCTTCTTATTTTAGGATAGCTATGATGCTGAGACTAGAGCTGTCTGGAAAGGAGGCAAATTTCTGTGTGCCACCTCAGATAATTTTACTGTTTGATTTACTGTTTAGGTGTCCTTGGTGTAAAGTGTAGGTGCTTTAGATGTGCATGTCTCTTTTCAAGTTGTAGAAATTTCAAGAAAAATAAAAATCAAACACCTTAAATATCCATCTGGGTTTTACAATATTTTGAAAAAGACTTTATTCATTGTAGAGGACAACACATAGCATGCAGGAGAGCTTGGAGTCACTGATCTTTAAGATCCCAATCCAAACTATTCTATGATTCTATGATATGTGATGCATATCTTTACAGAAAAGGTAAAAATGTAATATCTTAAATTCGAAAAATCTATGCTATTATGTCTGTGAAATTAGTTTTTTTTTTTCTTTTGGGCATATGTTCATTGACTTTCCTGGCAAGAAAACTTAAAGCCTTTCAGAAATATTTGCTCCCTCTGGTGTCATATGGGACCTTTTACTAAATAATACTCCAGGCACTTCTGTTACAAGAACCTTTAGTAAATAACTGTTATGGTGAAGTATACATGTGTAAATCCAGCTCTGTAATTAATTTTGCTATGCCTCTTTGGATTTACAGAAGTTGCTATATAAGAATGACTGTACTTTGTACAACTGTAAATGACTGCACAGAGTTGGAATTTTGAAGAATTTAATCATGCAAAAAAGAGTAGAGGTATGTGAAACTCAAAACTACTATTTGAACTTTAAAGTTCAGAATATACTTTTCTCAGACCTAACCTTAAGGTTTTCTGAACCTCAGTAAAAACGAAGAGAACAACCCTGAGGCAATAGAAACTGCAGGGAGAGATTTAATAAAAGTTACAGACAAGTAACTTTTCAACTGCTGCATTGAGGGAAGTTCAGATATTATGTAGAGTCCTCCAAGAGTAGTAGGATTGCATCCAGAGCAGGCCAATAACATTTAAACCTTTCTACCAATGTGAAGGCTAAGAAGTCTTCACAGGCTAAAAATATTTTTTCATGATCCTCGTGAAATGAAGGCATTCTGTAAGAAATAAAATCAAGAGCAGGAGAGAGATGAAAGACAATTACTATGCAAGAAGTGAGGCAACATATATATTTAACTACAGATGATGTTTTATTTTGGTGATATTTATCTCTTTTTATTATAAAATACAAACATAATTTCTAGAAGCCGTCTCTGAGAAATTTGACTATGCTCTGGCTGTACAAAAAACCTCCCAACCCAATTCCCCCAAACCCCTTAACTGAAAGCCAAACAAATAAATTTAAAAAATCAGCACCTTCTCCCTGCCGTCATGCCCCGCACCTTCCCAAAAACCAAGTCAAAAAAACTCCACAAAGAGCAAAAAAGACCTGATGAAAAAATTTTCCTCCTCTAATTGAAATGTCTTCAAGTCCTCTCACATCCTCAAAGAGAATAAATTCTCAAATCTGGTAAGTGGCTTTGTTAAAAATGTTTTGGATTTTTTAGTTGATGCTAATAGCTCAACTCAGCCCTGATGATTGAACAATGCTGACTTGTTTATATTCTGTAGCTTCAGGTAAAGGGGCAGAGATCACAGTTCTAGGTATGACATGTGGTGACAAATACAGCATCTGGTACAGTTATGATCTTGTTGATCAGACTATACCTCTGGCTTCCTCCTTAGGTGTTCGAGCTGTCTTCTCTCTTGCCTTATTATTTAAAAGTTACAGCTGAGAAAAAATGTCATTTGGAGGCTGATACTTAAATTATGATAACATGTATCTATCATCTATCTATCTATCTATCATCTATCAGCTAGCTAGCTACTGACCTCTGACAGACAAATATCCCCTCTCACAGCCAGGCAGAAATCCTTGTATTAATTCCAGTTTCTTGTTCACACCTGTTTCTCTGAGCACACCTCCTCAAGTTTCAGCTAAAAGTATTTCTTTCAAAGGCAAGTGCTCGTTACTAATATGGTAATTAAAAACTTTTAGATGTGTTAAACTATGCCCTAAAAAATTAAGAAAGAATGTGATCTTCCACTGTTCATCTCCTGCCCCAGTTCCTCCATCTCAGCGAACATTTTGAGCCTAGAAAGCTTCATCAGAAGGGGCTCTGCCATGGTTGCTGCGGTCAGTGTGGAGGAAGATGGATTATTGTAGGTTCTAGTTTTTATAAAAGTACTTCTATCCTGAATAGTCAAAGCAAAAAAAGCCCCACACTGACTATGCTCAGCTCTCTGAAAAGGAAGTTTTCATGGTACAATAATCTTACAATGAGAAAATATGATTACAAAAAGTAATTTCCTTAGAGTAACCATGTTTGTAATATTGCAGAGTCAGACAGTCAAGTTTCTCTTAATAAAATTCTCTTTCACAGCTCAGCTGCTGCTTTTGCTTGCTTCTTCCATCATCATTCTGCATTTTTGAGAGCATCTATCCCTCTAGTTATAAATATGATGGGAAAAAATCCATGGTTAGAACAGTGGGCTATTCAGTTTACTGATTGCTTTTTAAGGGGCAAAATGTCTTCTAGACACCTCCTATCCAACTGCTTGTGTAAATAGCTGCAGCTTCTCACATCAATGGTTTCATAGCATTCCCTCCAAATTGCAAAGGACAATTGTAACACAGATGTATGAAAATATTACTAATAAGAAAATATTTTTGTTTTATTAAGTGTATGGTAATTTAGTCAAAAAGCACTAAAGACAAATTGGTTCAGGGTTCTGTGAGCCCTGAACCAATGCTGTACAGATAACGAATGAGCAGCATGGAACTCATGGTGTGAGTGAACTCCCTACTTGTGAGAAGGTATTTCATTCCAGCCATGAGGCTCTGTAACTGCCAGGGAAAATGAAGCAAATCCTGAAGAAAGTTTATACTTTTCCAGACACGGTGCTTCCATGGCAACGTAGCAGACCAACTCTATCTGCTGAAAACACGTGAAGTGATGCCATGATATGCCTGGGCACCGCAGTGATTGCTTCTTGAGCTGGGTGAGATAAATTGTGAGGCACAGTAAGCATGTAAAAGCTGATTCATTTTGTCTCACTTTCTAAAGCTATTAGAGGTTCCACCATTTTAATGTACTAACTTACAGGTTGTTATTTTGTCAAAGAAATACCAAAATCGGTAAGAATAATATTAAAAATTCTTATGCCATGCAGTATTTATAAGCACCACATCTTCCCTCCATAGAACCTTGATGGAGAAAAAGGTCTGTGGCTGTAATTAACTCTTACATGACAAGCAGAAAGTTCATTGTTCTTTTGGACTTGTTTTGTGAACTCCTAAGATTATGAAGTACAAACTGGCTCTGAGGAAGGAGGCAAACATTGTGTTTATAGATTTTTGCTCTTACTAATTTTCTGTGAAAATTCAAACCATTTTACAAAAAATAGAATAAGCTGCTGTATAAAGAGAGGTATATTCTTCTATATAAAAAATCAGACATTGTAGATGCATTTAAAGTGTAATTTATTTTTGAGCAGAATGTGTGGCAACATTTCTTTTGTGATTATACTGGTATAAAAGACAAATAACGATATCAGAGGTAGAGTGGTTATCCTACTGTCCGGTAATACACAGCACATGGAAGTGGAAACAAGAAAACTTCAGACAATATGTTTAGCTGAGAAGTCAATTAACTGTTGTAACAACTTGCACATGTTTTTGCTGTGTTCTGTCACCGGAAATTAAAAAAAAAAAGGCTCAAATAACAACTGAAATAAACAGGGCAAGGAGACTTCTTCTCCTTTTTAATGCCTTTATTATAAGTGATCAGCTCAGGATTGGGCAGCTCGGCGGGGCTGCAGTCTCCCGGTCGTCTCCCACGGCGACTCAGAGGAGGAGGATATGCGCAGCTTTGTCCTCGAGGGGCAGAGCTGGGGATCACGTCCTCGCAGGAGCCTTTTGGGCGTGGTGATCCCAGAGCAGATGATCAAGCGGGCCCTCCTCAGTTGGCTCCTATCAATGTTGGGACGACTCTCTAGGTCAGGGCTAGAAGGACTCCGAAAGTGTTCGCATCTCTGTAGGTCCAGCACTCGGCTCCTCACGTCTAGACATTACTCCAGTCTCCCAACTCTTAGGTGGCTCGTTGTTTTTGGGGTTCTTCCTGCACGGCTGGAGTATGGGGGTCTCGCTGCATGCTGGTCCTTAGAGTTATTTTGCACAGCCCCCCCACACCCTCTCAGGTCTCTGGTTCCCCATTCTGGGGAGTACACCTTAGCCTCGGGCAAGGCTCTGCTAATACAAAGGAGCGACAACGACCCGTGATTACAATAACAAAACCAAGTAAAACTTCGCAGTGCCATTCATCTGGCTGCCTATTTTGTAACTTTTTCTTCCAAAAAAAACTAACAGAATTCTTGTTCATAACAACAACAATTAAATTTGATGCCAGGAGAAATTCAGGGAAAGTCCATGTGTTAGATGGAAGACCAGAGTACGGTTGTTCCTGTCTGGCTTTTTTGAATCTACTAATCCTAATGCAGAATGCAAGTGTAAAGCTTTTGTACTTGTCTGGTGAGCTCTGTTTACAGCTGCCTGAAGAGGAGATAATGTGTTTTTCTTTCTATATCCCGGACCTCTGTGGGAACATGGAAGTTCTAAGTTACTGAGCCAGATCTCGTGACTGTCCTACCAAAAGAAAACCCCACAAAACCCCAAATAAAGCTGCCAAGTTTACAATGGCTAGAGTTATTCTTAAGATACAAGCCTCTGGTTGAGTGCTCCAGCTCTATCTGTAATTTCCACCAACAATTCTATTGCATGATGGGGACAGGGTCCCTGTTAGATCATCAGCAACAAGGCAAAAAAAATTTTGATTTGTGAACGACTGTGAACCAGGGATCCTATCTACCACTGTAGAAAATGATTTAGAAGTGGTAAAGGCCAGATATATGGAATAATATATGAAATTTTGAAAGGTTAGATATGCTTTCACATTTCAGCTCTTTTAAAGTTTTTCTTTGCTAGTATTTCATTTAATCCATTGATTTAATTCACTACATTTTGTTCAGCAGCTAAGAAATAACAAAGGTATTGTTCTCAAATAGCTGATCTTTATTGGTTATTATTTGTTAATGCTACTTAAGAGTAAGACAGTACATCCTCCACAAATCAGGCCATTTAATAATTCACCTTTATTTCTTTCCCCTTTTCTTAATTTTTTCAAATAATTTCATTTCCTATAGCAATTTTTTTTTATTTGGACTGTATGTATAAATCTGTGATGGGCAATGACATATAAACATTTACAATTAAAATTTCAACTTCTAAGCTGAAAATATTTTGCCAGGTGTACATGCACAGATGTGCGCCTGCATACACACACGTGTACTGGTGGTGCAGAAAGCAAGACTGGAGAAAATATAAATTCTTCTGCTAATAAAAGTAGTGACCAGTCAGTACAGTACATCCCTGACTCTGCATAAGCTTAGGGAATCTTTTAAAACCCCTGGATTAGAAATCCAGGAGCTGCCTTTTGTATATAGACTCTTTTTTCCTGAAGGATTTGCTTTTTACAAGTCCAGAGATAAAATTCAAAGTAAATTACAGGTGCTAGATTCAGCAGAAGATTCAGGAGAGACACATGAATCAATATAATGAGTGAATGAGACTTGGCTGATGGAAACAGATACCCTGTCAGGTCATCAGTGCAATCTCCTGAGGAAGCAGGTTTATCCTCTGATGTATATCTTCCAGTTTTTGTCCTAGTGCATGGGGCTGATAGGCCATTTTATAGTGACATGTAACTCTGAATCTTGATCCTACAGTGACTTTTCTGTAGACCATATTTGCTGAACACTTTGAATTCCCTGAGTGTTAGCAGTTTGGGCTTATGTGACAAAGGCACTACAGTCTGACAGATGTCATCTATTATTCTTATGATTTCTGTATGTATTGCAATGAGTACTGCTATAGCACCAGAGGTATAACCAGAGCTGACAACAGAACTGAATGTGGCTAAAGGGTTTTCTGGTTTTGTTGCTTAGTAAAAGTTACCATAAAGATGACTTTATGAATTCAGGTAGATGATTTAAGAAAAAGTATATGTTGTGTGTGACTCTTCAGGAAGACTGTATTTTATTTCCTCATATTTTGTACTCCTTCTCAGCTAGAGAGTTTAGTCAGACTGATGAAAAGCTTCATGCTTTCAAGTCTGCTGGCAAAAAAAGAATCGTTGATCACCATTACCCCCAAGAAATTAATCACATATTTTCTGCAAGTATGCAAATATCCCCCTTGTAGATTACCCTTAGACCTAAGCTCAGCATTCTTGTGAGTGCTTAATTGGGTAGCAGCCAGACTGCTCTGCAGTATGTAGGATACATGAGAGCAAGAAAGGGTAGTAGGCATGAAATTCCTACTACCCTTCAATTGTTATTGAAACCTGAGGTTCTGTGGACTGTACACACCTGGGCAAGTTTTACTTGTTTGCAAACAGGGTCATATCCAAACTATAAGTGCACATTGTGTTTTTTTCTTGGCTAACACACAGAGTGAGAAGCTGAGATAAAGACACTGCTGTGCAGACAACCCCAGCACAAACTCCTGCTGGGAAGGCAGTCATCAGCCAGGGGGAGAAGTGACAGCCCTGCCTGCTCCTTAGCACAGTTTGAAGCTTGATGCTCTGTCTTCTGACTTCCCTCTGTCATTCTAAGAACTTTTTACAGTAATTCTGGTTTACTACTTGAGTTTCTACTACCTTTTCAGAATTTTTCCTATTGTGTAAGTAAGACAATATTTAATTCTCTGAATGTATTAATTACCATTCTGTAGAGACCCTAAAGTCCTTCTAGAAGTCCCATAGGCATATAGTAGGGTTTCACGTTATTTCTTTTCATCCTTTATTGAATATGAGAAGAACCATTTTAAAGCTGAGTGAAAGACAAGTTAATTTCACAGCTTTGAACCAAGTTTTATAGCCTTCCTTCACTGAGATGCTTGTTTAGATTCATTCTGCATTCAACAAAATTCACAGCGAGGTGATTATCCTTTGGGGACTTCCATGAAATGAGTCTGGTTTTTGTGGCTAGTCCTGTGGGTAATTATTCCTGGCAAAACTCCTGCTGTGGCTGATTCAGAGCAGGAGCATGTCCAATATGGCCATGATGAACTACTCTTTTAATGGTGCAAATCACATTTTTTCTCTTATGGAATGAGTCATTGATTAACCATTTTGTAGGTACTTTCTTTGCAGAAACCCTCAGTCAATATGTATTGGGTATAGCCTCTGTTACATTCCCTTGCACCTCTTAAAACAGTGTGAAAATTACAGTTAAAAAAATCCATGTAAAATATAAAAGCTATACATGAGTCTTATTACCATCAAATCTGTAAGGGCCAGAGCACACAGAGGCAAGTGTATGTAAATAGGAGCACAAAAAAATAGCTAATGATAATCTATGAATAATATAGGTCAGTTTTCCACTGTAGATTATCCTGCGGGTTAAATAATATTTTGCCCTTTCCCATCCTTTTGGAATTCCTTTGATGTATGTACTTTGACATACTAGACTGCAGTCTCAAGAGAGAAAGTGTTAAGTTCATGTTTGACACTCCACTGTGTACATTCAAGGGCCTGATTTATGATTCTGGTTGTCCATTTCGCACTGTTTTTCTGACAGCTTGGCACTGGCACAGGCTATGTTTCACAAACAGCTGAGGCAGCTCTGTGAAAGTGACAACCATCTGGAGCTTTCTGCCTTTTTCAAAGTGGCAGCCTTGTTGTCCTCCTTCTTTGAGTACTTTATTCAGTTCTCCTTCTCTATTGCCAATGGAGATGAGAAACAATAGCAACGTTTTGCTCTCCACCCTCCTTGCCATAATTTCTCTGGATAATCATCTGACATTTCTGTGCTTATGTGAGCTTTGGATGCCAAGTGGGAAGACAGCATTCAAGAGCAAAGCTGTTGTTCTTCTTTCTGCTGTTAAGCAGCAGAGACAGGATAAATGATTAACTTGGCACAGTCATGTCAGAAGAGTGAAGTGGTGGCAGGCTTCTTGGGTCAGAGTTTCAATCGTCTTGCATAACTGAAAAAATGCCATGCAAGCTTTGTGTCATGCTTGCCTTGTGCTGGCAATAGCAGCACTGTGGACCACAAAGCAATTGAGATGCAGGCCCTTAAACCTAATCACTGAGGCAGCTCCACTGGTGCCCCATAAATGGCTTCAGCACCAGTCCTCTGACACAATTTAGTGAAGCATGATTCTCTTGATGTTGTGTATTATTTGTATTGTCACTCATTGTACCATTGGCTTCCTCTGCTAAGCATTTCATTATATGTTCACACACACATCTGTTGCTGAACAGAAATATCCACTGGGAGCTGCTCTAAGTGCCATTATTCTGCAATGGCCATATTTCGGTAACAGTAACAATCTCAGGCAAAAACTAGGCATACTTATCTGTTTTGTTAAAGCTAGGATTCAAAACTGTAGCATAATATTAAAAATAATTAGCTTTTTTCTGGGTATTCAAATATCTTTTTGTTGCTCCATTGTTCTTTAGAGCCTAATGTTAGAGTTGTTTTTTGCCAAGCCTCACCTTTGGTTCACAAGTGTGCTGTGGCATTGAGCAAAAGAAGTTATGTCTGCACTGACAGCTAGTAACTGTGAGGTTTCCTTGTGCTGGAACTGTTGGTGTTATCAAAGACCTTATGCAGAACTCAAAGTGTGAAATCTACTCAGATTTCAGTGGATGTGAAATAATTTATTTTATCTTTGGCTCTGCTTGTCCTATTTCTGTTTTCAGGATGTATTTCAGAACGTATTTCAGGCAGCTTTGCTAAAATAGCTGAGGATCTTCATCTGTTGGGAGTACTGGAAAGTGTTAGAGACATTAAAGCAGTGACAGCTCTGTGGGTTGGCTGCACATGAACCTCACACAGTTGTGAGGCTGGCTTCCCTGGTAAGGCCTGGATTGAGACCTTGAGTTCAAAAGAAGTAAACCTCACTCACAGCATCAAAGAAATCATAGTTACATATTCATTATTGTGCTTCTAGATAGTCTGGCAGGTTTTTGTGTGCTGATAGACATAAAGTGTTACTTTTAAGACATTTTTCAGAAAATAAAGGTTAAGCATTGCTTCTGAAGAAAGGTCAGTAGTCAAATTTGAGCAGATAACCTTCTCCTGGCTTCTGGAATCCCTGTGGAGGTGTGATAGCTTGGTACACTGCTGACGGAGGAAAGCATGCTGAGAACTGAGGCCTCTTTTCACTTCTGCTGTCAGGTCTTTGCACTCTGAGGGGAAAGTTCAGTCTGAGAGGACACTTTGGTTGTGTCATTCTCTTTTATGTCACAATGTAAAGCTGCCTCATATGAATCCTTTTTAAGTTCCAACTTCCCATTCAGATGAGGTTCCTCTCAGCTGTTATAACTGTTTCTGTTATCAAGCATCCCTCAGAGAGCTGTATTAATATGTTCTTCAATAACCTCAACTAAAAATGTTTTTTGTCAAGTTTTTGTGACATCAGATATAGATATTTTTATTTGAAAGTCAGCTTAAAAGTGTGTTTTGATAGATATATCCAAATATTTATATATGTATGTCCAATATATATATCCAAATATATTTTTTGATATATATATCCAAATCATGGAGGAAGGGCCAGTGCAAGATGGTTTGCAAATTTCTCACAGAAACTCGCATAGGCACTGATATGCTTATAATTATCTTTAGGGGGTTTGCAATTACTTTAAACTTCCTGGACAGAGGGACACATTTCAGGGATTTTCTGGAAGGATGATAGTACTTTGTTTGGGTGAAGAAAGGTACCCTAGCAGGGACATAGAGGGTGTTATTAGAGGCAGAGCCAGGCAGGGCAGAATTCAGCTTGGCAAAATTGGTATTTGTGCTTTGGATGCTACTAATACAGAAAGAGGTATCTACAGTTTCACCAGAAATCAGTGGAAGCAAGATTCCTAACTGTCTCTTAAATATGGAACTCAGACTCCCAAGTTACTCATTCACTTTTGAAAATATTTAGCATTTGCAAATCATTTGGGCTATGGTTGAGTTTAGCTGTGGCAGGAACCTACCAGATGAATCTTCCTTCATACATGCTTATTATTTTTTAGTTTTGATTGAACAGACTTAGAAAAAAAAATTATTACCAGACAACTTACTCAATTAAAAGTCTTAAAGAAACTCAGAGATCTAGGGGAAGAGGCTGGTTGAAGAGAAACAAAAAAAAAGCCACAGTGTTACATTTATCAGAGGCCTTCTAGTACTTCTGTACTTCTTGGCTGTGCAGTCCCAAAGCATAAAGTCTGTGCAAATAAATTCAAGTGTGGAAACAATCACACTTTTTTTCCTGCTTTACCCTTTCATTAGAAATAGAGAATGAGGCAAACAAGAAAAAAAAATCCAAAAACCAAAACCCTAACCTAAACCCACACTATATTTCTTTGTGAAGTCATGGAAAAATGAATCCAAACATAAATTATGTATGCAGATCTTTTGAGATAGGCTTGCAGACAGTTTTTGATGGCCAGGGTAAACAAATAAGATTAAACCTATCTAAGTTCTCTGTAGCACCTAAAGAAATCTGGGCTTTGCCGTTTAGGAGATTGCTATTTCTTGCTTTGAGATCAGGGATCTCATGACACTTGGGTGTTCAACACTGGAATGGTGATTTTGTGGGAATCTGAGTCTTTTTTTTTTTTTAAAGATGTTTCTCATTGTAGAAAGTAAGTGGAAAGTTCGAATTCTAAGAGCTCACAAGAAAATAAAAGAGAAGCCACAGCTTTGCTGGTTGGAGAATGCGATTTCAACATACATGGACTTGATATATTCTGAAGAACATCTGACTCAAATTTCTAAACTCAGTAGGCCCCCTTTCCTTTGTCAGAGTGCATCTTCAAATGTTTGAAAGAACTCTTGAAATGACAGTTCTCCATGAAGAAATAGAGAATGATACTGAAAACACCAAGCCTGTGGGTTCAATCCCCAGATATGCCAGTCTCTTAAGAGTTGGAATTGATGGTCCCTGTGGGTCCCTTCCAGCTCAGAATACCTTTTGATCTGAAAATGTTTGCTGAGGTTGGCTGGAAAGGGACACAAAGTCTAGTTGAATGGCTCCAACCATTTGGAACCACCATCCTGCAGCTCCACTGTTCTGTGACTCTTTTCATAGTACCACAGTAATGCTGAGATTACTTGGGAGGGTGCTGGTTTAGGTCTGTAATTTAACTCCTGCTGTGTATTTCATCTAGGTCAAGTATTGTTGGGAAAATGGGCTGGTTCCTTCTTTTCTTCTTTTTTTTATCAAACTGCACTCTGAAGCTTCTGGATGTTGTTCATGTCCTTCCTGCAATATGAGCTGGTACAGTTTCTGTTTGCAGGAATAAGAGGCTATAAAGATTTATAGATATATATATATAATCAGAGAAAAAAACATAATTTTTAAAGTACTTCAGAGGCAGCAAAATTAATAGTGAAAAATGAAAGGATTCAGATTTTATCTTCAGCTCTTTTGCATTTGTACCACTTCCATGTCTTCCAAAATAGCATCTCCTTTCTGAGGAAAGCTTAGGAGAGGTTTGGAAGCCATTACTGCGAGTTGAAATGCTTTTGAGTGAAAGCGAGCATGTTTTTATTACGAAATAATCTTTACTGGGGGAAATGATACAGCATGACCTCTTCCGCCACTGTGCATTCCAGAAAATTAAAACAGAAGGATGGGGCTACATTAATTAGTAATTTTCCCTCTCAAGGACTCCTTTGAAGTCCTCCATGATGCTGGGAAGTTGGGGATTTTCTTGTTTTTTTTCTATTTTTTTCTTTTGTGGTTACACTGCAATTTAAAATTGTGAAATAACCAGTTATCTAATTCAGGCTATATTAGCAAATTTGTGCCCAATATGGTGTTTGCAAAGCACTGGTAGAATCATTGTGTTGCTGCTGTTAGTTTGAATCTGTTTTGTTTGAATCTGGAAGTTTATCCCATTACCCATGGATGACTGGTGTTATAGGCAGTACCTGCTACATTCTCTCACATTGCAGCCTATCAAATGAATGTTTAGTCCACAGATTTTGGATACAGGATGCTGTTACAGCTCTCCTGAGGCCCTTGGGTGTATCTTGACAATGTCTGCTTAGGGAGACATTAGACTGTTAAATATTTTTGTGATACACTGCAATAGTTCCTTGGGCACAGTTAGTGTGTGTTATGTGAATTTAGGAATTTTTTATTGACTGATGGAGAAGAATTATTACTTAGCATGGTAGATGCAGTTGTTGATTATACACAGTGCCACCATCATTAATAGGGGGTTAAATCACTTTATTCAGCATGTTATTTTTCCAGTATTCTGAAAGAAATGAACTGATGCAAAGGCTTTTTGCTTTCTAAATGTGCCTATGCCTACTTTCACTTATCACCTCACCCAGAGGATCCTGCCACCAATCTTGTGCTGACTCTGGCTCCTTTCTGACAGTGTCCTCACTGACACCTACAGCTCTCTTTGCCCACTTCTCTTGTGATGATGCTACTCTGCCCTACCCATAGGACTCCTTGGGTCTATCACTTTTTCTGTTTTTTGACCTAACGTGGTTTTTTTCCCCCTGCTAGAAACATCTCACATGCCTGGTCCTTTTGCTTTTTTCCTGGATACCATCTAATTCTTTTCTGTCCTTTTCTGACTTTGGTCTTCCCTTAATTACTCCCTATTATCTTTCCAGTTGCTTGTCTGGGACCCCAGGGAAAGATATCATCTCTCATGTGTCTCTCTGCTTTCTGCTTTCTTGAAGTGTGTTGAAGTTGCTCCCTTGACAATCCAGATCCCTTAAGCATCTGATTATGATTATGCATTTGTCCTGGCCTACTCTTTGTTTTATTCATTTCCTATGATGACTCCATTTCACAGCCCCTGACAAAAGGCTGCACAGCTGTTTGGGAATGGAAAAGATTTTTTTCCTTTTCACACCTGTAATAATAAGGACTAAAGAATGATGTGCTGTGTCTTCACAACAAAACCTGAAAATGAAACACATTTCACATCAGTTTTATTTTTCCTGCTACTCTATTCCCTTTTAAACCTCACCCTTCTTGAAAACCTTGCAGTTAAAATGCTTTAAAATAACATTTTTTATTTTTTGTAATAACTTGGCCACTTTCCTCCTTTATTCCTCATTTCTTCATGCATTTTACCTTCTTCCTCTGCCAGATCTGGCTGCTCTGTTTGATCCTTGCCACTCATCATCTTAGGTGGTGACTGCTGGAGCTCTGAGAGACTCTTGGCAGATCGAGAGCTCTCAGAGCACTGTCTACAGAAAGAAAAATATCTGCCCTTTTTTTCCTTCAAAAGCTGAGGTTTTCATGTCTTCCCTGGCTTAGTATCTTCTTTTTAGTACCTTACCTAGCTCACGTTCAGGGAAATTATTGCAGCTTTCTTCAAGTTTTTGCTACTGTTGCTGGGACATTTCATCTAAGCCCCAATGATAAATTTTTCACAATTTGCTCTTGATTATCCTTATGACACTTTCTCACCCCATTCTCAAAAGCTCGTGGTAAAAACCACTCTCTTTTGACCTTTGTCTTCCTGTCTGACTTACAATTGATGTCCCACAAAACTGAGTCTGGTCTGGGTTGAAATATTATCTCACAGTCCTCTGTTGCAATTAATTCCAGATTAGTTAGGGTTGGAAGGGACCTGTGGAGATCATTGAGTTCAACCTCACTGCCAAGGCAGGGTGACCTTGAGCAGGTGACACACATGTCCAAGATGTCCAAGTGGGTTTTGAATGTCTCCAAAGAGGGAGAAGATTCCATGACCTCCCTGGGCAGCCAGTTCCAGTGCTCTGCCACCCTCAACCTAAAGAAGTTCTCCCCCATGTTGAGTTGGGACTTCCTGTGTTTCAGTTTATGGTCATTGAAACTTGCTTTGTTTTAGTAAATTCTGTTTTATTACCTCTCTTATTCTAAAATACAGAATTGTCAAAACTACCTATTTTTCTGTTTCCAAAAGTGGCTATAATTTTGAATTCTTTCACAGTGTTTTAGGGGAACAAGTGTTACTATTAGGAGTGTTAATATCTTAGAGTCACTGAGGCAGTAAATTTTTATTATGCATGAATGAAATTTAAGGGCAGTTTGTAGTGTTCTGCAATGAAAAATGGTTTAGCCAGCATCAGATGGCATTTCAGTCTAATAAGAACTGGCTGTTAATCTCTCACCAGCTAGAATTCCAATGAAAACCTTCCCTTTCTGTACAGGATAGAAGCAAGGGTTGACATATCAGAGTACTGAATTTTCATTTTAAACTTTCCTATAATTCACATTTTCTCTCCTAAGCCTGCCATGGATATTGACCCTTGAAATAATTCCCTGGAAAATGAGAGTCGAAAGACTTTCCCTTCACTTCTACTTGTGATCAAGTATCTTCTCCCCTCTACCTTCCTGCTCTTTTACCGTCTTACTCTAGCTTCTTATTTTCATAAGAGATTCAAATTTAATTCCTAATAAATTCAGGGCAAAAATCACAGGTAAGTGAAACCATTTAGTATTATCAGAGAAAACAATCTCAGTGAGAAATCCAGCATATGTTTAAAATATTTCTTATTTTTCATCATTGAGACCATTCACTATTTCTTGACATTTTGTTTTATGCACTTACTAAAGAAAACTTTGCTGCACTCATTACATCAGTTTCAGAGCAATTAATGTCATTAAATTTCTGCCCTTGGTTTAGGTACCAGTTTGTGAAAATTAGTAGCTGAAAAGCTACTACAGACTAGATAGAGTTTTCAAAACAATCATCCTGCTTCCTTTTACGGCAAAACTGAGAAATTGTTAGTAGCCCTACTGACAAAAGTTGAGATATAAGAGAAAAGAGAAAAAACAAAAGTTAGCCTTTTCCTTGAGGCTGGGAAAGGAGAATTAGTTCACGTCTCTAGAAGAGCATTAGTGTAGGAAACAGCTTGTGTAGGAGTTGCAAGTCACGCTGCTTTCCCTCTCGCCTCTGATGTTGTGCCCTGGGGTTATGGCCACTTGGGGGATACTTACTGCAGCACAGGCTCTCCCAGAACAGCAAGCAGTCAAAAGGACTCTCACTGAAAACAACCTCCTCATCCAACATCAAGTTCCTTTCTCTTTTCTGAAAACAAATGAGAGTTAGTACCTCAGCAATTAGCTGATGTGAATTAGCAGCCAATTGGTGATACTGGCACCTGGAACCTGTCTGTATCTAATAGTCCAAATAAAGGATGGGAAGGTATGTTCCTGTACGGATAGCTTGGCAGATCTGCAAACAAATCCATGCATACCTGAAGAAATGGGAATGAAAGAGCACTGAGAAGATTTGTACCAATCAGATAATTTAAATAATTTAGAAAGGCAAGGATTTGTTGTGAATCTGCCTGTTAGAGTGCTGGCTCCTTCAAGGTCTACAGGGACACGCACACAAAAACCCCAAAGGCAAAGAGTTTTGGTACAAAAAAATGGTTTTAGTGCTTCTGAAAATATAACCCGAGTTGCTCTAAAATGCTTAAACATTTTTCATGGCTATCTTAGAGTCGTGAATTTGCCATCTACCTTAAAAGCTGTTCAAGTTGCTGAGAGAAGCTAACATATATGTCAATGAGAAACGTTTGTGCCTTAATCTTTTCCAAGGCTTTCAGTGCATTTTCTTTTCTTTAGTTCACTATGCAGCAACATCTGATGTCAGTTGATGAGGGAAGCTTGGCCCAAATTTGTTAGCTTGAATTAAATTTGTAGTGAAGGAACAGAGTGCAAAAGGACTCTAAGACCAAGGCAAATGTTTTTTAAATGGTTAGGAATGGCTAGTGTACAAGGACACACTATGAATAAATTATATGGTCAAGGCAGAACACTTCACCTCTCTTTGCCTACCTTTTTTTTTTCAGTTTTATCCACATGCACATATATTCACACTCAAAAACTTTGAGTAATTTAAATCAGAATGAAATCCGTATACAATTGAGGCCTTCACACATCGAAGTACTGGAAATGCACAAGAAAATTCCAAATAAATACTTCTGGGAAATACAAGCAAACACCTGAAATAAGAAAAAGATTTCCACTTCAAAGTACTATTTAAAATTTGTTTGGAGTAACTAATTTTAAATTGCCACTCTCTTCTTTACTGTACCAAAGCAATGTGGGGTTTTTGGCTTTGAGAATTCATACAGGTAAACAATAACACAGTAATTTAAGACTTTTTAGTAAATTTATACTTCCTAAGTGATGGCATAAAACTGTGTCCTTTTAAGGCAGAGCAGTTTCAAAGACAGCCATGAAGATTTTAAAAGTATGTGATGCTGTCATTTGTGATAGGAAAGAAATCTGTACAGAAACCAGAAATGAGTGATATCCCTGACAAGTCGTAGTTCCCAAAGAGAGGATTGTTAACTTTCCAACTGCATAGCTTTAAGCAATTAAAAGATCCAGAGAGTAGTATTTACACTATAAAATAGAAAGTTAATCAAATGTATATATCTCTTGGGTCTGGTAGAGTTTATGTAGAGTTAAAACCTTGATAATTCATATTAAAAAAATTATATGATTGCTTCTAAATTGCCTGGTTGTTTGTTGTTTGGGGTTTTTTTGGTTTTTTTTTTCTGGAGTTTTTTTGTGATAACATCTTTTCTGTGACACTTCAAGTTTAACATTTACATTTATATATGTTTCCACTCTTTCCCCTCACACATACAATGAGGACACTGGATGTGAAAGAAGTGGTTGAAAGTCATCCAAAGACAGAAAAGAAGCTAATTCATAGTCTCCCATAATTCAGGGAGACTGAAGAAGGGATTAGAGCATTACTGAAGGTAAAGTGTTGAATTTATTTTTTATCACTCTCCTTAGGAAGAGATAAGTGATCTCAGTTGAATGTATTCAAAGATTTTTAATCTAAAAGAAGACCTCCAACTTGAATATTAAAATGTGGCAAAGATAAACTCCTCAAAGCCATGTTTTACAATGGACACTCTGACAGGAAATTGTAAATTGTGAATAATAAACACTAGAGTAATTAAACTGTGAATCCATAATTTCACTAAGAATAAACCACCTGGCAAAAGTAGTCTGTGTACTATTCTCAATCTCAAATTGAATAAACTGTATCAATAGTTCAATAAATCACAAAGAAAAAAATGAGGTTTTAGTAAGCCCGTTGTCCTCATAGCACTACTTAGGAATATTTTGTATGAAGACATGTACATGGTGTTGGACACATTTTTAATTGCAGTCATAAAGAGATTAATGTTCTACAGATAGGAATATTTTTGGAGAGCTCAAAAGAAATCCTGTTATCGCTTACAGTGCTGGGTTTTGCTAGGAGTGACAGCTAGGAAAGAAAAATTAAATTTTTTGGTAACATTGATAATAGATGAAAATACAGAAGGAAAGTGATGGTGTATTGAAGAGTGACTCGCACTAAAAGACAACAAAACCTTGTCCTACCATTCAAATTCGTTGCCTGTCCTACATGAAAAAGCCTGGAGTCTGCTTAAGCTGTGGGACTTTAGAGTTTTCAAGCTGCCTTATTGTACAGTGAGGGTCTCTCGTCAAACAGCAAAAACCTGGTGGTGCAGGTCTTCCAGAGTGCTCCTGCATTGGCAGTGTGAGGAGGGAAAACTACAGTCAAAAACACCTTCTGTGTTGATCTAGCAGGATCTGAGAGGATGTGAGATATGCTGAGATTATGTGGGGGGACAGGATGGGACAGGATGACCTGCAGCAATCTCTATGCTATTCCCAGGAGATATGCTGGAAGCATCTTCGATGTACTTGGGCATCTAATCCAGTCATTATAATGCAAGTCCCACTTCAAAGCACTGCAAATCTTCGCAGCAGAAACAGCTGGATGTGCAGGGACTGAAAAGTTTAGTGGCTACCCAAACCACAGAGTTAAAATATGGCTGAGAGTATAAGGTGGTGTTTCTTCCAGAAAGATGAGACAGGTGGGCAATCTTTCCACCAACCAGTTTTGTAGCAACCCAGAGGAACTCTTCAAGCCAGAAAAACACTGGTTTAAATGAATTAAATGCTGCTTTAGGAAAAATATTTCTTTAAAAATTGAAATTTAATACTCCAAAAGCATTTTTGCATTGACTCAGGGGTCCATAAGCAGATGTGTAAGCATTGCTGAAAATAAAGAAAAAACATTGAATATTTTGCTGTCAGGTGTTATCTGGATTTTTGAAAACAAGATCTTAATACAGAAAAAAATATGGGTATTACTGTAGAAATGAAACAAAAGCAGAAATTCTCCTCTAAGTAATGAGGCCCAGTGGTAGCTTGGATCTGCTGGGTGTTTTGCACTGTGAGGAAGCAGAATGAGCAAGCAGCTTCTTCATATAGCTGCTCCAAGGTTTAATGACAAGAACCACACATACACACATTCTTTGGATTTACATGAATAACCTGTTCTTGCTGGATTTTCGGCTCCTCAGTTCTCCTTCCCTAAAAGAGTAAAATTTTGATTATTTTAAAGAAAGAGAAAGTTGAAGATATCATAAATTGTTTCAGTAGACATTGCTGCCTCTGAGCAATAAGAAAAGGAGGCCAGAATTTCTCAGTTATTTTTGAGGAAATTACCTACTTTCAGCATTTCTGTTTTCCTGCAGTTCTAATCAGACAAAATTCAATTTGTCTGTAGGAAAGGAATGAGAACAAGCTGTAATTGCAATTGAGGTACAAATATTTATCCTTCGAGCTCTAAGCCAGTTACAGTGTTTTGACTTTTTTCCATTAGAAATTGCATCTTTCATGTAAAATTTGATTGAAGTCAGCTCCCTTAAAAGATAAGGGTAGGGAAAGAAGTCACATAACAGAGAAATGAAAGCAATCTTTTTCTTTCATGTCCAAATGAAATATTTCAAGTTAACCTAAAATACAATTTTCTAGAGATTTTTCCCCCTGTGTTTCTTCCTCCTTACAGTGTTGGTTTTACTTAAACAATTACCTTCTCATCAACCAATTAAAATTCTAATTTAACCTCAAAGCCAAAACACATAATGTTATAACAGCCTTAAAATAAAAGTTCAATTTTCTTTCTTAGTCCACTTCCCAAATTCATTATTTCTGCTGTTGTGGTGCACTTGAAAAGCTGCAACACCAGAGCTGGATCCAGCTGCACAGACAGTTTCATATATACATTTGAATGAAGATGAGCTCTATTTCAAATAGCATACAAAATCCTCTTTAAATTTTACTGTTAAATCAGATGAGGAGAGCTGTTAGTCACACTGAAGGATTTTAGTTTAACCTCAACTACGTTTTGTTCTGACCCTTGCAAATCCATTGAAATTACAAGAGTGTTCCAAAAGGCTGAAATTCAGCGTGCTATTTTCTGCATGCTGAAACAAAATGTTTTGATGCTGTCAAAATGTCTTCCCCTCATTATTTGTCTTAAAAGCATAACATTTGTGGAATTTAACCTTAACTATAACAAGTGTTAATGTTCCCACATTCATATGGTAAAGCCTTATTATTCTAGTCATCGAACTGATGCTGTAGTCTAGTTCATGACATCAGCAATAGCAGAATAAGAATAGAAAGAAAGAGCATCACATTTGAGGGGAAAAAAGGAGAGAGAATACGTCAGCTGGACACAGCAAAGGCACGAAGATGTACTTTCATGGATATCCCTAAGACTGAAGCTGTCCCCCAATTTCTTACCACATGTTGGAGAGCTGGCAGGCGTTACCAACAGCCTCTCAGGGTGTTTCTGAGCCTCCTACCCTGATACTGCTTTCTGCCACATCTGGGCAGTTCAGGTGCATCACCTTCTGGGGATCCTGGTTGTGCTGGGAAGACCAGGTACGGTGTCCCAGTTATCCATTTGTAATTTTGCTACACTCCTTTGAGGAGTGCCTTGTTTCCATTCAGTTAGCCTACATGTAGATCAAGTTAAGGAAAACATATTAAAATTTGTTCAGAATATCTAGAACAGATAATGTGTTAGCACATGTTTTTCTTTCATGCTTTCATTCAAGTTTATTTGTGGGTATCTGTGACTGTTCTAGAGTAGATATTATGGATAACCAAAACTGAGAAAGATTAGTTTATTCTCTTTCTCATTAACTGTCATGCTGTCTTGTTATTGCATGGACATGCTGTCCAATGGGGAAAATTATTTTCTGATTTTCCTCTGAAGCTAGATTAGTGAGGATCTTGTGAACCACAAGAAGAGTTTGAGACAAGCATTTTCTCTTTTCATCTTATGGGACATGACTAGCCAGTGAATGGCAGAAACTTTCTGCTCAGCTCCTAGAATTGGCCACAAGTTTCTTGTTTGCAAGGGACAGATCTCCAATGCATTTTGAACAACAGGTAGCGGCCCCTAGCCAGAGGCAGGAACTCTGGGTTGCTTACCCAATTATTCCCCCTTTAGTTTTTCGCATCTCTTGCCAAGCACTTTTTTTTTGTGCCAGAAGTCAGTGCAAAGCTTTCCTATTTTGAACATGGCTGTCATGAGCTTAATAGGGCAGAAAGATAAGAGGGGATGAAGAATAAATCTTCAGAGCCTACTGAATAGAGAATTTTCCTGAGAGTGATGTTACAGTGACATATATGATGACAGCATATACTGGAGAAGTTGGATGACAATAAAGAGAAAAGTCAGGGAAAGCTGACCATTTCTCTCTTTCCAGTAATAAATAAAGCAAGAAACAGTCAAACATTTTCAATTTTAAAAAGTCCTAATAAATTTTCAAATTAAGTAGTCCATTTGGACTGAACATCGGCAAAGCTGTAGCCCGCCTTTGTACCACCTGTAATTAACTTTCGTTGAATTTAATCAGGCATTGTATACCAATTAAATAATCACTGAAAAGAGAGTAAACTGACTTTAACTGCATAGAGTAAATCCTTTTGCCACCTTCTATGTCCTTAGATTAAAACTAAAAAAAAACCCCACTAAATGCAGAAAAATTATATCTTTATACCTTGCTGCAAAATCAATGAAGGATGGATAGGTTTGAGTAATTAAACCTTGAGTAATAAATTAGGTGGTATCTTCTCAAATTAGAAACTAGCATCCAAAATCTACCTTAATGTTTTTCTTTTTCTATCTGTTATTTAGGTAGCAGTTTAAATGTGTTGAAATAACATTTTTACTCATAATAAGGGCAAAGTTACAGTATGGACGCTGCTAAACAGCAAATTGTTACTAGGGAAAACCTGATAAAGCACTGGACTACTTCTTGACTTTTCTTCTTTGTCTGCTTTCAAGCAATAACTTCATCTTCAGCTAATGATTTTGTGGAAAGAAATCTCCAGGTGAAAAAATGAACTGTGGCTCATTTTGCCTGAGAGGGATGATTAACAGGGAGGAGATTATTAGGAAACCTTCCAGAGAGATATGAAATCCTCTTTTGTTTAGTGCAAGGGTTTGTATCACGATGTCAGTTTTTGATCACTTCTGGTTTTTCTGTCTCTCCTTTTTAGGGCCATCAAGAATCCTGTAGTGCCCCTGGAGTCTGCTATCTTGTGTGTAGAAAAAGATGCAATTGAGCAGTGCGTATTCATATCAGCCATCTTTTTGCTGGCTAGGTAGTCCAGCTTGTCAGCATGGGATAGATGGTCAATAGAAAGGGTAAATCTTTACTGAAGGTCAGCCTAAGCAGAAGCTGATTTTATATCCTTATAATTGCTCTCTGGAGATCTTCTTTTTGGCTTTTTTTTGTTTTTTCCCCACTAACTAAATAGAGATATAAGCAAAAAAAATGGTGGCGTTAAATGCACAATCCTACTTTGTATGCATGTGTGTGGATAAATTCTTGTTTCCACTGAAGAGTCAGCATGGAATTCTGTTCTTACTGTTTTCTCTCAAAAAAAAGCTCATGCAGCCCTGCTTTTTATGTCTGTGACACACATGTTGACACCAAGTCCTTTGCGATCTGCTAAGTGCTCTTCCACCTAGACAGGAGATACTACATAAGAAACAGCTTGCCAGGGATTTTCAGATTATTCTGAACCCAGCTGCTGCTGAGGAAAGGACTTTATCAAAAAAAAAGGCAGTTAAAGTGCTCATAAAGCTCCCAGTGTGTGTAATGCTATACACGGTTAACTTTCACATGAACCTATTAAGCTATAGTTTTCACCCTAATTGAACATTGTAAGAAGCAACCTATCCCCAGGCCATTATGCTGTGAGACAACAGATTTAGAAGAAACAGTTTTGCTAGAAGTGGTGCACTCCATGGAGATTTGTTGGGGACTTTTTTTGTTTTGTTTTGTGTGGTTTTTTTGTTTGTTTTCTGTAGGAGAAAGTAGCAATGCTCAATGGAGCTTTTGTGAGGAACACTTCAAGGTGTCTTAACTCAAAACTGAAATTAAGGAGAGGGCACCCTGAGTTCATGAGAAAGAGTCTGAGGCCAAGACCTAGTAATGAAAAAAAGGCACCTGGGTATGTAAGGTGACAGATTTTCACTCTGGAGACCTGTGCTTTTTTACATGCAGCAGTTGAAACAGATGTTTGGTAGAACATTAAAGGAAAGAAGCAAAGATCTTTCACCTGGAAAGTTCTTTATGGCTTTGTAATGATTTTGTAAATGTACCCATTAAGCTACTGTGCTGACTATCAACAAGCTTCTGTCAATCTGGAGCTTAATAAGGCATATTATTACACAATTTATTTACTGCATTGCGGGGTAAGAGGGCTCAAGTGTAGACTAATAATGTGTTCTGATCTAGAGGGGTTAATGCTAAGAAGCACAGCCACAAATGGTAATGTAAAGCACTCCATTTTTCCTATGCCCATATAGAAATGCTGATGCTTATTGCACTTTAAAGAATTTCGATTTCGTTGTGTCATTTGTGTGGACACAAAAATTTTGGAGACAAATTAAAATCTTGCAGATATTATTTTGGCCTTATATAAAATTTGTGTTGGGCTGAAAAAAAACCAATTTGCATGGAATTAATGAATAAGAGATACTAATGAAAGGGATGTTTTCCTCATACTTCGTAAAATTGAACAAAACCCCCATTTACTAGAAAAATGGTCTGATCAAAAATTTATTTAATATCATTTATTCTTAATAACTCAGTATTGTTGTAGTGCTGTTTCATGACTTTGTGGGACATAGAATTTTGTTCTGAAAATTACTTCAGAAATATTTTCTAGCATATTAATTTTAATGTCGCTCCCTTTGCACTTGAGTTTTAGTTATCTATCTACCAATAGACAAGAAGCTCAGTTTTTGGAGCTGATTAAAACTTCAACTTGCTTTCAGACCAATCATGACAGCTGTTTATCACGTGGCTTACCTTAACCCCATTGTGATTAGCACTTAATTCCAAAGTGATATGGCTGTGATACAGCACACTCCTTTTGAAACACATAAGTACTGAAACTAGGGCAACCTTAGAGCATCTAAATTTTTGGCTAGCTTTTTTTTTCCCCCTTTAAATATGATTTCATTCACATGATTAGAATGGCAGCATCTGGTCATGGTAAATTAAGCATGGCATATAACATGGGAAAGAACTATGTCTTAATTTCATAGGCTTGAGGTTCTTTAATTCTTAGTCTCCTTGGAGAAATATGGACTATTTCTCTTCACAGGGAATCTTTTAGCTTGCTGATGGCTTTTTTGAGGAGATTCTACAACATATGCCTCTGAAGAGCAGTCAAAGTGCGTCACTAGATTTTTGAAGGATAACCTGCTGACTATATGGAAACGAAGCTGGAGTGAAGAAAACTCCAAAGGTAAATGAGTTAACAGAAAGAAGTGATGGCAATTTTGGTAGGGCTGTCTCATAAAAGGTAGCCAATTCATTGAATGCTTTTCTTGTGTAAAAAATGTGAGGGTGAGTCCATCTCATTTTTCTTAAGTGTTTTTATGTTTGAAAGAAAGTAATCCCTTAGTGCTACAGAAGCTGTCAGATCAACATTTTATTAGCCAGCTTTATTTCTATAAAATAAGCCCTCTTAAAGATGGTCTAAGTCTTCTGCTTCAGCTTTCAACATCTTAAATGCAAAGGAATGAATTCCCTGCAAGCTGGTGCTGATGAGCTATTGCTTACTTTTCTGACAAGCACAGTGTCATTGCTGACAAGTGACTCAATTGTGGCCAGGTAAGGGGCTGCACTTTTGTGACCTGTGGTCTGTTACTGACCACTTACTGGAGGTGTTTGAACTGCTTTCTTACACCTTAGCTTTTTCTCTTGCAGAACACTCTGCAAACCACAAAGATAAGAGTTAATCCATTCACTTCCGGTGAGAAATCCATGGGTCCATCTATTGCCACCTCAGTCACAAGCTTGTTCCTGAAGTAAAAAGAAATTTACTTAGTCTATTCTCCTGAAACTCTCTACAGGCATTGCCTATCTTTGCTTTTGCAAGCAGTGTGGACAAGTAGAAACAGATCAGAAAGGTGATAGATACCTTTGCTACTGAGCTTGAAATGTCCACAATAGTTTTAAAGATTCTAGTTTTGAGCTAGAATGAAAGAAGATTAAAATTACTTTTTCTTAAAGATAAATTACTCCATAGTTCTTCAGGACAGCAGCTCCCTCATTTTCTCCTCAAAAATCTGTTTTTGCCTCAGGTAGGTGGATCACTTGGAATGCTTATGCTTAGCCAATAAATTATTCCTGGATTCCTAAAGACACAGAGGACAAACAGTAAGCAAGGTGTTATGGTTGTCCTTATGGCTTTCTTTGATTTGTTTTTATCAGCATTCATCCACACAGGTGATGTTTCCTTTTCACTACCATCTCTTAAATGCACTGTCCTTAACCCTTTCAGGCATGTGCATCAAGTGGCTTACAATTCTTCTAGGATTCAGAGCTGAGATTTTAAGCACCACAAAATGAAAATCATTTGTCCAATCAATGACTTCAAAGTTAGATCAAGACATGGTTGTACAAAATTATTCCTAAGATAATGTGAGATGATTTATAAGATTCCTTGCTTAATCTATATTTTTCAACTTTTAAGAATAAATAATATTTGCATATATTTTGCAGACAAAAAAGACCTGTGAAATAGTATGGCATGTACTTTTTTCTTTGCCTTGCTTTTGTAATTTTTTTTGTGTGAAAAAAAAGTTTTTTACAGTTTCTGGTTTAGGTTTTATAGGCTTTTATTTATAGGTTTTTCTTTATCTCTGTTCATATGTGGAATATTTAATGAGTTTTCCTGTATAAAAAAATCAAATAAAATAAGGAGATAAAGTCAGACAAATCAACCTGCTGTTTTGCTTTTCTTACTACACATGTGAATGCCAGAAACAGACAAGGTGAACGAGTTGCTCTTTACAGTCTTGATTCTTGTACAGAGAGACGTGTGAAAATACCCAGATTTGGCCGATTAGTTTTGTTTATGAATGTGAGTAACTGAAAATTTATCATCTACTCTGGTAATTGTGTTTTTTTTCACTCTCAACACTCATCCCTGCGAATCTCTTCTCTGAAAAGCTGTTCAGATGTTACTCATCTGAAAATATGTTGCTCCTCACAACAAAGACAACTGGCAATATCCATCCAGATAATCTAAGAAGCAAATAATATGGCCCAGATGACTGACTTTTATGAGACTGACCCAGTGCCTTTTCAGGTCAATAGAAATTTACTGTTTCATTTTCAGAGGACTTTTTATATCCTTTATTGTTTACTGGAAAACAGAGAGAAGAGGTCTTTGAAACCCCTTTGAAACCCCTTTTCTGACTGAAGACTGCTAAAATAAGAGACATGGTGGGATTCAGTTTCTTAAACACTGTGTTTGATGGCACTGCAGTGGCTTTAAAGCATCCTGCTTCTTCTGGCAAGCCACATGCCTCTTCCCAGATCCTCAGGGGCTTCAGCCACATGGTTCCAGTTATTTCCAAACAGACCTTGTGTTTCAGGAATTGAGTTATACTCTCACTGTCTGAACTATTACCATTGCCTCTATAGAAGGATGCTATTTTACTTTTTAAGAAAAAAACAAGAAAATTAGGACTGTTCTACCTTTGTGTATATAACTAGCTTAAATTCAATTTATCCTCTCATGAAAATGCTTTTTTGTAACCTGAAGACATGTTTGAAATAATTTGCAATTATAGCGGAGCCTATGTTCCTCCAAATATAGGCTGCATGGCAGTTTACTGGACTTAGATAGTTCTTATTCTGATTTTGCTGAGACTTCATTTAAATCTAAACCCATGAATAACAATTATTTCCAAATACAATGTCAAATGTTGAATTCTAATAACTTGGCACCCTGCTTGGTTGTAATTGAGAACATTACCATGAGCAGTAAAATTTAAATATTCCTTCTGATATAACCAGGTGGAAGTACTGCAATTTCAATGTAAAAAAAACGTGTGATGATTTGTGGCTGATTCTTTTACATGCTGATGGCTGCCAACTCTTGCAGTCAATGCTAGTGGAAGCCTTTAGACCCTTGCAGAAAATGGTCTGTGCCTTTCAGCACTGAGCTCTGGGTTGCATGTGCATCCTTCATGCCTCTGGCCTTTATGTAGGGAGGCAGATTCACAGTTGGTCCTGTCATGTCAAGGGAAACCAAATTTCCAAATCATTTTTGAACTCTCAGGTGTGAAATAAATAACTTAAAATGATATACATATATTTTAGTGCCTCTTTATCCTAGCTCTGCTGTCAAGTGGATAGACACATCAATTCAGTGCAGCAATGGACTTGTGTCTGTAATGAACAGAAGTAAGGAAAGAATTGAAGTCAGACAAGAAGTTGTTTTTTTGTTTTGTTTTGTTTTTTTTTTTAATGATGAGTTTGGAACTAGTCTGCCTCCTTTCTAGTCTGTCTGGTCTAGTACTGAGTTATGAGTTTATTGAAGTACCTTTGAAAATGGAGGTCTGAGAGTACAGTTTATGAAACGTGGTGCATCAGGCATAGTGGTGGGGACAAGCAGGCTTAACTTGTTGAGCTGCAACTCTTTCTCTTCTTCCCCAATGGTATCTCTTTTTGTTTCCTCTGCACTTCATAAACAGAGATGCAGTAACAAAAGAGAAGATTTTTGTTTTGTGCCTTTGTTCTTTAATCCCTTTTGCCTTCCAGGCAAGGAGAGAGCTGTCTTTATTTTCTGGAAGGAAGTAAAGCTTTCTGATGAACCCAAGAGACAAGATTCAGCTGGGTTACAGAATTAAAACCGCCCTGGTCAAAATAGCTGTCAGAGTAGTGTGGAATAGTCTTGTTTTTATTTTCCTGCCATATTTGAGTAGAAGGGTAGGGTTTGACAGTGTTGTGTTTTTGGGATTTTGTTAGCCTTTTTTTGAAGCCCAAAGTTAAAGGAAAAAAAATCACTTGCCCTTTTTCACAGTTCTTTCTTGGCTGTTACCTGGAAAAATTTCAACAGAAATCTGGAAGAAAGTGCATAAGAATGCTTGTACTAAGGTACTGTGAAATCTGCCTTTAGTAATACATAACTCTTGCTATTGGCTGTGACCAGTGAGAGAAACTCACATAATTTTAGAGTGCTGACTGAACTGAACAACTATAATTGCCTGATCTCATTTAGGAGAACATTAGAAATCTATACTTTACTTTTAATTTACTTTACTTCTACTTTTTTAAGTATTATTATTATTGATAAAGGTTCTGCTTTCATGGTAATGAGGGTCTACCTTCTGAGCTACCAGTTCTCCTACTCTTGTTATCCCTTGTAAGATCCTACTCTGTTGGTGAAGCAGCAAAACTACTAGGAGCAATAGGGCAAAAGGAGCTGGGAAATGGTCATAGACTGATCCCTGTCCTGGGTTGTATATACGATGCTTTTATCCCCCATCATCTTGTTCTGTTAATGCTGAATAATAAGTTTTGTACCTTAAAGAAGTGTCCCGGAGAGTGAAGGGGGTAGAGAAGAAGCGTGCAGCTTGTTTTCGTACACTGCACTCCTCCTACACATTCCTGCTCCTGACTGTGTGGTCTGCAGATGGACAGAGCTCTCTTTTGCTTTTAGTTAGTTTAGCTAGCTGAGGCAAAGAAGTTCTCTGGACTGTGGTTTTTTTTCCCTTTGCTTTGGACCTCTTGAAACTGCTCTGAACTGAACACCCAGGGGAGCACTGGCAGCTGCACCTGTGGCCCACCGGGCTGGGCCTGGCCTGCGACAATTCCGGCACCAGGGGGACTGATCAGAGACTGAGTGAGCTGAGCTTCAACCTGGGGGGTTTTCTCAGTTTTCATCTCTTTTGGAGCGGCAAGGGGTTTTTTTGTTTAATATTGTTTAGATTTATTGTGTAATAAACAGCTTTTTTCCACCTTTCTCCAAGGAGGTAGTTTCTCCCAGACCGGTTGGGGGAAGGGGCCGATTTAATCTGCTTTCCTAACGGAGCCCCTTTGGGGATTCTCTCCCAAATTTGCTCTGAACCAGGACAATCCCTTAGCTGTCACTTATATTTTCTTGATGGCACAGAGAAGCCAGAGAATGGTTAACTGATGTACCACAGGAGTTCCCCTCTCACTTAAGGGGGGTGCCCAGGACCTATAAATCTCTGAGAGTCAGCATCTTCCTGGAAGTGAAACAGGTAGGTGTGGCTTTGAGCATCTCTGGAGTAGCATCACTGCTGCCCCCTTCAAGGCAGGGGAGACAGGCAGAGGGCAGAAAGCTGCTTTATCCACAGGAGCACAAACTTTGCCTTAAGGCAGATGTTCAGGCCAGTAAAGGCTTTAAGCCCTTATTGAGATGGTGGCCAGAAATCCAGGGGTGGCAGGAATATTACATAAAGCTGTTCTCTTTTCCCTTCTGACTAAAAGAAGCAGTGTTGCACGATAAAGATGTATTGCACTTCAACAAACACACCCTGAGGCCTGGGAGAATGACTGGTGGCTTTACTATATTTTTGTAGTTGTTTCACTCATCCTCAATTGGAAACAGGATAAAGTTTTGTAAAATAAAAAATAATAATTTTTCTAATATAAATATTTATGTGACTGAATTGCAGTGATTGGTATTTTGGTAAAAACTATAATTCAAAACTCTAAACACTCTTGCCCCAGTGTTGACTGACACTTGAATTCCATTAGTGAAAACGTATTCAATCTGTATATTTTAAATTTTCTGTAATATCCAACAGGCAGCAGAGAGTGATTGTTACTATTTAAGTTTCAGTATAGACAATATTTTCAAACTATCTCTTGGCTGATATTCATGTAGACTTCAAAGCAATCAAAGGGAAATGTGAGAAGGTATGAAGCAGTCACTCAACAATTTCTTATCCTATGTGTGTTAACTCAAAGCTGTCCTGCCTTAAGGAGAAATCACTCCACAGACAATAAATATGATTAGGTACATGCCAGAGCAATTCAGCAGCTGTGGAACTGAATGTATCCAAGGAAATTTAAGATTCACTCCAAGATGTAGCGAATGAACAGAAAGGGCTTTTTCAGGGAGGGTAGGAAATGAGATTGTAGATGACTTGGCTTTACAAACAAATTGCACACAACTTTCTCTTAACATTAGGCCTAAATTCATATGTGGTTAACAACTGTAAAATATAGCAGCCAACTGGTGGACTTTAATCACTTTCCAGGGAAAGGGCAATGCACAGGACACAAATAATGCAGGAGGTTTCTGTGGTGCATTGTGGAAAATTTATGAACATTCATGGAGAATCTGATAATGGAAGATGCTCTGCTAGACTTTGCACTTTCAGAAGAACTGGTTGGGAAGCTTGGCCTTTAGGATCCTGGCAGAAACATGCCTTGCTCTTGGTGGAAGAGGACCTGGTTAAGTAGCATTTTTTAAAAAGTGGACATGCACAAATGTGTGCAACATTAAGAAAGACTTATGAAGCATGGGCTAGAGAAGTGGACAGTAAGGTGGACTGCAAACTGGGTGGATGGATGGAATGGATGGATGGATGGATGGATGGATGGATGGATGGATGGATGGATGGATGGATGGATGGTGAAGCTCAAGGCTGTGTGATCCAGCAGCACAAAGACGAGTTGGAGTCCAATCCCTAGCAGTGCTCCCCCGGTGTCAATGCTGGAACAGTACACATGAATGATATGGACAATGGGGCAAAATGCACTCTCAGTAAGTTCACAAGTGATGCAAAAGAAGGATGGATGGCTTATACACCAGGTGGTTTTGCTGCCATTGAGAGAGATCTCAACAGACTGGAGAACAGGACTAAGAGCAATTTCATGCAACTCAACATAATTTTGCATCTGGGGAAGCATAATCCCCTTGGAACATATGCTGTTGTAATAGAAAAATAGCTCTGTAAAAAAAATTTGCAGGGTTCTGACCTGATGGTCAGCAAGGTGAACATGAGCAGCAGTGTGCCCTTGGAGCAATGGTGTCCAACTGCATTAGGGGCTGCATTAATATATGGTGTTGCTAACAGGTGGAGGGAAATGGTCCTTTGCCTCTACTCAGCACTGAGTGCTGGGTCCAGTTCTGGGCTCCTCAGTAAAAGACAAACTTTAGGGGATTGAGCCCTGTGGAAGATCATAGAGCATCTAACATAGGAAGAAAGTCTAAGAGAGCTGGGTCTAAAACTTGTGTGTCTTTCCTCTTCCACCCCTCAGGAAGCTGCAGCCTGCTGCATGCTGCACCACAGTGCTTGTTACACCTCCATTTGTGTCAGAGAGTCCTGAATAGCACACAAGTGAAAGCTGATTCCTTGGCCTTGTTTGTCCTTTCACTGTCATTTGATCTGTTCTCTTCCTTATTGCTTACCTTGCCCTAAGGCTCCCTGCAGACTTTACAGAAGTCTGGCTTTGGCACTCAGGAGAGTTAAAACTTTTTTTATGCCTCTTTGTATCTGTGGCCAAAAAAGGAGCTAGAGGTAAACAGCTAAACCATCTGAGAACCTGTATGGCCCAAAGGAGGTCAGTATTTGTATTGGAGCCTGGAAAAACTGTGGTCTGTCAATATTTCTCCCCAAACTGTGTTGAAAACATCACAGTTTAAGAGGCAGAAATTGCCTTGTCATCTTTGTAATTGTTTTTGCTAGGCTTCATGTGTAGATTTTACATAGTAACAATATTAAGTGGAGTTTAATATACTACAGCAGATATCACACTTTTGTCTCCCACAAGTATCATCCATAGAACCATTGGAAGAGGAGTAGGAAAGTCCTTTCTTCTGTTCTCAGCTTCTACATTCATAGAAAATCACAATATACAGTTAAAATTCAAAGCAGATTTAATAATTCAATGAAATATTTCGTTTTCCTTTCATTGAAGCATAATATAACACTAATAGACAATGTTGTCTCTTTTCCCACTTACAAAGGAAATCAAGAGTTTGCATTCACAATCTTAACCAGGATTTAAATGCCTGGACCTGTTGTATGAGAACATTAGGAATGTAAGAATAGCCACAATTTGATACTTAACAGCTCAAGAGTAAGATAGTGTATTTCTCTCGTGAAAACTTGCCAAAAGCTCCTGAGATGGATGATGTTTCTATGTATTTCTATATATCACACTCTTCCACTGATTTGTGTAGTGCCACTATCTGGCACTATCAGGCTGTAGAATCCTTTATTATCCTTGACAGATTTGACAAGGAGTTTAAGATTTGTGCCTATTTTTTTCCATCAGAATTAGCATAGTAGCACCAGGCAAAGGGATGCAGGATTTAAGGCAGAGAGAGCAACATAAGGGATAGATCACAGTGCCTATGGCAATGTAGAGATGTAAGGATGCTGAATGAAAAACCAGCTTTTTTCTCTTATCATAGATCACAGCCATTTTCACTGAAGTTTATTAATAATTTATTTAGTGCTACCATTTTCTGTTTTAGGAGACTGCACTTTTTTAAAAAATGTGTTTTTTAAAAATTACTGTCTTTAATGAACTCTCTCCAGGCTGCAAGTAACTGAGGCAGGTGTAGGTTCCCAGGCAGGTGAGTACAAATTGAAGTGTCATATACTTCTCTGTTGTTGTGTCAGAGTTGGACCCATTCATGGCCAGCAAATACCTAATTTGAAATGCAGTGACTCAAATCTACCTCAAGGTTGTGGGTAGGGGTAAAGTGGGGAAATCTACTGAGCAGAATATGTAGTGATTTCTCTGCTTCTGGCATGTTAGCTCAGAGCAAGAATATCCTTTCAGTGTTGATTGTGGATGAGGATGCTGCTTGAAAATCATTCCTTTTTTTTTTTTTTTTATTTTTTTTAAGAATTTGAAAGTATTTGAAAAAGTTATTCACTGGAGTGTTATAACTTAAAGACTTGAGGCACTTGAAGCTTTCATCTTTAATTTCTGGTAAGTAAGAGTTATCAAACGTTCATCAAGAACCTTCAAAAGGAGGATTATATCACTAGAAGGCTGAGGCAGGAGCAAGAAGAAGTTATTTACTGGATGAGGATTAAAATCTATGTAAGAAGCATTGCAATGGGTACCCAGGTCATGGTCTGTACATCACATAATACATTTGACCTCACTGCTAAGCTATTAGTCAAATTCTTTATTTCTCAATATTTATATACCTTCAAGGGTAATGTGTTTGATTTGTTATTAAGACTTTGATTTTCTATTGATTTGAGAGTAAAATTGCATTGCATTTATCTGAATATTTGCGTAAAAAGTTGAGAGTAGTTTAACTTTCATATAAAAGCAAAATGAAAACCTTGGTCAGGGAACAGCTCTGGGTTTGAAAAATATCAATAGAGCAATAACAGCAAAAAATAATTTTTAAGCTGGATCAGTTCCCTCATGGCTCTCAGTGTAGTGCCACAATCAGTGATTGCTGGCATTGCGAAAAAGTGATGAAATAAATGAAGGGAGATGAAGGAAAGGGGGAAGGCTCTAAAATCAGCTTCAAATCATGGCTGAATGGACAGAAGTCTTCTTGCCCTACATAGCAGATTACAGTGAAGGGTGTGTTTTTAACCAGAGGTGGATATAATTTCAGAAGGACGTTGTGACCCAAAGGGTGCATTGCACACTCTTTGTTGCATTTGATTCCTGCCCCACAAAAGGAGTCTAAGAACACATCTCAGAAAAATTCCTTGGGATTCTCAGTGAGATGAATGATGATAGCCTGAGTCTGTGTTAGAATTACAGTGAAGATACTTTCTTAGGACTTTCCAAACTATACAGCAAAGCTGAAAGGATTTATTGCATCATTACCTTGGCTAGAGATATTCCCTGCTAGAAGCATATATTGCACGTTGAGCAATTTTTCTTTCAGTACCATCAAAGCACAGCTGAAACTGTACCGGGGTGAGGATCTGGACCCCAAATTGAAATTTCTCTACTGTTATAATTTGCCATGCATTACACTGTCATCTGTTGACCAAATGTATTCATGACACTTGAGATATATATTTAAATGATTTCTCCTAAGCCTGTTCTTTCCTCTTCCTTGGTACTAAAGCAAGCAGCAACAGCTTGACAGCTAGCTGGCTGCCAGTCTTTTCTGGAGAGTAAATCACTCATCGTGACATCAGGGATGTTCCTAGCTATCATCTCTGAGATTTACTCGTGTCATTAACAGAGGTGATAAATGGCCACATGGGAGAAGCAGTTTGAAAAGATGTGTGCACAGGTGGGTAGGTGGAGGGATTAGAAACTAACTTAGAATTAGTTTCAAAGCTGATCTACATTTATTCTGTATGATTTTGTCCTTGATGGATTGATTTTTTGTGGGGGACTGACTGCAGCTCTGTGCTGCTTGAAATTCTTCTCTTTTTGATTTCTGTGTTTTATACCTTTAAACATCTAAAACTGTACCTTCTTGCAGTAATGATAACCATATCTTAGCAACCTGTCAAAGGCCTACTAACTTTGGGGCTTGGGTATAAAGTCCACCTAAAGATAAAGTAATGCATTTAAATACCACTCCATTAGCTGAAAAGTATGGTACAGAGAGAGTTCCAGCAATTCCATGTATCCACTGTGACTTTGTTTTGAAGGGAGTCTGTATCCTGAAAATACAGTGAAAATATGGCTCTCATGGCCATACAACTGACTTCACATGATCATATGGATCACATCCATGAGTTAGTTTGAACAAACCAGAAAAAAAATCTTATTTCTTTCTTTCACACAAGTATTTTCCTTAGAATTTTGAATAATTTGGTGATTTTTAATATGGCATTCATTATAGTAGCTATAGTGAATATTAATACAAATTAGCAACAAGGGTTATATGCATGCTATAAATGTATATATTTTTACAGTGTAAGTTAAGGCATTTAAATGGCCTTCCCAATGCTAGATGTCCCTATTACTTAGTTCCTGATTTCTTACAAATACAAAGTGCATTGTAACAAGTCCTTCATCAGCCATAAGAGTGACTTCTTTGAAATAAAAAAAAGACCATAAAGTCTCAAATCTCAGGGTTTTTTATTAAACACATTTTTCCTTTTTAGAAATAGCCTTTTCAGCTACTGCATTTTCTCCTATTTTGAACAGACTTCATGCTGGAAAGCCTCATATCTTATTCCCCAAATACTTGCAACAATTCCAGTGTTTATTGATCGCAGCAGGGTTCCATAATTGGACTCACTTACTTGGGTTGCAGAAAAAGACCAATAACAGCATATGCAAATTGAGAAAAAAACCTCCCACAGAAAAAGACTGTGTCAGACTCCTGACCTCCCAAAGTCAGGATCTGCATATGCTCTGCACTCACACAGAGAAAACACAGGATTGCATGGAGAGAAAAGAAATAACATTGCTTGGTACTATAAAACAGCAACTGTCGTCATAAAATAATACTGTTTAACACTTTTTGTCTCCAGAGCTGAGAAAGGGTTTTTTGAATAAGGTGGCAGTCATCCACTGGAAGAGTAACCTTGTGCTGAGATTAGATTAAATTTCCTCCAGAGCCTCTTTGTCAGTGGCCATGTCTGTCTACATAGAGACTGCTTTCTGTGTGCTAGGTGTGAACAGTGAGGTGCCCCTGGATAATTATCATCTGATATTAGGTTTCTAGCACATGAAAAGTAACTCCACATCAGTATATTTATCTTCATTAGCATACAAATTCAAGAATCTTTTTCTGTCTTTCTTTGTATTAGTGAAGGAGCTGCATATTTTCGGTAATAATCAGTAGCCTTTTAATGGATTTTCTTAGATTTCAATGTGATTTTATCTAGCATGGTAAATTGTATGCTGATTCTTTTCTTTCTCTTTACATAATTCCCCAAATTTAACATTGACTAATTTTTCTAAATTAGTTCTCCTAAGAGTAAACCTGATAAGCTCTTGCATTTGCACTGATATAATTATTGACATAATTGCTATTACTATAAAAAGTTTGACATGTCCAATTTGGACTTGATTGTACATTACTGAGAGAACTGTATTCCTTTTCTGTCTCTTCCCATGGCTTGATGGGAGAGCCCTGCTACAGGGAACACTTCAGATGTATCCTGGTGATGTTTTCCTCCTGTCCAGAGACAGTAGACTCCAGGAGGGCAAGATATTGACAGAGGAAAGCAGCAGAAGTCATGACCAGCACAGGGGTAAGTTGTCTTATTTTCAGGGTTGCAAAGTAAAAAAGGAAATTATTTGATAGACAGCTATGCCTTCCTTTTCCTTCCTCTCCCTCTCTGTCTTCTCCAGGGAATCTGAGAACTGACGTTCCTGCCAATACAAAAATCAGACTCCAAGTAAGCCCTGTTCCCTTTGCCTCATGCTCAAAGATACTGGAATGGTAGTACATGAGTTCCCTGCCCAGTCCTCTCTGTGTCATATATGCCACAAAATGAATGTGATGAGGAACAATTTTTTTCATTTGGCGACTTGCTGTTAAAGCAGTGAAGTTACAACACACTCTCTGCCAGTCTATTTAAAGCTTTATAAGAAAACTGCAGTGCTCATTGACCTTTTTTTTCTGCTCAGCCTGCACATTTTCCTTACCTCAGCAAAGCTGAGAAATACCAATCTCACAATATCCAAAGTGCTTCATGATAATTTATTGATTCTATCCAAACCTTCATACTAAATCATTTGGGAAGATGGGCCAACTGGCCCTGTCCCCTGTCTCATGTTTTTCCAGTCTTCCCTGGTTTCCAAGAGCTTCTCCCCTCCTTCACCTAGCCAGGGAAATTTTGGTGCTTCCTGGCCATGGGGAGCTGATGTGAAGGGAGGAGACACCACCTTGGCCTTGCCCAAGCCCCTCTGCCCTGCTGACCCCCAGATTGTGTGTTCCTTGAATAATTTTAGTTTTATTCCCAAATCAGCTGGGAATAGATCAAGAAAATAGTATTTAAATTCTTTCTAGATAAAGAAGGATGCATATTAAGCTATGTCCCCACTGCATCAAGAAGATCAAAAGAAGTAATGAGTTGTCTTAGCAGGAATAATTAGCTGTGGGAAAGTTAGTTGTGAAAATTGGAGATGATCTTTGTCTTTGATGTGCATCTTCTTCTCTTGAAACTGAGAAAGGATTTAGCAAATAACCTTTTTATCGTTTTGCTTCACAAAGTTCAGAAAAGACATTTAGATTGTGTTGAATTGAAAGAATTGCAATTTTTACTTTATTCCTCTATTTACTTTCATTAGGTGACAGTTTTTCAACTTATTTCTTCCTTCCTGGTGAAGGATTTAGAGGATAAGCCCTGTGAGGAGTGGCTGAGGGAGCTGGGGGTGTTTAGCCTGGAGAAGAGACCTTATTGCTCCCTACAACTCCCTGAAAGGAGTGTGTAGTTAGGTGAGGGTTGGCCTCTTCTTCCAAGCAACCAATGACAGGACAAAAGGACACAGCCTCAAGCTCTGGCAGGTGAGATTCAGACTGGATGTTAAGATGAATTTCGTGATGGAAGAGGTTGTCAGGCAGAATGGGCTGCCCAAGAAGGTTATGGAGTCATTAAATAGGAGAAGCATTTAACCCAAAATGCTAGGCAGCAATTTTCCGTCATTTTGATATTTAACTTCCACCATGAGACTCTCCCCTGAATTCAAGGCCCCATCCAAAGAGACTGGCCAAACTCAGAAGGAATCAAGGGGAATCAGGAGGGGAACTATAAATTCCCACAAACTGGGTGGGTGATCCTCATCCTTCCACACAGCTGTAGCACCTGAGGAATGCCACCATCTTTGGCTTCTCTGCAGTCAAGGGACTGGCAAAGGCAATCATCTGTTTCCGAAGGGCAGGCCTGTGGGGTGTTCTGTAGTGGATTTTCTATACATCCCAGTCTCCATGGTCCTTTCTCTTAATTCCCACTGAACGGGATCAGCAGGCATTTTTCTAATGTCGCACTTTTATGCTCTTCCTTATGTTCACTTCCTACAAATGCCCAGTGTGATTAGAGAATATAACCCAACAGTGTAACAATCTGCACAATCACTGCTCTTATGCCAAATCCTGAAAAAAGGTAATTCCCAGAAGAAAAAAAAAGAAATGCTATACTACCTTCTCCTCTGTGTTCAGTTTGCCTCATAAACATTGCCACAGCTCTTGGGATAATTAATATGTTGTCACTTTTGCACATCATTAATGTGGTAATTCACAGTAGGAGATGTATTCTATAATGGCTTAAAGTATAATTCATTAATTGAGGTCAATGCCTCCCTGTAAGTATGGAGATGGCTCCATCACTATCTTAGCTAGCTGCCTAAATAGCACTATGTTGCTCATTTCTAAACTTGTCATAAAACATGAATTATAGCAGGTAAGAAATGCCTTCTATTTATCTTACAGTCCATTGTAGAGCGTTTCCCAGCAGAGAAGAGAAAGATCCCTGATTCTCACGTGCTCATGTGGAATTCAAAGCCCAGCCTGTGCCATGCTTGGTATAATGCAACTGGGAAACCAGCCCCTTCACCAGAGAAGTGACCTAAAGTTATATGCTAAGTAAGGAGCTTGTTTAATGCTTTGAACTGCCAGGGTCATCAGGCAAACTGATGTGATAAATCTGATCCCTGCTCTAAAATTGTTTTTTACCCCCTTAGGATGTGCATGGGGACACCTAGGAGTCTAGTGATGATGTGAAACTTGCTAACGATCAAGTTTCTTGAATTTTTCAGTTGGAAATAAGTTAGCCACTGTGATGGCCAGACTGCCCTTAGCACAGGGATAGCAGTGGATCAAGTACTCCAGCCCTGAGAGGCTGAAATTTCTTTGTTAGAAGTACCCCAAGCTTTGGGCAATAAAGCAAGAGCTGAGGCAGCAGGGCACTTTCATGCTGTCTAGTTGAAAGTAGAGCATAGTCCATCCAAAATTGCCAAACAATGAAACTACTTGCAGAATGAGCAAAATGGAGTCTGATTCTGTGGGAAGTTACCAGCTTAGTTTCTGGAAACCTTGTGTTTTGGCCTCTGTTCTGAAGGGAAAAAATCTATAAACTGCCTGAAATCCCAGAGTTAAAAAGAAAAATTAAATATGAATGAAAGAGGGAAAAAAACCCAGCATGACACACTGATTCTTATAATCCACTCTACATGTAGGGAAATATTTAAAGAGTTTGCTCTTGCTATTATAGAGCTCCTTGCTTTCCAAGGGTGAAATAATTATGTTTCAGCAAAAAAGGCATACAGATGACTCAACCCTTTTCTTGGAAGGATTTCATGTCTATGATATGTCTTTTCAGATATCATTGTCAGTAATACTGTAAAATTTGATGGTATTCTTGATGGGGAGTAGTGTTTTGTCTGTAATGAAGTGTATTATTCATTAGTATTTTATTCCTGATAGCTTGCTTGGTTCTGAGAGCCAAGTTCCCACTGTGTATCATTTTCCTTTATTGCTGTTATTATCACGAGATAATCCAGTGTGATTCATGGATTAAATTTGACTTTATTGTTGTAGGTATTAGAGTGATAATTAACTGCAAAAGACATGGAGATCAAACTAATTTAAACTTTAATTAGTTGAACTAGTGTTACCAGTTCTACTTGGCTGTTTTTACAGCTCTTGTGATTATAACTGCAAAGAAAAACTAGCAATTAAAAATATCACAGAAGTATTGCAGTGATCAATAAATATTCCTCTTAAGTTTTGTCTTTAATAGGCTCCGTGCCTTAGTGAAGCATGTGTTAGATTAATGATTAAATATTGAGTCTCCTGAGCATGAGACTCCACATCATTAATCTCTTCAATTATTTACAAGAACTTCTTTTGAGGATGGGTATGAGCACAGGCTGACAGTGAGTGCACTTGCAGGGCTCCTCTGCATCCCAGGGACTTATCTGACTGATCTGCAGCAAAAAGGGGACAAAGGGGCAGAGAAAGGAGAGGACTTCAGGCTGATTTACAAAGATGTGGAACTGAGTCATTGCCACCCACTTTACAAGTGCTTTGGGAGGCATGGGAGGTGGGTGGGGAAATCTGTTGATGCACAACTTCGTGACTACAAACTTTAGTCATCCAGACCAAACTGCCTGAATCCAAGCTAAGAACCTTGTTTCTGTAAATTAGCCGCTATCATATGAAAAAAATATTATTGAAGATTATTTCTATTTTGGTTTTGTTTTCAGAAATTTCAATTAAACACTATTCCAAAACATAAGCAATTTGGGAATGCCTCTATTTTTAGTGCAATTTTAAAGCCACTATCCATCTATTCATTCTATAATACTACTTTTCTGCTTGGGGTTCTTCTTTCCTGTATGTATTTGAAACGGGTTCTGGAACTGATCTTTCCAAGAATCACACCAAAGATTCATGATTTTTTTTTTGCCTGACAAATACACAGAGATACTTTTCCTCTTTCATTGCTTCCAATCTCTAAGGCTGAAGCTCACAGCAGAAGTTCTGTCTGTGTTTCTAATGCTTAGACATTTGGTTTTTACAGTTTGTGTCAGCCCTCAGGATTTGTTAGTTCTTTCTGTACACAGCGATGCTCTTCTGAACTTTTAATACTAGTGCACTGCAATTTTGCAGCACCATTTTAAGCACTTTGGTTCTTACAAGAAGAAATTGCTGTATGCCCTTCTTTTGACCTGTCTGGGAAAGACCAGAGGAGGTGAAGGGGATTTAGTTCACTGATTTGTTCATTGTTGAGTTTACTAAATGTCAAATTTACCTACTCTATTATGTTTAACTCTGTAATTGCTGATGCCTTTCTGCCTCTTTTGACAATGTTGCATTTGTCATGAAGCAGAATTTTACACTTTGTTGGCAGGAGTGAGTTGTTGATCCAGAAGGTCTCACTGATGTGATGGGATTGCATTCACAATTTCAGCTTTTAGCTGAGAATGATAAATATTCACACTAGCAAGGGGATAGTATGTGTGAGACCTCACATGTTTTCTCCTTGCAATGTGTGCTACAGGAAAGAGCAGCTGACTTCTGCCACAGGCTGAATGCAGCCTGTACAAACATTTCAGTGGTCTGATAGCTGGTTCCTTCCCACCCTCTTTCCTCAGTGGCAACACGACTGGAGGCACTAGCCTCCCCATGATCACACTGCACATGAACCATTTAGAGATGAACTTCCAGCTCATTAGACAACTGAATATCATGAATGGCTGCCAGGAGTGCCTGTTGGCTCTGGGACAAGCACACATCTGGTCAAAAATTGAAAATCTATAGCGCTGTGTTCTTCTCGAATGCTCCTATGAGAGGATGTGAGGCCTAACCTGGCCAAAAGTTTCAGCACCTCTATGCTGCTATCTAAGAAATTTGAAGAAAGATGACTAAATGGGAAAATAGAGATGTCATCAGTCTTACTCTTTCAAGTTTTTTAAATTAAAAGGGGAAGCATCCATCCTCTGTGGGATTATAACAGTCTAGCTTTTCTGTTCTATGGATTGCTCTTAGGAAAAGTAAGATTTACAGCAGATCTTTTCTAATAATGTTTCTTTAACAGCTGGATTTGTAATGGAAGAACTGCAATGGCAACAGGCTAACAAACAAGGCAAATATTGATTGCAAATGTCAAAAGGTAGAAGAATAGAGCAGGGATAGGTGTCAAGTTCTGATGGGGATGCTATGACAAGTCTGAAGCTCTTGTGGTCAGATCAGTGCTATTCAAATAAAAACACAATGCTATGGAATTGCAATACTCCTCATCCTATCACAACAGACCCTGCTGAAAATCCTGTCCCCATTTTCCATAGCTCCTTTTAAGTACTGAAAAGCCTCAATATGGCTTCCCTGGAGCCTCTTCTTCTCCCAGCTGAACAACCCTAACTCTTTCAGGCTTCAATGACTGGAGAACTGTTCTGTCCAGCTGTTAATTTTTGTGCCTCTCCTCTGGGCCTGCTCCAACAGGTCCCTGCCTTCCTCCTGCTGTGGACCCACAGCTGGACACAGTTCTCCAGGTAGGGAGCATCTATGCATACAGCAAAGACTGTTGTAGGCATGACCATGATATGCAGGTTAGGGCTTTCAAACACAGTGAGAGAGCAGCTCTTTCTAGCAGAGACTGAGACGTTTTTAAGTTTGATTCTCTCTGGGCACTTGGGAAGCCATTACTCAGGACCTGGAGGGATGCCAGATTCACAGCAGTTGCACAACACAGACAGACAATGCAGACAGCACAGTTGCATTTGTGGTTTATTGTCCCTGCAATCCTGGAGCTCTAGATTCAGATTCCCTGAGAGTAAAATATCGCACAACAAAGGAAAACAATGTTTTTAACAACAACGACAAAAACAAATCATGTGTAATCATCACTAGGACATTTATGGATCCTAATCAACAAAGAGATATTCTCATCTCTGGTAACACAAACTGAACAATTTTCACTGGTGCAAATGAAATCAGAATCCAGTTGAGCATTTCTTGAGAGATCTTGAGAGTTCAGTACTTTGGGATATGAATTATTTTTTCCTTTTATGGACCAAATTGCCAAGCCCTCTTCATGCAAGTAATTTATCTGCCTATACTGAGTGCACAGGAATTGCCTGTGCCTGCCTTATGGGCTGTTAATGTTTGTATAGGTGCCTACATGGCCAGAAATTCTCTTCCAAAATGTACTGCCAGGGAGACAGCCCAGTCATTTTTTAGCAATATAGATTAATTACCAAACATAACCGGTCTAAAGATGTTTCATCCTCTTTGATTACTTAATGTCTTTGTTCTTTAAGTTTCATTCTGTCTTGTTATTCCACCTTCTGGGTAGGGAAGTGGAGGAACTCATGCACAGAGGCACAGATGGCACTTATCAAGATTGGTGCAATCTGCAAAATCTGCAGTTAAAAGCCAGTTCTTGTCGTTCCTTGCAGCTACTATTAGAGATGCCTGCTGGTGCACCACTTAGTTTTCTCTTGGGAAAGGTGCATCTGCATTCCCTCCCACAGGGTTTAATAATGAAGATTTGGGGTTCTGAGAACTTCACATGCCTTATAGATGGCAAAAGTGCTGCCACAAATCAAAACTGCTGGAAGACCCAACAGTAATCATGTAGTCTTGTCCTTTGTATCTGTCTGTGAACTTACTCCTGGGGCACTTGATACTTGAACATTTTATTGTGTGGAATATAGATAGTTGCTAACAATTCTCAAGCAAAACAACCGTAAACAGAGATTAGTTTTGTGCTGGCATTTTTCAGAACACATCATATTTTGATAGCAGCTATTACTGTTCTGCACGAGGGATGCAATAAATTGACTCTTCATAGATCTATGAAATAATTCCCCACTGGATTCTGCTCATTTGTTGTTGGACAAGTTTCTATCTAGCTTTGGTTCAGTGAAGCAATATTAGTTTAGAGTTGCTATATCTCCTACCTGCTTAAGGCCTTTAAAATTTGAAGTTTTTGTAGGGAAGTGATTGAATTATTACTAAGAAATAGCCACCAGGTTGAAAGAGGGCTAATCAGGTACTACTATCCTGATGGCACCACTATAGCTCAGAAAGATTCTTTATCACTGAAGTAGGAAAGGGTTGAAGTTTGACAATTATTTTCTGTCATAAGGCAAGATAACAGAGGTGATGTAAGAAGAAACTGAAACTGATTTGATGTTAGGGAATTCACAATCATTTTTCAAAGTAACTTAGCAACAGACCTCAGAAAATTTTCAGTCATTCTCCATAAGCATTTTAGTTTGAGCCAAAAATGCAATTCGGACATAATCCTACGTTTCCCCCCCATTTGTGGTATTTTGTCTCACATCAAAGAATGGTTTCACAGTCTGAAAGTTAGATTTCTTTTAATTAAACTAAACCAGAAGTGTCCCAATAATGAGTTTCAGCCAGCAGAGACACATTAAAACTAATCACAAGTAATTCCCTTGCCTCAGAAATGTGTGAAGAATAGACAACAGGATCTTAGAGATTTGACACTGACTTCTTTCTGCCTTTAGATCTTCTCTTAGTTGGCTGTGAGACTTGTTGGTGTTAACATGATTTGTCATTTTAGTGCTTACTAAGCTTCGTTTGGTTTGTCCTTTCTATCAATTCTGCCAATATCTAAAAACTTTCAGACAAGTTACACATTATTTTTTCCAGTCTTCTGCTTTCCAGACAGATTCCAGCTCTATCCATTTTTCTCACTGGAGGCAAGGACCTATGAAAACACCAGACATAAAAACACACAGGGGGGTGATTTTAAAGTTAAATCAACTCATTCCACCTGTCTGTCTCCCTGTCACTGAAAAAATGTCTAATTGAACACAGGCACTTAGTTGAGCAGCAATGACCTCCAAACCTCCTCAGCCCTGGCTGTGCATGGTGAGGCGTACAAAATCCAGGCACTACCACCCACCCCATTAGTGACATTCACCACTACATGACAGTGCTTACTCCTCTGTGGAGCTCTTGCTTCAGAATTATTACTTCCTAGTTTTCACAGCTGGTCACCTCCCAGGAACATTAAGATCTGGTGGGAATGTTTTACCCTTTCTATGGCTTATAGAAATCCCTTAGAACTGGGAGGCAAATATCAGGGGTGGATTTTGGTATGAAAATGATGAGCTTGTATCCAGCTGTCATTTGAGTGCTAATAATAAAGGTGTTAGTAGAATAGCTGTCAAAAAAGCAGCCAATTAATTAACAATGGAATAATAAGTATAAAAGCCTTTCTCCAAAAGGCTAAATGCTGTTTAGAATAACTATTGACAAAAAGAAACTTTTCTAATTTTGTTGAGTTTTGTTCCTCCTCTCAGTTAAGTGGTCTCCATATTTGTCAATGAGTGACGTAGGATTACCATCAATGGTATTGGCAAAAGTAATTTTAACGTGAACTTATAAAAGTGAGACTTGGCAAAACTCCATGGCAAGGTTCTGTAATTTACTGCATGGGTGAAAAACACAAAGGCAAATATGTTACCAACTGATTCAGAGTGAATTACACAGAGACTGAAGATGCAAAAGGCTAAGGCCCACCCTCCTGTTGAGTCATGAGGCTGAGAGCAGACCCCCTTACTTTCTAAACTCCTGGTAGAGTGTAGGTCAATCTAGGTCTAATCTTAGTCTCAGACTTGGGAAACAGTTTATATCTAGTGGAAGGAATGTATGAATTTCATTAGTGTTGATTTAGCATGTTATCAGCAACCTACCAAGGATCTGTTGTGAATAATGGGTCTCTGCCTTGGGGAAAGAAGGATCTCAGCCTCAGATAAGGAATCTCAAAACTGGAGAATTGTCCCAGCAGTGAGGGAGACCACAGCCATGCATCCACACTACTGTTCAGAGAGACATCAAAGAAGGCCCATTATTGACAGCTGTTCATATTTTTGGGATAAGGTGCTTGGCTAATAAAGAGCATGGGAAGGGTATACATTAGGCTCTGTTTACTGATATTTTTTGTTTGTGAGTCTTAGAAAAAGAATCTGCTATTCAGGTACTGGTCACACAGTGTTCCAAGCTCATACAAGCTGATGCTCACTGGGTTAATTTGTGGGATTTCTGGAGGAGTTGTGGGCCTAACTATGCCTCAGGCCTTCGCTTCCTTTGGAGTCTGTACCAAACTATGGCTATTTTGATTTAGGGGATCGAGCACATCCACTACACTAACTTAGCTGTTTGAATCATATTAGTTCAGTTCACATATTCTCTCAGAATCTGTCTTACTCTTTTTAGCAATAAATGTAAAAGTAGTCAACTCTCCCCCCCACCCCTAGTCTTAAGCTCCTCCGAGCACGACGGATTTGAATATTCAAATCAGTGATGGATTTGAATATTCAAATCAGCCCAGAAGTTCTCAATAGTGCCTCCTTTTTTCTTGACAGGCTGAATGAGGAAAAAAACCTCATGTACAGAAACTTGGCTGGCAGGTAATGCTGAAGCCGATCTAAAAATTCTACTAATAAGGCTCAAGAGAGGGAGAGGCAGGGAACCAGGAGGTTTGGATTAAAGCAGGCATATGATACACAGACACCTCTGTGTATGTGGGGGAAGAGTCTCAGCTGCTCAGCCCACACCGTGGAGCTCAGCATTCAGCAACTCCTTATATAATGTTTAAAACTAGATTTTCAAGGAAGTTGGCAGTGGCACTGAGTGAAGGTGTCACTTTCCTAATAAAGAAACACAAACTTGCATTTGGTGAGCTGGAGTTCCTTTCACCAAGTTTTTAGGGTAGGCAAAGGGGAAGAAAACTAGCTGTAATGTTTCAAATTTGAAGTTAATAAGGTTTCAAATGTTTGATTTGAAATGAAGATTGTACCTTTGAGAATTAATTTAATTATTTTTAAGGCCAAAACAAACCCAAAAGGCTTGGGTTTTTTTACAGGTAGCTGAAAACTGTTAAATTTCTAATTGATTAGAAACACATTTAGGCTCAAAATGCTCTTTGATATCCAGCACTGTGCTCTTTGAAAAGCCCGATAAGAGCAAGGCAACTTGTCTTTGAGTGCCTATTTCAGAATATTCTTCTGTCTTTACTCAAATAGTGTAGAGAAACCTTTTTATGAACTAAAAACAACAACAACAACAAAAAAAAAAACCAACCCAAAAAACCCCAAAAAATGAAAAACCAAACAAAAAAAACTCAGAAAAAACCCCCAAAAATCCACCAAAAACTTGCAAAGAAAGCCTGGAATGCAGAGTGACCTTATGCAGAATGGTCCTGTCCAGCAGGACTTGTGCAGATTGAGAGATAAGGACATAGCAGTGATGGATACTGAATGTGGGTCTATATTCCAAGAGGAGAGTGAATTTTCTGGTAAATCCTGTTCTGCTCGGACTTGAAACCAGCCCTGTACATCGTGGGGCTAGGAAGTCTTGCCTGGATCTCTGCTGATTCCTGACAGAGGCATAGGCCCTTTTAAATCTTTGTGCCTGGAGCAGTCTTGTGCCAGATTCTGTGATCTCTGAAATAACCACCAGTATGTTTCTGTGTTGGTGTGCATTATGTTCACATTTTATAATACCCGAGGTTTACTTGTGTTAAGGAAGCCAGAAGCAGTTAATTAAGTTGCCTGTTTTGTTTATATAACACAAATACTGAATGAATGCTAGAATTGCAAGGAATGATCATAACTGACATTTTTGGATGTGGTGTTTGTGTTTCCATATTTTTAAAACTTTGTATGTTGGGGAAACTCTCTTTTATTTAAACTTGTGATCTTATTTATAGATAATCTGTCATTAACAAGCCTCTGCTCAGAAAATTAATTCTAGCTAGACCAGACATGGCAATCTGGAAATCCTTACAGTGTTTGGGTTAATTAATGCATCATTTAATTTGTTCACATGTTAATAAGCTCTTGAGGATCAATAAATTCTCATTCAGTATAAATAAATTGGATTGGGGAAGCAGTTAATGCTGTAAAAACCATGGTGTCCATATGGGCTGGTTTGTGTACATATTTCACTAGTTAATCACCAGTCAATTTGAAATGAAATGTGCTGCAGTGTCTGAATTAGTTTATTTTCTTTCCACTGGCTGAGGAACAGAATGATCTGGTGTGAAAGACTTGGGACACTGCCTAGCAAAAAACTCAGTCTGACTTACCACAGAACCTTTTAGTTTGACCTTAAAATACAGACGACCGATCAGGTAATTTTCACCTTTCAATCCTCACATCATGTAAATGTCTTTCCTTTAAGCTTCTGAAATTTATTCCAATGGTTTGGGTTGAGAATATTTAATCCTTATCATGGATGCCCTGTGCACATTTTCTTTCTCGTCAAGATTTTTAAGACATGCACATTGGTAATGAAGATTGGTGGAACACAGAAGACATTTTCATAAGGTGTTAACAAATTCTTGAGGACAAATGTCCCCTATGAATTTTGTTTTTCTCCTAAAAATATTCACTTATTATTTGAGTGCACTTCAAAGCTGCTGTTATGACAATTTTTTTAGAGCAAGGGATTTTTGTCCTGTGTTTGTGACACCTCTCACATAAACAGAATCCCCACCTATAAGAGATGCCTCAGAAATCTTATCACAGGATAAATATAACATAGGATTTTTTGTATTGCAATTATCCTAGAAATAGGAAGGAAAATGAATCCTAAAATTATAAAAGGAATGACAAAACCTAGATTCATTCATCCCACTTGCCCAGAATTTTCTAAATGTTTTAAAATGTGGATTATGAAATTAATGTTATGGAGATAATTAAAAGGTACTGAAAATCATCTCAAGTCACACACCTGAGTCAGCTGATGCTTATCTGTCTTTGTTAATCTTAATAGTATCCAGTGAGCACTTAGCTTCCTTTTTATAACTTTATTTGCATTCCTTTCTTTCTATGTACTTTACACAGCTCCCTCATTCTACAGTCTTTTTGCTCTAAAAATGTTGCTGCTTCTATGGCATTTCTCTTCAAAAGCCTATGTTCAATGACATTGACACCAAATCACCAGTGTACCTATAATTAGTATTTTTTTTAATCTTGTACTATTTGACTGCTAACATCTCTGGTGTTAGGATTCGTAGATTTTAGGTGGATCCATTGCACAGTGATCTTTGATTCATTAAATCCTGGAAACAGATCTAAGGTCAGATGCCACAATGAGTACCTTGGCTTCTGCAGTTCTTTGTATTTGCAAATTGCATGATAATCAATCACCCTTAAAGACATTAAGAGGTGTTAATGATATTGACAGCTTATGAAACTGATGTAAATGGCTGCAGATAAACAGAAGAGATTTAGTCGCATAGATCCATGCAACTATGCTCTTTTGCTGGTGAAGAATCTGAGGCAGTGGGTTTTTTCCCTGTGTTGCATTAGCATGCGTTCCCTCTCTTACAGGGGTGTCTTTGCTCTTAACAATGTAATTGTTAGTTTTTCAAGATTTGCACTCTTGAAAATACAAGCAGATAAACCTCAAGCTCGTAACTGGAGGTCACAGTTAAACCAACGTCACAGACTGAACATTTTGCCTTCATGTTCAAATAAAAGTGCCTTAAGTCTATTTTATACCTTTACACTTAGTAATTAACTTTGTGCCAGTCTAACGGTTATCTTAAAGCATGAAACATAGCTGAAAATCATGGCATTAGTATAAAAACCCCAATATGCTGCTAAATGATTATTTTATTCCACTGTAGCACGACAAGGACAAAGGAATGTGGTCTACTGATTTCACTGCCAGGCAGACAGGATCATTTTTTCACCTTCTATTCACCTTCGCTGCTTGCCAACCCCAGAATTTCCCCATCTATGCTTGTTTCCCTGTTTTGGAACTGGAAGGTGATCAGGGATGTCTGTTGGAGCTGTGCAGTCCCCCTTTAGGGTGCAGGATCTGGTGCAGCTGCAGCAAAGGCTGAGAAGGGTCCCCCATTGTGAGGGAGCAGAGGTGCAGGTAGGGGAGTCAGACACCTGCAAGGTCTCTGGGATGTGTGGGGCATGTAGCCCTCAGCCATGCCTGCTGAGCTGCTGACAGGGAAAATCATTTGTGATGTGCTACACAGCTGGCAGGTGCCATGATTCCTGTTTGTGGTCACACATTTTGGAAACTGGAGAGTGCAACAAAGCTGAATGTTAAGGGTATCTAGGAGGGAATTTCTGAGCTTTGATTTTGAGTCAGTCTGTTTTTTTTTTTGGTTTTTGTTGTTTTTTTGTTTCAATGTCACATTGTCTGGTTTAACCTCAAACCAATAGGACAAATCCTGGCTATCACAGTTTGAATAATGGGTGTTTGTGACCTTTCCTGGAAGAGGGGACCTTGAGGTTTTCCTTTGCCATAAGTGGGTTTGTATTTTAAGGCTTGAAAGTTTTGGGTTTTTTTTAAATAAAGATTATTGTTAAGGAAGAATGCAACAGCATTCTGCCTGCTATTTTACTAACCAATTTCTATGGGAATCTTTCCTTGCTAATCTCTCTTTTAATTTACAGAGAGAGGAAGAAGAAAGCTTGTATTGATCTCAGGTGTTGGTCAATGAATTTGTGTAAGGAGTCATATCATGTAGTGGATAAACTAACACTGATCTTTGTAATCAATTGCTCCTTGATTGCTCCCAGGAGATATATGTTTTGATATGAAAAAGGGACTTGTCTTCAATTCAATTATGGTGTGCAAACAAAGTTCAGGATTTATCTGAAGGAGATTGAAAAGGTGATGGGGAAAGTTCATGGTTTATGTTCACTTCAGAAAAAGTTGATTTTATTTGAAATTACCTACTGCCTATCAATGCAAACACTTTCCAATATGCTGTAATGTAGAGAGCATTTTGCTTTTTCATGCCAGCACACTGCCTATCAATAAAAAAATAGTTTTAACAATTAACTGAGTGATTCAACCTAACCATACTTGTTCTGCTTGGTGTGGATAACCAGAAGCTCAAAAATGATGACTATAAGTACCTGGAGTGAAGACTTATGCCGTGAAGTTTGGGGCTGGCTGAGTCACACTATTCAACTGCATTTCTTTGAACCATTTGATTTGTAAATTATTTTAGTTTGAGATTTCTGTAATACCATATTGGAATTAGCTGGAAATAAGTTTCTGGTTCCAGCTGATCACTATGCTGAAAATGGTTGTTTAATGCAATCCTACTTTACAGATCCCGACAGGTTACCCAAGCCAACAGATGTAAAAAAGTGCATTTCAGTTAATTTCTATTTGAGTTGGAGAATGGCCTGCTTTTACATTCAAAGAAGAAAAAGAATTCTTACATATAAGGCTAAGAATTTATATAACTGGAACCTAAACATTCTAATGAAATAACTATTGTTAATGCAGATCCAAGTAGAAAAAAAAGAATGTTACTGCACAGAAAAGGTGTCAACAATAAAAAGTAAGTGACAATAGTTGTGCATATCTCCATATACCCTTTCCCAGCAGTTGTGTTCCTCATTGCATGACCTTTGTGTTCTAAGGTTGATGGTGGGGTCTCTTTGAAAGAGTACAGTGGGAAATCAGCATCCTGAGCCCTTTGCCAAGAGGAAGATGGTGTTAAAGCAAATGCTTTCCTCATCTTCATTCTAGGGTCTGCTGGGGGGTAATTTTTATATTTTTTTCTTACAGGTTTTTACATCCTATTGTTTCTTCATTGCTCTGAAGAGCAGGTCACTCAGTACTCTATATGCTGAGTTTGGTAGGCGCTATTCTTATACAAAGAATGGTTTTTACAGCTAAGCCAAGCAGCAGTGAAGCCACAGAACTTGGCAGGGGCAGAGTGGGACAAGCAGCAAACCTCAGGGATGAGCCTCAGCAAACCCCGGGCACTGCCTGAGGCATGAGCTGCATTATATGGCTTGGTGACAGAGTGACATTTAGTGACAATAAGGACATGGCTTAGTATTTGACTTGCTAGTGCTGGAAGTGGTTGGACTTCATGATCTTGGAGGTCTTTTAACCTTAACAATTTTATGATTCTATGATTACTGAGCAGAAGGGCTGCTGTGCCTCCTGTGGGGGATGGATCAGCTAGAAAAAACAATAGTATCTACATTTATGAGGGCAGCCAATCACTGATCCAGGATGAATATCCCAGATTGGACTATATCTTAATGTTTTCAACTGTGAAGTAGAAGGTTTTTTCTTGAATAATTGTGGCTTTGATGCTGTCAATGTTTTGTGTAAATAATAGTGTATTTTGTCCTCAAAGAATGTGACACACTGGCATCAACAGAATGATAGGTCTTCCCTTTGTAAATTGTTGTATATATAGGAAATTCCAGAGATACATCTTGTACAATATTTCTGCTATAATACACAAAATTAGCTATTAGCCATAAAATTTTCAATTTGGTAAATCCACTTATTATCAAGAAATAATTTACCAAATATTAAAAATTAAGTCAAAGTACTGTGCAGATGAAGAAATTCAAGAGTTATGGGGTCTGTGAGAATAATACAGATAATTTAAACACTTGGAATGATAGAACATTCTATTTTAAACTCTGATTTTCACAGGATTTGGTGGGATCAGAAAGAAACACACTTGTGCTGATACACCCAAGATAACAGTGACAGGAAAGTAACCCCTGGATTATTTCACATGGGGCTGTACCATAATTCCCACTGAAGCATTTAGGAGCAGCCCTTGGACTAGAGCAGCTGCCCTCTGGAACAGGTCATCTGAACTGGAATCTATGGAAAATTGGTGAAGGGTAGGCTGATTTATTGCTTAGGTTTTACTGACACTTTGCAAGCTCTAGCAATATTCTGTTTAGCTCCTTTGTTTTTATTTTGTGCTGTGCTTTTGTCCATTCCCCTTGAAAAAGCTGGCATGTGTCCTGTTCTCTCTATTGATAACTATCCATGGACCACAAATTTCCTTATCATTCTTGTTTAATGAAGATTGGTTATTTTATAGATTCTTTACACATTGCATCACAGATGGTTGGTTTTCAAGGGATATCAGAAATAGGCATTTTTGACATGGGCCAGATGTGCCAAGTAACAATGACATTGCAAATATAAAATATATGATAGCAGGAATTTTTTTTTCTTATTTGTGCACCTGGCAGCTCTTAAATTCCAGACAATCCTTGGGGCAAATGGCAAGTGTCCCTTATTTCCTAAAAGACCTCAAATAAAAAAAGAAACGTAAACACTGTTTTTTGGTATTGTTTCAAAGGTAAGTGTTCCTATTTTGGAACCAAACCCTGTTTGGTTTCTGTCACCCAATTAGCCTTCTTTATTCAAAAAAACATAAGTATTTCCTGCATGAACATCTGGAAATACAATTTCTATTACTGTATGCTTCTCTAAACAAACAAAGTATTGTTTGGTAAAGGATACTGGTAATTGGGCTTCTTTTAAAATTTCTGATAGATAGAATGTCTTTTTTTTTTCCTGCTGGAAACTCTCATGTCCAATTTATTCTTTGACCCTTTTCTTTTTCCTTAGTTTTTTGATGATGTGTTTTTTGTTTTTTGGTTTTTTTTTTCTATTTTTCATATTCCACATGCTTCCTGAAGGAAAAGGAAGAGGGTGTTAGGGACATAGAATTATTTGGCACGCCAATAAAAAGTAGGAGCAGGAACTGAGGTCAAATGCCACAGACTTGGAAAAGGCAATAGAGAGTTTCCCGAGGAATGAGACTTTTAAAATATATGATAAGGATTTCTTTGTTTAGGAAAGAACTGCTCATGCAAGACTGCCTCTATTGCTTACAGAATCACTTGTGGAGTTGTACAGTACCTGATGCTTATAGCATAGATGTTCTTAACCACATGGGTTAATTATAGTGGTTGGGACTTGCAATAAAAAAGACCAGGTGGTAATGCTTCTCAAAACTTTCATCAGCATGAAAGGGGAGTGAATGAGAAGAAAAAATAGCTTATCTGGGAAATACATGCTTGACCAGATACATCATACAACTTTTTTTTTTTTTTACTGAAATCCAGGAAGAAGTCCTTCTGTATGCAAGCCTGAATTCCTCCTCTACCCACTAGTGTTTGCCATGTATGATAGGAAACAGTCAAGCAAATTATCTGAAAGTATAAATCTAACAAGGATAAATACTTGTCAGACGAAAGATTTTCCTTTACGTACTGCACAGTCCAAACCTGTAAATTTTCTATCTTCACTTATAATAATACTCCTTGTATTGCATTAAACTCGCTTCCATAAAGATAGTATCTTGTAATTAGGTTTTTCTACAAAGCTCTTGTTACGTTTAACTAGATATGGGCCAGCTGTATCATGTTTAAGCTTTTTAGGTATTTCAAGTAAATATCAATCTATCAACTTGAACAAAATATGTGAATATTTTATTTGTCTGCTTTCTTTTAAATTTGCTAACTTAGTTAAGAATTGACTGTACTAGGCAAAATATTAGTTATTTCAAGGGCAAGATTAACTTAAGCAAAAATGCTACCACTGAATATATTTATGATCGGTGAATTAAGTCTTTGTTAAAAAAGCTGGTTCAGTTCAATTTAGAGATTTGGTACATGTGCAAATAAAAATTTCAAATAAAACCAAAAGATCTCTGGACTTCAGAAAATCTTCAGAGGACATGAAGAAAAGAGTGCATGATAGATGAGACAGAAAGTATGGTACTGTGAAAAGTAAGATCAAAGTTAAAATTCTTCCTCCTTCTCTTTTTGAGCCTTGTTCCTAAGCCAGGAAAAATAAAATGTAATTTCCAAAATGCCAAAAATTGAACATAATAAAAGAGATTACTTGTAACTAATGTGAGGTTTGAGTGCAGTGGTCAAGAATATAAAGAAAACAAAATATTTATGTTCTTTTCAGAGTTTGCTTCCTAGATTTATTAGTATTAGAACCTAATGCATTTTTATCATGCTGTCAGGTTTGGATTGTACTGAAATAAGTAAAGCTACACTGATCTCAGTACTGGAAGACTCTGAACACTGCTCTCTTTGACTTGGAAAGTGAAAGGTACAGCCATATTTTTCATAAAGTGTATGCTCCTTTCTGAGCATTTTTTAACAATGTAAGATAAATTAACTTTCAAAGTATGAGTTTCTCACCAAAATGTGTACACTATTGGTTTAAAAATACTGAAGATAATTTAAACCCTTAAACAACAAGCTATAAATACATTTTGCAGATGTCATTCATTTTCAATGCTGTCAGTGACACTGTTTCTCTTTTCTTTTTGCATGTCATTCCTTTCTGTCTTCTTTCTGTTTTCTTTTTAGAGGCAGTATTTCTTCTGTCATTTTTTATCTTCAGTATGCACTATGCAAAATAGGAAAAAATCTAATTAACCAAGCATTGAAAAAGATTGCTCAAGGGAGGAAAAAAAAGAACTCATTACCGCTACACAGAAATCATCAAGTCCCAAAGATTTTGTAAACTAAAAGAAAATATTGCAAAGAAGGCATCCAAAACAATGCAACACTGTTCCTCAGTATTCACCTAATGCCAGTCACCTGCATTAGCAATCACATTTATCTTAATAGTAGTATTTCTTTTTTATTTTTCATAAATAGTAATTTTTTGATAAATACTATTGCTTTCAATCATATTATATATTTTATAAAAGTTACATTTTTATATATATTTGAGTTTATAGTCTCATTTTTACAGTTTTGAAGAACAGAGAAAGCAGGTCTGATGTCTGGCCTAGCAGATTAGATAACTTGGGACTTGAACCACGTCTTGCTTTCTTAGTTCTTCTGATATATGTATCAATTCGGTTGGTGAAGGCTTAGTGAAATATTTTGCCATAGCAATGCAAGACATTGTTGGTTTTGACTTTCAGATTTACAGCACCAGCAAATATGGCAGAACTGTCACATTTCTTTCTAATTTCTTGTAAACAAAGTTTCAAAAGTTAGATCTGTGAAAGCTGGTTTTATTTTTTTAATTTTACATCTTTATTCAGATCTTTCTTAAAAAAACTCAGCAGCCAGCATAGGCTTTTTAGGGAAAAAAATAAAAGCAGCTCTGTAATTTTCCAACTTACTTCCTGTTTTGTTTGTTGCCATACAGGTTTTTATAACAAGTTAGAAGCAACATTATTTGGTATAAAACCAAACACTTGTAATGAAAGTCACTGGTAAGGGTGAGAGATCTGTACAGTTTTGCAGCCTCTTACCCATCATTGACACAAGCAGATGTTCCAGAGACCAGTGCTAGAGTTTCTCCCCGTCCAAAATGGGCTCAAGAATCTAAAATAAACATTCTAAGACAGGTCTAAAGTGTATAGACTTATTTCTTTCATAATTCTTCCCCTGTCAAGAGTTCATTGTGTAACAAGGTGTTCAAGTTTTTGGACATTTAAGGTCACAGCAAAGCCTGCAAAAAAGCCCAAGGCTTTATCCTGCTGCTGATATTATGGTATATCTTTGCAACATTTGCAAAGGCTGGGTGGATCAAATAAGTCTAAACACAAGTAAAATAGGTCAAGAAGTAGGAAAATAACCTCTTCAATAATTTCTACAGATTTTATATATGTATGTCTTTTCTAGGTGCGTATGTTTAAGAGTAAACTGAATTAGTGGCAAAAGTCCTTGGGAAGTGTATCATAAAATCCATGGTTGAAAGATTTCTACCAAGTGTTACAGGATTTAGATGTATATATTTTGAAAGCTGAGAATGAAAATGGTGATTAAGCTTTACTTAACCTCAGTGCCTTCCAGCTTTATCCCAGTTTCAGGTGGATTGCTGCCCAGGAGGAAGAAGGGGAAGTTGGTTATTTGGGAGTGATTCAGCTAAAAGCTGAATTCAAGTAAAAGTCTGTTTGGCTATCTGCGGGTGGCAGAGGTACTGTCAGATGCCTACTGAGGGCACTGAATTGTCAGTGCAGACACAGGCCTAGCTGGGCTGGGGTGGGCAGAGTAAGTCCAGTGCTCTCTGGGAATCTGGCATTTGCCACCAGTTCTTTTCCATGGTGTACCTGCTCTCATTTCTGCTCAGGAGATCATGCTAAAATGGGAGCCTGCATACAGTTTATCACTTAGTCCAAATAAATGAGTCATATCCCTAGGTTCTATGCGCTCTCTGCTTTGTCTTGCTTTGGTCTGTCCTTGAAGCATTCCCAATTTCCCAAAAAGCCCTTATAAAAGCCTGGTGAAAACAGATCCCCTTGGCTTTGCCTCAAGACAGAAACAGTGAGCTGCAGTCTTAGCTGGTGAAAACAACCTTTTTTTTTTTTTTAACCCAGGGCTTTACTTTTAGATAGTGCCTTTGCTGTCTCTCTTCTCCATCTTCTGAGTCTGCAAAGGGTCTCTTACATTTATTTTCCTCTTTTCCAAACCGGGCATTTTTCTGTTCAAGCAAATCATAACCCAGCTGAGTTGAAAGAAAAAGCAATTTATAGGCTTGAAAATGTAATTCTCTCCAGTCTCTCAGTTGCTCGCAAAACAGCCAGGAGGTACACTGGGACATGTGGTGGAAGAGAAAATGCTCTAATAAATTTAGTTGTGATTACTAAAAAGAAATCCTGTGCTTATGCCTGCAGAGGCATTTTGTTTTCAGAGATAGTTCTTTATTTAAAAAAAAAAAAGGAGAAATTTTCTTTGTCTGAAAGAATAGGATTTGCCCAAGCAAGAGGATTTGCTAAAGACTATGTTAATTTATTTGTTTTCACTCAGTGGTGTCATTGTATTGCCTGCCATATTTGCATAATTCTGTTCCATACCTTTCAGGGGATTTTACACAAATTAAAGCAGAGCTATGTGCATGTTTTTATTTTGGAAGTTCTGGGAATAAGAACACTGTATAAATGGGAAATCATTAGAATACAAGTGGATATTGTTATCATATTCTGTAGTACGAACTCAGTAAACTGGTGCTACCCACCTGTAATCCTTCTCAGTTAAGGCTGAGACTGCAGAATGAACAAGAACTGGATTTAGCATATCATTAAAAATGATCTGGGTTAGGGATTTGTGGCCCTACTTCATTCCATTCATTCAAAACCAAACTACTTCCCCCCTCAAATCTTTATGCAGAAACCCATGAAATGTAGAAATAAACAAGGTTCTAACTCTTAATCTTTTGTGTAGGAAATGCTGTAAATGTAGCTCTAACTCTACAGGACTCTGCCCCTGGAGTAATTTTTGAGTTCAGGGAACTGTAGGAGTTTCCCAGCAGTAAGGTTTCCCACTCTGGCCATATGGGCCTGGGGTATACTCAGAGATCTTCAGTCTTGAGTGTTTTACTTCTGATTTTTTTTTTTTATTTTTTTTATTCAGGAGAAAATGTGCTCTCTCTGGCATGATTTTTTTCTCCAAGTATCCAGGATATTGAGGAGAAATTCATGGTAGGAACTCTGAATACTTTCAATGTACCCCTGGAGTTACCTGAAGCTCTCCAGCAACTGTAGGAAAAGCCAGGAGACACCAGAGAGGTAATGAGAAGTTCGTGGCTCTTTTCTTTTGTTCTCCCATCTTGTACTGCATGCCCAGGGGATCACCTCCATGTCTGAATATCATTTTTAAATTTCTGTTTACCTGTTAAAATAAGTTATAGGTTCCAACCTCTTCCAGGTCAAGAAAGATATTTGGCTTCTGATCATTACCTCAAATTTCTGCAAAACAAGGTGCCCTATAAACTACAGCATAAACAGGAAGGAGAAAATGAGTCCCACAGCACTGAGAAATATCTGTCAAATATGTGTAATTTTTCAGGGTTTGTTATTTTGGGTTTTTGGTGGGGGGGGGTGTTGTATTTTTTTCGTTTTTTTGTGGGCTGGTTTAGGAGGCTTTTTGTTTGTGTTTTCGATGGTGGATTTTTGTCATTGGTTTTGGTTTTTTTTTTAAACTTTGCCTCTGTAACTTGGTGTCTGGCAGTGACTATAGTTCATATGATGCCTTTAGTTCATGCAAAGTCCAGACCAATGAGCAGTGCTGAAACGCTTATTCCAATTTAACACCGCTATTGGTTGCTACTTTCTACCAGTGGCAGAAGGAATTTTCTGTGCACAGGAGCACATAAAATTTCTTCTATCAGGTTTCTTTATTTCTTCTCCCTGTCTGAAAGAAGCATGATGCTAGGGAGGAGGTGATGCCTCATCTCACTTTGCAGCCTCAAGAGCTGTCCACTTGTGGATCCACAGCCAGCAGCAGCCCCTACCCCAACTGCTGAATCTCTGCTTCCATAAGGCATTGCAGTCACTGAGGGCTTGACTCGCATGCTGTGGATATGAATACCATCTTCCTTGAGTGTGTAGGAGGGGAATGGCTATCCTTCTGGAATTATATGGACTTAAAAACTCTGACAAAGTAACTTTTGAATATGGAAGACAAAGCATGGTGACTCACCTGGTCCTGTTCTGCTTTCAGTTAATTGTCATGATTTGCTAATTTCTGATCATAAATGCTAATTTCTATCATAGATAACATGAAAACAAGGTATCAGTGAGTCAGAGAGGAGATAAAATACTTTCTGAATTTACAAGGGTTTATTCTCTCCCTGCTATTAGTTACTATGGTTTTTTGGTATCTTAGTATGGAGTCATTGGTCTGTTCTGACGCTGCTATTTTGATTTGATTCCCATTTTGAGCAGAAGATTAATTTAATATATAGAAAGCTCTGTCTGTTATGTTGCGGCTAATAGCAGAGCTGCCTTTGTGTTGTGAGTGGCCACACAATCGGTAGACAGAAGTATCCTTAACTGAGGTTATGTTTTGAATACAAATAGGGAGAAAAAAAAATCTGCCATCTGGTGAGCAGACATTTGCCCTATCCCTAACTGACTGCTAGGGACTGGATTTGGATCGGAATATTTTAATTCTGTACATTCCAATCAGTCTTCAGGCTGGTCATATGAGGTGTAGCACAGGAGAGAAAGCTGGACTGTCTTCCCACACAAGACAAAGAAATACCATTGAAGCAGAAAATTATGTTTCTAGAAACATAATTTTCTAGGTAAGAATTTAACTAGTTGTTAAACAATGAAGTGGCAGTAAATATGACATTAGTTTATTCTTTTAAATACAAAGAGGCTTAACTACCCTTCTCTATATAAATCAGGGACAATCTTTTGGTATGTAACTGCTTGGGATGGAGGAGGTTGAAACCCACCCAAACTTGAAATCAGACTAAAGTACTTTCTCATGTGTAGGTGCTTATTGTATCCAGGTCAAAACACTGCAGCCCATTTTCTGACTTGCCTCCCTCCTCTCCCTAATACACTCCTATGTTTCTGTGTTATCAAAGCACTCTGCAGTGAGGAAACTCTTCCACAGATGAGGTCCTGTGCATATACAAGGATGGACCTAGAGGTGAGAAGGAATGGGGTCAGAGAGTGTAAGGATGCTGAGATAGTATCTGCATCCTCAGAGGAGCTTTATTCTCAATGTGCATTAAAGGGCAGAAAATATTTATGGTTTTGTTGATCCTTGAGAAGAATCTGGCATCGTAATGCTGTAAAAGCTTTTTAAAGTGGCAATAAATAATAATTATTTTAAATAAGCCCTGGAGTCATAAAAATCCCTCCTTGGCCACCTGAAAGCTTCTTTATTACCATTATTTCAGTATAAATAGTAGTGCTTTTCTTAGACCAAAATATATCATACAAATGAGTGCTTTGATCCAAGTCCCCTTATTTTCCTAAAGGGTAATGAGTGATATATTATTTATTGTAAGACTCAGGTTAATCCCAGTTTTTCCCAGTTTCTGAAGAGAAGTTTAGGTCAATCTCCAATTTTTAGCTGCAGATGTTTATAAGTACAAGGAAATACTGGTGCAATCAATGACAGAATATGTATCAGGTTTTTTAAATCAGACTTTTTTTTTTAGAAGGTAAGTAGAGACTGTGAAACACTTCAAAGCAGAACAGAGTTGTCCATTAAAGGACAGGGTATCTGTTCCTCTGTAGCAGAATGATTGATACTGAATAGTGTGGAAAACAGCTACCAGAGAGCAAAGCCCTTCAAGGTTTAAAGCTTTGATAAGCAGGAGAAAAACTGTAACTCTTTTATGTACATATACACTGCAGCACACTCCAGCCTCAGAAGCACTATCACTGTCAAGATTTTTATCAATATTTATCAAAATACCTCTCTCTCTCTATATATATATATATTTAGATGTGGCAGCATCATGTCACAGCTACTCCTGTCATTACTGGTGGCTGTAGTTGGTCAACAATTGTATAAAAGTGTGCATGTATTAGAGCAAGTATTACAGTGACCTGGTGGGCATTTCTAGTCGGGTAGAGCATGAGGGCTTGTTGTGATCTGACTGGTGGGAGGTGCCTCTACACCCTTTTTCCCCACCTTTGTTAACCTCCTCCTAGGCCTGAGATAACTTCTGGACAAAAGTACCACCTTTACCTTTAAAGTCCAAATTTCAACCCATATTTGGGGGAGTGAACTTCAGCGGCGGTCACAGATGCCCTCTGTCCCATAATTTGGGGTGATCTTTGTTTCACTGGTGCTATGCACACAAGCAGTTGCTTCTTTACACAGTTTGCCGTGGGGAAATTTTTGTAAGGGTGCATTACACAGTTTGTACTAACTAGATCTCTGCCAGGCCTACAGTTAGTGCCATCCTGTTGCTCCATTCTGTGCTTGTCTTATTGCAAAGTTCTTCTGGCCTTAAGAGAGTTTGAGATGGGCAGCTACACTCTTGAAATCCTTGCAGGACTGTGTCTCCATGTTGAGAGAAAAGATAACAGCAAACTTTGAGTCATATGCTGTCTGCCAGGACAAACACTTTCAGCATTCAGTTTTCAGATCTCCTGTTTTCTTTTGGCACCTCAGTGCATGAAAAGCTTCCAGGAGCTTCTCAGCCCTTAAGATCATTTTCCCTAGGAACATTCTTGACAAATGAAATCCCCAGCATGCTGCCTGTCCATGTGGCTGTCAGTCAGTATGGGGAAACAGAGTGAAACACATGCTAAATTGCACCATAATTTTCCAGGCAAAGCTAAATGTTCTAATGTATTTTTTTCCCAAAATATTTATGTATGCATTACAGCATTCACATAACTGCAAAGCATCAGCTGTTGGCCAACTGAATGTATCATATTACTACCCACATCACACTTCAAAATGACAACTTTAGCCACCAGTATGAAGTTTGACTACTTTAGGCTTCTGTTAAGAAACAGCAAAATTGTTAGTAGAAAAGCTGTTATTCATCCCAGAATGGACATACCTGGAATAGAACACAGAACACGTTCTTTGCCCTTGAAACCAAAATGTTTTGACTGTACCTATATCTTTGAAGCATTCAAAACAGAAGGGCTGTATCCAGATAACCTAGTGGAAATGGTCCCTGACTCATCAGAAACCCCAGATTGTCTTCCAGTGGTTATGCAGTGATTATGTACCAAGATGCTGACATTAATGAACTTGCTCATTTAGAGGTAAGAGATGTATTCAGTTTTCTAGATGAATACAGGCTGAGAATCACATCCGAGTATAAAAGCACTTGTGTGCTGTCATGTGAAAGAGTGACTGCTGTGGTCTGTACATTTTTTTCTGGTTGAACTGCTCCCACTAAGGACAGAATAGTTTCCCAGGCTCTTTTCTGGTTGCCAGATCCTGCTGGCTAGCCTACTACAACAGGCATTATTGTCTTTCTCTACAGTCCTTTAGACAATGATTGGGTAGAGGGACTCTCAACCCATTTCTCAGAGTGTTTTTGAGGTTCTTGATAGCTTCTGTGATCTTGGTCTTGCAGGACTGCAGCACCTCAAACCACAAAAGCTTGGCCAAGAGGGCGTCTTGAATGAATTTAACACCCACTATTGGCTCCTGTGCTCTGATGCATTGAAGCTGTGACTTGCCAGCACATCAGTAGGACAGAGATATCAGTGTGCTACTGAGGTGCTTCTCCATCCAGACACCTTTAGACAGCTTCTATTTCAACTTCTGTGGCTCTTTTCTGACTGTTGGATGTTCATCCTGGATGATCTGGAAGATAAACTGCAGGCTTCCTTCCCAGCTGGCAACATCTGGGAGACATTCTATCCTGAATATCCAGGCATTCAGCTATCTAAGTCTAGACAGATGAATTTCAGGATGTGTGCTTACCTCTGCTTTCTGGGGATCCAGCTTAGTGGTGTATAACCACAATGAAGAGTACCTGGTTTCCTTAGCCCTCCCTGCTGCTTCCTTTCTGCTCACCAAGAGCAGCACCACATTTCTTGTATCTCAGAATTGTCTACAACCGAGCCCCTGTCCAGGGCTGACCTGAACTTCAGTTTCCTCTTGCCTAGTGGCATTAAAACACAGATGCTGCTCCATACCTTCCAGTAGCTACACCTTCAGCCTTTTCTAACCTGATTGTTGCAACCTCCTCTCTTCTTGCGTCTCACATTGCTCACATTTATCTATAACATTGCTAGCTCCCTGCTTTCCCAGTTAAGAACTTTGGCCCTACCTTCCCTCTCCATGTGCCATTCTTCTTTGCTCATCCTTTGTCCATTCTTTTTTTGCCCATCACACCTCACAAGCATCTTGTTTTTGCTAGGAGATCATTATTGGCCCTGTTTTATCTGCTAAATGAACAGTGCCAGGGTAAAGGCAGAGGGACAGAATTAGGCTGCCTGCACTGTTAAACTGTTCAAAATTCATGGTGCATAAGCAGTCTTCCAGGTAACTCCTGGAAAACTTTGAGAATTAATATAGGAAAAACTATTAATTCTGGGCAGTTTGGACATGGCCATCCTATTTCCAGGACAAGTTTACCATTCCAGGATGGATATGGTTATACTGTGCCACCTGGTTTCAGGACCAGAGAAAGGGCTCAGGACATCTGTGGAGTGCTTCACGGTTCTGAAGGTCTTAAAGAGTGCTAGATTTCTGCTGCAGAAAGCTGAAGTGTATAGTAAGAAGTAATTGAGATGTGTAATAAAAATTGTCATTGTAACATGTTTTCTCTTGGGACTCCCACTCCCACTGTGTTACTTAATTACTTCTGCTTAATATCCCTGCTCTAAACAAGCTCTTGATTCCCCCGAGATTATTTCAGTCACCTTTGCCAAAGTTTAATGGTCCAGGCAGTGATTATACTTTTGTTATTTAGTAATTACTCTGTAAAGAAACTGAATCTCCAGACTTTAAAAATGCATACACATCTGCCTACAAGTTACCTTTTCATGAATAAAGGAAGGATACTTTTCCAAAAGATTTACCAGTGACTTGAAATCATACTGCTGTTTTAATCTCTTCTCAGAGAGCCTCAAATTGCCTTTTCCAAGTGCAATTTAATTCATATATTTCACACAGATGCTTCATTTTTGCCTATAAAGTATTATTGAATTAAAATTTTGCCTATGAAAGAATGGCTAGATAACTAAGCCTCACGAGAACAAGCCTCTAGAGTGAAAACTTCAAAACCATATTAATATGTAGGAAGGCCTCTGAGTGGCAAATTTTGTTACAACTAATTATGGAGTTCAGCCATTTCTCTCTTGGTCATCAGTGATTTGCATTAAAAATGTCTTTACAAACCCTTAAGTGTCAGACACTGCAGACACCACAGAACTGTAAATACCTAGAGGGCCTTGGTTTCAGAGAGATGTAAATGATTGGGTAAAGTTGTCCTTTGGTGGCTAAAGTATTGAGTCATTTACTGCTAAGGACAGAACACTGGGCTGGGATTCAGGAAACTTGGATTTATTTCCAAATCTATGTCAGCCTGATGGATCACTCTGGGCAGTCACTCCACCTTCTGTGCTTTATTTTCTCCTCTAGAAAAGCAAGGCTGACCCTGAAACCTGTTGATGAGAAGTGAAATATAATAAATGGCCATTTTTATTACTACTCAGAATATGTTGCATAATCCTTTTTATTTTTAATATTTTTGGGATAGATAAGGAATTTTGTTTCTCTTTCACAAAGTAAATGTGATGCCATAATAAGAACAGCCAGTTTTCTTCTGTTCCTTTTTCTGCTTTAAACAAAGCCTGTGCCTTTGAAGACAAGCCTATGGAATCAATCCTTCATTAGCGTCGGTTATTTTATGCATGAAAATTTGTAACAATTACTATTTTATTACAGATTTCACTTACTTGTTGGTACTTTTCCACTCTCTTCAGTCATCTACCTTAGAAGTAGCACTTATATCTAAAGACTGCTTACTGTATTCAAAAAGAAAGTACTTATATTATCTATAGCACTAATTAATCTACAGAAGTAAAGTTAGAAGGTTATTGATCACTGAAAATGAGTTACACTTCTATGGAGAGGAAGGGTGAGGTGAATCTGGGAAGTCTGTTACAGTCTAGACTCTCTGTATGGTCCATCTTTCTCTTCCTTCTGAGGCTGCAGAAGTGGAAGACAAACTGAGCTCTGGATTGTAACTGCTGATCTGACTTGTTCAAACAATGTGGCAGATATTGTCACCTTCTCATCTACTCACAGCATCACAGGGCTTTTTTCCTTGGAAAAGGCCATTAAAATCATCAGTTACAACCACTGACCCAGCAATGACAAGTCCAGCACTGAGCCATCTCCCCAAGTTTCACACCTACACATCTTTTAAATACCTCCAGAGATGATGATTCAGCCACTTCCCTGAGCAGCCTGTTTCAATGCCTGACAACCTTTTTGGTGAAGAAAATTTTCCTAATATCCAATCTAAACCTCCTCCAGTGCAACCTGGGGGAAAGGGACTCTGTCAACCAGTTTCCTGCACAGGCCAAAGCGTGCCCTACGGAAGTAACAGTTCTGCTAACTCTTCTTACTTTTCCAAGAATCTCTTACCATTTCATGGTAGCTGTGCCCAAGACAGCCTCCAATTGTCCCGTCACCTGCCAGTCCTTCTCTGTCACAAGCAACAGATCTGGTGGGACACCTTCCGTAGTTGTCTCCCTCACCAGCTGTCTCAGGATATTGTCTTTCACCCGCTCCAAGAATGCCCTAGACTGTTTCCTCTGTGTGCTATTTCCAGATCTGGTAAATTCCCCATGAGAAAAAGGATTGGCAATTGTGAGACTTATTGCAGCTTCTTAGAGAGCATTTCATCTGCCTGTTCAGCTGGTTGGGAGGTCTATAACAGATTCTTAACATGACATCTGCCTTATTGACCTTCCTCTTCTGCACTTCATCATCCTCATCATAAAGCTCTAGCTTTCTAACATACAGGGCTAACTCACCACTTCTTCTTTGCACATTGTTTCTGGAGTGTTTATAGTCATTCATTGCAGAACCCTTAGGGTCTGGATCCTTCAGAGGATCTGTCCCAAAATCTGAAGGACATCTTTAAAGTGGAATGGATCTGCAGATCTCTTGTGATTACTCACAGATGGGAACTGGAAGAGAGGAGAGAATATATTTTTCATATCCTGGTTCTAATCCATAAAAACTTTGAGGCTCAGGAGAGGAATGTCTCTCATCCAAAAGGCACAAGTTGAAAGTTTTTTGTAGTTTTGAAATGCATTTTTTTCTCTCCCACTTATGATCTTTTCCCTTTATTGTCATCACCTCACCCTAGAATGTTTTCTTTCTTAGCCAGCAGCAAATCCTTATGGCTTAGGCAGTGGAATGATTGATGGAATTTTTCAGAGAAATGTGAGAAGTGCAGGCACTTCTCTGTTTCCTATGTTTTTCTGTTTTCCAGATAAGTGTAGGTTCTGCACTGCTTTGAGAGATACAGCTGAGTTTGCCATGGGAAAATCCACAGCCACATTTTGGCTTTGTGTGCTGAAATACAAGTTGATGTAGTGCAGACTTTGGTGTGTGTTACAGTGGTGTAAGTGTTGCAGAGACTCAGCTCTTTTTGTCACCTGTCTCCTCTCTGACAGCTGTGTAACATCATACAAAACCTTTCCTTTCCTATGCCAGGCTGAGTGCGTAGGTGGGTGAAGCTTGTTCAGTACCATGCAGGGCTACAGAGGGATCAGCAGAGCCTTGGAACTTCATGGTTGTGATGTCTGGTTTCAAGTCAGGACTCATCTGAGAGAGAAGGATAGGAGTTCAAATATGTATCCTTGTACCTCCTGTCTCCTCCTGGCTGTGTCTAAGTAGCTGTGGATTCATCCTTGCCAGTTGAGAAGGCAATGTCTATGTCCTTCCAGGCATGAACTCACAACTCCTGAATCCTCAGGGCACTCACATAAGTATTTATATCTTCCAGTAGTTCCTTTATGCCCAGGCAATGGCTTAAAGGTATGCCTGTGCTTAAATGATCTGTTATCTATTTAATGTTCCATAATAGTAAAAAGTTGCAATTACTCAGGAAAAAAACCAAACAAATAAACAAACAAACAAAAAGGACTTTGGAACTCCTTAATAATTTGTGGAAGTCATGTGGTTAGTTGGAAATGTTGGTTATGTTGTGGTTTTTGAGAGAACAAATAATATGGTAGATAAGGAGTAAAGTCTCTTCCCATGGAGGAAATCTGAGGAAAGAAATCTTGGAAACTACTGATCCAAGACTGGCTGCCTGGGCCTTGTCTCATTGTGAATGCACAGATACAAGCTGCAGCATGACAGAAGAGAGGCATTTACCTCAGGTGCTGGCTTCGGGACATTGGCTATTTCCTATAAGAGACTGATCCAGATTTTTCTCAAGATCTGCACATGAGGTGTTCATGTGAGAGAGCTCCATTTCAGTTGGAATAAGCACCACAGGAAATCTTGTAAGTCCCCAACAACGTACTGCAAGTGACTAGTTAAGAAAAACCAAACCAAAGCCATGTGAAAAACCAAACTTATATGAAAAGATGTATTTGAAAATTCTGTATTTAACTATATTTTTGTGATATCTAGCTACTTGCTCTCTTCCTCTCTTTAACCTTGTTAACATATCTATCAAAAGACGTTGAAGACCCTATTGATTGCTCCTTCTAACACAGTTGTCCATTGAAACAAGACAATCAAGCAGCCTTTAACTCAAACCACTCAAGTTCAAATGAGATGCCTATTGCAGCATATGAGAAAAAAAATAAAAAAAAAGACTGAAGTCTCCCTTGACTAATATTTTTACTCTAATAGCTCTGGAAAATTCTACAGGGAGGTATATGTTTCCATAGCATGGCAAAGTCATCAGGCAGTACATATTAGAGCAGGTGAAGCATGTTTCAGTGAGTCAGAAGCCGGTTGACATGAAATGAATTCAGTCTGAGGCTAAAGAAAAGGTTTGGCTCTGTTATTGGAGAGTGAAGGTTATTGTTATTATCATTTTATCTAAGACCTTTTAAGAACTCGATATATTGTGAGTCACTTTCCCTATTTTGTGTTATTTTCCATTTTCATAGTACCTCCCTTCCTGATATTGGCAAAGCAAGTTCCTAAGTACTGTGAGAAAGGCTGTGCTCCTAATGATAACACTGATGATGTTTTCAGAGTTGGAAGCTTAATGAGGAAACTTGTTATGCAGATTCAGAAGGATCAGATAAGCTTCTGCTTCAATGGGATTAAAAGTGGAGTCACATTTTAAGAAAGCATTCAATATGTGTTTTCAGATTTTTGAATCTATTTTAGGCACACATGAAGAGAGATTCAGCTGAGATGAATCATGCTGGGGAGCTCTGCCAGTCTACATCTGCTTAATACCTACTGCTGCAAAGTTCTCCCAGTACTCTTTAGATAATAATTCAGCTCACAAAAAAACCTTAGGACTAACTCAGTGGAATGGCTTAAATGATAATATATATAAAGGTGACTTGTAATGTCTGCATACAAATCTGTTTCTTACATGGTGTGAAATAGTTAGAGGGTATAAAGGCAAACAAGAGAGGTAAAAGGGATGCATTGCCTAGAAACATATTTGAGAAATAAAACTAATGGGATTTTGTAGAATTCCCAATTCAGGACTTATTTAATCAAGAATGACATGTTTAATCAAGTAGTGATGGGTACACCTAATGAAGAGGGATTCATAACTATCTAACAATTTTGGTATAGCTTTTACTTTATGATAGTCAACATGACATGAACAATGCACCACATTCTACTTCCTTTATTTTTCTGCTTTAGTTGTTGTTTTTTGGGTTTTTTTTTTCTTCTTTTTTTTCCCCCATTACATAAGTGACTGGTTCAGCAGTTTTAAAATCAGAACATGTAGCATTTGCCTGCAACAAAGATTATAGATTTTCCCCTTTAGTGCTTTAGACCGAATACTTCAAATTCTTCTAGCCATTAATTTCCTCGGTTAATGGGCTTTGCAGCAGATGGACAAGTCTATTATTTAGTGAATATGTTTGATTAGAAGCTATCATTTTCTTAACACTCATGATGTCTGCTTTCAATACAATATGTATATCCTTGTGTCTTTCAGTATATATGCCAGACTTCCTGCTTTTTGTGGTAGCCTATTTGTTTGCATAGTAATCTAGTTTATGAGGGATACACAGGAATCCAGGGTTGATAACAAGATGGATGCCCTGACTTATTGGAGTATTCTGACTATTTGCATCTGTGTAGGCTTTCCATGGACAGCAAATCCAAAACTCTACATAGTTCATGAAGTTTGGCTGCATACCCCTGAGCCAAAGAAGGGACTCTTTAATTCTGGCAGTCTGTGATAACTGTGTAATTGTATGTAGTAATAATAACGTTTGCTTTTATAATAAGCTCTGCTTCATGAGCTGTTATTTTTGACTGCAAAGAGTTGTGATAATTCTATGGGGCTTTCACTGTAATTTTTATCAATTGCAGTTTCCCAAGGCTAGCAGATGTTTTGATGCCATATCTTACCTGTGAACACACTTTATATTGGTTCCTGCTTTCATTCAGGGCTTCACATTCCAGTGCTTTTACTGAAACAAAGTTCACGTATACTATTGTGTTGCAGTTGTACCCCGTAAATTTTCACCTTGCTGACACACCAGAAGAAAACACACAGAAAGGAAATTGAAACTGTTCTCTTTTTAACAGTGGCTATGGAATTCTTCCTTCTTTCTGAAAGTACTTTGTGGCCACCTCATGAAAGGTACTATCTGTGTGACAACAATAGGCAGTAAGGTATATAAGGAACATTTCAAACATGCTTTGAAATTCTTGAGACATTTTACAAGCAGTTGTGCACCCTGCACAAAGTGTTAAAGACAGAGGGAAGCGTAATAATCCTTTGTAATTCTCTTGTAACAAATGCAATGTTCTGTACATTATCAAATATATGCCGAAGACTAAGAACAGAATAAACCTAAAGAAAGGGATCAGAGAGGGGGTATGGGCATGTACCTCAAGTGGCTTTTGAAGCTCTTTGCTTGGAGCTCTTGGAGAGGAAGGGGTGTTTGAGGCAGGGCTGGGGATAGGGTTGTAGGTGCTTGGAAAAGCGGGGAGCCCTTGGCTCTGGCTGTCTCTTCACTGTCAGAAGGCAGAATTTGTGGTGATTATTCACAATAAGAAGGAACCTGCAGATTGCAGCCCCTTCACATGGTGCTTTCTGTTACACCCATGCCCTTTCCAGCCATAACAAATCCACCCTGTGACCATCCCAGCACCTCCTAAATTTTTCCTCTCCACTAATGGACTCTGATCTGCTGGTTTTATATTGGACAGAACCTAAAGTGAGATGCAGGGTGATTTAAATCAAAGCAAACTTCCCTGATGCTCAGGAAGGTGTGCTTGGAGCCCAGAGCCAGTGGAGCTGGTTTTATTTATCTTTTTGAAATAATTGAGAAGCTAATAACACAGAAAAGCACATGTGAAACTGCCTTACTGCCAAAGACATTCAGGAGGTTGAGAAGACATTCAATATAGGAATGTATCTTCTCCTGTGGAACTTACGGAGTTATTTCCATAAATACATAAATCTACCATAATGGTAAAACAACACCTTGGGGAAATGACAGTACACATACATTAGTCCTGCTAATTTGACTGTGCATGTCTAAGGGGAGTAGCTGAGGAATACAACCCAGTCAGTGGAAGATCAGAGGTATTGGTATGAATCAATATTTTTTTATAATGTAAAGCCATCAGATTGCATTTTACTGTTAATGAAACATGTGCAGATACATTCAATAGAGTAATAGAAACCCAAATTTGAATTTATGCCCATTTTAAAAATTGCCATATACTTCTTGTGTTGTTCTCATTTTATTGCTGTGCCCTATTTTTGTCTTTTTATCACTTAGATTTATTATTATTCTACATCCACTGTAATCTAAAAAGAGACAAAAATACTGAATCTATGCAAAAATTCTCTCCTTTTTTATTTTTCTACCAGAAAAGCTGGCAATAACTGCAAGAATATTCATAAATTTTGTAACTTCTTTTGTAATTTAAAGTGTCATCCAAAATTGTTTATTTTCGGAAGCATGAGGGATTTGGAGAAAAATTCTGTTATTTTCTCCTCTCAAATGTAAGAAATTGAAAAGTGAAACAGTAAAAAAGGTTGGTTTTGTTCAGTATAAAAATTAACAGTTGCAAGTGTCTTAACTACCTGGCAATGCATATTGCTTTAAGCTAGAAATAATTAAAATGTAGAAGTACTTTTAGCAATTTCAATAAAAATAACATTTTTTTAAACAAACAAGTTTTTAAAGTAACACATATGTATTACTGTAGGCAGGAAATGACAGGGAGAAAGAATTTGTACCAGAGGAAGTTAAAAGACCTGGGCCATGTATGTAGTTCTGTTATTAGCAGTTGAAAATTAAATTTTATTGCAATGTCTCCAGATGAAGAAACAGGAATATCAAATATACACATAACTTGAAGAGCTTCAAGATTACAAATAGCAGTGCATAAATGATTAAAAGGATGTTGATATTACAATGTGTGTTCTAAGGTGGGAACAAACAGTGAAATTCTCCTTCCATATTTCATTTGTTAAAGCCAGATCTAACAGTGGACCAATACTGGGAAAAGACAAGTCTGATCTAGAAGCTCAAGTTTTTAGTTAATGTGTTATTAGTTGCACAAGGTGTTTTGAGACATCTACTTTCCTTCTGACCCAGTGTGAAAATAGCACATAGTCCTAATTTTTCATTCTCACAGAAAGCTAAATTTTTAAAGTGAATCACCTGATTGAGGAGCAAGTAACTGTTTATTAGAGACTGTGAATGTTTCTTGAGATAGAGCTGGGTGCTTCATTTTAATTTAAATGCATTTACCCATGAAAGTATCTACGGTCCTTCTGCCTGTCAGAATGGACTGGAAAATACCTTTTCCCTTTTCAAGCTCAATAAGGTTCCATGGGAAGTGTTAGAAACTTCCTGTAATTTCAGTTTTCTCCAGTGGGAAGGATTTGCTGAACCTGGTGAAAAGAGAAACTCAGAAACCACCACAGCAATGCGTTATGATGATGAACAAACATGACACCAAGTTGTCTGTATCTAAACAGAGGTGAGGTAGTTCAGAAACATGCACCAAAGATGGTAATGGATAGTACAGGAGAAATTAAAATGGAAAAAAAAAAAAAAAAGGAAAAAATCCAGCTGCTTTTTATTAAGTCAAAAAACCCCTACCTATAGTAGTTGAAGCTTTCAAGTGCACCTTGGAGTTTGGGGACTGACTGGTTGTTTTGTAGATTTCTTTCTGACTGGAGTAGGTTCTTTCAGATTTAAGTCTTCCCTTTGTTTTTGCTCATAACACAGGAAATGACTGGTATGTTCAGAGGCAAAATAACAATAGTCATTAAAATAGTGAAAAAATAGAACTGTGCTCTAAAAATATCATTAATGGATGTGAATGAGCTCTTTATCACAGAGGCCAGATTTTTCTAGCACATTGCTTGTACAAACACTTCTGTATGAAGTTAAATCCTGACTTGCATTGCTTTTTCATTGCACTTTTTAAGATATCAAATTGGAAAAATAAAGGGAAATTTTGAAATATGTTATTTTTTAAATGAATAGCAGGGTTCTACTGCCCATAATGAAATTTAATGTCCAAATATATGTAGGAAGAAAGTAAAGATTGTTACTCTATCTCTTAAAGACATAAAATTAAACTGCTGTTTTACTAAAGTTTAGGCCTTTACACTGAGAAAATAAAAAGGGCTGTTTTGTTTCAACTCAGTTCCAAAAACTTTGAATTGGTTAGCTAATTGGAAATGCTTAAATTAAATGGTATTTCCTAGCAATTCCCAGGGTGTAGTTTGGGAGTGCATTCTTCCCTGTGAGCTGAACTGCTCAGGGGACTATACAGCCCAGAACATAATGAATTCCCCCCTGAATAATGATGTGCTACATGCTCTGAGATGAGCATAAAAATGGAGAGAGTTTGAAGGGGTGGGTTGCACTTCAACTCCTGAAAACCACTGCAATTTAACATACTCAAAATGAAATCCTCTGCATCTGCCCTAGACTGAATTGAAAGTTTCCTTTTGCTCAGCATTTTTGAAATTAAAATTTTCAGCATATTTGAAACAAAAATATTGGAATTTTTTTATTGTATGCAAACATTTGATATTTTAGATCCTGTCTATGCAAAGAGCAAGTGCTGAAAAATAGATCTCCTGGACTGGAAATTTGAAATTTGGTTGATGTTAAATTGTCAAGTAGTCTGAGATATTTTACTCCCCTTTTAGGATCACTATGTCTGCTGAAATATGTGCTTATTTATACTTCTCACTGTTGTACAGGGCAAAGGAGTCTATATTCCTCTGGAAAAGGCATTGCTAGCTAAATGAGCATTTCTTTAGGCCCATCCACAGAAGGGCAAAAAAGTCAAGTTCTCAGTATCAACAATTAAACTGGCAATGAATATTCCCTGTGATATCAAGGACTTCCCTCAGATCTCTCCTTTGGGTCAACTCTGAGTGGACAAAGTCATTTCAGAGATGAAAACTTGGAGCCAGCATCTGAATTAAGTGACTTGGTAACTGCAGTTGGCTACAGTCACTGCTAAACTGGGCACTTGCCTTGTTAGAAGACCATAGGATGTGCATTTCAGTATGTTCTGTGTAACCACACAGTGCAATAGAGATGAACTCTACTGAACACTCACTAAATGTTGAAACAAGCAGAGCCAATGAATGCTGAATATTGACAGAGTCACAGGCACTACAGGAACCAAGATTATGGCAAACATTTTCTTGCCTCTATAAACTGGCACAATTAAACTGTCAAGAAAATTATCCTTGTTTAAATTGTTCTCAGTAGCACCACTGTATGTTTCAGTAACTTTATTTGTGTTCCATATAACCAAGAAGGAGAGTTCTGATTTATGTGTTGAAAACATATTAATAAAATGGTGCTTTTTCTGCAAACTTAGCTGCTTCCAATGCATTGCCAGCTTCTTCAGTCTCAAATTATGCACTGAGCACAAGACCATAATTTTACTGAGGTTATGATAAATTATAGCAGTTTAGTACTTTGATCCCCTATATTCCATAATCAGAGAAAAAAACCCACAGATTTATGGAATTATATTCTTTCACATCTCCTCAATTTCTCATTGCTGAATTTGTGAGTAATTGACTCATAAACCAGTCTGAATTAAATTAAATTAAGTGTAATTACTGAGTCTTAGCTCTACATCTGCAGCTCAGAGATTGCTTTAAGGGAACATTCTGCTGGTTTTTTTCAGTGTAAATCTACCAGATGCATTATCATCTGTAAATCCCCCTGTTTCTTTAGAAGCACAAGGAAAAGGAATTGGAAGTACTTTGTTGTGATACGTGGCCCTTATGCCTCCCAGTTCTCCACTATAAGACATGTGCAGCCATCTACAGTGTTCACCAGGAAAATTTTTGGAACTTTCTATAACTGACTTAGAAAGAACTGCCCAAAATGAGAAGAAGGAATCATCCTGTTTTGGTAAATACAAACTTCAAATGCAATAACTTATTCATTTGGGATAATTGCTTTCTTTTTTTCTTCTGTGAATATAAAAAATGCTGTAACCAAAAGCTGAATCTTGGATACAGGCTGAAGTAATTTTTTTTAATGATATGTTCACTGTAAAAAAAGACTATAAAAAAAGATTAGACATCATAAATCTCTGCCAAGCATTTTTTTCATGAGCTTTATATTCAGTCATTCACTATTTGCAAAGTTTCAGAACAGACTTGATGCTATCTTATTTAGTTAAAATATGGCATAAGGCAGACCTGAATTCATTTTACATTGGAAAAATATTCCATAGATTCTGAGAATTTCTACAGATTCATGGACATTACCATCAGGTAGACTTAGCCAAATATTCAATCTATATGGACCTTCTCCAAGCTTCATCCTAATTATTTGGTTTATAATTATCAATATTGAAAGTTTAAATATTTGACTCCAACTGAATAATATATAACTGAATAAAATAACTGAATTTAAAAATATGAGGTGCTGAAAATGCACTTACCTTTTTTTGTGATTGGATCTTAGATATTCAAGGACTCAAATCAATTTTTTACCCTGTGTTACCATGGTAGCTTGCCATACTCTATGCTGTAGAGTTTTACCTATGCCTCTTTGTGATCTGGGCTGCACTTGCAAAAATTTACAGAATTTGTACCCTAGTATAAAAACTAGGCTACATTTAAATTACAGTATCATTTGGACTGGCCAAGAGTACCCTGTCAAATGATTGCCTTTAAGCCAACAAGATTTGTACAACGATACTGCTAGAATCTACAGCAAACAAAAGGCTTCATGGCCTTTCTTTAATGGATGAGCTGTTCAGCAGAACCACTTATTTGGGTAAAGAGTCTGGCCCCGATGAGCTTCTGAGCTTCAGAACATAATTGCATTATTTACTATGATACAACAGTGGGCAAAGCAAGTGAAAAAACCAAAATTATATCAAAGGAGAACATTTAAACTAGAAGGCAGCCTTTGTAGTAGAAGTTACTTTCATTTCCTTTTGCTTAATAATTCTTTTGTGATAGTTATGTACAGAGACAGCCCTATGCACTAAACTTTATGAACTGTAGAAGCTGCACAAATGTTATCACTTGACAAAAACTAATTCCCAGATAATGTCCCATGATAAGATAATTCACATTTCTACTGTTTTGAACCATTTCACTAAAAGGGTGTTTAATATTAAAAATTCCCTTTAGTCTTGCTCATTTTCAAAAAGCATTTTTTCAAAGCTCAACAGATAAAGGTTTTATGAACACAAAATAAGAAAAATAAATTTGCTACTTTATAACACAGTAAAGACAGATTATGTTTAGATTTTTGTTGATTCTTCTATTTTTTCTGCTAATCTCAGAACTGTTTTCTCTCTGATGAGAAGGCTATCACAAAGTGTTAAAACAGCATGCCTGTTGAAAGTGAAGCTACCCTAATTCTACTATCCCTAACCTGCCAAAAATATTGAAAGATACTGCAAAAAAAAAAAAAAAAAGAAGTAGGAATGTTTGTTTTGTTTTCTTTTTTTTATAACTTTCACAATTGTTTTTGGTTTTTTTGTCCAAAATGCAAGCCAGATTTTGGAAAAGCTTAGAAGGTATGTGATAGAAGATAGTTTGGAATAAATACAGCATATTTAGACTGTGTTCACACAGACAGGTATGATAAGAAAATGCTTCCTCATTTTCAGAAAGGTTAAACAACTAAATTTTATTGAATGCCAATGGCTAATCATATAAATGAGAAAGAACAGCCCAGATTTATTTTACTCTTAGGGCAATATGGCAAAATTTCTTTTGGACACATGGCTATGAAAACACATAATGGACAAAATAACTTCAGATTAAATAGATGCCAGTGCATTTCTTGAAGATTTTATTGTGTCTGGATTTTTTTTTTTCTGACAGACGCATGTTGAAAATTTGCACTGATGTCAATAGCTCAGGGAAGCAGCTATCTCTGGAGGCAGTCATATATCAGCTCATACTTGGGCTGTCCCTATTAAAGGCTAGGTTTTTGCAGTGTTTAATGACAAAAGAAAGGTCACACAAACATAAATATGAATAAAAAATAATAAGAATAGGTTTTGTAGGCACAGACTTTTTGTATTGAGTAACATTTAAACAAAGGCAGCACCACCTCATTTAGTACCTCTGGTGAAAGGTTGTGAAGAACTGTTTCCCCTTTTCTGGGTTGCATTTCCTTCACAGACATTTGAAATTTTGGATTTATCTGTAACATTTTAGGTGAAGTAAACTTGTCTGAACAGCTTGTTTTCTGGGAATACTGTACTACAGATTCTACATAACAATCTCCTCTTTCTAATGTGAGATCACACAGGAGTTGTGTTGAAAGGCTGAATATGAGGTTTATTAATTTGTCTTTATCAAAATAATGACTGAAATATAATCCATCATTAAATTTCACTATTGAATGCTAGATGTAAAAGGGTTTTAACTGGGGAACAGTATAAAACACCCACAAGTAAGGACTGTCTGGTCTGGTCTTAATCTGGTAAAGTGTATCCAATAATTTATCTGGTATGAGATTAAATCTCTGTGAGCAGAATCAGTATTGCAACACTTGGTGATTATTTGCAAGGAGCTGGGGTAATCATAATATTTACATAAGATTTTTGGTTGCTCTCTGAACATTAAAATTCTTGCACAGGCTTTATTTTATCCTCTTCATGAGAATCCCACCCCACCTGGAACTTCTAGTCTGTCTGTCTCAGAAAAGCAAATACTTAAAGATTTTTGAAGATGCCCTATTTGTGCTCTGGATTGCCTTTCTTGTGCATCCACAATCTTTTACATGATGACTGAGAGGAAAAGTGTTCCAAGACATCTTTACAAATACCAAATCTGAGCACATTTGAGCAAACTGAGATTCCCAGCGTGCTCTTTCTGATAGCAGAGACAGCATGAAAGACCAAGCGTGATGTAGATCTTTCTAAGATGCATAAACACTGGGATATGAAACTTGCTAAGTTATTGAAAACTTGATTAGGTGATTGGGATAGGGGTTGGTTACATGTAATTAAAGGGAAGAAACTTAAAAGAATTTTGTGATATTTAGTTGTAATAAATACATTCTGTATCACTTAATAAATTTCATCAAATGTCTGTGATTCTGAGTATAGATCACTGGATTAAGGTTGACAGCAATAAGGAATATTCATTGTTTTGTTGAAAAATGTGTCTGATATAGGGGAAAAGGTGCACCAGGCAGCTTTAAAGTAAAGAAATGGGATTCTTTGTAGAAAGCAGACATATTTTCTTAGGGTTTTTTATTGGCAATTAATGTAATTTATATTTTAATTTTCTTTTTTTTCTGTTTGATTTTCACAGTAATGTTAATTGTGAAAATAATTCCTTCCTCTATAGATTGGCAGACAGTATAACAGAGGTAGGATCTAGAAAGACTCTTGGAATGCAGGAAGTGCCACTCGCCTCATCTATGAATATGTTGATGGTGCCCAGAAAGAATAAATGAGAAAAAAAGGAGCTAATTGCACTTGCTGGTCATAGCAGCCAGATGGCCAGATGTTTGAGGCACTGTTTGCTGTGGACAGTTTATTTGAGTCAGTGATGTGCTATGCTAGATCTGGGTAGGATTCCAGAGTCTTATTTCCATAGGGAAAAAGGATCTCTGATCCTATCTCTTCTGTGTGTGCCAGGGTCCAGTAGAGGCAGAGCTGTGCCTGGGCATTGATGTGGTCTGGTACCCTAAGCAAAAATGGTCAAGAAATAATGATTTTGAGCGGTAATTTAACAGAAACATGATGGAGGCATGCCCACAATATCAAGAGACCCCTGAGCTAAGAAAGACTTCCCTGTGAGAAAGTGGATCTGTTCTGCTTCCCATCTGATAATGTTTGAATGGTAAGTGTCCCCAAACTTAGCTCCTGGGCTTAAAAGCACAGTTTATTTAATGTGGAAACAGTGCCAGCAAATCTTACTGTTTTCAGCTATGCTTGGGCTCCTTCACAATTTATGTCTTTTCTGTGCAGAGCCAGGGCTGGATCCAGCTGCTCCATGGACAAGCCATTGTACGGCTGGCAGCAAAGCCACACTGGAGTGTGCTGGTTCTCCCAGCAGGCTGTGTGTTTCTCTGTTTCAGTAAGTGTAAGATCTTTAAATATTTACTTGGCTTTTGTTTTGCTAATAGAAAATGGTGAAGCAGTTTGTTTCAAAGAGGCAAAGAATGCATACAGATGTTTGCCAGATCTTTATGCTTCAGAAATAGTCAGGCTATAGAGACCTTGATATCCTTGACTCCACTAACTGGAAAGTGCTTCAGCTTTTTAGTCTTTGTTCATTATATTAATGTCAAGTGTGTCTTCAGTAATCACATTACTATGTGGCAGATGGGGGAATTCGGACATATGGAGTTCAACAATTACTGTGAAGAAAAAAGAAGAGTTTCCCTGGTGCAGATGTGATCAAAGACTAAAAAGTACCACAACACATGCAGAACGACTATGTTCTGTATTTATGGCTGAGTTAGTCTTGGCAAATAGAAAATAATACCTTACTGGGAGCAGACCAAGTCCTGGGCTCAGATTCATTGGTATGCTCTGGCTGCTCAGGGCTCCATCAGAGAGTACAGCTGGTTTATGTTGTCAGAGCAACAGGACAGTCAGGAGTTGCAAGAGAAACTGGGCCAGCTTGGGGGTTTCTATGATTATCATTTTTTAAAGTAAAATAAAGAAAAGCAAACATTTTTCAAGCATCACAAAGCCGATATTAGCTCTGTAGTTAATTTGATATGACAGTCTGACTGTTCAGAGACTGCTACAGTTACTTAAAACCAACTATTCTTTAAAAGAATTGCTGCAGTTAAGTGTCCAGCCACTAGCCATGTGCAGGAATGTCCTTCACCATTTCTCTGCAAGCAACCAGGAGTCTGATGTAGAGCCAGGATTTTCATCCTGGATTTGGTTAGCCATTTTCAGGCCACAATTCCTGCCCTTTCTCTGCTGTGTGAGTAAGTTCCCCTGGCATGAGGCAATTCAAATACCAAAGTACTGTGCCAGTCCCTGAAATTCTGATGTAATGGGTACTGAAAATGAGGCTGGGAAAGGATTTGCTGCTTTGTAAGTACTGATCTCTGTGACGCATTGAGGCAAAGGTTCACCTCAGTCACAGCTTCAGTCTCCTGCACCCTTTCCACTTCAAAGGTAATTTGTGATTATTTGTGGCTATTTACAACTGATTATATTAATGAAAGCTTGTGGCAATATTATTGTTATTGTTGTTGCCTTAGGTTTTCACGTCAGAAATCTCTATTACCTCACCTGCCAGTAGAGAGTCTTGTGTGCTTGCTTCAGTTTGCTCCAATTCAAATGACTTCACTTGCAGACATGCTGAGTTTTGACTGCTTAAAGCAACCTAAGTAATTCTGACAAAAACAAATTATGGACTGATTGCCTCGGAGAGGTTGGTCAGCAGATGTGACTGAGAAGTGTCTTCCAGCTGAGGTCAGTCAGTAGCTTTAGCATCTTTAGTCAGCATATGAGCCAGAGGACTGTGTGTGTGCGCACTGGCTCATCAAGCCTTCTGGTGATCTGCCCTGTGCCAGCTGCTGGCCTCTGCTAGGGATTCAAAGCCCTACTGAAACAGAAATAAAGGCAGACAATCTGGTTTCGATCATCATGCAAAAATCTTCCTGCAATTCTTTTGTAAATTGTCATCTCTTTGAATAGTAACTTATCTCCATGCAGGGAAGAGCAACAAAGACAATATTGCCAAATTTTGCAGAAAAAATACCATGGATACCATTAAACTGTATTAGGTCGAGGTGAGCAGAAGAGCCGAAAACTGCTGTAAAGCAAATCCCCTGAACAAAAATTTTAGATGACAGTATTACTCAGAGAAGTATTGTCTCTTCTGTGTCAGATACCTGAGTAATAGGAAAGATTTTATGATTTTTTTTTCCAGTTTGTTGGATCCTTTTGTTTGGTTCTTAGATTTACAGGAAGTTCATGCTTAAGAGCCCCACTTTCTCTATGCCTGAAAGGTTCAAAGGCCCAATTTTATGATGTACTCAGTACCATCTTGGTTAGCTAAGTCCTACCATGGACATTTAGGAAGTAGTTGCACTCTTAAACCGGCCCTGTAAAACTGGAAAATAGAGAAAATCTGGTTGTGTCATAGTTGACACTAGGACAACAAAGATACTGGTAAGGGTTGCTATTCTTATAGGCATGCAGACAAGAGTATGAAAACCCATGTTTTATTTTTTGTTTTATTCTTGCTGATTAGTGAAAACAGAGGGTGAGATGACCTAGTGATGCTTGAGATCAGATCAGTAATTGAGACAAATTCCAGACATGAAAGGACTGCCTGATGCTTAGAAGCCATTAAAGGCTGAAAATTACTCTCTGTGAGAGAGGGCTGCAATGAAACAGTTCTTTGGAAAATAAACAAAAACTTTAGAAATTGCTTTCAGAAATTCTGCTGTAAGGTTGATTGTGCAGCTGCTGGGTTTGTAAACACTTAAGTTGTCTGCCAACAGGCAGCAAAGGGCAACTGATCTTGCTTCTAATTCTGTGATGATCAGTGACTCATTAATTGGCTTTGTAAAATTAAAATCTGGTGCTTATTTTTACTAAGCAGAATGGAGTTACTGCTGATATTATTATATAATGTACGCAGCTAAACAAACATTACTTTTTGCGGTATACAATTTGTGAATTATTTTTTGGCATTTTATGACTCATTATCCTAATACCAGTGTATGCAGAAAGTCATGCCTAGGAGGGGTCCATTTGTTTTGGGTTTTGCTTTCTGGTTTCTTTCGTTTTCTCCATAGTTTCCATAGAGTGAGGACCTTACACTAAATCCTGATAAAAATGAGTTTTTTAGTGTGTCTGTTCTTTGATGCATTTCAAAGAAATATCAACAGGAACACTTTACTTGGGAAGAGCAGCTTATGAGATCTCCTGCAAAAGTGTTGCAGCTCTCAAGAGAGCTGATTAAATGGGAGGCATCACTCTCAGAAATAGAGAGAGCAGTTGATATACTGCAGGACCTAATGTTACAGGGCATTACTTCCTCTTTCCTGCTGCAGGTTTTTACTTAGTTCCCTTAGTAGCTCATGTAGCAAAAACACTTGCCAACTTATGCTAGGTTCTACTGAACCGGGAGACCTAGGAATTAGTCTTTGTTGGCTGAAAACAGGGCTGGTAAGCTGTGATGGCCAAGCTGACCATCAGGTTGGTGGCCACTGGGCTTCCACGCTGTCAGGAATAGCGTTGTGCCTGTCTGTGGAGCCTGGGATGCTGCAGCAAGCTACACTCTTGTGCTTTGTCTCCTGATGGATGTTACCTGGGGATGAGCTGGGGCAGCAGCTTCAGTCAGTGCATGCACTGGCTGCCTCTTTGCTGCCACATAACAGGTGAACCTCACTGCTCACCTTATAGTGTGTTCATTTTTATTTCTCTGGAAGTAACTTTCTTCTGGAATCAGGAGAGACAGCACTAATAATAAAACATTTTTCCTTTATCCTTCCCCCTTCTCATTCACTTGTTTTGGCTTCTTCTTTGAAGTGTTACAGTTTGTCCAGGGCCTCTTTGTAACTTAGGGATAGCATTATGTAGAGATCTGCTTAGCCTCTTATTTTCCTAACAATCAAAAATCTTCAAGACTTCCTGACACTCAATCCAAATCTCCATCATAATTACAGCGACTTCCAAAACTATTAGTTCTCCTGCTGTATTATGTCAGGTTATAGTGATATAAAGAGTGTAGACATCTTTTTGCACAGGAGTTTTATGACCTGTAGAAGGTACAGGAACTAAAATAAAATCTTCATTATCTGCCTCCTTTCTAGCAGAACTCTAAAAGACATTGTCAAGGCGGGATTCCTTGGGAGATGTGCCATGATAAATTTTACCAAAGTGCAAATTCAGTTCATTTCTCAGCATTTCAGTGCTTCGGAGTGGAGCACAGATCCACACCTTGTGTTCCACAACATAGGGAAGGGCAGATAAAAACCCTAAGCCATTTGGCTGAGGGGTCAACCAGATCAGTTTTCCTGGTTGACACTCGACATCAGCTTATCATTCTATTTCAATGAATAGTACTAATACCTTCCTAAAATAATTTATAATTAACCTTAAAACTTCATCCAAGAGCAGAAAGCAATGTAAATAGGTATTTGAGATTCTTTCTTGCTGTGAAACTGCAGTGTTATAGAAACAAGCAAATTGTGCAGCACAGCCAGCTGCTGGTAACCATGTGCAGCTTGTGCTATTGGCACCTGGAAATTGTCTAAACCAACAGCTGCCTAGCAGGGCAAAATGGTCATACATGTGGATTCAAATACCCCAAACTGATCCTACTTAATTATATACTTCAGAGGCTAGGGATGTTTATGGATATGAATTAAATATCATACCATAAATGGAAATATCATGTAATATTGTAATACTACCTCTGAAGCTTGTGTGGACTGGTTGACATGTTTTCCTTCTTTGTAGTTTATGTAATTGGCTGGTTTTTATTCAGATGGCATGATGATTGACAGATATAGTGAATGTAGCCAAAATACTTGCACAGTTATTTGATTACAATGAATTCTGTTCATCCACCTTCACTTTAATTTTGGGTTTGTTTCTCACAAACGTTTAGCTTCTGCAGTTTCTAGAGAAAATGTTTCCAGATAATGGATTTCAAAGCAATTTTCCTGAAAGTGCCCAGCACTTTTCTCCCTGGATATCCACACAGCACCTGCACACCTTGCTCAGGGCCAATGTCAGGGAGGAAGAGGGAGCCCCATGCACGAAAAAGAGACCCAGGAGCCTGAATGGATAATCAGCCTGGCACTGTAATATAATGTCCATTTACTGTGGGAAAGAAATGCAATAGGTCTCTCTAGTCTGTAAAGCAAAGAGAAAGAGGATGTAATTGTACAACAGTGACTTTACTGTCCCTAAACCTGTGCAGCTGGGTAAAGTTCCAGATGTGATCAATCCATACTGTAAAGATCTAAAAGATAACCAAATGAAAATATTTTTGATGCTGTCACATTGTGAGTGGAGGAAAGAGCCAAACCAAGGAGTACTTTCATGCATTCATCGTGCATTATTACTCACCTCTTGTTTTGCTTGCAGGAATTCAGTCAGTTATCTCTGCTTGTAAGCATATTTCCACAGTTTTTAAGTTAAGCCTAAAGAAATCCAAAATGTTTTTAAGGATAAATTCATTTAAAAAAATAAATGATAAAAAAGTGTGATAGAGATATTACTACATATTTCTATTTATTTTCTGGTTTTCATCTGTGCTTTGACAAGCAGAGCTGACATTTAAAAGCAGCAATGGCCAATCCCATTTCCTTGAAAATCAATCCTCCAAGTCCTGTTGCAGTAACATGAATTCAGGAGAGGGTTTTAATTTCTGTAAACCCCAGAAGGACTTCTATGTTTAATTTAAATGGATAAATGGCAGGATTTAAAGTTTTTATTGCTTTTAGTACACCAGGTTCTGATTAGACATTATAAATTGTCTCTAAAACCATGGTTAGATGTTTGCACATAAATTTAAGTATGCTTCAATTTTCTCCTTGGAGTTGTTTATCATTTTCCTTTCAAATTCCCTGCTGAAGTAAATTTTTACTTCATACAGAGAGAATGATTGAAAGCATACATTGCACATTTTATTTTATATATTTTAAGAGGAAGAAAGCCTAGTCATTCTTTCAATAGCTCAATGGTGGCACTTTTTCTTTCAAAAGTAGCTGGCAGCCATCCAGACACTAAATGGATGAGTCCTTTGGTGACAGTCTAGGGATGTCTTGGTCCATGAGTGCTTTAGGGAGTATCTGACTAAATAAATTCTTTTTCCAAAAGTGAAACGGGTAGTTTCCATTGCAAAAGTTTGTCAGACCTGTAGCAGACTCCTTATAAAGCCCAAGTCGCAGTAGATTGAAAAAAAATGAGGTTTAGACAGAACCAGAAAAACACACCAGGCTAATGGTTGCAGTGATGGTAGGTAAAGAAAGTTCTTTGACTTCAGGTCATCCTTAAACCTCACATGAACTCCCTGGGCCATCTCTGTGAATCATGCAATCATATCTTCTGAGATATTCTAGATGTACACCTGTAAGCAATCAGTAATTTTAGAATGTAGTGGAAATAATGAATTTAGAATGCCTAACAGCAAAGACTTGCATAATTTAAAAGAACTGCAAAATTCATACTTTTTCTCTTCCACTATTATATCTATTTCACCTGGTTTCATAAATTCTGCTGCTTGTCCAGAGGCCAAAAAACATTAAAATTCCAGGTTCACTGCACGTAGGACAATGTATATGCACACAGTCACAGTTATGTATGAGGATGTAAGCCCATTCTTATACTGTCTGATAGCCATAAAAGTTAATTATCTTTTTCTTACACCTTTTTATTTTGAGACTCTTTTAAACCAATTTATGTAAGCCATCTGGAAATCAAGTATGCTCAATTATTTAGCTCCATGCTTTAAATCTGTTTTAGTCTGGATGCATTTATTAATCACTCTTAATCCCTATGAAACGCTTGACAGTCTCAGCAAACAATGATGTATTGTGGATATAATTGAAGCTGAAATAAAAACATTGTTTTCTTTTGTAACAATTATACCATGGGATGACTAAATGTTGACCTAATAACTAAGGGAAGACTGCTATTGTTTTATATCAAAATGGTGCTGAAATTGTTTTGCTGTAGCTGTGCTCTTCATTGCCACAGTCATACCTGCCTTCTTCTCTGTCTTACCGTCCAGTTACTAGGTAATGGTTTCAATAACCAGAGAAATAGATTATCTTCATGCTACACCACTCTTTAGCTCTTACTGAGGAAACAATGAAATAGGACAATATTACAGCATAGCAGTATTTGTATCCTACCAGTAGTTCAGTGGAACTGTTCTTACTTTCTTGGCTCCTGTTTCACCACAAGGCCAAGAAAGCTGTTGTGTTTTTATTTCTAATTGCAAGTCTCTCCTCTACTTACCTTCTCCCTGTGATGTCCATGGAATTTTATAAGTGCTCCCAAACAAGAGCAATATTTAGAGAGTTTATTTATTTAAAAAAATTCCTTCTCTCCTTTTCAACCCTGCCACCACTCTTGATGCAGCTGATCTGGGCTGGGGCTCTTACCAGGGTACCAGGTTTAGCTACAGAACTGAGACACAAGTTAAAGGAGAGGTACTGCACATGTGGAATAATTTTTACTACCTTGGTACTCTTGTTGCAATGACTTTGTATCATTTTCCTCAGGCAGAGCAAGAGATATCTGTGGAAGCTGTTGTTTTTGTGAGGCAATTTACAATTTTTTGGGAGGGAGGAAATTCTTTAAGTTTAAACTTTCTATCATTGGATTTCAGTAACATATGGTGAGGAAAAAAATATTGCAATTCTTATTATGCTGAGCTATGGTTAATCTTGGCTCTGCTCAGCTTGCTTTATTTCAAAATCAACTGGAAAATGGTATTAAGGAAAAGAAATTTAAATATAATGAATATGTACATATAAAAATATCGCAACCTGAGACATGCAGTCAGAAAAAATCGCTGGTATACAAAATACTCACTTATATACTGACACTGATACCAAAACACATAAAACATGGGCTGCAACATGAAACCTTTCAACTGAGCCTTTCTTCGATGTCCCAGCTCCTTCCAAAGAGCACCTTTGCTTTTTTACAATAGGAAAGCAATCCTGTTCAAACAAAGCATCTTCCAGCCATGGAGTCTGTAAAACCACTTGATTTTCTGTCTCACTGACACCTCTTCACTTCTTCAAGTTGCATGGCTTTATCTGGAGGAGAAGGGTGAGAAGAAAGGGCTACACTGTCCAAGAGGAAAGGTGGGAGATGGTAAATCAGCATAATTCAATAAAGTAGGGAAGAAAACTGAAGTGGACTTCTGTTTCTCTTGTAAATTCTCTTACAGAATGAGAAACTACAAAAAAGTCAAGCTCTTGGTAATGCTCTCTGGCATGCATTACAGAAACCTGTCTTATTTTTGAGGTATGATATGTATTCAGGGAGCACATGGAAAGTCTTTTCCTATTACTATTCAACTTTTTTCCCCCCAGCTTCCCTACTGTATCTCACAAGTAGATTCTTGAAATTAATTCGCTCAGCTTTCCCTGAAATCAAGAGAACAGCACGGTATTGATTTCATGCTAATAATTTCTCTGACTTGCAGAAGGAGAGAGCTAATTTATTTGCAGAGAGAGACATATCCTTAAAGCTGTTTTGATTACATACAATGTGGATAAAATACTATGTTTGTGGCAAGAAAAATTTCTATAAATATTTTGGTGAAAGTACGTGGTAAGGAAGGTATTTCTTATGATGTTTAAAATAATTGTAATCTTATAAGGAAGACTAATGATCTCTTGAATGAGACAATTTACATGCATTGTTAAATTACAATGTACAGTATCAGCAAATTTGATGACACAGGACAAAATTTGCTCTAGGATGTATTGTTATCTACTATAAATTGCCATCAGGATGGACTGGTCCTTTTTTATTGACATAATTATGCTTTAGTCAAAGCTGCATTTTCTCCCTCTTAATATGGGGTTGATGCCTAATGAAATTAAAGTGTGGTGTGCTCCCTTATGCTTGGGACTTTGTGCTGTGTTTAGCTGTAGTTTCCTGGAGTAAAATGAGCTTTTCTCAGCTGGGCAAAGGCACTGCTACTGGGATTCATTGTAACCTGAATTTTGCACACAGAAGTAACTCACCAAGATCAGACAAACTAGTTTAGTGTCTGTGCCTTTACCCCCATGTTAAGGCAGACTCTTAGGGTCTATCTCAGCCATAGCTTGCTTACCCATGCAGTCCACACTTCCCTGTGTCTCTTGGGGAGTGGGAAAATGGTACAGCTATGCAGTGTGAGTTTTTTTGTCCCCGATTGTATGAGTTTTTCCAATTGTGGAGTATTTTGAGCCACATCTGTGAAGAGAATGTGGCCATGGATGCTGTGGACTCTCTCTGCACACCAAGGCATTGGGCGCCAGGCTCTGAGCCTCTGCCTCAGGCAGTACCCTCTGCCTTGTGCCTCCAAAGAGCTCCTCACACAGCACTCAAAAATGTGCAAGCATAAATAACAGTTTTAGATTAAAATGTTTGCATCTGCATTAAAAATAGCATCTATTTGGCTCAAATCAGAAAGGTCTTTCCTAACTCAGAGAGGATTGGGGTATGGTTAATGCCATGTGACAGTCAGCAATACAACAGAGGTACAATGAGAGTTGCTAGATCTGCACTTGGAAAAATGGTGAGTCGAAAATGTTTTCTTATTCTCCTTGAAAGAGCAAAAACATAATGAATTTTCTGTTGCCTGTTGATAGACTAATTTTCACAACCTGCTGACTGTTTTCCTTCTGCATTTTTTGGTCTCACTATTATGTCTGCCTCCATTTGAAGGTGCCATGTTTGGGGGTGGGCCTGTGCCCTGAGTGCAACCATCCATACTGGCGTGTTCTCAACACCCAGCACAAGGCAGAATAAATAATTGGCAGAACTAACTTTATGATATACACCAAGAAATGCAGATGCTCTGTGTTGATTTCTGAGGACTCACTAAAGGATCCAACCAGGCTTTCCAAATTCTACCTTAAGCCTCAGATTGCAAGCCAAACTCAGCTTTTGAAGAAGTGTGTTTATTTGTACACTTTCCAAGTCAAACAACCCACCCCAACTTTCATGGCTGATAGCAGATGTTGTACCTTTCTAACATGTGCTCCAATACTTCAGAAAAAATAGAATTCGTGAAATTCTGCCATGTGAGGTCAGGCATTATGAAATCCAGTGGGGATGGAAGTGAAAGGAATTATACAACTTTGATTATGGAGCCTGCTGTCTGTGGTGTGAGGCAGCATCAGGGCAGCATAATCCTTTGAGAGAAAAAATTCTGTTTAGGCTGGTATCAGAAATCAGGTGAAGATGGATGCTGCTTCCACCTGCTAAAAATTTTTCAGATTGGACAAACATAATTTCAAATGACAGCGCATGTTATAGCTGTCAAAAGAATATTTAAAATTATGAATTATACCATATAAACTAACATGAAATTATACATATGTTATCCTGGTTATCTTTAAATGAGCCATCACTAACCATGCAGACATGTGCTTCTGCATTAGATGACTTGTTCCATGAAACAGAGGGAAATGCTCCATTTCACAAATCACAGCATCACTGGTATATAATTTCTCTTTCTAATGCCTTATGTGAAAACTCCTATTCTGATTTTTCTAGTCTACCTAAGTCAGATTTGGTTTTCTGGGGTGTGAAGTAAGCTAATGTTCACATGCTGGTTTTATGCCTTCAAATTTAATTTTCTGAGATTTTACAGATTTATTTTGTGGTGTTACTATATTGGTGTCAGAAATACATAGGTATTAAATTGAGGTTTCACAAAATCTCCAGGAATGCATGCTAGATGGATTTCAAATCAATCTGTTTCCTCCTTTATCCTCTTTATTAGTTTTTTATATCCTCCGTTTTGGCTTCAATTCAGGGAAGCACTCAAGCAAGTACTTAGCTTTAAGAATGTGCTTAAATTCAGCTTTTTTTTTGCTTTTTTTTTTTTCTTTTATTAAGTGGAAATGCAGGCTAATGCTAAGTGCTTTTCAAAGCAAGAAATGTTGCCATTTTTCCATAGGGTGTCCCCTGTCTGTAATTCATGTGCTGGCTTGCCACTTGTTTTCTGTATTTCATGTAGAAGTACAGAAATCTTAATTTAAAGGGGATTGGATGAATTCAAACCTGTATTCCTATCTTTATTTTAAATAAATTTATTCCCTTTACAGGATTACAAGCCAGTTAAAAATTATGAGTAGAGCCCAACCAAGCTCTACCTTTAAAAATGGTTTACTATGCAGTTCTAACAGTGACACTTTCACAAGGGATATTGTCTTTCTGGGAGTAACTGATCATCCCTGAATCTCACAAAATTGGACAATTTTTGTATTATTCAAGTTGGTTCACATAAAATTTGCATGAGAAAGTTGAATGTAGGCTGCTTATTTTCTTCATCACAGCTAACAGGTAAGATGGGAGGAAAAAGCCTCAGAATCAGATGTGGAATATTTAATAATCTGAATTCTTGCTGTCTTGCTGTCTCTGGAACCCTATCTTAAACACAGTTTTAAGCCTTCAGTTAGGGGAATTATCTATCTTCAAAGGGTTCATAATTGAGAAATCTTGCTATGGGAAATAAGATTTTTTTCCCCTTTTTCAACAGCCTAACTACTGAAAACAGGGAAGGGAAGCAGTCATTTAATTCTTTTCACTCAATAATTTATGGTGATAAACAGAGCATTTATATTTTCTATATTAAAAATATTATTCAGAACTTTAGATCCTTTTCATTTCTTTAATCAATTGTGATAGGACTTATTTGGAAGGCTTGAAAAGTTAGACTTTTTAGAAATTATTTTGCTGCTGTATTTGATATCTTCAGTCTTGGCCTATCTGTTCTTAAAATGCTAGTTATGCAGATGATTATTTCATTGAACAAAAATTCTGTTAGTATTTGGAGGTGGTTGTAGAGGTGAGACACAAATATTGAGAAGAAACCATATTGACAAAATAAAATAACTTGTAAGCACCAAACATTAGCACCTTGAAAATAAGTTGTAAGAACAAAACAAACAGTATGATTTTATAAGTATTTAGTTTATGAAGAGCTGCACTTGCATGGATGGTTTTCATTTAAGGGCTGATTGGTTTGTTACCTGACCTTTTCAGATTTCCTTTAGTGGGGCATCAGAAATGGGAGTTTGGGGTGTGGAATCACTCATAGTTCCTGAAGATGATGGAAAAGCATATGCAAAGACTGATAAATGGACTGCACAGCACATTTTTGTGGGTGATAAACAAGCAGAAAAAAATCCTTTCCCACATCTTCCTAAATAAATCACGATTATTAAAAAACCTTAAAAATACAGAATATTACAGACTTAAAAAAAAAAAAAAAGAGCAGAAAGCAATTTACAGATGTAAAGTACAATTTCTGACTAACTGTGCTGGTTTGACTGGAAAATGGGAATTCTGGGATGCTGTAGTCAAACCAATGGGTGCTCAGATTTTAATATTGGCACCTGATGTAGCCACTGAGGTTTGGACACGCCTCTGAGAACACACAGAGGTTAAAAACAAGAGCTGCTGCCCTGGGAAGCTCTCTTGGAACTTCAAGGGAAAGAGGTCGGATCTCACTCCCCCTTCAGCAGCTGCTGCTGGGTGGGGTAGAGGCAGCCTGCGGTAGGCCTGGGCCTGGACAGAGATGGGAGGTGGAGAGGCCCTTGAGGATGGAAGGGTGGAGGAGCACCAAGAGACATCGGGCACACCCCCTCCCCTCCCAGTGGAAAGAGAGAGAGAGAGGGAGAGCTGGTGTCTGAATTTGAGGCCCAGGAGGAGAAGTGGGGGGGGGGGTGTGCACCGAGGAGGTGCCCGGCAGGGAAGCGTGGGAGTTCTGGGACAGGCAGAGACTGAATTTTTTAACCCTTTTCTTGCATGATTGAAATCTTGCAAATGCTGATCCTCCTGGAGCTGAAAGAGAAGAGAGATAAGTGATGAGATAAGAAGGGATGGGCCACAAGGGAAGTGCAGAAGACTCTTGAGTAGGGGGAGAGATGATGGAGTGGCTTTTTGACTGGACTTTCCTTGTGTGGCCATAGACGGAACCATTTTTTTCCTGTGACACAGAGACTGCATTTAGGGGGAGGCAGTGCCTCAGAACCAGGAGGGTTCAGTGTGGGTACCCCTCGGCCCCAGGGGGTGCAAAAATTTGGGGGAGACTGCACCTTTTTTTGGAGTGAGACAGGCATCCTTGAAAGACAACCCTAGAAGCAGCTCTGGTCCATGCACAGTGGTGAGAGCACTGAGCATGGAAGGAAGGTGTCATGATGGCAAAAGGATTTTCCAGGCGGTGCTGAGTGATGTGGAAGCACACAAGGTTTCAGCGTGTTTCCAAGGGAAGCCTATGGTGCAAGAAGGACTCCTCTCCTCTTGATGAACTGAAGATTGAATATTCTAAAGGGGGGTGCTGGACTGAGACTTGGTGATTTGGGGGAATGTATTGCATCGGGAAATTTGGTGGCGGGGGGAGGAGGACAATGCTTTTGTAAGGTTTTCATTTTCCTTGTGTTTTTTTTTTCTTCTTCTTTTCTTGTAGTTTAGTTAATAAAGTTTTCTTTATCTCTAAACAGGAGCCTGCTTTGCTTATTCCTGGTCACATCTCACAGCAGACACCAGGGAGAGGGTAGTCTCATGGGGGCACAGGCATTGTGCCAGGGTCAAACCATGACACTAAATTTCCAAACAGGGACTGTTACTTCTTTTTTTTGCCTTTTTTTTTTTTTTGGCTTTTTTTTTAAACTCATGAGAGCTACAATTTTATATATATGTAGTCCTGCATTTGATTGATTATTGGAAGATTATTAATAGCAATTAAGAATTTTCTGCAGATCTGCACAGATGCTTTTTTCAGTGCAGTTTTGAGTGGGTGACAGAGCTAAGTTGGTTGTATTCTTGCAGATGATTGTTGAAAGCAATTCTGCAGTTTGGTTGCATGTCCCTGTGAGCAGGGATATACTCATTGCTCTCCTTCTATACAGTCAAAGCATCTCTGGCTACACAGAAATTAACAAAGACATTGTCATCCAGCCTCATTCTGCTCTTATTTAGACTCCAATTAACCTTCATGTAGCCATAGGAGAGGGATAATTGTTTCTACATGGCAATTCCTGTAGCCTGCTCTGGGGGCTATCTTGAGACAAATTGCTGTCTCTCACTCATAGCTGAATATGCTCCTGATTATTGCAGCAGATGTTAGACTAGATGACATTTGAAGACCCTTTCCAACTCAAATTATTCTATGCTTCTATAATTAGTAAATGTAAACATACAGCTTTCAAGCATCTATGTTTATGGAAGAAAAATTGTACTGTTTAGGTACATCTACTCACAGAAGAGAGTAATTATTTCCCTGTTTTGGGGAATAACTTGTATTCTGAGTAATTTTTGTAATTAACACGAAACACAATCCCCAATGACTGATTTACTTCATCACACCACTGAGGGCTGTCTTTAACAGTTCTGCCTTCTCTTCTGCTCCTCATTAGAGGATGCAGTGGTACAGCAAACAGGATTTGTTTGTTTTATTTCTAAGGCCTGGGTAGTTTGTTTGAAGATCACTCTAGTGTAAACGTTTTCAAGCAATCAATTGTGTATGGATCTCTTACCCTTCAGGCAGAACTTGTGAAGATAATAGTATGTATGTATACATATTGTAAATATATTTCCATTGCAAACATGGATGATAACTTTAAAAGGACCACCCTTGTTCCAACTACTCATGGATATAGAACTGAAGTGCTGTGCAAGGAAAAGCAATGTAAGACTCAAAAAAAGATGTTGAAGTAAAAAAAAAATAGAGCTGAATAGGAAAACTGGCAGAAAATGAAGTAATAGAACAATACCTGAAGGCAGTTTTATCCACTTTTTCAGTTGATGAAGGATAGTATTATTCCCTATTAATATTGGCTCACACACCCTCCAACCATTGTGGAGGCAAAGGAATTGGTACTAATGAGCCTCAGAAATTGGTGTGAGAAATACTCCTTCAAGACTTAAAGGATGCATGGTGCTTGACTGAAATTATTCGTGTTTACTTCAGCCATATTGTGTCATGAACAATCACAACTCTTACAGCATCTGGCAGCAAATGCAGTGTTTGAATACTCTACAGAAGGTCACTTGGAGACATACATCCCTAAAGGCAGCTCCTGAAACATGTTTGTTTCTAGTTTCCAGAATGCAGAATGATCAATAGTCTGGCCCAAGGAGCCAAAAGGAGGAAGTTAAATCTTAAAGACAGAAAGCAAAGTGCATTACATGTCTTTCTTCCAAACAAACTTGATGTCCCACTGGCATGGAAAGGTATGCTTGCTTAATGCTACAGAAAATGATAATGTGCTTTCTGAAATGTGTTGTCTGTTATGTCTCATTCCAGGGAACCCAATGGTAAGTTCAACTTAACTCCAGTCAGAAACTGGAGAAAGAAATTGGGTTTCCTGACACTTACAGCTATTATTCCTTTCTTTCTGAATTATGACTTTTCTCTAATCACTTTTTTTCATATTATAGTAAGAATTTTAAAAACTACATTATAGATTTCAGAATTAATGCTTTAGGTTTTGCAAACTAAGACAAGTGTGGCTGAATAGGTCCTGTGGGGGTGGTCAGGAACACAAGGGACATGTGCAAAATGATTAATCATTGGGGGCCACAGTCAGCAGTGACAACACTGCCACAGAGAGTGACTTCTGCCTCGTTTGAGGTGGCAGAGAAAAATGAGAGGAACCAGAGAAGCATCTCTGTCTGACTAATTTACAAATCTGCTGTCCCGTGGAGGACATGAGAAGAAAGCAAATTGCAGCCAGCAAAAAGTTTCACAGAGGAAGAGATAGGAAAAAAAACAAACCACCTGAAACTATACACCACACTTGATTTGCTTTTTGTTTTGTTTTATGAAGCTCTCCATGATTCTATTGTCAATGTGCAAATGTGTTTCTACTTTGAAAGTCATCTTTATCTAAGGTTTCAGAAAAGTCATAATGAAGTCATTATTAAGCAGAAAAGTTTTAGAAGACTCTTAGAAGAGGAAAAAAATAGAATCATGGCTGCATGGAATTTTAGGCGACAATCTAGTTTGTCCTGACCGTAGGACAGGAATGTGTCTTCCTCAGAGGCAGTGCTTAAAGCTGGAGGAAGGCAATGGGAAAGTTTTCTTGGTCAAATTGCCCAAAGCTAGGAAATTGAAATGGTGGGTTTGGAAAGAAGGAATTGCTTAGCATTCACTGCTACAAAATACTTTAAACATGGTCACACTTCTAGAAATCACTATAAAATTCTTCATTTTTATTGTACAGAAATCACTTCCCTACAGCAATAGGAGGAAGAATAGGAAGAATAAGGAGGGACAAGAGAAATAATTTCTGGCTCAAAAGAATTAAAACTGTGTGGCTGGGGAGTGCCAGGCAAGTTCAGTGAAGGTGGGGCAGGGCAGCGCTCCACACCCACCCACTGGAGCCTCTGGTCCAGCTCCAAGTGGCTATGGAGCCTCTGGCACATCAAAAGCCCTACCTGTGGGCAGGACCAGAGCAGAGAAAAGGCTGTGAAATGGGTTTGCACCCTTGTGAAGTCCTACTGCCTCAGACATTATAGGAGCTGGGATTATGTTGGGATCCAAGATACTCTTGCTTGCTTACTTTCTTGCTTTCCAGAACTTCCCTTCCTGAAATTTCCCTTATTTCTACATTTTGCCAAGGAATACCATCATTTTTCAACCTCTGAGCTGTTATTCTCATGTTAATATCGTTTAGGTTACACAATGGAAGGGGTTTCTTGCAAAAATTACCCTGAGAACATATGAAGTTATTCTGCTCTGATCCTTTTTCATTTTTAATTTCTGTAATTCACTATCTGACTATCTATTAACAATATGGCACTACAAAAAGAAACATGGATGGCCAAAGTAAAATTAGGATGGCAGCTCTTTCTTGGTGAAACATAAATGAATATATTCCAGTGTCTTTATATTTGTGAACTATTGCATAAATCATAGAGACCATCAGTTTACAGATAGAGTAGCATAAAGCACCTTTTCTTTGCTGCACAAATTAATAATAGCCTATTTTAAAATGTCATCTATTTACACTATTAAAGACTTCTTAAATCTAAAATCAAATTATAGTAAAATCTGACAGGGGATGAAAAAATCCCATTTCCATAAAAATAAATAATTTCAACAAAGCCATCCAGGCAAAGAAAGAGACATACACAGCTTTCTATTACAATACCTCAGCACGGGCTACTTCTTGTATAGCTGAGATAATACTGGGATGTCTAGACTCTGTGAAGTATTTTTAAATAGATTTATTTTTACTGTATTTACTCAGCTAGATTGTAATTCAACAAAAAAACCCAGAAGCAAACCAGAGATGAGCCTAATGTTTTACTTGTCATTCCAAAGTGATTGGAGACTTTTTAGAGAAACACTCAAAAGAATGTATCTTCACAGAGCATTTATAACTACAACAGACTACATTGATACAACTCCTCCAAAGAAAATTGTTTCAAGTCTTACAGACAAATAAAGAAAGCTAAACAAAAGAAGGGTCCAAAAATCATTAAGTGAGTAAATGTTGCTATTTTTAAAAAAACTGAGAACAAAATAACTTTTTCGAATGTGCTCTATTGGTTGGGATGACCAAGACAGGGAAAGAAGAATTACTTTGATTTTCTTTTCTAAAAGGCAATTTGTACTCAAGGACAGGAGAGGGGCAAGGTTCTTACCTTCCATTTCTAAATGAGGCTTCACAGGAAAGAAGAGCAGAGGAGTTGTTCTTACCTTCCATTTCCAAATAGCAACATACTCGAAGAGAACAGAAGAAAGGGGCAAGGTTCTTACCTTCCATTTCTAAATGGCAATTAGTACTCCAGGACAGGAGAGGGCTAAGTGTCTTACCTTCGATTTCCCGATGTTGATTGGTACACAAGGACAGAAGGGGGGCAAAGTTCTTACCTTCCTTTTCCAAAGAGAAATTTGTAAGAGCATTGCCCCTCTCTTCCCTACTCTTCAAACATGAAGAGGCATTTGGGAATGGAAGGTAAGAACCTTGCCCCCCCCTTCGCCTGTAGTACAAATTACACTTTGGAAAAGGAAGGTAAGAACCTGGCCCTCCTCCTGTTTTTGAGTAAAATTCTCCATTTCAAAAAGGAAGCTAAGAACCTTGCTCCTCTCCTGTCCTGGAGTACATATTGGAATTTGGAAATGGAAGGTAAGAACATCTCCTCTGCTCTTCTTTCCTATAAAGCCTCATTTAGAAATGGAAGGTAAGAATCTTGCCCCTCCTTTCTCTTCAAGTTATGTCACCATTTGGAAAAGGAAGGTAAGAACATTGCCCCTCTTCTGTCCTTGAGTACATATTGCCGCTTAGAAATGGAAGGTAAGATCCTTGCTTCTCTTCTGTCCTTGAGTGCCAATTGCCAGTGGGAAAGGGAAGGCAAGATCTTTGCCCCTCTCTTCCTTTCTCCTCAAGCATGAAGAGCCATTTGAGAAGGGAAGCTAAGAACATTTACCCCTCTTCACATTTAGTAAAAATTTCTTATTGGAAAAGGAAGGTAAGAACCCTGCTTCTCTCCTGTCCTTGAGTACCAATTGCCACTGGGAATTCAAAGGTAAGACACTTAACCCTCACCTGTCCTTGAGTACAAATTGCCTTTTGGAAAAGGAAGGTAAGAACCTTGCTTCTCTCCCATCCTTGACTACCAATTGCCAGTGGGAAATGGAAAGTAAGAGCCTTGCCCCTCTCTTCCCTTCTCCTCAAAAATGAAGAGCCGTTCGGGAACAGAAGGTAAGAACCTTGCCACCCTCTTCACCTTTAATAAAAATTTCCTGTTGGAAGAGGAAGATAAGAGATCCTTACTGCCACCCTGTCCTTGAGTACCAGTCGCCATTTGGAAATGAGAAGTAAACACCTTGTCCCTCTCCTCCCTTCTCTTCAGGTATGTCTCCATTTGGAAACAGAGGATAAGAACCTTGTGCCTCTCCGGTCCTTGACTGCCAGTACTGCAAGGTTATTACCTTCCTTTTCTAAAAGGCAATTTATACTCAAGGACAGGAGAGGGGCAGGTTTTTTACCTTCCTTTTCCAAATGGTGACATACTTGATGAGAAGGAAGGAGACGGGCAAGATTCATACCTTCCATATCTACATGGGTCTTCACAGGAAAGAAGAGCAGAAGAGATGTTCTTACTTTCCATTTCCATGTAGCAACATACTTGAAGAGAACAGAAGAAAGGGGCAAGATTCTTACTTTCCATTTCTAAATGGCAATTTGTACTCCAGGACAAGAGAGGGGAAAGGTTCTCACCTTCCATTTTGAAATGGAGACATGAAGAGAAGGGAGGAGAGGGACAATGGTTGTTACATTCCATGTCAAAATAGTGACTGGTACTCAAGGACAGGAGAGCAGCAAGGATCTCACCTTCCTTTTCCAACAGGAAACTTTTACTAAAGGTGAAGTAGGGGACAAGGTTCTTACCTTCCATTCCCAAATGGCTCTTCAGTCTTGAAGACAAGGGAAGAGAGGGGCAAGGGTCTTACCTTCCATTTCCATATGGTGATTTGAAATGGAGGGGAAGAGAGGAGAGGGGCAAGGGTCTTACCTGGAATTTCCAAATGGTGATTTGAACCAGAGGAGAAGACAGGAGAGGGGCAAGGGTCTTACCATGCATTTCCAAATGTCTCGTCGTACTTGAAGGCAAGAGAGAAGAGGGGCAAGAGTCTTACCTACCTGGTCCAAATAGCAACGTGTACTCAAGGAATAGTGGTGGTCTGGTCTACTTCCTATATTGCCAAATGCTTTTCCACAATTTAGTAGAACTTAGATAGGGGCAAGGTCCTCACCTTCCATTCCCAAATGGCTGTTCATCACTGTGGAGAAAAGAAGAGAAGGGTAAGCTTCCCAACTTTCATTCCCAAAAGTCTCCTTTCAGTCAGAGAGAAGAGAAGAATGGGGCAAGGTTCTCACCTTCCGCTCCTAAGTGCCTCTTCACACCTGAAGAGAAGAGACAGGCAAGGTTCTCACCTTGCATTCCATAATGGCTCTTGAGAGTTGAGGACAGGAGAGGGGCGTGGTTCTCACCTTCCATTTCCAGATGGCACCTGGCAGCTGAGGACAGAAGCAGGGCAATGTTCTAAACATCCACTCCATAATGGCAAGGCAAGGCGAAACCAGGCACTACATCCCATTTCCAAATGGCTCTGAAAAGGAGAGAAAGAGAGGAGGAGCCTCTGCACACAGGAGAGAAGAGGAAGCCCTCCGTAAAGGAGAGGACAAGAGAAAAGATGGGAGTTCTTACCTTCCACTGCAAAAAGGCTCTTGATACTCAAGGAGACGGGCAAGGTTCTTACCTTCACTTTCAAAATGTCTCATCGTACCTCAAGGGAAAGGGAGGAAAGAGGCATGGGTCTCACCTTCCATTTCAAAATGTCAAGATGTACTTTAGGGGAAGAGAGGAGAGGGGCAAGGGTCTTACCTTGCATTTCCAAATGGTGATTTGAACTGGGGGAAAGAGAGGAGGAGGTAGAGCGTCTTACGTTCCATTTCCAAATGGTGATTTTAACCAGAGTGGAAGAGAGGACGGGGCAAAGGTTCTACCCTTCATTCAGAAACGGTGATTTGAACTGGAGGGGAAGAGAGGAGAGGTGAGAGGGTCTTACCTTCCATTTGCAAATAGTGATTTGAGCTGTAGGGGAATAGAGGAGAGGGGCAAGGTCTTACCTGCAATTTCCAAACGTCAAGACGTACTAAAGGGGAAGAGAGGAGAGGGGCAAGGGTCTTACCTTCCATTTCCAAATGTTTCGTCATAATCGACATGAAGAGAGGAGAGGGGCAAGGGTCTTACCTTCCATTTCAAAATGGGGATTTGAACTGGAGGGGAAGAGAGGAGGGGGGAGAGGGTCTTACCTTCCATTTCCAAATGGAGATTTGAATCAGAGTGGCAGAGAGGACAGGGGCCAGGGTCTTACCTTCCATTTCCAAATGTCAATACGTACTAGAGGGGAAGAGAGGATAGAGGCAAGGGTCTTACCCTCCATTTGCAAATGGAAATTTGAACTGGAGGGGAAGAGAGGAGAGGGGCAAGGGTCTTTACCTTTCCTTTCTACAGGTGATTCGAACTTGAGGGGAAGAGAGGAGAGGGATAAGGGCCTTACCTTCCATTTCCAAA
>JAHXMQ010012337.1:66560912-66584853 GCA_020466415.1 Ammodramus savannarum pratensis
GGGGCAGGATCACCTCCCTCGACCTGCTGGCAATGCTCTTCCCAATCCATCCCAAGACACCATTGGCCTTCTTGGCCACAAGGGCACTGCTGGTTCTTGGACAGCTTGCTGTCCACTAGGCCCCCCAGGTCCTTCTCCACAGAGCTGCTTTCCAGCAGCTCAGCCCCCAGCCTGTGCTGGCGCAGGGGCTTTTCCTCCCCAGGTGCAGGACCCTGCTCATGCCTTTGATAAATTTCAGTCAGTTCTTCTCTGCCCAGCTCCTCAGCTTGCCGAGGTCCTTCTGGAGGTCTGCACAGCCCTCTGGGGTACTGCCCCCTCCTCCTAACTCTTTGTTATCACCAAACCTGCTGAGGAGGCACATAATCTTGTGTAATACTGCAAACTGGCTCAGGGGAATCTTCTCCATATAATTCACCCTTTATATTTCTGGACTGATCTCACTCCACAGAAAAGCCTTTTTCACCAGCAAGGGCTTATTGGTAACAATTCCATTGGTCTATATCATACCTCAGGATATCAGCTTTCCTATAGTTTCTTTCAAAATGATGACAACTCTAAGGGGACAGAGACACATCTGAGTATATATATCATTGCAGCAGCCTTCTCCCTTTTTGCAAGCACTAATAAAAGTTTTAATCCTCTTCTTGTCTTTAGCACAGCTGTCTTTTCCCTTTACACATGGCTGTTGAAATAGATCCATAATTTACTGAAGTCCTGTCCTCAGGTTACTTTTGCATAAAACTTTCCATTGAATCCAGGTATTTACTGTTATGCAACTAGACACTGTTCTTCAATCTCATCTCCTGTCCCATGCCATTCATAGCCTATCTTTATCTATTCCAAAAAACTAATTATATGCATTGCCACAAAAGGATAAAACTTAGTTCTGTTTACTATTTTTTTAAGAAATTAGAGACATGAACTGAGGAAAGTGAATATCCTTGAGATCAGGCACAATGGCTCATTAATCTTGGGTGTAGAAGAACAAGGTATACTTCTGCGTGGATTTTCTATAATCCAGCTATGCAGATTTAATCTTTCCTTAAAAAGTCTAAGTAATGGGAAACAGCAAAACTGATTCAGAAATTATAAAAAATACATTTAAAGAGCATTAAAAAAATCCCACAAGGATATAGCTTAGTCATAAAGTAGAAAAATGTTATTTTCTCCTCTAAATTATTTTTAAAATTTTGATTGAATCTTTAGGATTATAAAAGTCGGTATAAGCACAATTGGCAAATAAATGTCAATCTCCTTCTTGAAAATTGTTTAAAAACATTAAGATTCAAGATATATTTAAAAAACCCAATAAAGCACAGTTATGTAAAAATGGTCAAAAAGAAGAAATACAAGGATTTCTATAGTTCCCTTTAATTGTATTTCTTGAAAAAATATATTTATTATTGGCTCTGAATTTTTTTTCTAAGGTATATTTGTCTTGGATGGACAGACGAAGAAGTCTACAAAATATCATGGACAACAGAGACTCTTGTTTATTTCTTTGAAACACAGGTCAAAACCATGTGTCAAAATTTAATAATATTAAACTTGGTTTTGATGCAAAATTAAGCACTACTTAATCTCCAAAATTTGTCTTATATTATTAAGAAAGTCAGTTTACTGCTGCTGACCAAAAAAAAATTTAGGCTCATATTTTTATTCTTTTGATATTATAACTACATATATGATGCATATGAGTAATAGCACAAAGCCACAAAAATAGAATGACATTTAAATTTCTAAGTAAACTATTACAGGTGTACAATATTTCAATGATAAAAGATAACATTTTTCCATAATGAAAGATAACAAGCATATGCTTCTTAAAAACTACTTGTTTGATTTCCTGAACAACAGGAAACACATAAACAAAATATAAACAGATTTTATCTTGTAACAGTTACATAATGGAAGTGTATGTGTGAAATAAATATATGGAAAACCAAATTTGTCCTGGAGAAATTCATTAAGATGACAACTGTGCTGAAAGTGAATCCTGATTCTAAAATCTTTTTTTTCATATAAGTTGATGCATTCACCTTGCCTTCTTCAGATACAAGGATGCAACACAATGAGTCATAAATGCTACAGTTACACATTTGATGTTTTCGTTTCACCCTATATTTTGTAGTAGCATTTTCTAACTCAGAGCGTCGACAAAGACTTTGACTAGAACTTTTCTGGGCCATTATCACAAGTAATGACAAATGTCACACATGTATTTACATATACTTCACCCTCAAAATCACTATAATTTTATTCAGGACATATGTTCTCTAGAAGCATAAAAAATAATAAAACCATAAAAATACACTATTAGTTCATGAAAGGGGTGTGTGTAAACCCAAATAATATTGACACTTAAGATCTGAAAGAGAGCAAGTTGCTAGCAGAATTTTATGGGAAAATAATATTTAATTTTCTAGTAGAAAGCAGGAAAAGTATACCAAAGCTTCAAGTGAGAATGAATTATTGAATAAGGCAAATACTTACCTGCATCTCAGGATTCAGAACTCTGCAAAAATTTTTTCTGACTGTACTTTCTCCTCTGCTACCTTCTTTTGTTTCCTCCTGTGTGAGAAATGTACCTGAGCTATCACTGGAAGGAAAAAGTCGAAATTAGAGCTACAAAGCACAGAATTATTTACTTGTTAGGGCTGTGGGTGAGTAGTTAAGCCATTGCTCCTCTGATTCATATTAAAGCACTTATGAAGTCACATTTCAGAGTGGTTCACAGTCTCACTTTGACAGGACTATGGGGAAACTTTGAGGCCTTATGTGGACTCAATGTGCCCTGGAGGCAAAGTCTTCCTAAAGCTTGAGCTGAAAGATTTGCAGAGGTGCTGCTTCACACATGATCTGGAGATCCTTGATATTTCAAAATCATATCTGAAAAGAAGTTCAAAGCAAACAAAGAACAGTGTTAAAACATGAATTATGTATTTCAGCTACTTCTAAGTTTCTCTTCTCTTCTCTTGCTTCTTCCATCTCCCAGCCCAGTCCAAACTCAGATTCAAATTCTCAGATTTCTGAAACATATTGGGACAGGTTATACTTCTGTCATCTCACATTTCTGACATACTCTTTCTGAAAATTGACTAAATTGATTGCTTAAATGTGCAATAACAGGAATGAGAATAAGAAGTTTCCATATGGACAAAATTTGAGACCAGAAGTCTTGCTAAGGATAAAGGTTTTCCTGGCTTTGGAAGAAAATTTGAATTAAAGAAGGGTGTGTGAATTTTACTGTGAGTGTGAATCCAGGCTAGAATGAAGCAAATTTACTCATGAGTAAGGATATCTGATATCATGAGTGCTCCTGAATAGCTGTTCTCTACCAAGTCTTACTCTGTATTCAAAAAAAAGTACTGTGAACATTTGACTTTCTAGAGGTCAAAGGCTTGTGGTCATTCAGGACTGAAAAGCTAACTTAAAATGAACTTTTTCATGCTTTATGTTAGTGCACCATTTAAAAATCATTCTGGCTTATTGCAGTTATTCCTAATTTAAACATGCGTACCAAAATTGCAATTACACTTTAAAATCCTAAATCCTAAGATGCCAATGTAGAACTGTAGAAATGAATGGCATTTTGGGGGTTGTTCATAGAAGCAGGTAAAATTTGCCCACTTCAAAGAAAATTTGCTTTTTCTGGATTTGGGCAAAACTGTGAAAAGAAAAGCTGTCCAGAGCAAGTGTTTTGTTTGCCCTTTTAAATATGTCCTATGTATAAAAACACATACCACGAGCATATATGTAAAATATATACACATCTACATATATGTAAAATATATTATTAGAAAAAAAAATTGTCTAAATTGTTGTGGACAGTAATCTTCTGTTTATATACAATATATACAATTTAGTTATGAGTATTCAGGTGCCTTTTTTCCTTGGTTGTGCCTTGTTGTGGAATATCCAAAGTTTTGTTAGATTTCTTCAGAGATGGTATATATATTTTAAAAATTAGTAAATATTTACCCACATCCTCAGTTTGAGTCTCTTTTTGTCTAAGAATTGATTGAAGCTTGTTGTTTTTGTTGTTGCTCTAGGCATTTGTCTCAAGCTTAGAAGGCAAATAAGGAAATGCCATGTAAGAGAAAAAACCTATGCAGAAATTGATGAATGACTAAGTAAATGGCAAGTGCTTGTTTCACCTCACTATTTGCATGCTCTATTTCAATTATTCTCTGAGTGGGACCATAGGACCAGTCTAAAGTATGGTAGCAAGACATCTTTTCCCAGCCCATCCCCAGGAAAGTTTCTCTGGAGAGGCCTTATCAAACACCATATGATGGCTTACTGCATTGCGACACTGGTTTATATTGTTTAGTAGAACAGTCTGAATTGTGTGATAAACCCTGCTTATTTGAATGAAAATGTGTAATACAGCCAAATGAGAAGTTTTGCATGATTGAAGAAAAGAAAGAAAGAAAAGCATACCAATAGGACAGGAAAATAGGTGTCTTGGAAAAGAATGTCTCAGAGAAAGTGATGTAGGGATTCACACTGGATAGATAACTCAGTTGGAAGTGACATTACAATGCAGGGCCAAAAAGGCCTAATTCAATCCCTAGATAAATACAAATAAAAAGATTTAATAGAAGGAAAGAAGGGATTTTGCTTCTGTACTGGGAAGTAATGTAGAGTTATTACCAACATTTTTAAAAACATGTTAAAAATCTGAAGAGGTATCAAAACAGATGTAGGAATGAGTTTAGGGGTTTAGGAAATCTCTTTTAGGAAGATATTTTGAGCTTATTTTGTTTGAACTTTCAAAAACAAGTCTGAGAAGTTAGTTGAATGATGGATATAAGGCTGTTTAAAGTGGAGAACTCTCTAATATATGACAGAGAGGAGGTGCAAGGATTAGTAGCTGCAGAACTAGCCCAGAGCAACTGAAATGTGTAGTTTTAAACAGTGAGTATGGTTAATCACTGGACAAATTGTGGAGTGGAGTAGATTTCCTATGGTCTTAAGGTCTTTCTATCCAGAAAGGGAGACTTTTGGCTAGAAGGAGTAAAGCAGCAGATGAACTGACCAAATTTGAGTCAACCTGACACCAGCTGGGAGCAGACCTTGCATAAGTCACAAGTGCATAAAGTTTCTTGCAGAAAGTAAGAGCAGAAAAGGAAATCACAGTCTGCAGCTCTGCTCTGGCCATTCTCACCTTACCCAAGCCCTACATGATATTCTGGGGTTAGGAAGCATGACAACAGCCTGGCGTAAGAAATGTGAAAGCGATCTGGGAGTAGTGTGGGTTTAGATACCTCCTTCTGCTGTAAATCTGTGGTTCCATGGGCAGGAAGAAAACACAAAACACCTCAAGAAATGCAGAGACAAGAGCCTTAAAGAAAGGGAGCGTGGGCAGTGTCAGCCCTCGGCAGTGCCTGCGCTCACAGCCCAGCAAGACTCCAGGACCCTGTTAGGTGCCAGCTTGTTTCTATGAGTCACTGTCACATGTGTGCTCATATATATGTATATACTCCCCCATTCACTAAAATAGCCACAAAGCCATTTATTATTCATGAAAAGTCCAGTTTCATTGCCTCTACCTTTAGTCTTTTTCTTTATCAACAAGTCAGTTTCAATTTTCATAAAAAGTAGTTTGTAAGGGGTCATTCTAAATATTTTTGCATGTGTATCCTAAACTAATTTTCCCTAAATATGCATTCAGATTCAACGACACAATTTCACTTAAATACGTAATCATTCTTGTTCATTTTTACCTTGCTAAATGGAAGAATTTCTGTTTAATCAAGCATTTTGTGGTGGGGTAGTTCTACTCAAAAAAGGGAAAATAAATATCCAAAACCTCTGATATAGTGGAGGCATTCCCTGCCTTCATTTTGGAAAGCAGAATATTTAAATAATTAATCCGAGACCTCTTGTATTTTGAGTAGATTTCTCATTCTAAATGGCAATCTACATTTGGATCATATTTTTTAATTTTCTCTGAATTTCTCTTAACTGATTTAAAAATGGATAGGAACATGTTTCTGGCAAACATAACTGTTTATATGAAGAAAGGGGAAGAGCCTCCTGGCTCTAGCTGGAAGATTCTTTCCCTTGAAAAAGTCATTAGAAATATAAAGAGATGTGACTCAAAATCCAGCATTTAAACTTTAGATGTAGATAGTGTTTTTCAAACAATTTTTCTAGTTGTTATTTCTTTTTCTTTTCCTGTGAGATCCTTATGAAATATATAGAGAGGAGGTCCCACATAATCTCAGATTTTATTCCTTAGAGAAATCTTCAGTGACAATAGGTTAAGGAAAATTGCTGTTAATGAGACAGGTACATGTCCTACAACTTAAGAACATGAATAATCCCCTCTTCTTTGACACTCAGATTATACCAGCTTGTTTTGGTATTGTTAAATCCTGAGAATATGTTCCCTAAATACATCTTCTCTGAAATATGTTTTACCACAAGCACTCATATATGTCATTATATAGTAGGTGCTTTCATGTCTTCATGATCTTACTGCAGCTTGGAAAATCCTGATAAGCACTCTGGGTTAACACTTTAGCTGTCTGTGTTGCTGAATCTTTGCTGCTATTTTCACTCATAATATCTAAATGCAAATGCAACCACTCCTGCTTTTAGGCTGAAAACTTATTTCACATCTGCCAATATACAGCTTTCAGAAGGTAACAACACGTTTTAATTTTTTCTCACTCCATTTAGACTTGAACTGAAAAACTGAAAGCAGATATCATGTATCCAATTACAATGCAAATAATAATTATCCATGTAAAAGGTTAGGGGCTTCTTCATTCTTTTAAAAATTAGCTTGTTTAGATAAGAAAGCTCTTCAGATTTAAATGAAAACTAATAAAACCTAAAGTGATGGTTATAAAAATATTTTTGAACGTTTATTTCTCCCACCCCAAGAAAAGAAAACAGATTCAAAGATCTTCAAATCTTAATCCCTACAATACTATCCACCACATTTCACTTTTTCAAAGTGTACTTGTGTCAAAATAAGATGCAGCTATGATTTGATGGCGTCAATCCAACATTCTTAACGTTCTCAGAGAGGATGCTCTTGTTGACTATGATGGCTGCTCAGCATAATGATGGGTGAATCTATTAATCAGTGAGAGTGAGAAAATTTCTGGTGGGGGAAAGCCCTAAATCTAGTGGCTAACCAAAGCCCTTCCCAGAGATCTCTGAAGGGATGGGAATTCTGAAGAGACTGTGGATGATCTATGTTTTTTCTACAAGAGACATGAATAAGCACAACCAGAACCCAGACTTCAGAATACTTCAGTTATCAGTATTACTTACCACATCTGGGGGCTAAAACAAACTTTCAGTTCCTATTAGGGCTGTTGAATAGAGAATATATCAACTTTGACTTCCATCTTGTTGCAACCGAATAATCATTGCAGTTTGCACTAGTGGTACCTCAGCGAAGACCAGACAGATCACGAGGGAAACTGTGGGGAATTTTATCTTTTTTTTTTTTTCCCCTGAGATGACTGGAAACCAGCTGGTCAGCTTGAAGGCTGGCAACTTCCTAGTAATGTATCTCTACTATCCAGACTTGATTAGTAGTAGAGACCCTAAAAATACAGCACCATTCTTAAACTTCTCTTTAGACACATTAGTTTATCTGTCTGAGCAAGTGCCTGACATTTTTCAAAAATGGGAGATTCCTGGCTCCTCATAAAACTACAGTATCCCATCAAAACAGGAAGATAGCAATATAACAAGCATGTAAGTTTTTTCACTGAGTAATTACTTTCTCCCCTAAAATGCAATTTATGTCATTGCATTAGATTCATAATCTGCCATTAATTCCTTAATCTCGTGTTAACACAAAAGGAAAGAAAAAATGTCACATGCCATAATATTTTGCCCTTTTCTTCCCAAAAGATGAAACATTAGAATTACAGTCTTTTTGGAGTAATATTCATTGCTTTTGCCTACCTGCAGTCCTTACTGTAGTTGTCTTTATAGAGCAAATGCTTCCTTGCAATGAGAAAGATGCCATTTTAGAAAATTGTGGGGTGATTTGATGAAAGAATTGCAACAGGTAGTGCTTTACACTCTGTGAAAAGTGGTATGAGGTTGTACTTCCACTTATCTTGCTAAGCAAGTAATGGAAGTAACTCACTTTTCTCTGTAATATCTTTATTATACATAATAAAGTCCTCCTACCTGCGTAGTTGCATGCAAGTCCAGGGTAGTAAAGGTCTTCAAATGGATAAGGGGAACTTGTGTCATAAAATAAAAGTGCTCCTTTTTTTGAGAAGTGAGAGATGTCACCTTCAGACAGGTGTATTTTCTATATTAATCTGGTCCTTGTATTGGGATAAGTATCAGTGGGTGGGTAATTCTAAATCTGAGAGAAAAAGATTAGGAATTAAATATTTTCAGATACATTCCATTTCAAAAAGAAATGCTAAAAAGATGTTATTGCATCTTCCAGAAAAGCAATCATCAGCCAGGTAAATTTGCTGATAAGGCTGATTAGTGCTAAAAGAAAAAAAATTAAAGAAAAAATTCTAAATAAACAGGAGCCCTGATGCCATGACGGGTATGAGGACAGATTACCCAAGACTTAGGTTTGAGTAAGCTGTTTTTGAAATAAAGGTCCTTCTCTTTCTCTTGTGTTTTGTGCTCTGTCAAAACCATCAGTTTTCATGTAATTCAAGGAGAGAGGGGGAAGTTGAAAACTCAGGCTTTTGTGCGAAAGTAAGACAGTCTTTAACATTTAGCATTTTTCTAACTGCTTAATTCAAATAATCATTGGCAAACCCTTTTTATTCCCGCAAAGAGAAGCATTTTGTCACCAGGCAGCAACCTGGCATGTTGTCTGTACTTTAACTAACCTCCAGGAGTCAGAGGTGCCGTGGTCATGTTGTCTGATATTTATATACAAGGAAGCAGAATGCAAGGAAATGACTGTGGGCTGTGGGTCATTCATGCAAATAAGGTATTTCTGGGCTGAGGAAGATTGAAGATGAAGCAAGAGTCCTGTGTATGTACTTTACTCATCAAGAAAGCAAAGGCATGTAATTCAAGGGAACAGGTATGTCTATATGCAGCATTTGTAGGCGAAAAATCAGACTGTTACTTGTAGAGGGAAGGGTGCATTGAAGGGCCTCAGACACATCTGTGGGGAAGAAAGAGTTACTTGCAGTGTTTTGGGGAGGGATTTTTTTTTGCATTTTAAAATCCTGAATTAAAATCTCTAGATTTGACATTTTGAAAAAGGATTTAGCTGCATAGCAATCTCTACAAATTCAAAGACTGTTCTATCACTTCTGTTCAGAACAATAAGATGGGCATTGTAATAACATTGTAATCTTTGTATGCTCCAAACACAGCTTAGGCAACATGGTACAAAGAGTACAGCATAATATCTCCTAGACCATCATTAGTGGCCCAGCTCAATTATCTGTAAAATGAAGCCTAAATACCAGAGAAGAGTCTGGAAACTGAAGTCTGGCACTTAAGCAAAGAAACAGAGAAACTTTATTTGAATTGAACAAGTTCTTATCTGTTTCATTTCACAATACCTGCCACAATACATTATTATCCTGTTGAATTTCAAGGTTTTGTTCCATTCTGGCTGTTATTTTATATGAGATTCTTCACTTCTTTTCACAATTTGTTTTATTTTATGTTTTTAAAGCCTAGAATAAAACAAATTACCTGACCCTGTAGATAAAGAAATGAAACTATGTGAACTATCGAAGATTGCTGAAGCAACAAACATAAAAAATCAGTTTCAGAAGAAAATAAAGAGGAAAAATAATGACAAAGCAAGAAAATAAAGTGGCAAAACAACCAGGAAATTCAGTAGCTTTTCTCAGCATCTTTTTTTTTCAAACTTCTCATATTAACCTAATTAATAAATTCCTGAATTAATGTTTTTTTTTTTTTTCTGCTGGGTTTTTTTCCAGTTTCAATAGTATTTTGATTCCTGATAATGAAATAGTAATGGATAAATATTATAAAAAACATTTCACATGGATAGCATTTAAACATTTAAAGACAGAAAAGCAAAGGAAAATTACTTGAGACTGCTCAAAATGAAAATAATCTCTAAATGACGGATACTCACTGAAAAGAGGTTTAACAACAAGATGTTCCTTGACCTTGAATTTTTGCTAAACAATGCCATCAAAATGAAAAGCCTCTAGTATAAATCAAATATTTTGTGCTTCACAAAAACAAGGAATAAATAAACATGCTGATTTTCTGCTGATTTTAGCAGTATTAACTGCTTTCTCTCCATCGTGAAGTATGGAATAAAATGTCAGTATTACAGCCTCCCAACAAGGATTATAAGGCGGTAGAAAAAGAAAATTATGTAGCACAATGCTTAATTTCTAATAGCGACTTTACTAATAGTTAAATAAGAGAAAATCTTTAGTGCAAGAAAGAATATCTTAATCATAATCATAATCCCTTCTTACTGATATCCTTTACTGGCTAAACAGTAAGGGGAAAGAATGAAGTACTTCTATGAGAATGTCAGAGTGAGAAAAGAGGAGATCTTGGCAAAGAAAGGAAGGAGATTATTTTCTGAAAGACACACTAAAAAATTATACAACGATCCAGTACTCGTTTGGTCAATGACTAAAACATATTTGAGAATGTTGAGGTATCTAAGACAAGAAATTGAGAGCGAATGTCCATAGTTTGTAGTTGCAAACATATTTTTCCTCTCTTAATTATGTGATTGATTACAGGAGGTCTAAACAAGAGGTATTTCTATTTCTACTAATAGGTACTTCTGAAATGTAGGAAAAGTATATTCTCACAATGCTTGTAAGGCTGACACATGGGGAAACACTTTCAAATTGTCTGAAATTCTGGGTTTGATTCTCTAGGAAAGCCAGGTTGTAAAATTCCCTCTGCTGATAGGGTTATATAATTTGTGATTGTATCAGGCATCCATTCAGATCAAGGAAAATACAAGAACTTGTGACCTTAATATCATGTGATTCAAAAGATCAGCTTTATGAGTACCCACCTGAGGTATATATTCGTTATATAAGCTAATTACATGAAAAGAGATTATTGAAAGATCATTATTCAAGTTGCAAACTAAAAATCATGGCTGTTAGTTTCTTTGTTATTTTGCACTTGGGTTTATAACAGTTCTATAGAGGTGAGTTCTATTTCTGACATTATCTTTGTCAACACAGAAAAATGTAGCAAAGGCCTAAAGGACACAAACTAAATTTCCTTTTTAGGGAGAAAATAAAAATTAATTAGGATGCCATATATTAACTCCCACTCTGTGGCAGAAGCAGCGAGAGAGAGGACCCTTACTCCATGATCAAGCACAAGTCCACAGTTCTGCATCATTCTGGTAAGGCTCTATAGCAGATATGTACAAATCCCTGAACAATCTCTTGGGTCAGTACTGCCTTTGGAGATATACATGAGGTCATATGGCAAGAAAACAGCCAAGAGTTCTTGAAGAGAAGAGCTCTCAAAGGCAGATATGCAGAGAAAAGCTGAAGACTCGGTGGATTTAAGATCAACAAAAGGTAGAGGTGTTAGGCTTGAGTACTATCTTGTCAAGAAAAAAACCAAAAAGATTTGTTACTGTTTAAAAACCAATTTTGAAACCGAGACACTAAATACCCTATCAGGAATTCAGAACTGAGAATGTCTGTTTTGCCTCTTTGCTCTAAAGACATCTTGCTCCCCCTTCCACTGGATATATCACCTGAGTCTTCCCTGAAGTAAAAAAGTCATTCAACACTGAAACTTTTAAAGCTAGGTTATTACCATTTTATTTTCTTTTTTTTTTAATGTGTTTTCTCATGGTACTGTTTTCTATCACTCATCCTATGGAACTAATCTGTCCAAAATATACAGCCAAATTCAGTTCTTTTAACTGTTAACAAGTCACCTAAGCAAGATCAGGTTTGAGTGGAGATTTTTGAGTGGAAATTTTTTAACGCAGTTGAATTTATGCAAACATGCAGATTTTTATTACAATGAAGCTGAACCTGCAACATAAACTTACAGTAGCCGATTATTTTTATCTTTCAGAAGAATTTTTACATCATGCCACTTTTATTAGAATTGGAAATAATGAGATGTTGCAGGATCAAATTTCCTGGAAGAACTGGCTGAAATTTGAGTTTTAAGTAAGTGAGGCCAATTGTATGGTCAGATTAAAAAAAAAAAAATTGAAACTGTGTTGTTTGGTTTTTGTGAAAGTTTTTTCCAGACATTTTCCTGGTTATTTTCTTGGTTTTCATCAGTGAGCTACTGATTCAATCCACTGGGAAATTAAAAGCAAAATGCAAGGAGTTAAATACAGGCTTGGTTGAAGACAGTGGGACTTTTATTCCAGAAATGAATATCCCAGTGACCCAACCCTTCCTCCCTAATTAATTGCATTAGCATTTGGAGAAAGGAAAAAAAAAAAAAAAAAAAGAAAGGGAAGTTTTGCTTCTGTCTGCCCAAGAAAACCGGAAGATTTCATGCTTAAATATGCTTGTTCCTAAGAAGTACTGAAAAATTATTCTGGAAACTTTCCCATCAAAGCAGCTGTATCCTTTTAACTTGATTCTGACTAAGTACCCTGTTTTTCATTCACATTGCAAGAACTACTGAATGTAAAGAGCTTTCAAGATCACTTGGGTAAATTGAATATTTTTAAATGTTAAGGTATTAATTTTTTGGTAAAGAATATCTATTTCAAATTAATCTGTAAAGCATTTTGATAGTAAATGATAAAATTCTTTTCAGTTCTCTAGTCTTTACAAATATGTCTTAATAATTCCTGTATCATCTTCTATCTCTGCTTTATTTTCTGTTTTGCTTTGTCCTTTGTTTTCATGAAGTACACAAAGTATTATAGATACATATATAGGAGATTGATATAAATATATGTGCATGTATAGATATATATCTATCCTTGTTATGATAAGGGGAAAAACATTATATGGTACTGAAAAGAAAGATTTTACAAGGAAAGGATGCTTCATAGAAACAAGAAAATCTAACAAAACATATGGGACATTAGTAGAATTTTCTAAGCCTACTAGGATTTTGTCATCATGTAAGGAAGAATGGATCTCTATAGTCACCAAGGAAACAGGTGAGTTCTGTACAGTAGTCATGGCAGTTCATGTGAAATTCAGCTAAACTTTGCTGGATCATTCACTCAAATAGAATGATTTTATCAATCAAATCACAAGCTACTGGACTCAGTAGAACTGCAAGGTTGAATACCAAGACCAAAGTTAAGACAGGTTGAGTGATCATATAAGTTCTTTTTATGATTGATTTTCAATCAACCAATTTTTTTCTTAAAAATATTCTTATTCCAAAAAAAACCAACAAACAAACAAACAAAAAAAAAACCAAAAAAAACAAGTAAGCAGTGCTGTGAGAATATGAAGCTGATCTGTTAATAAAGTAACTCACCATTTAGTGATATTTAAGAATTTAGTGTTCAATCAGGAATAGCTAGACACAAAAATTTCCATATCCTTGCCTCATTTTCCTATGCAAATGAAATGAAATAGCCTTAGTGCTTAAAGAAAGACAGAATATAACAGAAAAAGGCTTTTCTCTTCAGCGATAGCAATATAAAATACTATATTGATAATATGGAAATGAGAAAAAGACTATCAACTATAAAGCTCTTGTTCCAAAGGACTGAATCTAGGAAATTAGAAAAATAGTCAAAATACTATTGGGTCCTATTTTGTTACTTTTCTTCATACATATAAATTATAAATTTTAGCCCTTTGTCAGAGCTGACTCACTTGAAAAAGAGACTTTCTCACATCTGTTTTCTTAACACCTGAAAAACTGCCATTTGTGAGGTATAAATACTGAAAAAATGGATGTGAATTAATTATTTTCAGTTATAAAAAGAGAACATTAAATTAAAAAAAAATAAAAAGGAACCCGAAAGAAATTATATTCTTTGCAGGTAATCTACTTCAATGTATTTATTGTTGTAGTAGTAAAGAGTGAAAATTTAAGCAACAGAAGAATATGTGCTTCCCAGAGGGAAATATTTCTCAAATTTCTTTGTGCTGTCATAAGCATCCAAGAAGAATTAAGTGGTTTTCCTTTATTTTTTTACAAAACCTTTTTCCCATTTCTGATTGACTTTTATGTTTTTTCTTCTGAGAAATCAAAAATGTGTATGCAAAATTAGTCCCAAAGAATAGTTATTTTGATTTTTTGTGAGTCTATATTTTGTCATAATAAATACCTAGATGGGTATTGTCACATTTAAAGAATTCTGTAATAGTTTTTCTTTGTTACTCTGTAATGTACATGTTGGCAGTTTTCACATGTGATTGTCTTATATTTCCTGAAGCAAAGACTAACTTCTACCTTGTTTCTCATCTAGATAACTGCAGACTGAGAGAATGGAGAAATAGTTACTTTCAGAGAAGTTCTGTGCAAGGTTAATCAGTGTTAATGTTGTTTTTTTTGAAAACTGGTCACTGGAGCTGTCAGAAAATTTTAATTTCAAATACTCTGTCTTTAAACAGTTTTTTTCAAGGGTAGAGATCACTTAGACAAACTCAAGTAGATTAAATAATTCAAAATGCTGAATGGATTAACTTAGATGTTGCACTGCAATATTTAACCACTATTCCAGGGAATCATGTGTCTGTTACACATCTCAGTTATATTAGTCATACCTGTTATTTGAACAAATGTTCTAGTTACCTCAAGTGTGATCAATATCTGGCACCAGAAAATTACTTCACTGGATGCTGTTTCTTGGAGGCTGCTCTTTCTATCAATAAAAATTTATAGATTTCATGTTTACATTTTTCCACAGAGATTTCTCAAAATCAATATATACAGTAAAATAGGAAAAAGTATAATTATGATTAATAATATTAACACATAGATATGGTGTAGGAATGCTTTTATATTGAGGATGATTCATTTGAAATTGCTGCTTGGAAAAAAAGTTTAGCTGGAGGGAGATGTATGAAATTACACAGCTGTGAATGTTGCGGTAAATGTAGGTAAAATTGATTATTTATTGTTTCTTGTAAACTGAGTGCTATTATTGGGACCAGACTGAAATCAAAAGGAAGCCTTTCTTTTCCCACAAAATAGACTATTTTCACACAAAGTTTTTAAATACATCAAGCATGAAGTAGTTTCAGCTGTGGCTATTGTATGTCATGACTTGAAGTCAAATTCTAGGTCAGGAAATTTCTATAAATCTTCCTACTGATTGCTGGGAAGATCAAATGATCAAATATTTCCATTATCTGTTCTTATCCTCTAATCTTACGTTAGCAGACACTCCCAGACAAATGGCTTGCTACACCTATGATCTGACCTGGTTCTCTTGGTGGAGTGACCTGTCTACCAGAAAGCACATTGGGAGGTAAATTACAAAATCCTTACAGGAAATGAGGTGATGGTAGTGGTGGAGATGTCACTGCTTGGCAGGGTTGGGTGTATGGACAAGTGGCCTTCACTTGCCATGTGTAGCCCACCTGATAGTGTGGCAGCTGTGACCACACAAAACACAATTCCCCATATGGGTTCTTTTAAACCTGTCTGACAAATTTACCTGAGTTTAAACTTCTGAGAGGATCTGCTTTTTCGCATAGCATCATGCCATGTGCTACTGTTTCTCTTCAGTGTTAATCTACATTATGCCTTCTTGTGTGCGTTTTCTACTTGTATCAGATCATTTCTTGAAGTGATAAATAGGTCTCACTTCAAAACTGAGCATGGGCTTTTCTTCTTGAACGTTGCTTTGCCTCTTCCTTTCTATACCACAGATGAAGCTAAAAATGATCTGGCTCATTTCCATTGCCTGACAGACTGAAACTGGAGTGGCAATGCCACTAGCCACTAACCATATGTAAGACTGGAAGAAATAATAATCCACAGCAAAACAGATGAAAATTGGTAACAAATATTTTCTGCATCTATTTCTACCTCTTCCCATTGAAAATTAAATTTTAAAGGAGTTCTCATACTAAAGTTCTCATACTAAGAAAAAATATGGGGTGAAGGGGAAATAGCAGAGATACAGATTCTTTTCACTGTTGTTTCTGTATTCTAAGGTTTTGCTTTTCAAGTCAACTATTTCTGTGAACCTAGTTAGACAGAGCTGCCAAGAACTGATCTTCCATGAAACACAGATATGAGGAGCCCTTGCCAAAGACTCCGAGTGATTAATGCACATGGGACTATTTCATAAGCAAATGCAAATTATGATCTATTTTGATGGTATGTCACAGATGATTTCTTCAAAGTTGTCTTTTATATTTTAGTTTTCTGTCTTAGTAGAAAAAAACTCTGTTGATTAAAGGAAACAAACTCCAAATGCTGTAAATTCAGGTGTTCTTAGCTGTGCCACACTGACAAATATGATAAATCTAATTTTTCATTTAGTCATTTGATAAACATCCTTACTGGTCTTCTAAACTGATATATGGATTTAGAGATTACAAAGATCAATTAAAATTTTCCATTCCTTTTTGCTATATTTATAAAAGAACCTTGTCTTTAAATATTTGAACTCAGATTGAGTGAGAGGTTAAATGTAATATACATTAGAGTAAACCAAAAGACCCCCTCCCCAATAATCTCAGTTTTCACCCAAAATCGTATGTACTTTGGGCAGGATTCATAAGGGGTCTATGAGTCAGGCAAGATAAGCCCAATGAATCATCCTGTATGCTTCCTACATGAACAACCAGGGGAAAGCAGCTCTTGGTGGGATTGATCTGGCACTCAGAGCTTCCCAGAGTATGAGTATGCCAGTTTAGAAATGCCTGCCTCTTTCCTTTAATTAGGCAGGATCTGTAGACAACTTTAAACTAAATGCCCACTTTTAGCTGTCTTTATTCATGAGAAAAAAATGCAAAAAAACTAAGGACCATTTATAGTTATAAATTGCATATCTTTAAGCAAAATTACTCTTCCTTAACATCAGGGTACTCATGGAATAAAATCTTTCCTAAACTCAATGTATATTTACCTCTCATATTCTTGGCTGAAGGGAGAGGATGGTTGTGGTTTGGTTTGATTTTTCTTACCTGTCAAATAATCTATCAACCAATTCATTCATTTTATTAATTTGTAAAGTAAAATTGATTACCATATTTACCAATTTTAAAATTATGTTCACCCAATTATACCACATAGAAAACATTGGTTACTAGCAGACTTGAAGGAAAACTGTTGTCAGAATATATAGAATGGAAGAATAGAAGTATAGGGCACCTTCAGACAAAAAAACCCTCCACTTGTGTCACTTAAAACTTTCAGGTAGGTGAGCCAAAAAGGCAAGAAGCCAAGACTGAAGAAGTCAGAAAAAAGACAGAACAGAGGGCATGGATAAGAAAAGTTACAGCAAAGACAGTTTGAAGATTAATTTACAGCACACCTCTTACTTCAAAAAAATCAGCCCGAGGATTTCATTTGCTGGCCCTATAAAAATGCAGGTAGGTTGTCACATCAAGGAGCAAGCTACCCTGAATTTACCAGACCTAGAAAACACCTGCAGAAACATAAATTCCTACTATCATACTGCTCTGAGGTTGTTTATATACTAGAATGTGACTGATTGCTTTTTCTTAAAACATGGGAAGAAAAGAGGGAAACTTAACAGCCATTTCTTTGGAGCTTTATAAAGGACACTAGGCCAGATGATAGTGAAAAAAAAAAATTAAATTGTTTCCTTTTGGGTGGCAATGCTGGGATGTTTTCTGGAGTATGTTTTCCTTCCAGGAAAGTGATGGGCAGCAGATTAATGAATCAGAAGCCTGAGTCTAAGGAAAAACCAAAAAAAGTGACTGAGTGGTAAAAAAAGCAACCAGCAGAGATCCTGCCCTGAAATCAGCGTGGCTCAAAGAGCTTCCCCATGCTGCAGTAATTACTGACCTTGCTTCTCAGCGTGCAGCTGCCTCCACTAAAGATGAATCAAACCAGAGGTGCCTGAGCTAGGGAGGTGCCTTCACTCAAGTGAAATGAAGCAGGCCAGATGCAGGTCCCACAGCAAAGACACCCTGCAGCTCTTCTGAGCCTCTCTGTGTCACCAGCATGTGGCCGGACGCTTGGGTGGCAGCTGTTTTAAGGAATGCAGCCAGGGAAATTTCCCTTAATGCTGCTCCAGAAAAACCTCAGCACCAAAGAAAATTGTTGCTTTCCTCTTTATAGTCATATAAAATGTGAAATGTATAAAGGCTTATATTTGCTTTAAGGTTGCTGATGATTGTTTAAATCACTTTTTACCACACACAGATGGACTGCAAGCACCTTGAGAGGAGAGAGAGTTTATTTTCCTTGTATATCAATCTTAGGAAACAATTTTATTGAATATTCGTGTCCCTTTTCTTATACACTACACAGATGCTATAGAAAGTGCTAAGGTAGATGAGTTGCTTTGCAGAACCTCTTTTTTTTCTGCAAAATGAATAGTGATTATAGTGTTTTTATGCCGATTTCAATTAGTTTTTTGAAGAGCCATTGTTCTGTTGATATTAAAAAGGAAAAATAAGCAGTCTAATCTCATCCTGTGCAAGGAAATTACTTTTATTTTACTAAATTACATGCATGCGCAATGTGTTTAATGCTGAAAAAGAGATGTCTTAATTGCATAATACATATTCTATTTGTATTAGATGCAACCAGCTGCTTGAGAGACTACTAGAACAGAGAGGATAATACTCTTTAATGTCTTTCTGATGGATTCCACAAATCCTTTGGGTGTCTTCATGTGAGAGGAAGTTTACATGATGCTGCAGGTTGGCCTTGGCAGAAATTGCTGTACAAACTAAGTGTTGGCCTGTGCCTGCCTCAGACTATGTTTGAGGTTGAATGGGACCCCTGAAGTTCACATTTTCCAGCCCCCTTGCTCAAGCAGGGTCACCTAGGTCTGGTTGCCCATGATTATGTCCAGACATCTTTTGAATATCTCCAAGGCTGGAGAACTCTGCAATCTCTCTGGGCAAGCTGTGCTAGTGTCCAGTCACCCTCCTGGCAGCTGGGTTTCCTGAAGCTCAGATGGAACCTTCTGTGTTTCAGTTTTTGCCCACTATCTCCATCTGCTGCTGTTCTCCACTGAAAAGTGCCTGGCTCTATCCTCTTTTCTACTTCCTTTCAGGTGTTTGTATACAATGGCAAGATTTCCTTTGAGCCTTCTCTCCAGGCTGAAAAGCCTCATCTCTCTTTCCTTATAGGAGAGATTCTCCAGTCCCTTAATCACATTCACAGCCCTTTGTTGGATCTTTCCTGTAGCTTCATATCTCTCTTGTGCTGATGAGCCAAACTGAGCACAGAACTCTAGCTGTGGCCTCTCCAGTGCTGAGTAAAAGGCAAAAAGCACCTCCCTCAACCAGGTGACAGCCCAGACTTTCCTTGTCATTTAACACAAAGCTAGATCTAGAACCTTAGAGCTGTCTGATCTGTCCTTCACAAATGCTTAGATTATGCTGCCTTTTATTCTTGTATTTATGTTAAAGGGACAGGGAGGTTATTGCAATGCAAACTACTTAAAGCGTGGACTTAAATTTTTTTAAGATTCCTTGGTTGAGAATGGACATCCCTCAAGTAATGTTCCAATCTCTTTTGTGTTTCTTTCCCATATGCTACCCCAAGAGAGAAGCAATAAATTGGCAAAGAAGGACTTTTATAAAGACTACAGTTATTATTTGCTTCTGGATGCATGCAGATAAACACAAAGCAGGGGAAGCACATCCAGAAACCCTGTCACTTTCCTGCAGATCTAGAAATTGCAATGGAATCTCAATAGTTCAGTCACTCTCATGATCTTTGTAGTAGTTAAAAGCCATAGTAAGCACACATGGTGATAGACTGCAGCTTGTATATGAATGAAATGTCAATTGGAAGTCTAGATCCATTAGAAGAGTTAGTAACTACATGCTGTTCTCTACTTCCAGCTCATTTCAATGGTAAAGTCCCATCTCTCTGCTTACTGCATTAGTGCGATAAAATAACTTGTACTGGCAACTTCTACGCAGGTTTTAGTAAGGTAATTTGTTAAGGAATATTTTTTAAATAGTAGAGCTTTACAGGTGCAATAGAACAATGAGAATCAAGGCTTTTTGCTTTTCCTGAACTCAGGCTGTTAGGCATTTTTACAAAGGAATTGTCATCAAATGATGTATTGTGTGCTCATTATTCTGTTCACTATAATTACAATCACAATTAAACCTCAAAAATTGTTACTGACAGTTTAAGATGTATGAAGCTGAAAAGACAGTTTGCAGTGCAATGTATTTCGTTATTATTAAAGACTGGCTAATCATAGCCAGCTGCATTTGATTAGTCTGGAAATTTTACACATTTAGGAACATGTCACCAAGTTGATTCACTTAATTCTGGGGTTGTTTTTGCAGCTACATTTTAACTGTCTCTGTGAAAAGAACAATTTAAATGTCTTTCATCTTTCACTGTCCTTGTCCAAACCATCATGACCAGATTAGGTCTTCTCTTAAACATTGTTTAATGTAATTGTAATTTTTTTTTTGGTAATCAGATTGGACTGCTGTATTGGTTTAGCTAAAAAGATATTTCTACAGATTTGGAAGTAAGGAAAAAGTGTAAACTTTACATCCTCAAATTAAACCTTGGACTCAGAAAACTTCCATTTGAAATTTTCTCTTTTATTATTAGAAGATAAAGTTCTTAGTTTATAGAATTAAAGCATCTTCCTCTAGATTTTCAAATTCATAGCCTTTGAGTCTGATATACAAAACATTTGTGCTTTAACTGATACAACAGCATATATGGAAATATATAGATTATAATCTAACCACAAATCCCTGTGAAATAATAGATTAAACTTTACTCTTTAGTTGGATGGTCCAACTGGAATTCTGAACTGAGTATTTTCATTACTGGAAGATTGTACTTACAAGAATTACAGAACAGATATAAGCATTTAATATAATCATCTTATGTTTCAGGATTATTTGACTTAATAAATAGTAATAATAAAATAAATAAAAGTAGATAAAAATTTTTCATGTCATAAGTCTTTCTGGTCTCAGGGAACAGGAGATTTTCAATAATTGTGTTTGACTTCCCCAGTAGATTTGTGACTGGTTTGTCTTGAAGGTCTCACGCCCTTGACACATACTAAGAATTGCTTTCTCTATTGAACTTAAGTCTGCAAGCTCGGAGTTTGTATCATTTGACATTTATTCTACAAAAAAGTTCTTTTGTGATTCCCAACTCATTCCTTAACTTGTAACTTAGCTAGAGCTCTTTGTGTCTGGGAAAGTGAGAAAAGTATGGGTTGGAACGATGAGAAATTAATATAAATATTATCTCGAAAAGTAATTATTTTAAAAATGCATCATAAAAAATTGAGTCAAATGGTATAAAAAGGTAGTACATATTTCAAATTGATTTCCACTGTTACATGAAAGCTTAATTAAATAAATTATTCCCATAAATTCTCTGTCACTGCTATTGTCATATGCAGTTCCACATGTAACATAAATTAATTTTGAATTTTTCACATTTACCTTATAAACAAAATCTGGGACTTGAGAAAATAACATCCATTTGTCAGTTACAGAACTTCATTTGAACTTCCTGTCTTACACTCAATGCATCTATGTACTATGCATATGTGAGAATATGTAAGAAAGTGAGAGTCTAAAGTGAATGAGAATAGGAGGTAGAGAATGGAATTAGAGACAAAATAATGTGAGGAAAAGAGGCAACTAGACAGAGCCTGTATATCCATGAGTTTTTATGGTAAAACCCCTGAATCTGACCTGGAGCTGCATGGGAATGTTAATAGTTCCTCAAAACAGTCTGTTGTTATGACCTTTAGACTTAAGGTAAGACTTAGGTGTTTACCTCTGTCCCACAATACCCTCCCTAAAATCTTTAAAAAAAAATCTCTGAAATTTTAACTGCATTATAAAAATGGAATTTCTTAAATTATTTTGCTTGGTAAATTATAGAATCCAATACTCCATCATTTATCAGTATTCATAATCTTGAATTCTGATGTCACTCCTAATCTGTGCTTAACAGCTGGACTCAACAGTTTCACCTGAAGTGAGAATTAGATCAGGAGTTTTTCCTTTCTCACCAAGTTCACTGCCAAAATTTCTAGGGACAGGCTTGTTCATGAAGACACATATAACATCTTGCACTGATTTAATTTTAAAAGTGGCCTGTCTTTTGCATCTGACTGTTCTCTTCACTTTCAATTCACTTCAAATTTATAATTGCACCTGCTTATAACTGTGGCAAAAACCACATGATTTCTTCCATTTTTTTTTCACTACATACATCAATTATTTGCCAGTTTTTGTAACGTGCTAGACAATAATAAAGACTGTTTTCAGTGTGTTTAATTTGGTGAATAGCTTTTCCACTGTTACTGAAGTAAACTCACCTGATAGTTTTGAAGTTCTGGGCATTATTAGTTGTTGTTTAGTATTTTAGATAAAACCTAAATTTATGTTGTAGAGAAGAAAATATCCTCAGTTCTTAAGTCTGAAGTGCTGTGCATTTAATATCACAGCAATGGAGGACTCCATGTAACACTCTTTTAAAAATAAGAGCTGGCTTTCTATGTTAGAAAGATAATTTCAAAGTATAAGTAATTTTTAGCTCCTGCATTTATCAGTTTTCATTAGAATTTCCTGTATTATCATATGAAAAATACAATAGCAAAAGTATCCTCATCACAAAGCATCAAGGCCAGGAATTTGAAAATTTATTCAAAAATTGGAATCTAAGACATAATCCAAACTTTTATATTAAGGAGCATTCCATATTCTGAGCAATGACTATAGCATGGTCACCACACTTTATCCCACCACACACAGCAAACCCAGTAACATGTCTGACTTAAATAGAACTTGTACTGCTGATGGCTCTGTACATACTCCTAACACAATTGCAGATTTGTAGTCAAATATCATACTTCAAACATGGCAATAAATATCTTTGTGTGTAATTCCTGGATTTCATGATAGCTCAAATACTATTTTCCTGAAGGACGTTTAAAGCAAAGTGGTTAAAAAGCATGCATGAGGGCAATGAGCAACAGGAATGAAAAGATAACACCATATTTTTCATTTTTCAGTAGACTTCAAGTATAATAATTATTTTCATACACAGATATTAATGAATAAAACTTTTTAAATGTCATTCAGTGTGGTGGGATAGAATGTAAGGAAAGATAGTGCAGAAGGTGGTCTCACACCTGAGAAGTTGCAGCTGTACTAATCACCAAAGATTAGGAACAGGCCTGCCCTTAATAGGCCACAGCTGTGTCCAATAAGAAGAGGAGTGCTACAAAAGGGTGGGTTAGCTGGGTGAGGAGTGGGATGGAATTTGTTGGTTGTGCTGTGAAGGGAGGTGGAGGGTTTTTGGGTGTCCTGTGAAGAGATGCCCATGAGAAGTCACCACGAAGGTATGGAACTTTTACAAGAAGATGACAGTGGTTAGGTATGCCTGGCTCCCTTTGAATTTTGTGTAATGATTATAGTTCTCAGACTTACTTCTGGATTTAACAGGTTTCAGTTTCATATCAAAATGTTTACTCTGTTCACACATAAATAAATTAGAAATTACTGCAACTTCTTCACTGCAGATGATTCTTCAGGCACATATCAGCAGTATCCTTAAAAGCAACTATCAGACACCAACTACAAGAATCCTTATTATACTGCTTTTATTTCTACCTCTTTTAATTTCTTGTGCTGCAAAGACAATTATTTTTCAGTGAAATTACAGCCTTGGGAATTATCAACATTTTATTGCAGTTCAAGAATCCACAGTTATAATGAAAATGACTAGAAAAAACATTGAAAACATTTGCAAATATGTTTATCATATTTTCTAATCCATTCTAACTCATTTCTAATCTGAAATATCTCAGTTATTGCTTTACAGAAAATAAAAGGTAACTAAATGTGGTGGTTTGACCAGGAAGAAGTGGGAATTCTGG
>JAHXMQ010012337.1:66584953-66626388 GCA_020466415.1 Ammodramus savannarum pratensis
TGGGGGCACTGGCATTGTGCCAGTGTCTAAACCATGACACTAAATTATCTTTTTTGTTATTCATAAGATATCTGCAATAAAAATTGGAAATAATTTCCCCTTGCTGATGTCTTTTTCTGAACCTAAGAAAATCTATATGTTATTGAAGACTTCTCTTCACAATTATTAGTGTGGAACTTGTAGAAATACTCATTTTCATTCTGATCTACAGAATGTCTATAAGCCAGTTCTGGTTTATAGACATCTACAGAAAATATTATAAAAGCTACGGACAAATATTTTCAAAGCTATAGATTTACTTTATCCTAGGTGTTTCAAAAGGAGAATCCAATTTATGAATCCCTTTTCCTAATCTGTCTAGGACTGGAGATAGAGGAATGAATACTACTGTCATATTGAGAGTGATTTATGTCTTGTGTCTGCCCTACTGTACGGTAGATGAGTGAAAGTGTTTGAGCTCTTTAAACTAGCTCTGACAAAGTTCCCAGAGGGCCAGCATTTTAAGAGCTGCTCTAATCCTGAAAATGAGCAGGACTGGCACATCCCTGCTTACACAGAGTCCATCAGTCCTGGCTAGAATGCAGTGAGAATAACTGGAGGTGGGAAACAACGACTGCAGCCTTGGCGTTCTTTGTAATCAAAAATCAAAACCTGACAGCTGTAATGCTAACCCACTTCTCAAAAAAAGAGTGACAAAATTAACCTATTGATACTTTGTCTCTTCCTTTATTCTGCACATTGGTAGCCCTGAAGAATCTGTGAAAGATAATATTAGTGCTGAGTAACAATTGCTTTGCAGATGGAAGCCCCTGGGGAAGACCTTTGTCCAAGCTGGCCGCTCAAGCTGCAGATGCAGGAGCAGGAGGGAGTTGTTTTATGGCAGATGTCCCCAGCGTGACCCCACACCAGCTCCTTCTGCAGAACAACAACATCCCCTGACAGACAAGAGCAAGTGACACTCTTGCTGGGTGTGAGTTTTTCAGTTCACTCCTGCTGATCATATTATTGCACACTTTTGTCTTTTACTGCTGTTTGAGCAGTGATAAATTGCACCTGCAGGTTTCTGTCACCTTTGTTCTTCCTGTAAACTGGTACCCACAGATGCCCATGAAAGACAGGATTGCAGTTGTGTGGGATTAGTAAGTGGCAAGGTAGTGCCAAAGAGTGATAAAACAAATTACTTAATATAAACTTTATGACACTTGCGAACATATTCTGATATACTCTTTATATAGAATTGCAAATATCATGTATTGTAGCTTTTTATAATTATTTTGTCTACTGTTTCCAAACCCAAGCTATTTTTAACTCTCACACTCTTTCTCATGGATTAGTGGTGTAAAAATAATCAATTTAGAAAAAAAAAAAGCCATTCAAAATTTCCTCCATTACAGCAGTGTGTGGTTTTGCTATTACAGAATTACTTACAGTAACAAGGATACTGCTGATATTTCACAAAATTATTCACATTTGCATGGTTTAGAGAGAAAATAGAAAGTGTGTACCCAAAACACACTCTTTACTAATGGATCTCCAGTTCACACTTTGTCTCACACAGATGATCGTATTTATAATTATGGAATCTATATATGCTGGTAGCAGTTGCTCTTTCTCAGAGGAAGGGCACTATTGCCTTTAAAAGCAATTAGATTTAGCAGGGAGTTGACTGAACAAGTAAAGCCTTCTGCCTGCATTTATCACCATCAGACCAAGGCAGAGCCCTGCTGGTAATTCCTGGTGGGCATCAGCAGAGCTCCACAGGCAGAACCACTGGGGATTGCTGCTTCAGCTGGCCTCTGAGCTCACCCTCCACTCTGCTCGTGGGCAGCTCCTGAAGGTGGATTTTACTTCTTCCCCATGGAAGCTTCCTCATCACGGGCATCCCAGCACACCTTCCTAGTGCCTCACCAGGCTGGGACACGGTTCTGTCTGATCCCCTTACACAGGTACTGGGAGGGAAACGAGGGCAATCATCCACGAACATTTTTAATGCCAGTTTCCAACCAAGGGCCGGACAGTAATCTATCTTAAAACTGTGCATTTTTACTGGGTGAAGCAGGAGGCTCAGCGTGGGAGGCAGCCAAGAAACCCAACCAGTATAGCCCATGTATCTGCCTGATTGGTAGGAAAGTTGTATACTCCTTTTGTAAGATAAATTATTTTCCATCCCCATCATATATGATAATTTTTAGTTTTCTTTGATTGTAGAGAACATAACAACCTTTAAACATTATTTTCCTCTGGAGCACAATCAGTTTTACTGTGAGAACTGGACTGCTACTGGACTGCTATTATTGTATGCATCTCTCTATTCAACAGGTAAATTTTTTAAATAACCCACAATATCTATGGAAACTGCTAATTAATACCTCAATATGTGAGTAATCCCCTTTCATTTCAAATAACAGAAGAGTTTTGCTTTACACAAAGAAGCATTATTATGACTTCAAGGTCATAAATACATTATGAATGGGTACATTTGAAAATTCACTTTCTTGAAGTTGGTGGCTGAATGAATTTTAACCACTCTGGTACGTGTCCTGATAACAGAAAATTGGAAAATAAAATTGCACATGCTAAAAAAGGTTTTATCTTCTACTTTAGGCCTATTTTAAAATAATCAAATTTATTTAAAAAGCAAATAAAGGAACAGATAAGAAGTCAGACATAACTTTAAATCTGAGGCTTTAGTTGTACAGTTCCTATATTAAATGTCATTGTGAAGAACTTCAGTTTGCTTGATGGAGATGGTGCACTTACACCAACACTCAACCTCTGGGTTTTTTCAAAAACCTTTTATGTAATACCTGGAAAACAAGAGTTTAACCACAAAGTGGTATCTGGAGTAAGAAGAGTCCTTCAGTGGACCTTATGTTGAGCTGATGCTGAGGGACAAGAGGTCACAATATGTCTTGTTATATGGAAGGAAATATAAAATTAATTTTTTTCCTTCTTTAAAAAGGCGATTTTCAATAAATGACAAGTCCTGAGCCAAATAATTTGAGGGATGTAACTAAAGATTAACATTTTAATTGCATTTACAATACTTTAACAGACATTCAATAATGTCACAGTATACCAAGACTAAATTGGAAGCAAAGCCGGCTATAATACAATTTAAAGGAGAAATACCAAGAAAAGGAAGAGGGTGTTTATAGCAATAAACTAAAGCTATGAACTCAGAAAGCATATAAACTTTCTAGAAAAGCATAAGGAGATCTACAGAGAGATTTAAGGATAAAATATATTTCAAAGAGCATGAAAACAGAAACTGAAATGTGTTATATTGATCACACTTTTGCTTGATTGGGGGTTCATCTTTTGACTGATAAATCAAATCTAGCTGATCAATGAGATTTGTCAAACTCTACCCTTTCATTTTAATTACATGACAGGCTAAAGCATTCAGAAATAGATATTATGATAAAAGATGTCAGAGGAGTATGTCATTCATACCATATGATGAAGTATTTTCTATGGCATCAGTAACTGTGAGAGGTTTTAACAGCAGTTACAAGAGGGAGACATTTATGTGAGGATTTCTCGTATAATTGGAAAACTTACATCCTTCAGGAAGAATCCCTCATTAACATCAGCTAATGTTGATTTTCAATGGCTCATAGAACAGCCAATATTGAAAAAAGACAATTGGGATGATCAAAGTAATTACGTCTGTCAGCTTATCATAAGCCCGGAAGTAAAGTGTGGACCAACCGATAACATGAATTTCTTAATAAAGATGTAAAGGAAAGTAATGTACTCAGTGCCAGTAGGCATAAGTTTATGGAAGACAGATCTGTTCAAACCAGCCTTATGCCTTAGTATTGCTGAAAATAAACCGAATTATCTATAGGGAAAAAAAAAAAAAAAACAAGCAGCAAGCTATGGATGCAGACTAAGGCTGAGGCCTCATATGGGTTGTAGGAGGTTGTTAGCCTGATGCATGCAGGATGCCCACCTGAACAGGACATCCCTCTGGAGCAGTCAGATCAAAGGAGTAACTGTTAAAATATTCTATCTACTTTACTTCTATTTTCCTCAGCCTCCTTTATTTTCTATTTTCCTTTACTTTCTATTTTCCTCAGACTTCCCAGGTGAGGAAGGAGCATGGGACTATTCTCAGTAGGTTTCTTGTAATGGTTAATTTTTTCAGGGAGGGAAAAGCATTATTGAGAAGAGGTTTTAACAGTCTGAATGCATGTACAATTTGTGGTGATAGAGGCAGTCAGTACCTGTATTTGTCAGTGTTTCCATGTCACATAGGAATTCTTTGCATAGACCAGAAATCATTGATCAAAGTGGTCACTGGTAAATTGAGCAGATTTCATGGACAAGCCACAAGAACTGTCAACAGGCTGGAAAGATGCTTGAGAATCCTTAGCATGTATTTATGTTTTATTTGATAAACTCTCATATGTGCCTAGTGAGGAAATAGGAATTTGATAGTGGAGAGTAGATGCCCCATGGTTGCAAATTAGTGTAAAAGATTTCAGACTAAAGAAATAAAAAGATATAATTTTTCAATGACAAGAGTTATTATTATAACAAACTATTAGCAAGGACTATAGCATTTTTTTTCCTTTACTTGTTTTAAAGGATATTATAATATACTTTCATTTAAAATATATTTTATACAAAAGGAAATTAGGCCACTAATTTGTCTAAAGCTAGAACAGCTGTGTTGGAGCAGCTGATTGTGATTCAGCTCACAGGTTTGATACAGAGGCTCTTACTATCACCAGAGGTTATATGCCATAAACAGCTGCACAAGTATTACTGAGAATAATCTTGTATTTTGAGAGTCCATTAGCTGCCCAGACTTTCAGAGCTATTCTCCAGCTGGAAGGCAGAAGAGCTGGCTTGGGGATGAAATTCAGAGCGCACTATGGCTAATTTCTAAGGTGGAATTTCATTAAGAGACAACAACCTGGGAGCAAGGATACAATTACCCTATATATTCAGGTGCCTAATGGAGGTATTTACCTTTGCAGGCACTGACTATACACTGTGCTCCTGTCATCTGCCTTGGGGGAAAATTTGTCACAGCTACTTTAATTATTCTCCTGAGAGCTTAGAAAGCAAGACCTCTAACTTTCTGTGCTCTGAACTACACCAAATATGGGTACCTACAGTAGGGGCATGAATGTCTTCCATTGTGGGTGGCTGTAAGCACTGGGTGAAAAGGTAAAGGAATTAAGAGTTGAGTCACCAGAACATGTCAAAGGAACTTGCAGAAGCACTGTGCCTAACTCACTCTAGGAGTCAACTATGACTCCTACCATGTGTTAAAGCACAAGTGAAACTAAACACTTTTGACTTAGGGATTCAAGCTGTGCAAGAATGCAAAACTTGACTGTATGGATTTCTGCAGTCCAAGTACCTCACTTCCCTGCAAATCCCAAATTTAGGACTAGGACTACAGTGTAGGTCACAATATAGCTTCATTTCTGGCCACAACTCCTTTGTACCTTACGTACCCTTGGGCAGTTTAGTCTGTATCTCTCAGGAGAGCTGAGGAACGCTAGTGTGTCTATATATCTATCTATATCTGAATAACATTTTATACTATTCCTCTGAATGAGAGACTTTTAAACTGCCCTTAAAAATGAAAAAGGCAGAAAATAAGGCAAGTCTTATAGCCCTGTTGAGGGGGGGAAAACACAGTCAAGACACACTCCTAAGCTTACATTTCTAAACAGCTTCTCTAATTTTCTTGGGCAAATAAAAATTATGTTCCTTTGATCACCGTATGTAATTCCCACTGGTGCTAATGAGAACTATTTGCACAATTCAATAGAATAAGCCCTATAACTTAAGGGATATTTGGAGGGAGACTTCAAAGAAAACATTAAATACTTGATAAAAAGTGGTAAGAAATCTATGAAGAGTCTGCAAGTTTGAATAGCCGTTTTTTTATTAACTTGAATTTTTTTAAATTGTCTTTGAATCTGCCAAAATTTCTGGTCTACTGAAGTCAAATACAGAGATGTTCAATCAAACTTTAGTAAAGTAAAATGACAAAAACTAAGAACATGAATGTATTTAAGACTTACTGAAGTACAGCCATAAAAAAGGAAGTTATTCGATTTTTGAGATTTTAATCCCAATCTTCATTGATGTAAATGGAATTATTAGGACCTACATAAATCAAAAAGAAAGAAGAAAAGTCTGAAAGATGGATCAACAGAATAGATTTTATTTTTACATTGCATTTCTTCTTTCTCCTTTTAAGTATAGAATTTTGACTTATTGTGGACTGAGTAGTGTGTAATGTCTACATTAGTAATACTTTCAAATCTTGCATTGCAGATGAGAGCAAAAGCTGAGCAAAAGCATATGCTCTCTCCTTTCTGGCTGCAGTAGTGATCCATGATGGGATGATTTAGAGCACCATGAAACAGCCACAGCATGCCTGGCACTCAAGCTGTAGGCTAAATTTTTCATCAATACTCCTACACCCTAGTGGACCTGCATGGTGGGTGTACCAGAGCCATGAAAACTGACAAGCCTTGTAAAAATCTGAAGTGGAATTCATCGTTTCTCGGTATTTGAAGCTCAGATATTTGTGTTTCTCTCATTGTCTACTAAGTGTCAGTCAAACAATCATGGGGAGAAATCCATCCCATCCTAAAGTAAAGTTCTGCAGCAGACCAGATTAATTTATAATTAAATTTTTCCATTATATTTTGTTGAGTGCAGAAAGTGGAATCTAAATGGCTTAGACAGGCATCTGAAGGTGGTTGTGGAGACTCTCTCCCAGTTTATCCATTGATGTAGAAGATGGTCTGACCTCCAGGGACAGAGACTGTAACAATCACTTTAATCAATGTATTTGTGCATTCTAATAATTTTGAAAACAGTGGGTTTTTTATTTACAAGCTGTAAATTAAGCCAAATATTTTAATGCCATCTGCCAGAGAGAAATATAACAGAATTGTTTTTCTATTTTAATTTTTGTTTTTATACATGAAGAAAGGCACATATCCTTTTGCTTTTGCCTTCTCCAAGTTAAACAATGCCAATATTCTTGATACTTACCTGTCATGCTTTCTACATCTGTGCTCATCTCAAACAAGATTCATTTGAGCAAAGATTTTTTGCTGTAATATCTAAGGATGGCTGTAATGTTCCAGCTGAGGCCTTATCACTGTAACATAGACATTGGAGAAAATCTACTTTAAATGCCATAGGCACAAATTTTCTGCATGGAAATTGCTTTTTTCCCTCTCTACACTCTCCCATTCCTCAAGAGCAAAAAGGTTACTCATCCTTTTTCTCTTTATAAATCAGGTCATTTTGCAGGTATTTTTTCAGTCAATACCCTATCCTGCTTATTCCTGCCTGTATGTAACAACTTGCATTAGAAAAATAGCATTTTTTTCTGATGCCATACAAAATCTAACTCGATTTATTTGAATTTCATGATGATAATTATAATTTTCTTGACTTTGTGGCCCTTTATACCTAATGAGCATGCTTTCTGTTCACTTCTCTAGGTAATTCAAACAAATATTTTATAGTTTTATATCCTGCAGAAACCTTTTGGAAACTGGAAACTGCTGATTTTTCCATTTACGTGGGGTATGTTTATCTAAAAAATGTTTTTCCATATTTCTTCCTGGAAAGGCACCTGTGTTGAAAACCTCACTGGAACTGCATTTAGACCTGTGATGTTTCTCCTGTATGCATAAGGCCTTTACCTTTTGTAGGAGGAAGTGAAGCTACTGAGGGATGATTCATTTCAGAGACACAAAGGTTGGTGGTTATTCATTCCCTGTTTACTCAGTGTGTCCACAGATTTCTTGCTCATTGGCTACATTTTTTTTTTTAAGCAGCAGGAGTTAGGATTTCTGCACTTTTCAAGAACCTCCTTTATTAAGCAATGCACCATATTTGCCTTTTGCTATTTTTTCCATATCCATCTGTCATAACTTCGCAGATGCAATCAAACACTGAGCTTTTATTTATTAATTCTTTCAGTGCTCTGAGAAAAAAAAAAAAAGTCAAATGAAGGCAGTTTGAAAACATCTGATTAAGTCAAGCATCAATTTGTTCCGTGCTATACCAGGCTGAAATCTTGATCCTTCACGCCTGATATTAACCATGATAGCAAATGAGCTTTTTAGCGAGAGTGGAAAAAGTCATTAAGTGCTCAGAAATTTTCAGTATCGCATGCCAATCACTTTCAGTCTCTGCAGAAGGAGACTAATTATCTCTCTTTTTTTTCATCCTGCTCCTGGAGTACTTACTTGTAACTGGTTTCTGTCGGAATTAATTTTCTCCACAATTTTCCTCTTCTGATTTTGTTTTTCTAACCCAAAGTTTAATTGTAATGCTGCATTTTTGCACCCATCCTCAGAAGTTTGACCTGGGATCTGTTTTCTATGCTGTTCACTTTGTGATTAAAATGACAATGAGATTACAGTTTCTCAGCTCTGTGCCCTTGATATTCTGGTAAATTACTAATCTCTTTTACACATTCTACTAATACAAGCAATTTAAAAGTTCTTTCCTTCTAATTTTCTGGTGTCATTGAAGTCTGCCTTTCTGAAAGCTGCTGTTTTCATTCTGGCCTTTTCTGTGCACTCTGTTAGGGTCACGAAGTTACAATGCTATGTTCACCCATACCCAAGATATCTTTCAATCTGATGGCCTCATAATTCTCCCCTCATGGTTGAAACAATATGTAGATTTTCTCCATTATGAATGCCCTATAGCTTTGTTACTAATTGCAAAAACTTACAAGGCATTCAGGGTCTAGCTATGTCCTTGTTTCTGTCTGTTATTAAAATTTCCAGTGATAATTACTCTTCTAAGGGTTTTAAATGATCAAAATTACATTGCCTACTGTGGCTTACACTTGCAGGGAATACTTCTGTTTGAGATTTTTCAGTGGCTAGGTCTATATTTTGTGACACTTTTCTACTTGAACGTCTTTTATTTCAATATCTTTGATTTTATATTTTAGGACCAGATATGAGCCTCAGATCTGACAAGAATTCAATCTTTTGAAATAGTCATCCCTGTCACTCTCATATCCTTTCACAATACACTTATTTCTACCCAATTCCTTTGTTTTCCTGTTTACCATCTTGCCTCTAACTGCTTGTCCAGCACAGTGAACCTCTGTTTGTCTGTGTGTGTATACATGTCTAGGCCTGCACTCATTCGAATATTGAGCTCAGAGTTTGATTTTGCACTAGGAGGCTAATTAATAACAGACAAAGGAATGTTTGATTTCTAGAATTGAACGTGTCAACTAAGCTGCCTATAGTATGAGGATTTAAAAACCTTTAGGAACAATTGGCAGATCCATGGGAACAGTATGGTGACTGCAACAACCTCTAAAATGCTTCAAATATTCCCTGTTAAGGAAATAATGAAAAAGTTATCTTAACAATATATAAACTGAGACAATTTCAGAAACACCAATTGATTAATCAACATTCAATTTTTAAAAGCATTTAATTTTGCTTTTTCCTTACCATATATGTCTTTGGTTATGTCTTTTATTTAGAGGCTTTGGAATTGGAATAAGACAGTTTCATTTGCTTTGGCTCATGTTCCCTATAAGTCTGCATTTAAGCATCTTACTCATGAGAGACAAATAAAAATAAAACATATCAAAGATGCAAAGGACTGAGAAAAATATAATGTTTTTCTATTTTGGAATTAGAGTACCTAGGAATTATAATTTAAATCTTCATTAAAAGCAAATTATAATTTTTAATTCCCTGTGCCCTTAAAATCATGATTCAATGAAGCTTTTAAACACCTGCTCTACTTCAAAGTATGCTCAAAATTGCTTTATTGGATCAGGTCCTAATTTGCTCAAAAACATAAATGGACCTTATCAAAAGTCAAAAAGCTCATGCTTTGTGACTTACTTTCAAGTTATTTCATTTGAAGCACAGGATCCAATTAATTCCAATAGAGCTGTTTTAGAAATATAAAATTTACATATTAAGTACAAAATTGAGGCCAAATTGAAGAATACCTATGGTCAAAAGGGTTTTGGTTTTATAGCTGTCTGTAGTGCAAAGCTGTATGTGTGGAAGAGTTTCCTGTTATTAGACAATTCTATAAATTATACAGATTCAATTATTTTCACTTAACATTTAGTTCATAAAGACATGCATCTTTCTTAAACTGCTAACACATACTCATGGAATGATTTTCAAATATAGATAATAAAATAAGTTAATGTAAATAAATGGTAATGTTTATACACTGGACACACTACATACTGAATTCCTCAGAATTAATTTTTGGAATGCTTTAGCTGTACCTTGTTAAGATGAAGTTTGGTTCTGATTTACAGGATCACTGTGGAGTTCCTTATTAAACTGTCACTCAGAGAGCATGAGTGGAAAACCCATTACTCTGTTAATTAGATCTGTGGTAGTTTTTGGGCTGGTGGTGACAGCTGCCTGCATGTGGCCCAGCATATACATTATCCCAGTGGCAACTCTACCTCTGCAGCAGTGGAAGACCTTTCACAGCCATGACAAAAGGGAAAAGGATGCTGCTTTTCCCCTTAGGGGGCAGTATCACAATCCAGGAAAAACCTTCAGAAGTTCAATTTATTTTCTTGCAAAATATTTGTAATGACAAAACATGATACAGATTCACTGCACTTTGTTCTTTTAAAATTTATTTCTCACTAAATGCAGCTGCCTTGAAAAAACACACAGTTATATTCAACGAGGTACAAATATTAGCAAGGAAAATTACATAAATGAATACTAGGGGGCTATGTTGTTCAAGTAAGTTATGCTTCTTGTATGACTACAGGCTTTCAGGAAACTATTCCATTATTCCAAAACACCAAATTAGGTGTTTTTACTTCTGGGCTATACCATGAGGGGTCAGGTGACAGGCAGCCCCTACATCTGTTAGTATGTTTCAGCTGCTAATTATTTTCAGTTTCAGAAAATGGGGTGAAAAAAACATCCTAATGTGCCCTTGTGACATGGAGACATGACAAATGTTCAACAGTGACCATGAAAGTGATGTCTCTGGCCTGTTAATCAGAAATACACCCAGGTGTTACAGAGATGGAAACTAAGGTACGATATTTGGAAATTTACATACTCTGGAGCAAACTCACGTAGGCGCACCCTTACCTCAGGTAAAAGTGCAGTAGGAAATCCCACCTCCACTGTTAGGAATGTGTTTGGAATTGTTGGTGAACTCCTATGAATTGCTCTGAATTTGCTCAAAACTTATATAAATTAGTAGTTAATACTTCTCATAAACCTTAAAACTCCACATCACCAGTAAACATTCACTTTTTGCATGGTGAGGACTCTAAGTCATATATGAAAAGCAGAACATTTTTTGTCAAGCCAGTAGAGCATTTCTCCAAGAGTAGCTCCAAACAAGACACAGTGAGTCAGATCAGGCCTGCCAAATGCAATAGTATCACCAACTGAGCCCCTGAGATTTTTCCTTTCTTCTCCTTTCAGAAGGAAAGCACTCTCTCTTTTTTCTCTAGTAGTGTGCTGGGAGAAGCTGCTCAGCAGTGTGGTGAGCAGATATGGTACACAAACTGAATCATTCATTTCGTGAGTATTCCTGGGCTGACACTTAGGCCTACACTTGGGGAGCACACTCAGTAACTATTCCCACACACACTGCAGTTTCTGTGCATTAAAAAATGAACCAGTCCAAACAAGAATACGCTGTGAATCCACTGAAGTCAGTGAACAGTCTCTCCCTGCCCTTTGTGCCAGGATCTCATGCTGTGCCTTGCTGAGAAAAATGACCTAATGAATTTTTCCTCATCTCTGACTTTGATGGCTCCCTGATGTTATCCTCACCAGGTTTCCACTTCAATCTCATTTTCTTCTACAAAACTTATCTCTTTGTAGTTCCTGTAATATTTTTAAATTCCAAATTTTAGTACTGAAAATTATGTAGAGTTTTTTTTATATTTAAGGGACCAGGGACTGCTCAAAAGAAATAAGCCAAGTCTGCCTGTCAGAGTACAGGCCACATTTAGTGTGGAATGAAAACTTTTCCCATGCATATAAATTTTTACTCTTCCCAAAGTCTTAGAGAACAGGTGAATGAGACTTTAGAGACTTTAAAGTTTTGTTTAAAACAGACTTTAAAATTCTGTTGATTAAAAAAAGAAGCAGTGGTTGGGACAGGAAAAATCTTTCTTTTGTTCATTTTTTAGTCAAAGGATGGAATCCAGAGCCATTTCTCTGGAAAAATAAAGTTGTAGTCTCTAGTCAATGAGGTATTTCAGCAAGAATATTTACAATACTGAAAAAAAAGTTAGCTATGTTTGTCTGGAAGTTTTGTGATCACAGAAGGGGATATATGACTGAGCTACTAAATTCAAAGCAAGTACGAGAGAGAAAATAAAAAGGTACATGAAGATTAACTGCTCAGTGTTCATAGTCCATCCCTCACACAGTGGAAGAATATAATGGTAAGTCAAGATTTCTTTTCTCTGAATTAAGAAGCCTTTACTTATAGAACATACATGCCATTTTCCTTCCATCGTAACCTCCTTCAGAGATCTCTACTCATCAAAGGCTTAAAAAAGTGGTAGTAATCCACATTAGAACAAGGAAATCAGAAACTTCTTGTCCTTTTGCCAAAAAGGACAGTTCACTTTAGTGCTTTCCTTCATTTACCTAATTGATGATATGAACAAGACCTTCCAGACAGACAGGGGATGAAGAATAACACTTTATAGTTGTCCCCAATAATGCAAGGATGCCAAGAAACTGTATTTTCATAGTAAGACACAAAAAATTCAAGAGCCACTATGAACATTTCCAGTTTTCTCCTGATTTTATCAAATTTATTTTAATGTCTGATATAAAAAAGAGATGTAAAACATGAAATCGTGATAATTTTCTTTGATTATCTTCCCAGAAGTAGTGTCTGTTCCCCCAAAAGAGTTTGGATTTTTTCTATCACCTTCATATCTCAAAAACATTTGGAAAACAGGTTCTCAGAAGTAGCAATATGTGGGTTGAAAACCAGTAAGAGTATCTAGTACATGAGCTCAATTTGACAATTATGGCTCTATACCAGCGTTCCTCAGCTTATTTTTTTATATCCAGTGGAAAAAAACTGTCATAAAATTTCTGATTTTGAAATGAAGAATTTGTGTTTCAGAGGTCTGTCAAATTCTCTTGTTTACGCCTGAACAAAAACCTGAAAATTTCCTTGTCAAATGAAGATTGTTACACCCACAGTTGTGCACTTCAGCATGAAGATTGTTGAATGACTGTGTGAATGCAATGTGATTTAAATTATGAAAGGTTTCTAAAAATATCATAATCCATGAATCCATTCATGGCAGAATTCAATCCAGCAGCTCTGATGAAACTGGCAAGATGCACTGGCTGAAGTTATCATGAATCACAACATTTGCAGTAGCACTGAATTTACCAGTTTTTCTCATTCTTGTACACATATTCCAATAATGTCTCTATTTGGTTTTTGTATAACACTGATAATTTTGTTTCTGACAAGAACCTGACAAAGGAAATGGAGAAGGAAATACCCATATTGCATATACTGAGAAGAAAGTTGCATTTTTTTTAGCAACTTATATTTGCTTTCCTAAGTTAATTGGTCTCTTACCACCAGAAATTTAGATATTGCAGTATAATGCAACAGCACAAAACACCAGTTTCTTATCCCAATCCTTTTGTTTCCATGAGAGAGGCTAGAGGAGTATTAGATTTGTAGCAGCCCTGCTATAAGGAAATACTTGGTCTCCTAGCTGCCATAATTATTATCAGCTGCAACTTACTGGGTTTCCTCTTATTAACGTTATCACTTGGCACAGAATTATAATGCAGGTTTAGCCAGTTATTTTGCCATCTGTGAAGTGTCTTAACTCTGTAAGGCTTGGTATTAAATAAAAAATCTTATTAGTTTTGAGGAATATGAGTTCATGGTATAGTCTGCAATGCAGTTAAATAAAAATTAAGTCAGTTGGGAAATTGCTATAGTTGGACTAATTGCGTATAATAGCCTAGAAAAATATGGGGATTATAGATTAAACTAAATCCTTCAATAAAGCCTCCTATGGTAGACATTTTTGGATTCCCTTTCCTTGCAACAAACTATATGAAAAATTGAACATCTCACTAAATTATCTTCCTTTAATTATTCAAATTTCAAATAGAATATTTTTCATCCCTTGTCTTCATTTCCTGACAGAGACCAGAAAAAAACAAATTAATTTCATTAAGAGACATTAGAGGTACAATATAAAATACTAAATCTGGTCAATAATACACTGACTTATTGAATCATCTTGTAGTAAATTAAAAATTATTTCAAAAGCCCACAAGATAAAGTATTAAAACCAACATCAAGCCGCTTTCTCTTTCAGATATAAGAATCAAAGGAAGCAAAGGGCTGAACATAGAGTCCTCTGTTCATTTATTCCCAGGGATGCAAACAGTAACTTCAGGCTTTCTGCCTACCATTGATACACACAAAATTTGTCCATACTTATATTCTTACACCAGCAGAACATCCTAAGCTCATCTCTGTACCCTAGCCCACGTTGCTGGAGGAGCAATTTTCTGAATAATGTACTAGAAAGATCAAAATGTTCAGATACCAGTGCCTACACTGGCATGAAGAAAGTTGAAAATTAGGTTAGTTATGTTTCTGAGAAGTCAGTATATTGTTTTTGTCCTGTCTGATAGGTTCTAGACCAAATTAAAGGAAAAGAAACCAAAAACAAACAAAACCAAAACAACAAAAACAAAATATCTTTTTATAAAAAACCCCATATATGCTCTTTAAAAAAAAAGGAGTCCCACAATAGAAAACTTATGAACACAGAAAGAAATCATAGAGTTGATGGTTCAATATGTAACTGAAATTTATGAGACATTTTATCATATGAGTTATTTTATCAAGGGATAAAATAATTCCCATTTTCCATATCTTTGCTTGGATGAATGGGACTGCTCTTAAATTCTATGTTTCTTGTTTGAGCTAAAAATATATTAATATATACAAATATACAAATTAAATTTCCTCTAGGCAATGTATACTCTTTAAGGATACTGAAGCTTATTCCAAAAAGGAACAGGACAATCTGTGTCTGTTGTGGATTTGATGAGCAGAAGTGGATTTAACAGTGTGAAGGAAGTCTCAGCTTAATCTTTATTAGAAGTGTTTGTAAAGCAAGTAATATCCAAGAGGGAACAAACTAGAATATATTATGTGGGAAGTGATAAGTCTAAATTTTTGGACATCTTTACAAGAAGCAAGCTGGAAAATACCAGGAAAAATACAGTTAATCTTACATTAGGAGAAGAAAGCAGATCAAATAATCTCCCTTCAGACCCTAGACAGACACAGCAAAGTCATTTACATCCTTCTGGAGGGCAAAGTTTGGAACTTCAGCATAGGTATTTAAGCATGAACCCACACAATTGTTTTTATTTGGCTCAGGAGGATGATTTCCAAGTGAATTCTGCAACAGTTCTCTCACTGCACCTTGGTTTGCATAGCATGAGGCACAAACTCTGTTCCCTTTAGGTAGCACTAAAGTGAAAGCTACAATCTGGGATCACATTTAATATATTTTAGCTTCTAATTAGCAATCATCTCATGGGGTCATACTAAATTGGTCTGGAGGAAAGTGACTGCAGTGCAGACAAAGTTCCTTACACAATCTGTCTGGCTCTACAGAGCCTCTCCTGTTAGAACATTCTTCTTGCTAGAGTAGGCATGATTTAAGGCTTTTACTGGTTGCAGCAATAAGTTGCTGATGCAGCCAGAATCTGTTGAATCTGCTGAATCCTGTACCCCAGATACAAGGAAAATCAAGCAGAGGAAAATAAAAGAAGAGGCATAAATTAAGATAAGCACCTATTAGTCCCATTTAACAGCAGAAATAATTTTATTAGACAATGTTTATACTGTGTTAGATCATGCCTATGCATCTCTATTTCTTGATAGGAAAAAAATATTTACAACACTGAGATTCAGTTATTTGAAGGCAAATCAATAGACACCAGGAATCTGATTAGGCATCGCAGTTCTTCATCTTTCCTGAGAGTACTTTCCAAAACAGGCATTTCTAGCACAGATTGCAAGCATAGAGTAAAAATCTTTATGCTAAAAGGTCATGCCTTTTATGCTTTTTCCCAATTAATATCTGACCTATTTTTCATCTTAGAAAGACATTATCTTTTGAAAATATTAAGTCACCAACAGAATATACAATAGTAGATCACCTCACAATACAATAATCTCTTGTGGTCCCCCATGCCTCTGGCTGTCATCCAGCAGCCAACACCCAACAGCAAAAAATCAGGAAAAAATTGTGAAGATCTGGAAAATAGGCATCTGATTTCTCTTGTATTAGAAACTTTTTCTCTCTTGATTTCTCTGAATATTTCCTATTGCACTGCAACACACAGAGAATTGTGATTCTAGATAGTTTATAGCCAGAGGAACTTATTTGTATTTCAGAAGAGGATCAGGAACAGACACCAATATTAATAATGGCATGTTAAAGGAGAGGGAATGGCTTGATGTCAGAACTTTTTCCTGATGGTTGCAAACTACAGGGAGCTGCTGGAGGTGCTGAATGAGAGATAGCACTATGCTAAATGTCAGCAAGCAAAGATTAGCCAAGGAGGGTTGTGTTCAGGTTGGATGCTTTACTCAAAATTAAACAGTCCTTTTAGGCTTTATCACTTAAGTAAATGGTAAAGTTTAAAGAGGTCTTGTGAAGCTTATGTCTAATTACTCTTAAAACTGAATGTCCCTGGAAAGAGCTAAATGGTGAATCAATGTGACTGCACTTTGGCTGAAATGTTGGTGGAGCATGAAAGAGTGATGGTGGAAGTTTGGGGGCAGCTTTATTCATTCTGACACAAAAATCTTTGGTCTGCAGGTGACCTGACCTCTAGGAGTTCTCACAAAGACTTGAAATTCTAGTCTGAAATGGATACATTAAAGCTGGAAGATACAATCAGAGCCAAAATACTTCAATGTCCTGAGATGATGAAAAAATTGGAATTTCTCTCCATATGTACAGTATATATGCATCTTTGAAACGCAAACACACAAAAACATGCACACCTACATATTAATTATCAGAAAGCTCACATGAAGTTCTGATAACTAGTTGTAAGGAAAATGACAAAAAAAAAAAAGAAATTATGAATTGTCTAAAATGCAAGTGTCTCCTCTGACCAATTGCATAATGGTAAGATTCACAACTTGCAGTCTGCTGACTTTCTATGATGTAGCTACAAAATGCTGCAGACCTATCCTCCCCCAGATCTACTCATGGGCAGGACTTCAAAGTAGTCAAGGTAGCCAAAATAAGAGGATGGTGAAATGTTATTGAATTGCATATCTTTTGGAAAACATAAACTGTTAAAAATTTGCCAATAATTGTCTTTCTGTTTTACAAAGCCATTTTAATTTCTTCTACAAGACTGCTACTTCTATTAGCTTTGATTACAGAAAAGCACAATCACATATTCAAATAATGAAGCACTGTCTCTCATTTGAACACAGACTGAGTGCTGGTAGGCTGCAGTATCTCTCTGAAGACTGAGGCTAGACTGAACATAGGAGACTAAGTAAGGAAGAAGATAAAAAAGGCAACACATTCTTGTGTGAAATGTTATATTCATTTTGTCTCAGAATCAGACACCGACTTCCACCTCTGCGTGCGTGCAAGCGGGCGCCACCAGCGCCACAGGGTATCATTTGTTTCCTCCTGCCCAACATCACCAGGGCAAGGTTTTGAAATTGCACCTGAGTTTAACTCTCTCACAGACAAATGGTCCAATCTCACAATTACCAACACCTGTACAGCTGAATTGCAATAAACATCAAGGAAATGACAACTCTCTGTGGCACTGACTCTGCCCAGTTCTAGCTTTTTGTATCCCTACAGGCTCTTGAGGTCCATATATCCAAATATTAAGAAGGTATGGCACCCAGCCAGGCTTCTTCCACAGAAAATTTTAGGCTTTGGGAATGAGGTTTTTTGGTGAGGAAAAGATTTCTAGCTCTGACCATTGGATAATAAACCCCACTTACTCAGAGAAAACAATGAAACCTCTATTAAGGCCAAAGTCAGTGATCTTGACTAGGTTGTATAAGATGGCATTAATTTCATAATCTGTCCTTTTCCACAGAAAGAAAGAATAATTCCTCCATCAGGAGCTTATCTTAGAAATACTAAGCCTTGCTAGTTTTACAATCTCTAACTGAAATAATATCTTTGGAACTAAATAACAAATAATTTTCCTCTCATATTTCACACTAGTATTGATTGAAATGAAAACTAACTTTGACAAGTGCAGTTTTACTCATTTGCTTAGGGAAATGTCAGCACGGTATTTAAAGGAGGCAGGCAAAGGAACTATCCCTTAATGCCTGCTTAGGCCTTTACAGGCATTGCCTCTCCTAAATTTTTTAAGGAGAGAGCAAAAGAGCAAAAGAAAAGTCAATGTGTGCAGCTGGTGTATAAATAAACCTTTGGATATTGTCCATGACAGCTGGCTCTCATGCAAGAGCAGGTGAATTCCTCACAACAATTTCAGTATTAGAGGAAGTTGACAATTGCTGCAATAGTTTAGGTTAGAAGTGTGTACCAGGAGACAAGGTTACGGATGTTTTCCAGAAGGCAGAAAACAAAAGGCCAGTTATTTAACTGTTCCAGTCGGTGGAGGAGAGTCAGCCTGTTTTGTGACTATGTGTATGTGACTATCCCACATAGTTCCTCAAGGGAGCACTTTTTCAACATAAAAAAGCTGAAATCAGGTCACTAACTGCAATCCAGAACTCTAGAAAGATTTTCTCCACTCCTAAGTAAACAGAATTTTTTTCCTGATGAGGTGAATTTTCTTTAGTCCTATTGACACAGTCTCTAAACCCAGCAATTTCTACCACTTTATGTAAAGCTTGAGGTTCTTCATGTAAGCATGCTTTACAGCATCTTGTGAGCAGAGACTCTGTAAAAGTATTTTTTTAACAAGGTAATTAGAGAATTTTACTTATGAGGTCAGTGGAGATTGCCACACAACAGGAACTTGTTCTCTGTCATTCTGGGTAATTCTGACAATAGATCTCCTGATCCAAAAACACAGTTGCAGTTCTTCCTTTAGAAAATCAAAATGAGAGATGTTAAATGCATGGGATAGTCATGCAAAAAACCCCACGTGTTGTGTATAATGCTGTACTGTTACACTCTCCAAAGCAAATTCTCCTTAATATCCATCAAAAAGGAAATGGACTTACAAGTAAAAGCAATCTAAATAAACAAATACACAAAAATTATTGGCTTAAAAGCTATTTTCTTTTGTATTTTTATTTTCTTCATGTGAAACCTGTGAAATTCACTAAGGTTACATTTTTAGGGTCTCCTGTGCAACTACAGGCAAATTTTCCTCTTAGCTGAAAGTTAAGACTGGCATAGACTCAGGACTTGTGGCTGAAAGGAAAACACCAGCTGCCACGAGAGTCATGATAATATCATACTGAGCTCACCTCAGACCTCGTGGTTGTGAATCCTGTGGGTTCATTGCAGAAATAGCTGGCATTGAGGAGATGACTCAGGTGCCAGAGCCAGGGCTGCTATCATGGAACAGAAATCAGGGGCAGTATATTTCTACTCTCACAGACACAGTAGAGTACGTGCTCAAGCCCAAAGGCGCTTCACCCTAGTAAGGCAAAAAAGCCACTGGAAAACACTGTCCCATTGCTTCTTCCCCTTCCTTTGGTATCATTCCAAGCTCCTGCCACCCTTTCCTGTGCACAATGAACATCTCAAGCCTTTTGGCGCCCTTTTATTTTTTTCCCAAAAAATCACTCCAGCAGATTTTTTAAAAACATTATTTTTTGAGGAAAAATGCATATATCGTTTATTTTGCCGTGGCTTGTGGTTTTTATCTCTTCTCCTTCCACCCTTCCCCCTTCCAGTCCACAAAACCAGGTGTTGTGTAACTCTGTGAACAAGTAGCCAGCGCTAGAACTGGAATGTCAACTTCACTGAGACAGCAATGAAAAATAACGTGAAAAGGTCATGACTGTGGTAAGGTATCCCTGCATCTTTCTGTTGAGAAATACAAGGCTTCTGTTGACTTTGCAGAGCTAATCAGAAGCAGAATGACTGGAAATCAGACTTCCCCTTTCCTTACGTAAGCCACTTACATAAACAAAAATGTGAGCAACCACTTAACCTGGATTAGAGACTATCTTCGAGTTACAATATCCTCAGTCATGGAGTGGCCATGACTGAAAAGGAAGTTTTTAAGCATTATCAGCCTATTCATGTATTTGAATTTGGGTTTGCTACATAAGCAGAGCACGTCCATCAACTTATCTGCTTTCTTACCAGGGTTAATAAATGGTGATGTGTGCCCTTCAGTATGTAAAAGGACTATTTATTTTCATTTCAATGGAGTTTCTTACAGGTTGCAAATATGTTTCATGGAGATTGCTTCAAAAGGCAAAGTCAGAGGCATTTCCCAATGCTGGGAATCAAAAAATAAAAATTATATTTTGAAATTTATTGTCTCAAAATATGCTAAAGGTTCTTTTGAAGGTGGCTTTGATTAAATAATGCACTAAAGCAGCTGCCAATAGCATTAATTAAGAAAATGAGACTATTAAGAGGATGCATTTTCAGTAGACAGGTTAATATTTACTCTGCAAAACACTCTGTGGCTTAAGTGAGTCAGCAGTATGAGTGGGAGAAGGACTTGCAGAATGCTTCTCAGAGGTGGAAGCAAATATGAATTCTTGGTAAAAGCAGGTAGCTGTTGCTTACAAGGTACCTTCTTTTTTCTGATTTCCATTTTATTTCCATTGCCTCCTTTGTTTCAGGAGCTGCTTCCCAGACTCTGGCCCACTGTGTGGAAAGCAGAGTTTTGTACTCTGCAGCTTTGTGTTGCAGGGTGAAGTGGACAAGGCAGACCACTTGCAGTCTGTCTTATGGGGACATCAGCTGCTCCCAAGAGCTCAGCTGGGCAATGAAAATGCCACTTTTGCCCACGCCTACAGTGCCAAGTATCAGACCTTCCCACCAGATGCAACTCATTGACTTAAACAGCTTTCCTTCCATATGCTCCAGAGCAAGAGAGTCAAAGTCCTTATGCTACTGGGCTTTACAGTAAACTGTCTCTGCACTAGCTATCCAGAAAAAGTGATGTACCTAGACATTTAGTGTAGGTGTCTAGAATTAAACTTCCAACATCACTACAATATTATGCAAACACCGTTAATCAAATTTGCCTTTGCCAGGAATAGTCCTGCTCACAAGAGTTAGTTCTGCAAAAAACTAGTCATTCCTAGTAGTTATTCCTGTACATTTTGATCTTTTTTGGGCTGAAATTAAAATTAGAAATTTTAGTGATTAACAGAAGAAGGTAGTGAACTGATGGAAAATTTCATGTGAGATCTGAAGAGATGCGAGTTTTGCAAGCACTTCCATAAGAGCTAGGGAAATAACAAGCAATTATTTTTCTTTATTGGGGATGGGAGCTTATCTCCAGTCTTGCTTGTCTGCAAGAATGTGTTAGTGGTAGAATTACAGGGATGTTAAAAATCATATGTTCAGAGACAAAAATCCTGGATTAACTTCAGAGGAAGCTTGAATGTTCCGTTTGTTCTCAAAAAATATCCTTTATGTAATTTGATTTATTTTCAGTCAAATTCAAGTAAGTAAAGATTTAAAAATACAACATATTTCATTATCCTTGTTACTGAAGTCACCTCTCTCAATCTCTGACATACCTTATATATTGACTATATGAATCTCACTATTATCATATGAAAAGACATTGTATCTGTAGCCTGAAATTCAAACTTTCACCTATATTTTATTTTGTCATATTCTTTTTTTCTTAAGACCTGAATTCCTGAAACTGTCAAACTCCACTCAGCTACCAAAAAAAAAAAAAAAAAAAAAAAAAAATCACTTCTTTTTTTTAACCTTGTAAGATCAAATGTGGGATAATTGAGTGAATGTAGAACTCAAAGTTGAAATGAAACTTGTGTAAATCTGGCCAGGATAACTATGTGTACTGATAATCAGGCATCATGTAAAGGGAAACTTGGAAAAAAATCTGTTATTTGTGAAGTCTGTAGCACCAACAATAAAAACTGTCAACTGGAAAGATTTCATTTCTCATTTCAAGTGGTTTTATGTCTAAACATTCAACTGTTTGTGACCTTGCAATATAATAAAGATATACCTAAAGCCAAAGTTAAATCACAGTGATGCTAATTTGAAATTTTCACATGAATAAGCTTCAACAAACATACACAAGAAAAGTCATTTCTCCTATTGAAAAATCAAAACATCTGACTCTGATTTCAGGAAAAGCAGTCTTTGTTAAAGAATAAGATGGGTTTTATCAAAAATAATAGAGATTGATATGATCTTTAAATAGAATAAAGTCCTGACTTGTAATTGGACATATTTTGGTTTTAACATAACACTACCAACATTATATTTTTTATATTTTTGATGGAAATAGTCACACATATGAAACATTATAGCATTTTATATTTTCTAACGTTAAAAATTATATGCCAAGGTTTTCCCTATACCTACAGAACCTTCTGATGATACATTTTCTGTCATTTAAATGGCTGTCTTTCAAAGAGTCTTTGCTATCAAATGAAACTTCATAAACTCTTCAAACCTATTTTCTATAGGGAAAAAAGTGATGTATGAGGATGAGGTCGGTTTTCCTTTTGTTTTGAAGGAGTTATCCTGGTCATCCGTACATTCTCTGGGAATTGACACTCACTGACCATTAATTTCTACACAACACCATCATAGCCATAAAAAAGAGAAGAAATTTATTTCTGAAGCTTTAAGAGGCACTTCAAATTTCAATAGCAAATCCCTGTCTACAGAGTCTAAACATCACCTTATCTTCACAACCCTTTTGTAATATAATTATAGAAAAAAATTAGGCAGCGCTTTTTTCTTTTCTGGTAATTACCCACAGAACACTTCTGCCATAAGCACATTATGGATAATGAGGGCTGCAAGGACGAGTAAGCAGCATCACTCTCCCTTCCAAAGTGCAGCATTTATTGCTCAAGCTGTCAGAGCTGAATGGCTTTAGTGTGTGTGCTTATAGCAACGTGTTAGCTGCTATGCGCTTGACATGTGGCAGCAGCTTAAACCCATTTGAAAGCAGAGGTTAAAGAAGGCTTTTGCACAGGGAAGGATAATATTGCCAGAGCAATCATTGCTGCACCTGCGAGGAAAGCCTGCAGACACTGCCTTTCAGATGCTGGTTCGCATCCTGCTGTGAGAAACCTGCCTACGTGGAGTGAGCCTGCACTTTGTACAGGCTGCCTGCTCATCTACAGTGCAGGTGGGGGAAAAGCAGCCCCCACTTCCCCAGAGCCCCTCAGTCTGAGAACAGGTGCCTTTAAAGGGTAAATTAACATCCACTCTCGCCTGAAATACTTCCAATGGCTGCATCAGAACATTGTTATGATACAAAATGAGGTTGTATAGGGCAAAACCAGCAAGAGATTTGGAGTTCCATTCTTCTGGACGAAGACAACAAGCACCAGAATTCTGCTTTGAAAAGAGCAAAGCTGTGCACAGCACACTTATCATTGTTCTCAGCATAGTAGGCAGTCCAGCTATATCTTTTCTTCTAAGGCGTTACAGTGTGAATTAGGAATTCTGGGAAAAATATGGTGGCACATGTAGGACAAAAGCTCTTCCCCATTTGTTTTTTCAAATGCCTGAGGAAAACTTGCACATTTTATCAGTAGATTTTTTCTGGTCCATACCAAGGAAAGAAATTAATTCTTGGATCTCAACTCTCTCAGAAAACATGCTAGTGGTTTCCCCCTGTGCTGTACCAACTCTGCACCTGCTCACACAGGTCCTGTTTTCTCAGCTGGTAAAAAAAAAAAACCAAAAAAACACAAAGGGGTAGCAATGCTCTTCAGATTTCTTCACAAAGACAATAAAACACAACATCAAATCATATATCCACACTCTGTACTGTTTAAAAGGAAGTTTTATTCTGTAGTTGTTGTACAATACTTATGTAGTAAATGCAACCTAACCAAAGACTGGCTAAGAAAGTAATAGGTTAATCTCCACTTAACTCTCATGTTGAGAGATATACTTCCAAGAGTCTCTTCTTCATCATAGCTCAGTAATATTCCTAGTTTTTTGCTTCTCACTCAATGACTCCCTAAATACTGCATGCAACTTGAAACTTTTGAACAAACTGAAAGTTTCTTATTCTCCGTCACTTATGTCCAGCGTTGGCGTGAAGAGTCTGTTGGAGTTTCCTTCAAAGAGCTTCCAGTCTCTTGGAATATTTCTTGCTTAATCTAAAAATAGAAACTTTCTTCAATAAAAACTAATACATAGGCTGCACTTTCCAAAGGACACTACTTGAAAATTTTTTTTGTAGAATGCACTTTGTACAGAGGAAATAATTTTGGATTGTACAGAGATTTGAACCACTATGAGTGCTTAACACAGCAAAACTTCTGGTATCTACTTGACCTACAAGTGCAGGTACAAGAGCTTAAGGAAATAAATACTTTCAGGGTTTTACCCAGGATGAGGTTTTAAACATTCTCCACATGGGAGTCAGGTGTTAAAATTCAAATACTTAGTCTAAAAAGAGACTTTGACAGAAATCCTCCAAGGAAATATTAAGCAAAGTAACTAATCCAAGTCTCCAAGTTAACAACTGCAACAGTGATTAATACAGCAAGAAATAGTATTTTCTTACTGTGCAGGATCAGAGAGAAATGGCATTTGTGAAGAAGGGAAACAAAACAGGTGTCCATCATGGTGCCTTCTGATTTCACAGACTTATGAGAGCGTTTCTACATCTCTCATAGATGTTAACCAATTTTACCTTGCTGACACGAGTCCTCCAGTGGTGCCCTTGTCCTTCAGTAGTTCCTCTTCCTTTTACTTGTTTGCTAAATCAAATCTCCACCCTTTGCCTTCAAAGAGCAAGCAAACCCCTGAAGGCAGTGACTGTCTCTCAGTCTGTTTGCACAGAACACTGCATGACCCTGACAGGAGCTACAGGAGCACACGGGCTTAACTTCATTCATCAAATGCTCCCAAACAGAATGAGTATTTTCTAGGGAACAAAAAATTGATCCTGGGAAATAATGGACTAGGGATATTTTTAACTGGGAGGAGGGGGGGCTGTTTGAGGGATCGTTTTGACTTTTTTTTTTTTTTTGTGGTGGTAGTTTGTTTGTTTTGCTTTGTTCTTTTTGTTAGTTTTGTTTGTGGTTGATTGATGGTTGCTTTTCCCCCCAGAAAAATTGCCAGGTCAGGGCTGAGCTGTATCAATGTTGTTTTACCCTACTACATCAACATTGTAATCAGGTCACTGTTGGTTTTCTCCCAGGATCTTCAGACATTGAATTCTGATGTTTGCTTTTTGTTTTATTTTCAGATTTAGATTGTGTTATCTAAACAGATTTTATCTAATTCTGCTGTTTTGATGTTCTCTGAGTGTGCTCCCAATATATAAAACTTTTTTCCACATGATCTAGGAAGCCAGCACCCACCAGCCCCAAACTCCACCTCCTCCTCCTCCTCAGGTTGCTATTACAAGAAGTTAAGTACATTCTTTTGCAGAATGCTAGGAAGGGTGCATGTTCTCAGGAAGACATTGTTCACAGATCACCCCATCATCTACTTGTATGGTGAATCTGAGTGAGCTGGAACCGCTCTTTCCCTTAAAAGACAAGGCCCTTGCAAATCACAGGAAGAAAATATTTTGGCTTTTGAAAGTAAAGCTTATACCTACCTTATTAAGTAACTGCCTAAACAGCCTATCTTCAGCTTCAACTGCTAAAAATTATTGAAGGAGTTACCGCTCTGTCCTTTCACAATTTTCAAAATCTGCATGAAAGCTGTTTTGCAAAATCACCATTTGGCTGCCTTAGGGGGATTGCAGACCTGTTACCAAACCAGGCAGTGCAGTGATAGTCTCTCTTGGTAAAACTCTGACTACTGGGTAGTGTACTACCTAGATTACCAGGTTCAGGGAAAGGACAGCTCAGATGTAGCAATCTCTTCTTGATGAGTAGCTAGAACTTGAAATGTCCTGTGAGCTCTCAAAGTCCCACATTCCCCTTACTCTAACTGCTGCAGTCCATTAGAGAAACTCAGTGAATTCGCCTTCCAACCACTGACTTTCTGGAAACTCATGAATAAATAGAGCAGCATAAGCTACCTTTATTTTATGAAGAAAAACAATCAATCGGCTTGGAAGTAATGTGCTACTACTATAGGTCCTTTTCTTAGCTTAATATTCGGTAATTTTTTAAAGCCCATGTATAAGTGGAAGCCCAGGGACAGAAGACAGCTCATTTGCACACACACCTATAAATCATTTTTCCCCAAGAGAATGAAAGATGAGCTAGATGGCTTATGGCTTTCACACCCTTTAGGACCCCACAAAATCATAAAGACAGATTATAACAATTTACCTGTACGGCTGCTGAATCCCCTATGAATTTGTTCAGAAGCCAGCAGACTAAAGAAAACATGGCATTAGACAGTGATCAATAAAGAAACCCAAAAACAAAGTAGCAACCAGCAGGCTTGACATAAAATACATAGAGAATCAACTTTGGTTCAAAAAATAGGGTAAACACATAAACTGCGTTCACTTCAGTATTTGGGATCTTCTCTCCTGAGAACATACTGCCAATTTTATGCTGAGGTTGCCCCACAAGCAAGCCAGCCTTATGGAATCTAAGGAGGAGCTGCATGTTGATCAGCAAATATGAGTTTCAGACAATTCTAATGGTTTACCCTGTCATAAATCCTCCTACAAATCTGCTGATGAAAAAGCATTTTTACAAGAGCTATTGATTATACTCATGTACTACTAACTCAAGTACTGCTTTTCAATTATTTCATGGTGTGCTCAGCCCTGAAAGGCTTCAGAAAAGTTAGAAAAGTCATCTTGTCCTGGATTAATCTATTAGCCTAAGTGTTGTTTTTATGTCATGTTGATCTGAACATAAATGGATACAACATGCTTATTTCAAATTTTTTTTAAATAAAGGTAATTTTTGACTCGGTTAAATTGCAGACTCAAGTTTTCCTTCATGATTTTGTCTTCTTAAAATTTGCTCCAAGCCATTACAAAAGCCTTGGCTTCCCTTTGTTCCTGTCCAGAATACTGTCCAAAATTGTGTTTGTCCTGTACGAACAACAACAAAAAACTACTGCAAACCAAGCTGAAGTAGTTAAGCAGGATTCTCTTTTTGCAGACATTATTACCCATTTATACACTGTGGCATGCTAATGGCAATTATTAAACCTTTCTTTTACTAAGAATTTTTGTGCAGGTTTATTATTTACATGGTATTTACATGATAAATACAGCAATAACTTCCACCAGACTGACAGATCTTCTTCATGAGATCCATCACAGAAGAGAACTCCCATAACCCACTAATGATGCGATTTTGTCACAAAATACACAGGAAAATCAAAACCAGTTAATCAATAGATGGGAAACAGTCTCAGGACTTAACAGATAAACAACATCCTTTTTATTTCTTGCCTCCTGAGACAAGGATAGGATATAAAACTTGAAGGATAGGATATAAAACTTTGAGTTAGGCCCATTTTTGGATATCTGGTATATGAAGGTATATATGCTGTTTCCATACTGCTTTCTCTAGCTTTGTCTCACTGGCTCTTTTCTCCTTGACTCTTGATGGACCACTAGAAATGGAAAAATTAAAACAAACAAAAAAAAGTAGTTGATGCAAAGGATTCTGGCAACTAGGGGGCAAAGAAAATCTCAAATTTGTAAGGGAAGTGACTTTAACAAATCTCAGTTTACAAAATTTGATACATCTTAAATTAGTGAAGCATTTAATGAATTATCCCTATTTTCTCTATCAGTTTTAAGTGCTTTGAAAATTAGTGTTTTAGAAATAATTTGTCTAGTAATTCTGGATATATCTAAATTAGCATTGCCAGTGAAGATTTCTTGGGCAGTAAAAATCAATAATCACTATTGTCAAACTGTTTCCCTGTCTGTCCCTGGAGCAATCTGGATGTCAGCCTGGTCCAAGGACAGAGGCAGAATGGGGCTGCCCTGTTCTGGAGGAAAAGGGAATTTCATGGGAAAGATATGGGCTGTCCCATACCTGTCGGTCTCAGGGACAACCCATGTGTCCTGGACATACTAATTTTTAATACAGCTATAGTGGTATCCTCCTAAAACCCAGAAAATAAAGCAGTGATATATTACTTTCAATTTGCATTTCACTTCTCTCACAGGTAACTCTGGCAGACTTTTAGGGGCACTTCAGCTCTGTAGCATCACAAATTCACACATAATAAACACAAATGGATAAGCAAAGGGCTAAACCAGCCTGGTACAGGCCTCAGCTTATATATTATGATCATTCATATATTTCATCGGCTAACCTAGCATTTCTCCGCCCCTGATCAGCCTCTTAAAACAATATTTTTTCCCAGACCAATACTTTTCTGCTGTGTTATAGTTGATTACATAGTTCTCCCTGGCAAATTGCAGCGTCAACTTTATTGGCATAATTTAATTTTATTTACCCAGGAAACAAAATCCTTCAACCAGAAAAACTGGTTTGTGGCTTTTATTTTTCAAAGTTACAATGAAGTGGGCTTTCAGAGAGCAAAGTAAATATTTAATTAGCAGAAAGTTATGTAAAGCAATTACCTCTATAGGAAGTGCACTTTCCCCTTCCTTATGTAAGAGATTCATTGTTTCCAAAGAGGAATTTTGTCAGAAAAATGACTGTATGACACACTTATACGAAAGGAGAGAACATCATACATCAGTAGTGATCATAATTAATATTTAGTCTTTATCTTTTCTCAAAAGTTCAGAGTATTGAAAAGAAATTGAAGAGGCTTTATTTGCATGCTGCATAAGGCTGACTGTGCCATAAGTATTTATTACCTTGCAATCTCAGAAATAAGTATGCCTTTGTGTAAACTGACATTTTTAATGCTTGAAATTGTCAGAAAGTGACAATACCTTATTGCCCTAAATTACTGTCCTTAGAGATGATATTGCATAATAAACAAATACCTTTATAAGCTTGTAGAATGGATATGTCAGAAATTCTTGTTTTGCCTGGATAATTCTTCTGCTGCTTACTGCACCTCTCAAGTCTTCCCAGAGATTTCTGTCCTGTGCCAGTGCTGATCACAGCATGCTCTTCTGCCAGAGTCACAAAAGTTGCCATGGCCCTGTCTCCCTCTGTGACTTCTTTCATGAGCAATGCTGAGCAATTAAGGATAATTAAGAGTGACTAACTACTGAGATAACCTCACTGAGCACAAGTTACTCTTTTCAAGCTCTTCTTAGTCAATGACCCCTCACTGATAACTTCATTGTCCAGGGATTGTAACAGTGAGAAAAAGCCACTGATTGATTTGGATATCGTGACCAATGGAAAAAAGAGGACAAAATCACATAAAGGACCCTAAAAAAATCAATATTTACAAAACAGAAGTGCTCCCATTCCACTGAGGGAACAGAAGAAAACAGAGATATGACCTCCTGGGGTTATTTGCTAGCCTTGCTGGGGACTTCTGACACAGGACGTTTCTCTCAGATGACAACTGGCACTGTGGCTCGGGGTTGTCAGAGGTTCACAGGGCAAATAAGGGATGAGCTGATAGGATATAGGCAGCTTTTGAGGCCGTCTGTGCTGTGCCACAGGCTTGCTGACCCAGGCAGTTGATTTCATCTCATTTCTGGTCAGTCTTGGGGTGAGTTCCATCTGTTGACTCTCAAAGTTTCTGGCTGCAGGTCCATGACAGCTTCAGTGCCCCCGCAAACCTGAGCACTCACTGCGTCCTGATCCATGGCTACACAGACTCAAGGAAGCAGGTGCTGGATCCTTGTTTACCTTCTTTCATTTGTCTTCACTGTCAGGGAACACTGAAAGTACAAAATGCAAATCTGTCCTGGGACCCATATAATCTCTTCCACTGAGTGGTGTTTTCTTAGCAAAGAACCAGATAGGAAATATGGGGTCTTTTCAGTGACCTTACTTTAACAGTCTTGAGGGGGGTGGATAAAAAAACAAAACCTGTCCTCATAGTAACATGAAATGAAGTCATCTGAAGAGCAATCCCGCAAGTAGCTGATTTACAGAGCTTATTTATTTTGTACAGAGCTTATTTATTATCCGTGCTTAAAATTAAGTGTTAATTGAAGAGTTTGGGTGTCTTGGAGTATCAGACCCTTTATCTGTGTCTGGCCCTGATAAGCATGATAGAATTAAGGAAATATTACACTACAGATGAATTCCATTTTGTTTTTAGTTATGAAAATAATGCACTGCTTTATCATAATAGCCACCTTAACTCTACAGATGACTCTACAATATTATATATTCAAAAATACCTTTAGTCCTGCCAGTCTCAAAGACATGTAAAATTATATAGGGAGATTTTGAGATGGAGAAGAGTACTTGAGGTATCTGAAAACAGGAAAACTCATGAGCTGGTTTTCCCTTTGGCTACTTAAACGTTGTATGCTTGAATTAAATTTTCTCAGGTTTGTGAATGTCAGGAGGGATTTACTGGAAATACAATGATGGCTGTAAGGCTAGCACTAGAAGTAATATTAAATCCATACAAAAGGTCTATTCTATGATAGCACAGAAGTAGAATTTGATAGTTTAATTGCCCATAGGGCTCAGTTACAGGGTTATTAGTTGTCCCCATTGGCAGTGTTACATTTTAGCTCCACAGGTGTGCTTTCATGGTGAATGTATCTCTTATAATACAGAACACTGAAACTGTGAAAGCACTATGACTTCTCCTGGGCCTTGTGATAACACCATAGGCTTTGTTTTGTAGTCTTTTGCTTACAAGGTGTATCAAAACTTTTTACGATTGGAGAGGCTGGAGCACCTCTTAGGAAAGGCTAAGAGCATTCATTTAATGGATTGCTCAGCCTGGAGAAGGAAGGCTTTGGGACAACCTAATTGTGGACTTTCGGTACCTAAGGGAAGACAACAAGAAAGATGGAGAAAGACTCTTGACAAGGACATGTAGTGACAGGACAAGGAGCAATGGCTTCAAGCTGAAAGAGAGTAGGTTTCTATTAGGTAGTAGGAAGAAAATACTGTGAGAATGGTAGGGCACTGGAATGGGTTGCCTAGAGAAACTGTGGATGCTCCATCCCTGGCAGTGCTCAAGAGCAGGCTGAATGGGGCTCTGAATAATCAGGTCTAGTGAAAAGTACCTCTGCCCAAGGCAGGTTGTTGGAACTGGATGATCTTTAAGGTCCCTTTCAACTCAAACCATTCTATGATCCTTTGATGCTAAAATATAAACTCTTGTATCTATTTTCTGCTTCAGAAAGTCTGTCAAACCATGCGATATGGCTAAATTGATCATCTCTGAAGACTGATACAGAATAGGCAGAAGCTCAGAACCTACTTTTGGAAACAAATAAAATCACAGTTGCAGACACCATACATTTAATCCATCTTAATCCCAAAACTCATTATAACAAGTATGTCGGAGCTCATTCATCCTTTTGAAATGAGCACACAAACAGGACTAGTTTTTTAGCTCTCTTCTGTTTTCAAACTGTAAAAATCAAGAGACAAAAACACTTCTGAAAAATTGAAGTTAAACATACTGCCAATGTGAAAGTGTTTTCTGTAAAAAGGGGGTAAGAACAAGGAGTTGCATTTTTATCAGTCATTATTGAAACAAAAAAATCCAGTTAAAATATTATTAAAATTACACTTTGAAGCCTTATAATAAATTTATGTGAAGTTTCTGGACATTGCATATAAATCTTATTTTTAGAGAAATCATTATACGCAAACATATTATATTCTATTATTCCTAAATCTTTAGGACAATATGTAATCTATTTGATTCCTATTGTCTACATTCTGTATATTAATAATGAATTTACATTTTGTAAAAACATGCATATAATAATAGGTTCTTTCTAATAAAGATAACAGTACTGGAAATGTCTTAATTTTAATTAAGTTTTTTTTTTACCATACCAAATCTATTTAGACCATATTAAAAATTTGGCTCTTGGCATTTATAAAGCAGAAACACATACACAAAGATTAGAAATTGTTATTGTATTTGTTTGATTGTGGCTAGGAACTCAGAGACGTCCTTACTTAAACTTTGAACAAGATGTTCTTTCCAGAGCTATGAATAAGCCAGAGGTGAAATTGTTTCTTCTTGAAATTGGGGAGAGTTTGTTATTGACATTTTAAGCAAGTCAACATTTATTTCACACTTCTTGGCTACATATCAATATGTTCTGTCTAGTGCTTCAAGCCCAGTTGTTTGGGGCATGACCACTCCGGTACACAGCTGATACCCAAATTAATCTCACAGATGTTTTGTTGCACCTTTGAAATTTGTATTAAGGCATCAGATGAGTGCTGACTGCATCTTGATTTTGGCTCAGCTTGTACAGTACACCTTATTGCAGAGAGGCAGGTCTCTGATTGCCTCTCTTTGTCATGTGAGCCCCAGGATAAGTTATTCTAAGAAATATGATGTTGCCAGTTACAAGACCAAATGCTTTTTAAGAAGTTGCTCCAAGAGGTTAACAAGGCATTATCACATACATGCTGTCAATAGGAGTCAGTAATTCAGTAACATATTTATTTTCTGAATTTTATTTACATTTAAATGTTGCATTTACTTTGTCAAATACTTACTGTTGTCTATCACAGAGGCATCAGTGATCCAAATCAGTGAAAATGTTGAGTCTGTTTATAGCGGAAATTGTAAAATTTTGCTCAGAAAGAGGAAGACACAAAAAAAGCTCAGAATAATTTCACTGACTTTCCCAGCAAAGGACAGAAAAAGGTTTAGACAAATATGAAGCAGCCGTAAGAAGTGCAGTTTCATCCCAAAAGGCAAACAGAGAAAAAGAATACAGGGTTTTTAATGGAATTCTCAATGGAAGAACAGCAGGACAAGGTGAATACAACCAAATGCTAAAGAGCTACCAAAAGACATAACCAACATTGCTTAGGAAACATTTGTATAAAAATGAGCTTACAAAATACTAGGTCTAGCTCAATGCTCCAAGTTTCACACTCTTAAAAACAAGATGAGACAAAAACTGCCCTTGTTTAAACCTGTACCCATCCAGATTCAGCTGAGATTAGTCACGACTGTATGTGTTTTAGTGTAAAATGTTTAATATCTTAATCTGCTTTGCTTCCAAACCTGTTTAAGAAGGTTGTATATCAACAAAATTCCCTACTGTGAGGGGCTTTTCCTCAGTGCTGACGATGCACTTTGTCAAAATGTCCACTGCTAATTCCTTCTCATATGTTTAATTCTGTGTAACTATTTCAAGCTGCACAAAATACAGCTCTCAGTTTCTGACCTCATAAAATCCCCTACCGCTATTTTATTCTCTGCTCTATCTTGAATACCAGAAGTTATGACTTTAGGGTTTTAAATCTGTTTTGTTCAGAACAGAAAACAGTATCTAAATGTTTACCAAGCAATGTTACCAAGCTGATCTCTTAACATAATTTCACACATGGAACTGAAATTGTATACGTCCTCCAACTAGTTTGCAGCAATTTGCAGCAGTTTGTGCCCTCAATGGCAATTTGCACTTCATTGTCTCTTGTAGTATCACAGAATTATATTTATATTTTTGCTTAACTTTTCAATTCACCTTTCTCTAAAATCTCTTTTGATATTTTGTTCCACAGTAAAATAATGTTCTTCAATACTTATCAAGACATATTTGGCTAAATTTCAAATCTTCCCAGATTTTTTGTTCTGTCCTTGACGTTTTATAATTTTAAGTCTTTGGTAGGGTGACACTGGATGGATGCCAGGTGCCCAACAAAATCACTCTGTCACTCCCCTCCTCAACTGTGCAGGGGAAAGAAAGAAAAAAAAGGCTCATGAGTCAAGGTAGAGACAGGGAGAGATACTTACCAATTACTGTCATGGACAAAACTTGAAGAGATTAGTTTTATTATTACTGATCAAATCAGAGCAGGATAATGAGAAATATACCTAAATCTTAAGAATACCCTCCCTGCATGAAAGCCTTCTTCCTGGCCCTTACTTCTGAATTTTTTACCTCCTCACCATGGCAGCACAGATGGGAAATGAAGGCGATGTCACTGTTGAGTAAGCAACGGATACATGGGTGACACACTCCATGCATTTTCAGAAAGCATAAAAGCTTACTTTATTACAATCTCCCAATATTTATAACCAACATTGTTCAACCAGAACCTGGTTAGTTCTTAATAACACCTGTCACTCATTGGTTAATTAGGAACCACCCTTCAGTAAACCATCTTAGGAGAAAACAACTGTTTAAAATATCAGCTGCAAGATTGTTTTCATTCTTTCTCTCGGCCTTCTCCAAACTCCCCAGAACAATCCTTGGGAAAGTTTATCTGATTTTCTCTCTCTGACCAGGCTGTCAGTATCCACAGAAGTTATAGTCAGTTCATCTCACATTTTCTCTGCCACTGCTTCCTCCACAGGGGGAGGATCCTCACACTCTTCTCCTGCTCAAGCATGGGGTTCCTTCCATAGGAGATACTCCCCTACTAACTTCTCCAGAGTGGATCCTTCCCATGGGCTAAAGCTCTTCACCAGCTGCTTCATTGTGAGTCACTCCCATGGAATGCAGCCCTTCTGGAGCAGGCTGCTCTAGCGTGGGTCCTCCATGGGGTCACAAGCCCTGTCAGCAAACCTGCTCCGGAGTGATGTCCTCTCTTCACCGGTCTGCCAGGAGCCTGATACAGCAAAGTCTTCCCACAGGGTCACAGTCTCTGAGCATTCACTTGTTCTGGCATGGGGTCGTCCATGGGCTGCAGGTGGATCTCTGCTCCACTGTGGACCTCCATGGCCTGCAGGGACACATTTGATTCACCATGGCCTTCACCACCGTGGTCCTTATCAGAGATTGCCTGGGAATCTCTGCTCTGGCATCTGGACTGACGGACTGACACTGCTGGCTGCAGAGATATTTCTGTCACATATTCTAACTCTTCCCTCCTTCAGCTGCAGTTATGCAGCCTTTTTTTTCCATTTCTTAAGTCTGTTACCTTGGTTGTTGATTGAGGTTGGAGCCTGGTGGCATTGTCTCCATTGGACACAGTAGAAGCTCTTCACAGCTTCTCAGAGAAGCCAAACCTGTAGAATTTCTACTACCAAAACCTTGCCAAGCAAACCAAATAAAACTTCACAATTTAATTTCATTTATAAATATTATTGAGGAGTTATTATTTGTTTGGGTTTTTTTAATAATAATGGATGTGTTAAATTGCAAGTATTTGCCATTGTAATATCTCTCCACAACTGGATAGGTCATCTTTTGTTATATTTTTTATTATGTACCCTTTAGGAAGATGTATTTTTCCTGTTTAAGGCAGTATGTATTGATAGTGAGAAAAAATAAGCTGTATTGCCATAAAGCTTGTCTATTTCAAATACTTTATAGCTGCAATATGTATGTTTAATTAGTTAGTATTTCATATAACAATAAAATGCGCTTCACTGCAAAATACTTTAAAATAGATTAATAACTTACTTTTTATGGCTTTTTTAATACAAAGCTAGATGGGATGTGTAACATGAACATTTACTTCTTTGCTTTTGCATTGTATAAATTTCACTAAGTACTCAAATTCTGCTTTTGAATGTTGGTGCTGCAGTTCCTTTTCTAAAATCTCCCAGACAGTTATAAGTTTTCTTCATAACTTTAAAAAGTAACCTTTCTGGTGACTTGGAAGGATCAGTACTTCAGTTCTACCTGAAGTACTTTCTTCTTCTTCTTCTTAGCAAGCTATTTTTAATGTCTTAGTTTGATACTTCATTCATTTTTAAAGTAACTTCATTTAGTTAACCTCTTCTGGCATGCAGTCTGTGTTATGTTTTACAATACTCTTCTCATATGCATTCATGAAAAACTTTTCTCACTTTTTCATACCCTCTCATTAAGTCCTACTGGGCTGTATATATTGGATATTAATAATACTAACTTACTCCAAAATGGGATTTCATGACTGTTGGATTTTTTTTCAGTCAGGGAGTGTCAGGTGAGGAGCTGCATGGATTGCTACAGCTGAAACAAGTCTGTTTAGATAGGACACGGCATTTTGAGGAGCAAACAAGAGCAGAGGTTGCAGCTCCAAGGAATTTCCCTTGAAGACTTGAATGATGCCTGGAAAAAAGAAATGTCTGCATGAATATCCAGGTAGCAAAGAAAAAAAATTGTTGTGAGTCTACCATTCACTAGATACACAGTTTTGCTCCAAACAGAAGGTGGAATTTAGATTTCGGCAGAAGTCAACATTTGATAAGAAAGAATAAATAATGGCGTGGCTGTTGGAAAGATTCAAATACAAGTTGAAACTGTAAAACTTCTCTGGTATTGCTTATGAACATATGTATTGCATGTGCTGCATTCAAGCACGGTAAATATTACAAAACTAGTGACCATAAGAAAGATTAATATTGAGTTTCTCCTAAACTGGGTATAAGAAGAAAAACCCCACACGTTTTGGTTTTTTATCCCAAACAATTGAAAATTCTGTTTCTCTAAATATCAACTTCTGAAATTCTTGCATAATATTCTTGCATACCGACATTGATGTACATTGTTTATAGCTTTCTTCTCCCTGCTGTTGTAGGCCGGTTAAAGCACAGGGAGTCTCTAGAAACAGAGCCTGCATCAGCTCAACCTGAACTTCAAGGTAGGGCTACAACACAGTAAAGGAAATGAGAAGAGTATATAGATAAGGAAAAATTATGAAATATTCTCTATCATTGCTGGATTTTTCACACCGAGTGGAACTGTTGAACAGGCATCTACAGCTTGACCATATCATTTAAGTCTGCATATTTATTGTTGGGCCATGAATTAATCCATGGTGCGCCCTTAACACTTTTCAGGCAATGAAACAGAGTAGCAACTGCAGCTATACTCAGGCCTGGTGTGGAAACTCTCCTGCTTGAGGCAGTCAAGATGATAACCACCATGTGGGCCTCACTGGAATCGAGAAAATAAACCCAGCAAAGGAGTAGCAGTAAAGCCTAAAGGCTTTAAGGCTGGCAATAATTTACAGCATAGACCAATTAATGTTGCCATACTTCATATGACTTCCCCAGGCTATGTACCTAGGAAGCTGAAGTTAATCTGCCTGACTAATTTCAGTCTATTTCATACAGCTTATTTATAGGTGACCATTTCTACTCTAAATCCACAGTTGCTCATACCAGGAAGAATTCATGCCCCATATTGGATTTCAGATGTCATTGATATTTGCAGTTTAACTAACATACATGTGCATGCAGTCACGTAAACAAGCTTCTATATAAACACCCCTTAAAGATCAAGGCCATTAACTGTCTCCAAAAGCCTAGGCCTAAGACTTTACTTAGACCCTTTAGGATGTGAATTTTTCAGCCTGTTCTACCTTTAAGTGGTGAGTATGGTGGCAGAAAAAATGACTTTGCAGTGCTTTGCAGGAAGTGAAAGTTCAAACCTGGGACCTGCTGGATGATATTCCCACATGTGATCCCCATGCCAAATGGTACCTACCCTTAACTGGTGAACTCAAGAAAACTGGGTGAAATCTTAGCCATACTCCTGCCTTGTTACTTCATTACAATTAAGCACCATGCACTTTGCAGGCTTCAAAACTCCCTCTGAATCATGTATGCAGGTTCTAAGACTGTTTTATTCTAAAGGGCTTATTTACATTCCTGGAAAAATTTATTCAAACCCATTTGGTCAGCCACAGAACAGTGAATCTTGGTACAATCCTGCATCTTCTACCCCTTAACTTAATTTACACTCCCTAACCTAATATCTCATCACACTCCTATGTGTACTTATGTGCCCTTACAAAGAGTTTGTATAATGGTGCTATCTTGGGCCAGATTTCACTTTACAGGCTTCACATTTCCAGGTTCAATCATTTCATGGTTTTCTTGTTCAGTCATAGGGAGCCATCCTTTCAAGAGGACTCTTTAATGGCAACTTACTTTAACTGGTGAGAACTGCTGGTCTGTGGCAACATGATTTCTGCCTGGGAAGAGGTTCTTTGTCCATGTCCTTTTCACAGGACATTTCACACTAAATAGCAAAAGAGGCCTTGAAGTGAATCTCTCATCCAGCAGGCAGTGTACTCTCATTTCAGATACCAGATTTATGCCATATTCAGCTTGCTAATTATGCTATTCATTTTGTCCCCTCATCTTGCTTCTGACCTTTTGGAAAAACAGTTTTTAAAAAGAGTCTGTTTAGAAATAAATTACTGCTTGGAAAACTTTCCTGGAAAATAGTCTTTGCTTCTTTCTGCCCAGAGAGACTTGGTTAAAAATGTGTTAAATAAAGATTCAAAATCTAATTATATATGAACTCTACTCTGGGCCAGACTCAGTATTTGGATTAGAATTGGTGATAGCCTCCAGCAAATCTCTGCAGAAGCTCTGCTATAGTCTCTTGCCTCCCCTTTTCTTTGTTAGAGTGTACTTTCTTCATTCACTCTTTTCCCTGAAATATTTTTTTTTTCCTGAAAGTATGCTGAAGATGTTATGTGGATAACAAAGAAGCCCAAAAGTTGTTGATAGGTGGGGAAAAAATGTTATAAATCTGTCTGTTTTTCCTCACTCAATTAAGAGTCCGATATGCAGTCTGCATACACTGCCTGTGGTGTTTCCCAGTCTTCTCTTATAGATTTTGAAGCAAGTGATTTTTTGAGAAGAGTCTGAGAGTGTTCTTCAGCAAATGTGGAAAAGGGATGAGAGAGGAAGGGGTCTTTTTGTTTCCTTCTACTATCTTTTGCTATCCTTCTACTAAGTGTAGTTATAGAGCAAGGAGACCTTGACAGAAGCTCCACCCTGAAAGTCTGAGAGATAACAGGCACCTATTTCATCAACGAACATTTTAATTAGTTTTTAACAAAAAAATATTCTGTGTTGGTCAAATCATTTACCCAGATGTTTTTCTGGAACCTCCCACTTTGGAGAGATTGTCAGCTTGACTGGGAAAAGGTATGACCAGCTCCTGATAACTTTTAGTTTGATCCCATTTTGGGCTGAAGTCGGATCTGACCAATTCCACAGCTCTCTTCCAACCTCAATTACTTTTTTTTTTCAATAATCAGCAGCAGATCCTGTGTTTGAGATATGAATAGAGACAAGGAATATATTTATCAAACCACGTTCCTATTTCATGCTTTCTACCTGATTTTTAACTTCTTTTTTGTATTCTCCAACTTTGATTTTTGCAGTTCAGCTCCGTTGGAAAGAACAACTTCTGTGACATATGAAAATGATTTTTTGAGAACTAAAAGCTTCCTTTATCTCACTAAGAGTCATGGAAGTTTTCAAAAATACAGCATTTCTTATGAAAATACCTGTTATAAAGTAAAATAAAAATAATAATTGGGAAAAAAACTACCCAAAAATTTTTGAAAGCTCACCATACCTGAATGGTTCACTTCAATGAAAATTTTTATCATTCTCATATCAACCTGATGTGTTCTTCATGCTGTTAGGGAAGTCTTTACCCTTCTGCAAGACCCCGATGGTATGAGGATCAAAGAGCTAATGTTAATTTTCACACCCAGCTGGGGTTATGGTACTTCCAGAGACCACTAGGTACCAATCAATCATGTAGAGCATGCAGTCCTTGTGGTTCTTAGGTTTTTCTCACTATGACACTCACTTCCCAAGTGCATCTTAATTTCACCAGAACTTTGAGTATTTGCATTGATTTTTACATACTGGAGCATTGTTTCAAAGGTAATATATAGATGAAATTGACTTCAAATAATATTCTTTTTCTATTTTCTGAAATGAAAATAGGAGAATTGTTGTTCTTTGTTCTGCAGTGACAGATTCTGTTTAACTTTTTCCTGTGCAGAAACTGTACTAACCTTTACATAAAAACTAAAATTTATGAGCCTACACGAACTGCCTCTATATCTTATTGAGTGATTTATAAAATTTTCACAATAAAATTAATTGGAACTCCTAAAATCTATTTTGAGGCTCAAAAAGTCTCAAGATTATTTTTTAGTTGGGACTGTCAGCTTTATGTTAACTGTTTGCCATAATTTGGTCACCCAATCTTTTCACTTGGTCCTTACTTGCTTACATTTTAGTATTTTAAAACATTTATCTCACTTTAAATCTATCCATATCTATCTCATATAAATGAAATATCAATGCCTCCTGAGTTTATTTTTACTGCAACTACTCTTCCATAACCGCTACATGCACTTCCCAATAAATAAATAAATAAATAAATAAATAAATAAAAATCTGTTGCATGATTTCTGGTCCATGCTTATTTGTAGAAAAGAGTTTTCTGACATGCAGAAACCAGTACATCATTTGCAAGTTATTGTCAACTCATAGGACTCTGGTGATTTGTTTTAAGCAGCATATTGGAGAAAGAAAGGAATATGAAATTTTGCCAACTTTTTTTACAGCCTCTAAGCTTTTCATGAAGAGTTGCAAGTGAAAATAATAGCTCTGAAATTGTTAAACCAGAGAAAATGAACTGCAGAAAAAGATCAAGATTTGTTGCTGAAGTACAAGCACTTCCGTTTTGTTCTTGTTAGCAAGGTCATGCACCCAATTCATTTCATCTAACTTTAACAAAACTTTTTAAAATACTTGATTTATTAGATTTAGGGCTTTGAGCTGATATAGATTGTTGTGGCACCAGCAAACCTTTGGAGTTACGTCAGCTTGGCTATTGGTGCTTTTTTTCCTTGTATCTTGCCACATAAATAAAAGTGGCTATGACAAGATCTTTTCTCACAGAATTTTATGGTTCATGGGGTCACCAGCAACAGGAACTCATTGAAATAATTTGCAGGTTCTTGTGTTACAGGGGATGCTGTTCTATTTTTCCACCCCCAAAAGGCAGCAATACAGTTCCCAATGACAACAGACAATGATCTACCTGTGGCTCTTCAAGGGATCCTGCCTGCCACAAAGGTCAAGTATGGACTGGCAAGATGAACAGATACCTTCCTGATCAACTGGGCTTCCTCCCAAGGTATACACTCCATCTAGGAGAAGCAAAACCAATTTAAATTTCCTCTAGGAAAGATCAATTCTAAAGCTTAATTTGGCTTCCATACTTTTAAAGGCAGGTTGAATAAGAAGGTGAACAAACCATTAGGTGTGTATTGAATCCAAAGGTGCAGCCGTTCTGACTCAAAGCCTGGTGCAGCCCTGGTGCATGACCTGGGCTCAGTGTGGCTGAACTGGTGTGGGAAGGTGCTGGGGCTGGAGCAGCCAAATGCAGGTAAGGGATAAGATGTCCCACAGTCACAGATGCTATATAACATCTAGCAGCTCCAGGATTCAAAACACCCGATAGGAAGAAGTGAAAAAAAAA
>JAHXMQ010012337.1:66626398-66662322 GCA_020466415.1 Ammodramus savannarum pratensis
AAAAAAAAAAAGAAAAGGGGAAAAGGGATCAGGGGGAGCCTGTGTTGGTCTTGGCCATCTACTGCATGCACTGCCCCCTGTAAATAACTGCTGTGCTCTCTGTGCTGTGCCCAGCTTGTTTGCAAAGTCTTGTGTTGTAAAATATGCCTGAACCAAGGTGGCTCATGAAGGTGTACTATTGGCACGAAGCTTCCTGTTGATTTAACTTCAGTGTTTGCATTCCACTATAAATATTTTAATTATTGATAAGAGTATTATAAGGAGGGACTGGGGGACTGGGGAGGGACAATTAATGGGAAGGGACAGAGGAATGGGGAGGGGGGAAGAAAAGCGAAGCAGAAATGTTTCCAAACTTCATCTGAAGCACAGGTTAATTTGAAATTGTACTCAAGCCAAGAGTGTCCTGATGCGTGGTCAGGAACCTCCATCATGAGTAGAAGGTTACTGAGACCTCAGTTGCCCCACAGATTACCTTTCAGCTCTACCTGTACAGGGTAGGGGTACATTTGTCCCCAACATGTGGCTTGAAGGATGCACTGACTCCTTCAAATACAGTCTCCCCTGATTTTCCCACCACCTTTCAGAATAGAGGAGGTCAGACCAGAAAACATCAGGGTTTGGGACAGAGAAGGAAAGATAAGCAACTAGCCTGGAAAACTGAAATAGTTATCTCACAGTGGAATAGAGATATAATAATCTGAATTTTGTCACATTTTTCTTGGTTTAAGTGTGCCTAGCCACAGAGACATATTGCAGATGAGCTGATTATCAGGTAAAATATTAACCTTTAATAGTCCATACTCTTAAATGTTAAAATTGGTTTGAAGTATAAAGTTGTTTTTCCTAAGACTGTTGTGTATGAAACATTTAATTGTACTCTGACCAAAAAAAAATCCCCCTTGTAATGGACCTGAGTGTATTTTCTTTTCACACTGAGTGAAATTCTGTGTGCAATATGGCACAAAACAATTACTCAGTTTCTTCTACTGCAAGCCTCCATGGAGCATGGAAAATCTCAGATACATCTCATTAGCTTTTCTGCATGTGGGTTTCTAATTATGAAGTGCTATAATTGACCATTTTCCTTTTCAAATTAATTTATAACATAAGAAGATTTGATTGCGGAAATGTTCAAAAGGAATAATTTGGTTTGACCTTACAACTTGTTCCAACTCTTTGGCTGGTATCCATCAGGATCATTAAAATCAATTAAGGAGTTAAGTACAGGACATCTATTGTTCTGCCATAGAATCAATAGACCCTTTCAAACCTCCTATAATTTTAGGGATCACAGCAGACTGTTTAAAGAATTGCTCTTTTGTAGACTCATAGGTTCTAATCTTATGATGGTTCTAAGCATGTAGTGTCTTTTTAAGCTTTATTTATTATTTTTAATGTCAAACACATACACTTTTGGGGTTTGAAAATATAGCTCAATCTTTGGAAGAGACATGCAATCCATTCTGTGTTTCTGATACCACAGATAGGCTTAGTAAAAACTGAAGTATAGTTACAATAAGTTGAATTGAATTTGTTGAATATTCTGTTTACTAATGGCTGGCCATTTGTAGCTGCAGCTATATTTAGAAAAAGAAAAAAAGAGATATTTGTATCCCAGTAACAGAGATGTGGCCCACGTCATAGCTCCATGGCTGGATGAGCCAGTGGCAATCATTGCAGCAGCTGAAATGAGAAACATTGGAGAAAGACAAACTAACAATGTCCTTAAGGCCCAGAAACTACACAATTGCCTTAATAACTTTGGGCCAGAAATAAGCTTGACTTACTTGGTGAAACAGTATTAGTTCATAGGAAGCATGTTTCTTTACAGTAACTGTGAACTGAGGGCTAGGGTAGTGTTCACTCATATTTGTGCTGCACCTCACAAATGAGACTGATGGTGCCAAAGGCGTCAGTACTGATTCTGGGTATATGTTAAATGGCTTCTATGCTTTTTATTATTTAGAGGCTGTTGCTGGCCTTTGGAGGAGGTAGTGCTAATCAATTTCAATCACAGTGAAATATTACAGACCAGACAGTCATGCTGAAAACTAAGGATGAGCACAATGTAATATCACACACCCTTTTTATGACCAAGTTTAATATATTTAAAGGAGAAAGAAATGAGGAGAGGAAATTTTTGAAAGTCAATGCCTACAATTACATTCACACCTTATTTGTGGCCTCAGAGCAAGCATGCCTTATGTATATAAAGACAAAATTTTATTGCTCACATAATCAAAATTGAAAAAGCATAACAGTTTTTCATCCAAATCTAATTGTTGAGAAAAAAGAAAGAAGAATAGAATTGCAATGGTATGCACACACATCTTGATTTCTATCACTTTTCTGAGGATTGTGCTTCCTCTTTCACTGTTCCAGCAGTGGGAGGTCTAAGGCAAGCTCTGAGTATCTGGAGTTGGAACACCATTGCCACATTCATGGTTTCGCCTTGCTTGGTCTCCTTTTTCTATATTTGCTATCACATTTTCACACCTCATTCTTTCCTCTTTGGTCTGCTGCTCCATGTATGCCTAAACTTACTGCCTATGGTGTTTTTTCCACACTGGATACTTTTTCTTTTTTCTCCTTTTGACACCCAGGTGTGCATTTCTTTGACCAGCCATGCCTGAGAAGTTTATGGCGTTGGAGTCTCTAGCACCAGCCTCTTCCCTTTTTCTTTTTTCTCCTTTTGACACCCAGGTGTGCATTTCTTTGACCAGCCATGCCTGAGAAGTTTATGGTGTTGGAGTCTCTAGCACCAGCCTCTTCCCTGTCTCACCAGTCAGCTATGTTTGGTGTCTCCACTTCTCCAGCTGCTGTCTCACCAACCTGGGATTCTATATGTGACATCATCATGTTAGAGTCATCAGAACAAAGAAAAACAAATTAGCTGCAGACAATCTGCAATTAGGAAATATGTTGTTACAGCTAAACTGCATTAAAGTAAAGCTGCTGGCAGGTCAATAAAAGTTCAGACAGAGCAGGCATGAAAATCCTCAGACCACAGGCTTTGCAAACTCAGAACACTTTTTCAGTGCAATTGCTAACAATGGCTATAACTTATTGTAGAGCTGCATGGTAACACCATTAGCAATGTGTAAGTTCAGCAGTATATCTTATGAAATTAATATTTATTTGACTATGTATCAACAGCCGGGGGCTATGTACAAATCACGAGTGGGAGAGGACTGCTGGGAACACGTCTTGAGCTGTTTTATTTTCCAGCATCAGTCTCATTACATGTTGATGACAATGGGAAGATGCCATCAGCTCACATCCCAGGCAGCAGACAAAGAACGTAATGTTACAAATTACTTTATAAGTTTTTTGACCAATCACACAGAGCAAAAACTCATTGACAGCAGTTCCATCCAACCACTATAAGCACATGTGCCTTTGGTTGAAACAATGCTTGCTTATTTTGAATACAATGCCTGCTTGTAAGCCTTAAAACACAATGCAAAGAGCTCCATTATTAAACCTAGAACTTCCTAATATCTCACTACATAAACTTTTCTGCAGCTCAGAGAGTTATTCTAGAGAAGCGTTAATACACAGACCATTGTTCTATTTGTCCTTACTTTTCTACTTCGTAAATAATTTTTCTGCTGAACAATCTTATGGCTACTGCTTAACTCTAATCACAGTTCTGCTGTCTCTGAGGCTTGCCTTTTGCAGCTTTCCCAAAACCCTCTGATTTTATGGATTCCCACAATTATGCATTATTGCAACCTCAGCCTGCGGTGAGAAACAATCACTCATTTTTTTTTTTACATTTACATATGTTTCCATATTCTATCAAAGGCTTTCTAGGCACTGATTACTGCATCATCTTCAAAAAACCATCAGAGATGCCTACATTAAAAAAACCTAGTAAAATATCAGTGTAACTGATATCAGTCTAACTGATATTTTACATATAAGATAACTTCCCTTTATAATGTGAATTTTTGGCTTACCTGAGAATATGACTTAATATAAGCATGATATATCTCATAGTTTGTCTCATATCATCCATATTTTTTATTAGCTACAGTTTAAGGTTAATTTAAAAAAATTTTATTTCTTAATTTGTGGAACGAGATGCTCAATTTCTACACTGGCAATGTGAAGACATTAAAAATTATTCTGCTTTTCTTAAGTTAGCCATGTATTCCTCTTCCTCTTTGCTCCTCAAGTTCTTGAACTAATACTCCATCAGACTGCAATAAGCTCTGCTTCCATCTGGGCAGTGGCAGAGGTGACGCAGACACTTGGCCAAGCTGGGGCAGGAGGGAACATGCAGGAGGGAGAACAGGAGGGGAAAGTCACCTCTGTCAGGGCTTCCCCTCCTTGGCCACCAGTCTCTGGGGAGTGACAGGGAGAGCTCCACTCTTCCTTGGTCATGGGTAAAGCTACAAACACTACTATTATGGTAGGCTCAGGACCAGGATGGAGAGGACCTGGAAGGATCTCTACTGTGTCCCCTGTGAAGAAGAGGGACTAGTGTCCCCTTGTGCTGTGCCTCCAGGCTCACCTGTTGGCATGTCCATTGAGGGCTTTCCCACCCTTTTCTTGCAGGGAGCTTTAAATGCCTCCCTTCCCAATGTGGGCCCCAGGTACATTTCACAATGTGTGACTGCCAAAGTGAGAGGCAGGAGCTGAGCACCCTGCTGCTCCTTGGCTTGCTCTAGCAGCTGTCTGGGTAACTGCAAAATGCTTACTGCTAAAAATTCATCATTAAAATGTTCTTCAGCATCAGTCTTTCTTTCCCCTATCACCAGCAAGAAACCAACATCAAGACAAACAGGGTGACCCTGACAAAGAGCTGACTATTGTCTTGTGTGTGCCAGCTATCAGGTTTTATTACTGCTGGTTTCTGTCTTAGCAGAGCTATTCCTAATTGTGTGTCAAGAACATTTCCTGCCTCAGAAAGCAATAATCTATATTGCAAAGAAATAGGCCACCTAAAGTAACTCCATGAACCAGTCTCTTTCTTCCCTAGCAGTACTTTGAGGGCTCAGCATCCTTACAGCTTGTGCTGTCTGCACAAGCCCCAAATCCACAAATATCAAGAAACCAAAAATGGAAAAACTGCATTTTGCTGAAATACTTCAGATTCAGCAGAAACTGCAGGGTTCCTCTTGTATCTTTCACTTGAAACACTTGACATTATAAGGGGCAGGATACAAACAAACACACTTGGGAAACAGAGGAAATTTTGCAAGAAGATCCTCTGTTAATACACATTGATTTACATCATCCATGCAGAGCCTGCAAAGCAGCACCACGGAAAAATAAAATGCTGCATACATTTCTTCTGTGGAGCAATTACCAGCACTGGCCTGTATTTTGCAATAAAGTGCCTTATGTTTCTTCAAGTATAACATTTTGATGTTTCAGGTTGTGCTATATTTCCCTTATGTAGTCCATGGGAAGAACATTTTCAGCTCAGAACGCGTGTTGAGAAACAGACTTGCCTGTCTGTAACATTAATACATTCCTGAAAAACACCAAAGGATGCTTCCGAAAGCAATCTAAGTCTGTACATATTTTTTGAGCATGTTGATATTTTCCAGGAAAGCCTGAGATCTTGGTTTTCTCTAGTGCAATTTCCACACCCAAATGGTTTATTCTGAATTTTTCCTTTGACAACTGTTAGCTATTTATATATGAAAGACATGAACTTTTGTAGCTCTAAGAAAGCAGCCATTATGTTTTTCAGTCTAAAAACTGTTTTCTTCTTCTTCCTTATTATGTCTTTAAACTTATAGTTCTTTATTTTCTTGAGAAATCAGACATATAAGATCTCATCTTATTCCTATAGATTATATATTTTCTGCTAATAATTTTGTTTTGTGCAATTTGCAGTGTGTCCTTGTATGCAATCCATTGAGTATTCCAATTTCTACATATATTTTAAGTGTCAGAAATATATTTAATATTTCAGTTTTACTACCTCTGAGTTTAAAAAAAAGGTATTTCTTGTTTTACTTAACTATCACATGGCAAAATTATTTTCTTTTTTTTTTAAATATCACACAGATTAAAAATCCTGTGAAGAAAACCCTGTTAGGTAATAAAAAGCCTTTTAAAGTAAAGAACCATACAAATTTAACATAGTTAATGCATTTCTGAGTGGCAGATTCTGCAGCTGAAAGGAATGATGTAGAAATCCACATTTTTCAATTACTATTGTTACGTTCATAAAAAAATAAAGATAAACTTATCATAAATGGAGCAGAACTAAAAGTTTCCCATCTAACTCCATTTCCCCAGCTGTTCTTTTTCTTCTGAAAAACACTTCAACCAAGGCTCAACAGAATATTTTATGGCATAAATCGAACACCTGAATAATAACCATGTATGATAACAAATGTACATGTTCTGTTTCATTACTTTGCAATAAACAGGAGTGAAAGTTATACAATATTGATGTATAACATCTCTCTTTCATGTGATATTTCTTTTTTCTGGATTAAAATGGTTTTATTGTAACAATATAGAAAAAATAGTTCAAGTGATTTTTTTCTCTTGCATGTGTCACTTCCTTCTAAATTAAATCTGGAGATCAGTTTATTGCAGCCTCTCAATTTCCCAGTAAGAAAAGGTACATTGTGTATTTAAATCCGTATAAGAGAGAAACCTGCTTTTTAAATGATCTCGAACTAGGGTTTTGAATGCAAATTTCCTTCCCACACAAATTAAAAAAAAAAAAGAAGAAGAAAATAGAAGCACCATAAGTGCTTATTTAAATGAAAGTCAAAAGGAATAATTTTTCAAAATTTTTACCCAAATTGGTACCAACAATAACTTTGTTTAAAAATTTTCTATAAAAAATTAAATCCAGGTCTTCCTCCTCATCCTCCTTTCATAATAAAGTTAGTCAGTAAAACAATCTTTTGCTGAATGAAGCAAAGCCAAGTGCAACAGCCTTTGCCAGTGGAAGCAACTCTCCTGCATTTTGTCAGTGTGCTTCTATTTTCACTTTCCTTCTGCAGATTCCTATCCAGTTAATCTACACTTCAGTCATATTCCATTTTCTTGTCCTATTTTTCCATTAGTATTGGATCTGAGTGCAGACAAGCATTCTATACAACCCAGGCAGTGCCAGCAGAGAGTTTGCTTGCATTATGCTGTCATCACTGTGATTTATTGCAACCACTCCCAGAGTAAGGCATTAAATTTACCTTACTGTCTGTCAAGGACCAAGTTTTAGAGCTTACAGTGGAGAGCAGAGAAGAGTGGATGAAGGCTGTATGGCTTCCCACAGTCAACAAATTGATTTTTTTATGTCCCTGTGATGCTGAACTGCAGATTCATAAACTTAAATTGAAAGCAATGTTTTCATGAGGACATTTTAAAAACACTTGTACACAGTGTTATGTCCTCTTCTGTAAAAGATGAAAATCTCAAATGCTAATCTTAAGACTCTTACATCCTGCAGGCAGAGTAACACAAGAGCTCTATTAACTAATATTTTCTTTGCCATATAAACCACAATGGGGAGTCATTTCAGAGTCAGAATATTAGCACAGTAGTCATGTTGCTAAGATCAACTTCAGATCTTCCCTCAACTGCACAAGGGAAGAAATACTTATTTTAAATATTTCTGAGTTACCTTTAGTTCCTGTCAAAAATTTCTTAGGGGAAAGATTTCTGTTTATCCTGCCATGGCACCAGGTGTCTGTCAATCCTGCTTTGACACCAAGTGTCTATGCTTCAGGGAAGTAGGGTGTGCTGAGATATTCCTGCTTGTTGGTGAAAGAAGTGACTGCCTGAGTCAGAAAGAGGCAGCCACTCACATCTGCATCTGAGAGAGGATTGTTCTTATGTTATGAAAGGAACACAATATGATCAAACAAACAAACAAACAAACTGTCTTTACTAAAGGAGTAGTGACAATGCAGTGTTGACTCACTTGTAATCTTTTGGACAACAGGTCTGTTTCATCCCATTTTGTTTTTTTTTTTTCACAAGGAGGTATGCAGTAAAGCTGGGAACTAGCAGAGAATGGTAGACACATTACACAAAATTTCTGCAGAAGCAAAGAGCTGAAATATGAATTCATCTAGAGCAATGTAAAGCTCTATGGTTCTGCCTTTCTTTTGTATTGCATGTACCAGAGAAGTCGAACTCAGTCTGCTGTCCTGTGCTTAACTTTGTCGTGACAATTTCCATCTACTTGCAGATCCAGACCTCTGGATCTCCAGGTTCAATAGGTTTTGGATTTAGGTATACCTAATCCAGCTAATAAACCAAGCCAAACTTCAGCCTCTAATGCATGTCAAAGGAATCAAGAAATGCAGTTTTTCCTTGCGGGCGGGATTTCTGACACAATTGGGTTGCTGTGAGTAATGATAACACTGTACGCATTTAAGGAAGAGTAAAATGAAATTTCTTGCCATCTCCATTTCTAAAAGTGATATTTTTTTAATACCAGTAAAGCTAAAATATAAACAACTAATTTAGATGAAGATTCATGCTTCAGAGCATTGTGCTTATTTTTGTTGGCATGTCATATAAAAGTATGGAAGAGATTTGAAAATAGAGAAAGCAATAGAAGAGCAAAAAGTGGTGGTTTTGGCATAGAGGAAGGACTGTAGGAGCACTTAACTAAGTCATTTATTTGTGGCCACAAAAGGCTGTGGACATGAACTAAGACTAAAAAAAAAGAAGATTAAGATACAAAAGACATGACATAAAGCTTAGAGCACAATGGTACAAGGTAATGGAGAGCAGCAGCTACTCCCATTCAAAGACAGGAGGAAGTCTGATGTCTGTTTGTATGGGCTGCCACACAGTGTTAACCCATTCTCATGCAAAAAACCCAAACTTAGCACCACCTTGCACAAAAGCTCATAGGTTACCATGTCCATCAGAGAACTACTAGATGTCAGCCCTGGAATGGTACATTTCATTTGAGATATGTTAATAATATATTACAGTTAATAATAACTTAATATAATAATAAGAATAACTGAAAGAAAGTGAGAAAGGAAATTAATTCAATATGGGTAACATTAAGGCTCCACTTTGATATACAGCATGGGCATAGCCGATGCGATGCTGAGCAATCACTTAAAGAGAAAAGCTGTTCACAAAAAGTTGTAAAGGAGGATATAGCATTGCAAACAAAGACACACAAACATAATTAAACATTAAGACTGGAGACGTGCATTAGATTTAAGGTATCTTCTCTTTATTTAAGAGTTGGTCTGTATTATTCATCCCATAAATAGCAAGATAGCTTCCAAAAATATGTTCAGGGTTCTGGAAAACAAGAATTTCAAAAGAAAAAGCTAGTCTTTCTTCAGTTTTAACAATCTTGGCCATGTGTCCATGACAACAAGAATATGATAATATTATCTGCCTTATGAGCTCCTGATCTCCTCCAGCATGTATCTGAATAATGTGCCCTAATTTCAGCATTTTTATATATCCAAAAAAATTCTGCTTAGAAAAAAAAAAGAAATTAGAGTGCATACTCCTTAAAGGAAAACCTTTCTGACTCATATCCCTAAACCAAATAAGGCAAAACTCACTCCTTCTTTGCAGGACTCTGTGCATTACAAAGTCTGCATTGAAAATGGCAAGTCATTCCAAATACAGAATTATCATCTTAAGCCACTTTTCCATACATTTTTCAGGAGTTTTTTTTTTCTTCTTGTTTTATTCCATATTTGCATAATATATGAAAATAAGCCTTTTTATGAAAAAGCTCTCAAGCTCATTTTGCAATTTCTCCTTTACTGGCTTTTATACAAGATAAAAAATACTTTGCAGGGTATATATTTAACTCGTTTAAGAACATCATATTTCCCTTAACAATTATGATGAAGAAAAGTACATCTTACACTGGGGCAGAAAAATAATTTTAAAAATGAAATAAGATAACAGAATGGATTCTCTAAGACATTTTATAGTTTAGCTCATTGTCTTGCTTTGAGACAATTTAAAGGAGAACACTGGACTGAGCTGCCTCCCTTTAAGCGTTCCAACAGTCTCTGTTTACCAATAAGGAATACTAATAGATAAAAGTGAAAAAAAACCCAATCTTGGACAGTCATCAATAATATTTGAGTTCAAAGTTGCATAACGATGAAGAAAGCAAACAAGCTAGACTCCACCTGTGTGCCCTCACATCCAGGAGGGCTGGCTGTGTCCTGGGGTTTATCAGCACAGACAATTGAGGGAGGTGATTGCCCTGATTTTCTCTGCACTGGTGTAGCCACACCTCAACTCCTGTGTGCAGTTTTGGGCAAAATAATATAAAAAAGACATTATGCTACCAGGGAGAGTTCAAAGGATGGCCAGAAGGATGGTGAAGGGCCTTGAGGGAAGGCACGAGAGAGGTGGCTGAGGTCACCTGGTCTGTCCAGCCTGGAGAAGAGGAGACTGAGGGGAGACCTTGCAGTTACACCTTCCTTGAGAGGTGAAGGGGATGGACAGGCACTGATCACCTGCCTCTCTCTGGTGACCAGGGATGGGATCTGAAGGAACAACATGAGGCTGTGTCAGGGCAAGCTTAGTTTGGATATTAGGGAAGAGTTTTTTACCCAGAGGGTGGTTGGGCACTGGAACAGGCTCCCCAGGGAAGTAGTCACAGCACCAAGCCTGAGAGAGTTCTAGAAGAGTTTGGACAATCTTCTCAGGCACATGGTGTGATTTTGGGGGCTGTGCTGTGCAGGGTCAGGAGTTTAACTGAAAGAGTCCTTTTGTGTCCTTTCCAATTAAGGATATTTCATGACTATATCACACTTTGCATTCATAACTGCATTGATAACCAGACATGGAAACACATTATAAAAGCATCATAATCCTTCAAGTCTCTGGTACTAAATATAAAGGAAAATGTTTACATTTCAAATGAAACATAAGCAAAAGACTAAAAGAATATTGCTCAAAATCCCCTCCACACCTTCAACTTAAATTTTCAATTTATAATACAACTCCATATTCTTAGAATATGTATTAGTAGCAGACTGACTGTGTTAATCTGAACTAAATTTTCCTGAGTGAGAGGATACAAAAATGAATTTTGAACTATTTTCCTATCTAAATATTGAGATAATACCTATTTCTCATGTGGCTAGGCTGTTCTCTGTTCCAAACCACATCTAAAAAAGGTTAATAAATTCAGTAAATGTTATAAATGTCTGGTTGATGTTCTTTGATTTCACATTTCATAAACTTGTGGCATCCAGTCAGGAAATATAAACAGAGGCACGTGTCAGGGAAAGCATTCATACCCTGCACCTCACAATTTTTGAATTCTCTGCTTCACCAATGTGGTAGTACTGTTCTCTAACCCACTCATAAATGGTGAAAGCAGTTTACACACTTAAAGCTTGAAATCTAAAGGCTTTCCCCACTCTCACTGAAATGTTTAAACAGAGCCTAGCATTGCATGTGCTCCAATGTCATTTGCTTACCCAAAGTGGACTGGGGAAAATTCCTGGACTTTGCCACTTTCAGGTCTTTGCTGGTGTTACTGGATTCATGCATATGCTGTCCCAGATGAAGGCCATGTAACTACACAACCAGATGATTGCATGAACACAAGAGTTATTAGAATCCAAGATAATGCTTAGAGAGTGCTGCCAAAGAAAAGTCTTTGGGAAGAATGAAATAATTAATCAGCATTCGGACACTCCTCTTTACGACTTTCTGTCCCCAAGCTCAGCATGCAGCACTCAAGAAAAACAACAAAAAGCACTTGCTTCTAGATTTAGGAATTTTTGTCTTACATAAAGACACATGGATAGACAAATGTCTAGACTCATTAAATTAACTGGATACTGTTTTATAGGAAGTGGCAGCTGGTCTTAACTAGCTGCTTTGAAAAAGGTCTCTGTTCTGTCTTTGCTCACAAGCAGCTAATATGTTACTGTAGGCAGGAACCATGCTTACATTAACATATTAGGCAAGATACAGCACTACCAGTGGTTGCCATATTTCTGTTTGCTTATGTTATAATAAATTACTATTTAGTCCAGGATAAAACTGAACACCAAAGCCCCTTTATGAGCCTATCTATTTGACATTGGCAGGCAACCCTCAAGTAGCTGCACAGCATCTCCACGGAAGGGGACTAGTGACCTGGAAACTCCTAGTGAAGATCCTCATGTCAGTGTTTTCACAGTGACACTAACTGAGGCAAAACAAAAGGCAGCTGACTTCTTCAAAATGCAAATATAGAGCTCATGGAGAGACAAGTACATTCAAGGAAATGCTTCTCACGTTAACTTTTGGAAGTTGGAATCGGTAGCCAACTTGAATTCATTTGTCACAATTTCATTTTCCCCTTGTGCCCTGGCAGAGTTGAACCATAAAGAATTTACAATGGCACAAAGCCTCACTTTGCAGGTGAAAATGTGAAGATATCACTCTGTACAGAAGGAATTTATAGACTTTCAAGGAGGGGCAGAGGTAAAATTTGTTTTCAATGGAAAAAACATTCAGGCAATAACAATTTCCTAGATTTCTTTCATTCAGGCAGAAATAAATAACCTTAAGGAAATATCCCTTGTGCAAAAAGAAACAATAGTCCTTTACCCTCAAATATGGTGTGCCAAGTGACACAGAATCATTTAATGGACAAGCTCTCACTATGATTTAAAATTTGAGTTAAAGTTTCCTTAGAATTGTCAGAACCACACATTTTTAAATGTGAAAATTTTTTTCCATTTAAATGTGAATTTTTTTTCCATTTTAAAATTAATTCTGTGGAATTCATATATTGATGACAAGTCATATATCTTCTAAAAATATTCCCGAGATATTTTCTGTGCCCAAAAAATCACTTTATATTTTATTCAAATATCTAAAATCATTACTCCTCTTTCTCTCAAAAAAACTCCCTAAAAAACCCCCAAAAACTCCACCACCTCCCCACACACAAAATCCCCCCCCAAAAAAACAACAAAAAAACTAAACTCCAAATAAGAAATCATCAGCCTGTCCCAAAAAATCAGATATTTGGTCATAATTTCTGAATGCATCCTATGCACTATATATGCTCAACATATCACTACTAGGTGTAAAGGTTTCACATTTCAGGACAACCTTTTATTTTAAAGCATCTCAGTTTATATAATCAAGTTCTGCTTCTCATTTATGACCCTTTAACAGGCTCTTGAAACTACATGAGAATCTCAGTTTAATTCTTATACGTATTTCTGGAGGCTTTTGTGCAGGAGGACTGTGGAGAAAGGCTTAAGATTTTGAGTCAATCTTAAGTCAAACACGAAGAAAATAATGCAAAATACTGTATCTACACATTTTTCCTTTTTTTTAAGCCACTTCCGATGAAATCTGAAAAGTTAGTGCAGGTCTCTTGACCCAGGTTCTAACTTTACATATATCTACCTGCATAATAATGATCAGACCAAAATATCATAACTACATCAAATACATCTAATCTTATTCTCAGACACAGCTTAACAAAACCTTCAATTTGTTAAGAATGGATGCTACATTCTGTGCATTTCTCAGAACAGATTTCAGTGAATCTGTCTTTCCCACCTGACTCTAAGCAACAGCTCAGATATGTGCAGGGCTTTCTTGGAAGGTGTCATGGTTTAACCCCAGCCAGCAGCCAAGCCTCACACACCTGGTCACTCACTCTCCCACCAGCAGAATCAGGGAGAGAAGCCGAAGGATAAAAGGTATAAAACACGTAGGTTGAGAAAGAGACAGTTTAATAAGGAAAGCAAAAGCTGCACACACAAACAAAGCAAAACAAGGAATTAGTTCACTGCTTCCCATGGACATGAGAGGGCTCAACTGCCTCCAGGAAGGCAGGGCAGAATCACATGCAATGGTTATTTGTGAAGACAAACATCACTTCAAGCATTCCCCCCTTCCACGTTCTTCCCCCACTTTTAGTACAGAGCATGATGTCATATTTTCTAGATTATCTCTTAGGTCAGTTGGAGTCTCCTCTCCAAGCTGCATCTTCTCTCAATTTTCCACACATCCCCAGACTCCTTGCCAGAGTGGCAGGGCAAGATGTAGAAAATCTATGTGTAAGTCTAGCTCACCAATAACAAAAATAGCTCCATATTAACCACTGGGAAGAAAATTAACTCTGCCCCTAACAAGCACAGAAGTGAAAGTTTTTCCTTTCCACTAGAGGAGATAAGATTAAACTCTCACTTCCTATAAAATATGAAGAACAAGGTCAACCTTGCAATGCAGAGCAAAGTCAAGGAGCATTCTGGAACTGATAGCTCTTGTTTGCAGATGAGAAAAACAGCATGGTGGCCTAGGATCTAAATTGTCTTAACTTCTCTCATAGCAGTGAATGACTGAAGAGTGGATGACTGAATAAGATTATCAGAACAGGATAAACTACAGTGTAGGGATTTAATGTGCCAGAAGTAGACCTCTGAATTTAACAGCCTCTTGACGTCCTCAACATTTCATGGCAAGAAAGCTCACTTTAATCCTGTGAAAGAGGTCTATTTACTGCCTCTTTCATTCTGAAATGCAGAGATATATTCAATACCTCCCTGAGTGAAGGCTGTTATTTTGGTCATATTTGTAACTCTCCATTTACACTTCATAAAATTATTAGGTTTTTTTTGAGATGGAATTCAAGATTGCAAGTAAACCACAAACCTAAAAGGTGTGTTATGTATTACTGCAGTGAAAAAGGGAACTTTTTTTGAAATTTCCCAACATTATTTTTGCTTTTTGAATTGTTGCTTTTCCTTTAAATACCGAGAGTATTGATGGCTCTCAAAATGTCTGATAAAAAAATATGTCATCATAATTTCTGTAATTATTCAGTTTATAAAAACACCTTGATTTTATGAAAATTGCAATCATTATAGCATGTCAACTTTACACTGAAGGTAGATTTTAGCATTTGCATGTACTCCCAAGACATCTCAGGCAGGTTGTCATTACTTTCTGAACTATCTGTTAACATTATGGTAAATCACACGTTATAATCATAGATCCTGTTTGCTCCCAAATTGGTAGCTAATGCCTCAGGTATGATTGTTATCTTGTTTTTGAAAAGGTGCAAATATTTGTGCTGGATGAATTTTTTTTGGTGATAACTTTAATGGCACTTTAGCCTTGATATCCAAATGGCATATCAACCTATGAGATCTAAGGATAAGAGAGAGAATGATTTGTCTTAAATAAGGTCCATATTTTCATTATCATTTAAAGAGTAGAAATGTTTCCTGAAAGATTCATTTTGAGTATGCTGGAAACTTTCAGCATAAAAAAAAGCAGCAAGGCTTCTTTACCAAGATGAAACAGTCATTCCCTGGTTATGAGTTCTAAGGTGGGTTGCCAACCTACAGCACTGGAAAATAACATTTATGGAGGGCATTACACAGTTTCACTGAGGACAAAATAATTTTGTCTCACCACAGGATGCTTACATTGCTAATACATGTGAAAAATGGCCATTGCCTGCCTCTCTACTGCATCTTCTACTTGTAAGTATTCCTACATTTCTCATTTGTAATTGCAGTGCATGCAAAGGGTGCCTTGATGCAGGCACAGCACTGCTAACAGAGCTGTAATCATAAATAGGGTTTGTGTCTGGAAGAACAGATGACGCAGACAGCAGCTCTGTGGATGACACTGCACACACCACATCCATCTGGGAACAGAGCAGAATGAATACAGAATAAGGGGATTTCTGAATATTTTAGTGAAACCTGCTGAGTTTCACACTAGTGTTGTGAAAGGCCTCACAACCGCCATGCTCAATGAACAGTAGAACTGGAAGGTTTCCTCATTATTCATGTAAAATATCTGATCACTTGCAATAGTTCTGGAAAAACCCAAATGAAATAATGGGATTTTTCTCTACAAACACATACAGAGTGGTTTGATATTCACGTATGACATTATATTTGTCTAAACTGATGATACCAGTGATTCCTCAATTAATTATGAATCATAAATATACAATAATATTTGTGGTTTGTGAAGAAATTATTAATATACAGATATAGCAAATATATCAGCAAATATATCTAGCAATTGGGACACAGTCCAAGCCCATTTCCTTCTTAGATTGATTACCTCTGGCTTTGGAACCTATGAACATAAAGACTACTACTCCTGCACAGACCTCTTAACCACAACTTCTGTGTCAACTGTAAGAAAAGCCTAGAGAGGGAAAAAAACTATAAAAATTGAAATCTCACTGTTTGATGGGCACTCTGTGTCCTTAGGCTGACTCATCTCTGAGAACTCTGCAAGTTCATATCACGTATCTTCATTAACAGCTGACGCTTTCCTCTGAGTCCCCAAGGCAAGGTGGACAAGAACGGAAAAGCAGGTGGAACGCAGGTGGAAATCAGTGTTAAGGAGGTAGTTGTCAGTAGAAGCCTGTGCTCATGGACTGACTACAGTCAAGACTTTAATTTATTGTGCAGGAAGCTGGATAATCCCACCTTCAGATGAAATGACTACCAAAGGATGCGGCCACCGTAGTATCGTTGGAGTCCACTTTCATTAAACAGGTCATGGTATGCCTCACCTTTGCTCATATCCACATTAATATTTAGCTGCACCTTCCTGAAAAATACTTCAATTCAAAGCATATTCAAATTAGTTTGAAATAGATTTTATTTATAGAGATGAACATATTATATTCAGGCCAGACAACCAAGCTCTGCATGGAAACTAAGCAGTTCATTGTGGTTTACAAATTAAATGTGTATCAACAATGATGCTTGTTCTGGAAAAGAAAGAAAAGCATCTCACAGATATGTAAAGAAGACAAAGATTTGAAGAAATCCTCTAGCTTTGCTCAGCTGTACTCCACAGGCCAACTTCAACCCAGGGTCTTATATACAGTGCTGACCACTGAAGACAGGGTCCAAACCAAAAAAAGTTGTCATTAGCTTAGAAAAGGTAGCCTTCAAAGAGGAAAAATGTAGTTATTCAGCATACTAAAGAGAGAGAGAGAGAGAGAGAGGAAGAAAGACACAGTAAGTATTTTAACATGTAAAAAATATCTGCAGAGGAAGGAAATTAACCCTCTTGCCACAGGCCAAAAAAAAAATGCTTGAATTACAGAAATTTCAGATGCTTTTGCAGTGGGAAAAATCTTTGATAGTAAAGATGATGAAGTCCAAGCATAGAAAGATAATGTTGCAGAATATCCTGAGGATAGTTTTGTAATATCAAAAAAATTAAACAAGAACCTGGTGGCTTAGGCACCATCTGGTCAAGTTCTTACTCAAATCTGTTCTATGTGATTTTTCACTACTTTTGCATAAGAAAACAACCTATTCCTTTTGTTATGTAAAATGTTTTTCAAAAAAACCCTGCTGTTGATTTCCAAAACACATGAAAACATGTATCCTGATGTTAATGGAGTAACATGACCTCAGCAATGTTCTAAAACTCTCTTTCTAGATACATTAACTTTAAGACAGAACCTGGTTTGGCTCATCCTGATGATTAGTAGAGTGGAGAAAATTTGAACCTGATGGAAATCTGCTTTCTTGACATCAGGGTATCCAGATATATGTACATTGGATCTAAAATTGGCATTGAAAGCATGATTGCTTTTCCTTTCTTAATTTTAAAGAAAATCTTTGCTAGATCCACAGGTACAAGCCCACCCATTCATTGTTCTTAGGTTTAACCCACCCATCCATTCTCCTTTCTGATCCCTTTTGTTCTATTTTAACTTTCTTATCTTCTGTACTTCCTTCTTGAATTCTAATATTTATTTTAAGGTATAAAAGCTAATAAGATCTGCCAGAAACTTAAATTTCAAAACCAGAGATTACTGCTGATTATAATGTTATCTTAATTGTTATCTAACTGTTGGCAGGTACTGCACAATTACTACTGAAAACTTCAGTAACTGACTTTATTAAGCATAAAATAAACAAAAGTAGTAAGTTTAAAATGAAAACATTAAAAATGTTTACATTTAAGAATGAGTTACTATCAATATTTTAATAAGATATAAAATGAACAAGAATATTCTCCACTGGAATACCCTTTTACAAATAGTTGGTCGTACATGTGCTCATGTCTGTCTACATGCAGTAGATGCAAAATGAATGCAAAAAAAAATCCAGTCGAAATGCCATTAATGATAATAATAATGGATCATTGCATATAAAAAATAATAAAAAGACACATTCAGCAGATTTCAGTTTCATAAATGTACTCCATCTCCTGCGGCTTTAAGATCGACAGCTCCAACTGAGCCGCATGAATAAGTTGTATCCTGTTATTGTATTTATGGTGCACCATGCCTTTGCTGAGTGAGTTATTTTTTTGATGCAAGCAAACTCATTTTATTCAGCACCTGTGATGTGCTATGACCATGGTTGCAACCAGCTTTGATGGCTTATCTGGAAAGCAATAGTTTAGTTGCTTGCAATCATTCTTTTTATCCTAAGGCAAACACAAGGTATTAGTATTAGGGCTTTTCTATCACAGAATATGAGCTACAGACAATGTTTTATTTATGACTAATAAAATTTGATAGGCATTCATTGGGCTGAAAATAAGGATTTTAATGTTGAACATAAACCCATGAACACTGAGATTCGAGTGATTTGAAATGTCTTGCAAAGATGGCTCTGAATCTCCTTTGTATGCTGTCATTACAGAGATCGTCCCTGGCAGAGGCTGAATAAAATTCTGGGGACCCCAGCAGACAATTACTTCCTATTCTTTGGTCAAGAGTAATCTCTGTCCTTTGGTGACAACAGACTGCTGTTTTGAACAATAATAAACAATACCAGCATATTTTAATCTTAAATTGTGAATCTGTTTTTTCTGCTGTGTAATACATTTGTCCCCTGAATCAGCATAAATTATACACAATGCATGGCATTCCTTATGGTTTCCTGTTTCTCTCATGGTTTATCTCAGAAACTATAAAAAATCCTATCAAAAATATTGTTTCAGAATAAGTAGGAAAATCAAGAATTGGATTTCCTCATGGCAACTACACTTTCTTTTTTTATACTGGCAATTTTAGTAAATAATGTGATCACATGTTAAGTGCGATGTTATTGTACTTTTCTTGAATGTTAAGGGTACGCAGCTAAATTTGAAAATAATGCCACAAAAATCCCTGACAGCGTGAATTGCTCTTGATCACTCTTGTACTCCAGGACTACACCACCCCCTCACACACAGGTTAATGCTCTAATGCTTGTCCTTCTCAGAGCATATTTCACAGAGCACTCACACTGTTTCTGCATACTAATTATATACATATGTTTTTCTGAATCATCAAATTAGTGTAGGAGACAGTCCCAGTTTGAAAAGGGAATTATGAATTTTTGGCCCAGATTCCACCTACATGATCTTCAAAAGGATGGGATTTGGAGAAAAAAGACCGAAATTATGTAGGGAGAAAAAGAAAGGTTCAGAACATGCAAGTCATGACAGAGGAATTGTTAGAGTGTAGACTGCTAAGATGGAAATAAAAAGAATACCTTGAAATACTGAGCAACTACAAGCAGATAATACTGTAACAACCTTTAGATAGCAATTAAGACCCTTGGTAATGTAGTAATGGGAAACAGATTTTATTTCTCTGCACAATTTTATCTAAAATGTCCCTGTGCATCATGCAAGCCTCATTTTTATTTTTAAAACTAATTTTCATACATATGTGGTGTGTGTTTAAAGGAAGAAATATGCAGACTGATATTGAGCAATTTCAGAACTTTTGGAAGAAGCACCTCAAGTGTGCATGACAAATTAAGGAAGTTTCACTAAATGATCGTAGTTTTTCCATTACCTAGTCCACAGGAATTCCTCACAGCTGGAATTGTGCCCTTCAGTCACAGGAAAGAAGCAACAATCTATTTTATTGATACAACATAACTCTGTGGTAAACGCTTTAATGGCAAGGTACACTTGCTTACTGCAAAGAAGACAGGACCAGACAAAACTGCCAAGGAGACCCTCCCATTGCTGTTCAGAAAGGACAGCCTTGCTTTCCAAATTCCTTCTCAGGGAGGATTTTAATTGTGACTGGATCCACTCCTGGCTCCAGACTTGGTCAAGGGTTAATATCTAAAGGATTATATATGTGTAATTAATCCTCTAGTTCGCATAACTAAGATTTCAAAGTTTAACATGCTATTAATCACTTACTGAATATCTGATACCATAAGGATTCTCTCAGCCTTGAGGAGTAACCTTAAGAAGTGTCCTTACTTGGGAATATCCTGATGTGCCACCTGCTGTAGTGCATGAGAGCTCAATGACCCCATGGCCACCATTCATGGGGTAAGATGATTGATTATAGTGATATTTGCAATATTTGCATGATGCCTGGATCACCCTTGCAGCCCAGCTTCCAGGTTGTCATCTGTCCCCCAAAGTGCAGAGTAAGGTGGATGCAGCCAGCACAATCCCCACTGGTAAGGTGCTTATGGCATAAGCTGGGGTGCAGGCCACCCCATACTTGTACTTTTAAAGGTATGTCCCAATCCCAGTGTCCATATGAAAAATAATGAGACAGAGAGACAGACAGAAAGTAATCTATTTCCAAAGCAAATATTGAGAAACTCACTGTGGAGCAGACAACAGCATTCTAACTACGCAAGTCACTGGAATGTGAAAGAATTAAATTAAAGCCCCTGGTCCAAATTATTAAGTTAGATTTTCCTTATTTGACTATTCTAAATGAATGCAGAGCCTCCTGTTGTCACAGGAGTGGAGCTTTTGACAAAATTAATATAGATTCACTGAAATACTTCTTTATCTGAATAGCTGCAGAATTGTAAAGGTTAAAGCTTATATTTTTGTATCTTCTCAAAACTCATACATCCCATAAGATCAGAACATAGAGGTGTCATAATGCTTAACTGGCTTGTTTTTGTGCAGAGGGTCATATTTGTGAACTAAACAGAACTTTACTATAAAGTGAGGAGTAACTCTAAGGCAGAGCAGCACTGCTGCTTTATGTGTGCCAAGTGGAGGACATCATCTATTATACAGGTCATTTCTCAGTGCTCTTGCAGTATGAAGGGCTCTGTAATCCTGCTGTGAACCTGTAACCAAATATTTTACTGTCAGGCAGGAATTCCCTGTTTGTGCCCTGCTCTGCATGCTTGTGCCTCAAAGCTGTCAGAAGAGGCTGCTATGAAGGCAAAAGTATAAGAAAGAGGACATGCATTTGTACTCCACTGACATGAAGTCCATAAAGACCCTGGAGAAGTTTCTGGGCTGCTTCAGTGTGTGCCAAAGCCAAATTCTGGCTCTGTGTAAAAAATCACAGCAGGCTTATTGAAATGCACTTATTCACTACAAACTGCCCTTGCTGGACAAAAGAAGATAAGAAAGGGTCTTGTTTGAAATCTTTGCACACTGATCTTGATCACTGTATTCCACAGAAGCCAGAAGATGTTTGGGACGTGTAAAGAATTTTTTGCCATAGTCTTCTTTTAAAATAATAAAAAATAAGTAATTATATGCATGACTTCTGATTTTGTCATGGGAACATTGTTAGAAATAGCTGATAACATATAAGCATATAATAAGCATTAAAAATATAAAAATATGAGATAAGCAGTTGCTTGCCTTTTCAGTGGTACTCACTCACAAATGTGAGTAAAAAATTTACTTCTCAGAAATGTCCATATCCTCTTTCAAAAATTGTTGAGGTTCTTCACATGCAGTATCCTGTTGTACATTAAACTAACTTCCTTCACACCTTTTGAACTTGTTATTTGGTATGTTAGTAGTGTTTTGTTACCCCATGCCACTAGACTAGCTCATCAAAGCTAATTTTGTGGTGTTCTTTCTGTATTGAGAGAGCTTAATAGCAGGGACATATATGTATTTGCACACATTCTTTGTAAATAAAAAGGATTATGTCAAAGTCAGATCCCTCTGAAAACAACAGCAATCAAACAGAAGAGAAAGTTTTATAACAAACCTGTTATATTACTTGTTATATTTTTTAACAAATAATATACAAAGACTCTGTTTGAGCTTCATTTCAGGTTATGCTTAAGGTGTGCTTTTGCCTGCCCACTACTTTTTGCTGCTGGGTTTTTTTTTGCCTCTGCTGTTTCTCTCAGATACAAACACTCTGCTTTAATCCATCCAATATCAATATCTCGCACCATCTCTGTCAGCAGAACTTCTGGGTCTCTTCATAGACATGGCTTAAGTCCTATTACATTCTATTGAACATAATCTGTTTGACAATAAAATCATATTGCTTTGGATTAATATTTTCATGGAAAATAGAATTTTCTAATTTCTCTAAACAAAAATTTGCCAGACAGTTTTCATTATGTTTTTTTAGACCTTAATTTTGTTTGCTATTGATTAATGGCAAAACTCCTAAGCTAAAAAGTTCGAAGGGATTTATCTATCTTTATCATTTACTCACTGTGGTCAGAAGAAGAGAGGACTGATTGATTACAGATGCTCTACATGCTGCTATTTTCAGGAGTTCCTTAGTAACACATAGTGATGGATCAACCTGCTGGTTGACTGAAACAATTTACTTTATCTTCTTGAAAGGATGTCAGTCAGTGCACAGTGAAAGGTGGTGAGGGGAATCTCAGCCATACTAATGTCTTTAAAGTTCTTCTGAAGCAAATGAAGAAATCTCAAGATCTGGAAAGGCAGAACAAGGCAGAGGATTTTGCATTTCCCTGACTGGGCAAGTGATATTCAGCTGCAGAACTGCAAGGCAGGTAAAGACTTTTCCCTATTCAAAATGCTGGTGCTGTAAAGCAATTACCTTTTCCTGAAGCATTTCAGGGATTTCAAACTTGAAAATGGCCAAGTTAGTTAAAATTGTGTGTTCACTTGCTCACTAGAATGATACATTAAAAAAAAAATTCTTTATAATCTATATCAGCAAAACACAAATCTTCACTATTATGGAAATAAATTGACCTTGAAAGAACTTATTGGATGACACACTGAGAATAGATCAGACAAATACATAGTGAATGTTACACTGACATTTAGGCTTAAACTCCATTTAAGCAATTACATCAGAAGCACTGCTTCTAAATAGGTAATTTATATTTGTCAAATGCATCTGTCTGTCGCTGGCTTAATATAATCACAAGTAAGATTTTTCAAGTTTGAGGAGAAATAACTACACAACACACATTAGTAAGGGAATATGAGAAAAAGTGGGATTGCCAAATGTAAATTTTATACCAGCTTCTTCTTCATTTGACTTGGGTTTAGGAAAAGCTAATGTTTATTTTCAGATTATTTCCTAGGCAGAATTGAGCAAACATAAAGACACATTCTTTTCCTGGCACAACTGTTCAAATTCACATAAAAATTAACAGATTCTGCTTATAGCAGCAGATAATTTTATCCCAAATATTTGCTCAAAATCAATGCATTTCCTGCATGTTTCATATCCTATTCTTCTTCAGCAAATCTGCTGAGAGTCAGTATGTCTTATTCTGCAAATAAGATGACTCCTACAAAAACAATGCTCTCTTTTGAAAAAGATGACCTTTCCAGACTCTTTGTATCTGGCTGGCAAAATAAGTACAAATTCCAGCTCATTAATTCTTCCATTATCCACATGGATCATCCTGGAACAAATTTATTCCTTCTGTCCAGGGTACGCTTCAGAAGGCTAATTTCCACTCTGTTGCTCCAGCTGTAACAGGGCATTCATAAAACTTGGGTTTTACTCCAATTCTGTCAGAATGCTCCTGTCTCTCTTCTAGCATCACCTTTTTTCAAACCCTAGTGCTTATGAAAGGTTTATGCACCAATGGAGTTTCCAAGACATGTGCGAGGTGGTAGTAATAAATCAGGCCCAAGTCATTCCCAGTTATGAATTCTCCCTGATGCTTTTAATTTGCATTGAAATCTTGCAAAAACTTGTTGTTTAAAAGAAGATGTGAGGTAATTAGTATTTTAATTCACTATGAACAAATTGCCTTAAGAATTCAAGCTGGGAATCAGCATTTCACATACTTAGTGTCCACAGTCTGTGTTAAGCATTAAGTGCATGTAACTAGTTTGGTGTTATTCTTATCTGGAAAACTGCCAGTGAAGCTGAAACCAGCCTTTTGACACATTCAGAATAGCAGGAAACCCTTTCATGAATAATTATTTCTTCAGAATTGTTTACATTCAGAAGTTTTAAATAAATATAACACTTTAAGTAGAACCACATTTGTCTTAGCATGCTGTTCAAGTGCATATAAATCATAATTTACCTTTGCTGCACAACCTAATGCAATCTATTAAGGAAATAGTTCTTTTAATAACAAGACTACAGGAAACAGAGAGCTCAATCACACATAAAGAGACAATAAGATTACTGTTAATACACTTTTAACCTTTTAATAAATCATTCTTATTAGCACACAGGGCTGAAAGGATCAGTGGTTGTTTTCTTACAAACCTCCTTTATGGGCTGAAGATTTTGCCACACCAAAAACCCCACAGAATATGGTGTCCCCAATCATTCCTTCATCCTTCTGGTAGAAGGCCTGGTATGTCTCATTCACAGCCAATATATTTTTATAATTACCAGAAATGATTTTTTTAAAGGGAAAAAAGGATGCAACTCCTATATTTATTTGTGGGTCAAAACATTATACCAAGTCTAAAATACATAACTCAGAAGACAAATTAGTAATTCAATGGTGTTCAAAAATTGAAAAATGGTAATACTTTGAAGCTATTTACTAAATTTTTTATTTTGGAGAAAACTTCCAGTTGAGTGCAATCAATGAGGCACTAAGCTGATATTGTCATATAGTTGGAAAAAGGCATACAGATACAAAGAATTCTAACCTTCACACCAGTCTCAATTTATTTAGCCCTGAAGAGTTGTAGGGGATGGAAAGTTTATAGTATTTTTTCTAATCAGAACAGAATTATAAGACGCTATTTGTAAGTAGAAGACTATTCAAAGTTTAAATGCTGGGTCAATATGAAAAATATTGGTAATCTGAAGCAATTATACTCCAAGCATCTGCAAATCTCAGGAACAAACTTGCTCTTAGTACTGACAGTACCTTTTACTTCTGGTCTCTGGCCAATCCAACCTGGTTCCAGTGCCAAACAAATGATGTCTCTGAGAATTCCTTCACAAAGTCTTAACCACAAGTGCAGACGTGGCAAAAAAAAAGTTTTTCAAGGGGATTTTTGGATTCAAGACTACAAACCAGCTCTCATTTTAGTTTTGTCTTGAAAATTCTTTTCTTTTTTGTTTCAAGCAACTTGGCTAAGCCTTTCATAGCCCACAGGAAACCTTGAAGTTTGTTTCAGAAATGCAAACAGCTTTCTAATCTCTGTCTGATTTATTACCTGAGTGGTTGCTGGCAGCCAAATAGCCAGTAAACACATAGATTAATATCTCACTAGCAAAATAAAAAAAAAAAAAAAAAAAAAAAAAAAAAAAAAAAAAAAAAAAAAAAAAAAAAGAAAAAAAAAAAAAAGAAAAAACCCCAGCCTTGAAAAGACACTTTTGATATCCAGGGGGGGTACACATCAATTTTTACATTTTTTTGTTGTTTTGTTTTTTAAACCATACATGCATAACTCATGATTTTTAACTTCCTCACAGGAAAAGGATGTATTCATTAGATGTACCCAAGGAGTACATAGACTGCAGTGAACCAGATCACACTTTGTTCTGGCTTACAGTGTGCTCCTCCCATATTTTGCTGAAGGGTTTTGTTTAGCCACCCGTGTTTGGCTGGTGACATCATCAGCACAGTTCTTTGGCCTTTAAAAATAAAGCTCAAAACAACCCTTATGGATGGCAGTTAGCTTGGAAAGTGGGCCTTTACAAGGCAGTTTCTATCTTTCTGATACTATGTGGACTGTCCCTGAGCTGCAGATTTTGCATTCGCTTCCCCCAAATGGACCCTGCATTGTAGGCAGGCGTCCTGGTCAGCTCTGCAGGACACTTGACTATTTCAGAGCCTTTCACAGGACTCTCAATGACCAACCTTCTCTCTCATGTGCCAGTCCTTCCTGATGCTTCCTCTGGGCTTTTGTAGCCCCAGCAGCACCCACAGGGTGCACATCCATGCACATCCATGCACATCAGCACGGATGCTGCCGCAGGGACACCCTGCACACAGGGCTGTGGCTCCCCAAGGAGCACTCTGAAATAAGCACCAACAGCAAGAGACAAGGCTGTGGCTGGTGGGTGTAGAGGACAGCTAGTACAGAGCACCCTCCAGGAATGAGGACCTAAGGAAATCTGTGATTTGCTGAAACATTATAACACATTACGTGGAGATTTGGAGGAGGGAAATGCTTCATCAGCTGATGGACTTCAGTCATTAGTGTTCTGCACAGGAACCTCAAGGAGCAGCCCTAGCCAGCTCCTACCAACACCTGATCTTATCCTGGTGTCATGTAGGCTTTAGAAGCCTGATCTTTATGACAAATTTTGTTTACCTTCGTATCCATGACAAACAACAAAAGCTGACCATGTGATGCTTGTGCAATCAAAAGGATTGATAAGACCAACAGCACACAGAGAAACGGCAAAGTAAAATTAAGCTTTGGTTAAAAATTAATTATCTAGATATATATATATATACCTGATAAAAACATGCAAACAAACACTTATTGTATGGCAAAAGCTCCTTATGAAAAGAAAAAGCTTAGAGTTTAAAAAATAACCAAGAGAATATTTAGACACATTTAAGAACTTGCTTCTGTATTATAGGACACTCTTGCTCTCAGATTTGACTTCTTCATGGCTGATCCTTCCATCTCAACTCAGGCCATACACTTGAGGTGAATATTGTCTTGGTTCTATCTAAATACATATTCATAGAGGGTCCTGGTAACAATCTTCACATAATGGTATTTAAAAAAAAGGCATATTTACTAAGTAGGCAGAAGTATTCATGTTATAATGCTCACATACTCTTCCTGCAAAGAGAAATAGGTGAAATTGTTACCATAATCTGACATATTTTAAAGCTCTTTTTTTCTCAAACACTAGCTTAGAAACAGATCTCTGAACTGCTGGATTTAGGTGTTCTTTCTTCTTTAGTGGACAATAAAAAAGCAAGGCTAAGTGGCAGAGCAGTTTACCTGTAGTGTTTCCACATCTCCATCCAATATCAAATCTAAACACCACACCAGAAAAAAGTAACTAATACTGTAGCAGGTTTTTTTCTCCTTTTTACAAAATAATTTTTTAAATGCAATTACACATTTTCAATTCTGAAATTTTTGTGCAGGATCACAGCAGCTTAAATTTAACTGAGTCTGCCATGGAATTGCTGACCAACATAGAAGTGGCAGCTGCCAAGACCAGAGGTAAACAGGTGGTTGAGTTTCAGGCTTGGAACATGATTTGCTGAGATGGAAAGATTTTTGACACTGAAAATAAAAAAATGTCTTTTACTCTTGCCCTTCTCCTGTGCAAAGAACAGTGCTCTGCATTTTTTTTCCCAAGGCCAGTAACATGTTCTCACTGCCTTTGGAGGTAGTCTCCTAATTCTGAAAAGTGGCTGGCATTTCCTGACTACTAAAATGGAGGAAATAGATGTTCCTTAACTCATAAAAGTCATGCTTGGATGAGTATCTGTATTTATCTCTTTACACATCTCTTTGATTATGCAGCTATTCAGAAAACCTTAGTTAATTTTTAAATACCATTATTTTCTAGAATGTTCTTCTTAGAAGAATATAGTTCCTTTCTTATAATAAACTTTCAGCATTTAAAGAGGGAGTTTTTTTGCATAAAAGAGAACACAAACTTATATAAATGCTGAATTATAAAGATCATTAAATTTAAAGGGGATTATGAAATGGTTATAAAACCACCATAAAATTCCCTTTCCTGTTGACTGAAGGGTGCTTTGAAAAAATTTTGTTCCCTTTGTGAACTGTATGCCTGGTGTCATTTCAGAGAGGAAGACAACTCTTATTTTCTCTATTTCCAGCATGGCTTCACTGATTTGGGTTAATGTGTTTTGGGATGACTGTTCTTGGAGGTGTTGTCCATTCTGTTAAGATGATATATGGAACAATGATGTAGATTTTCTTCTCAGCCTATAGACCACACACAGCAAACAGAAGTATTAAATTTTTCTGCACTGTTTTTTCTCTCTCAGCTAAATTTCATATGGTTGAGGTGTAATCCAGTTTGCTGTACAGAAAAGGCATCACCAGGAAAATAGAGCAGAGTAATACAGGGAATAATGCATAACCCAGATAACACACCAGCATAGTAAGTATTCCTCTAGGTGGCATAACATAATGGCTTTTCCTGCCATGCAAGGCCAGTTGATAGGAGCCAGAAGCCATCATCTTGTCAAGAAGCATTTAGAAATTATGTGAAACACTGACCCAATGCAATAATATTAATATTTTTTCCAAATGTTAGAAAATATTCACTAAACTTCTTAACATAAAATAACTTCTCTGTTTATGAATATTTCTGTAACAGAAATTCCATAATTCCATAATTAAAAATACATCAATAGTCAAAAGCAAGGAAGTTCACAGGACAACTTTTAGAAAATATAAAGCAGGAACCACTGAGTAAATTTCATTCCATGTCTTTGTCTTTAAGAAGATAGAAGTTCTGGTAGAGAAGCTTTGTATGTATTGTTATGAAGTTATGAATGGCTATTTTTCTTTATGTATGAGTGATAGCAGTTGGGACTGGCTGCTATGATCTCTGTCATTCAGAAAGCTGCCCGTACAGATAGTGTCTTCTCCTGTCCCAACAGTTCATTATGATGCACTGTCAAAGTCTGCAGCTTACTCCAAAGGAGAAAAACAAGAATCAGGTAGATCCCCCATTTGTCCTCTATGCATCTTCTGCTCATAAATCAGAATTTCCCTGAACCCACTTATGGAATCCCCACCATGAAATTACTTTTCCAGGCTTCTTTTAGGTGTTTCACAGCTTTCCCATGGTCCATAATGGCCACAAGCCATGTGGGTTTTTTTAAATGGTTCTAATCCAATGCTAATAGTCTTTTCCTTTCCAGTAGATTTTATTAGATTGGGTTAACCTTAGTTACACAGCTTCCCATTCACATCTCGCTCAGATCGGGATGCTTTGTGTAGAGGATAAAGGTACATGTTGCAAAACTTCATTTAAATTTAGTCTCCATTAAATCATATCGTTACACTGTTTTATTGGCTCTAGTGTTGTATTTTTTTATACTGAGATCTGCTACTTGTGATTTCAAAGCACTGAGTTTCACAGTTATCTATCATTTTAAGTAAGAGATCTAAATTCTATTTTGAAAGTTTTTTGATCCAGAGCAGGCTGACTATTAACAAAGAAATTGTGAGTGTCATAAAATATGAGACTCTGCTTAGAAGAGAATTAAAGACTCATGTACACACCTCCTTCTTACCTATACCAAAATTTGTCCTTTTCTGAGCTACCACATATCCGATACTTTTATTTACTTCTTACTGCAGCTGCTTACTGCCTGTCTCTAATGCTTCTACTTTCCCTGTGTAGGGTCTGCAGGAAAAACCTTTGGGAAATGCTCTTGAAAGCAAAGTAAAACTAATTTATCTAAGAGTAGTTGAATATGTATAGAAAAGTTCACCGTACTGCATCTGGATGTCAATCTTGAAAGTGACTTTGAGTCAAGGAAGAGCATTTCTTTTTCTTCGGAATCCCTTTTCCTTGGGATTTCATTAAGAAATCTGGTCAACTTGAGGGCTCCTCTAGTGACTGTTTTAAATATTTATCCACAGGGAGTCATTTAAATATTATTTCAGTTAATTAAGTTGGTGCTTTCAGTGAAAAAATAAAAATCTATTACTTTCCATGTTATTCAGTTCTTTTCTCACATTTTTGTTCTCATTTTCTAAACTCTACTGATCTTCATAAGAGTTTAGTGACTACGCTAAAATTTACCAATTTTTGCCCATGATTACTAGAAATGATATCTCCTAAACATGTTTTTGCCTTACTTCTCCCAAACTAAGTTATTTTAATCTACAGGTACTTAAACCAGATTGACTTAGTTTATTAAATCCCTGACACATCATGCCTACTAAATTGTCCTTTCCAAAGCATCCAAATATATAATTATTTTCAATAAATATCTGCTCAACAAATATCTTGATGTAGTAATCATGTTTTCTAGTTTCTCAATGACCCACTTGCTTCCTTACTAACAGATAAACAAGATTATGCAATGACAACATTTTGTGTAGGAGAAGTCCATTGCCATGTGTAAACTCCAACACCCATCAGAGCAGGTGAGGGACATCAGACTGACTTCATTGTGCTTTTTATACCACAGTGTGGTGTGGTGCCGAAAGGTATGTAAATAATAGAACACTGTGTGGGACTGAGTTTATATAAGTCTGACTAGTTCACAGAGTTTGATATGAAGATACATATGCATGGATACTCACTAAAGCAACACAGCATATTTGTCTTCAAACTGTTTATACAGCACTGGCAAAAGATAGGAAGAGTTGTCCCTCGTTAGCAAAGAAATTACATGTATTTATATATAATCAAAGAAGTCCAACAAAAGTTTGAATTTCACATCCAAAGCATGTAGCCACTCATCTATGGGGAACAGGCAGTGTGTGCAGAAGCGAAGAAGCTTTCAGTTTTTAAATCAGTAAACAATTCATCCTGAGCCCTGAAAACCTTTCAAGTATAAATATTGCCTATAGTATACAAGGTGTAATTGAAACTCCATTTGTCTGAGATCAAACCCAAGGGAAATTGCCTGAACTTGAGTACACTAGTCAGTTCAATTTAAAACAGCCTTCTGAAGAAAACAGGGGCTTTGTTTGCCTGCTTGTTTACTTTTTAATCCAACACCTTCCTACCAATTGTTTGGTAAAAGCCCCTAATCAAAGGTGGGTGTTATTGTGAGCAGCAAGATTGCTCTCATGAAGAAGCAGTTTCTAGGAAAGGGCTATTATGATTAGCATAGAAGGAAGCAGCATTTCTTATGTAATTTTTCTTATGTCAATTTTTTTTTACTCCTTATTGATAAAGTAGTGGCATTTCAAAGCCAGACATTGAAGCTCAGGGAGAGTAATGTCAGACATATTTTGTATCACAAATGCAAGGCAAGTAATTGCAACTGCCTTCAGAGAAATCCTAACAGGACATCTGCCTGTGTGTGAAGTGTAGGCGTCTATCTACAAGCACACAGACATGCTGTGCCCAACTTTGCAGGACACTTTTATGTAACTTTTATATGCTGCAGAAAGTTAAGAAAATAATGAAATGACAGTGGGAGCAGTTTTCTAACATTTCCCCTCTTCTGCACAGTACAAAAGACTCTACAGGCTGGAAACCAGTTGATATGATGCCTGCCTATCCAATAGTAAGCACAACAATGCCCAGAAAATTATCTTAATGGGTTTTTTCCCTTGTGTTTGGTCATTACAATTCTACCCTAGCTACATTTACTGGCAAACTTACTAAACAAACAAGTTGTCCAAACTCTGCATTTCATACGCTGACAGAAAGTGGAAGTTTGACTTTCCACGCCCTGGTTATGGACTGATCATTATCTCCTTGCATACGGTTTGGGGGGTGTGATTCTGTGAGACAGGCAGGGCCAACAGAATGACATAGAAGTACGGTCTGTAGGTTTTTCTGTCTTCTGCCAACTTATTGTTAGCAACATATCTAGTGAAGGATCTAGTGCTTCATGTTACAGTGCTTACACCTTGTGCATCTTTCAGTGGAGAGAAGGAAAAGCAGCCCAGAGGAGACGACTTCTTTAAGCCATCTGAAGGAAATGTACGTGAACCCATATGTAAAACCTCTCTTGAACCAAGTAGTCCAAAGCTGAGATGCAATACTGGCTAGCAGGACAGGGAATAGCTATGTGTTTTATATACACCCTGCCAGTAAAATCCCTTATTTCAAATTAATGATGATACTTGAACAGAACTCCTGCTTGGAGCAGAAGTGTGAAAATACAGGAAAGGGGAAGCATCACGCTTGCAGCTCCTAAGAATAAATTCTTTCTCATCTTCTATCATAAAGCACATATCTAAATTAAGATATTAATTTAGATTATTTCTTTTCACTCGGTGAAACTGCCCCCATGAAACTGCAGTTATGATTGAAGGATGAAAAGGAATACAAAAGTGGAATCACTGAAGTTGGAAGAACTGAATCAGAACCATGAAAAACAGTCTATGTTACCACAGTGGCCAAATGATTCTCAGAAACTTCCTTAAACACAAAATTAAAATTATTGGTGCCTTGGGCTAGATTTTAAACTTGTACCATGTATTAATCTGTGTACTTCAAATTTTAGATGAGATTTGTCATGCTGATTACAGATGCAGCACTGAGGGTTTTTTTCTACCTCAATACTGCATCATATCCTGATCTTTTCAGTTTCCCAGAAAGTCATTCTTAGGAAACTAGACTCAGGGAAAGCTAGAGGAGAGTTCTGTATGCTTCTCCATACATACAGCTAGGTGTCTGACATGAAGTCACTTAAGAGATAATCTGCAGAAGTAATCCCACTCTAGTCCCAGCTGCAACAATTCTCTCAAAGAAGCTGCATTGTTCCCAAATTTAGGGAGAAAAGAAAACAGGGCCAAGAGTTATTTTCCTATATTTGGCATTTCACTAAGCTGTGTCATGTCCACATGGCCAAAAACCACAGTTATGGGAGCAATTTGTTGTGTAACTCAGTCCTGAAAAAACATCCTAGGACCATTTCCCAAATGGCTGACAGCGGCTCAGGGACCAGATAGGAACAAAACTCCAGGACAGACTAGAAATTCAGCTGAGTTTTGTATTTGTTTGCTCCTGGGCTACAAACATGATTAAAAAGCCAGAGCTGCATCCTAACAACCATTGCTGTGATATGGACTAGGGGGAGGAGGCTGAACTTCCTCCTCTTTCTGGACCTTGTCTGTGCTGAATAACCCCACTCTGAGATCCTCAGAACACAAACACGGATTTCTGTTTGGTGGGATCACAAGGCTATCACCATCAAGACTTTCACTGTTTTAAAGTTTATTCCAATCCAGTTTTTACATGTTGTTATCTCATTGCAAAACTTGATACCTTCTTGGTGAGTTCTCACAGGCATCTCCTCTCAGCATTGCCTCCTTCCTCCTCACAGTACTGCCAACAAACTCCAGCTCTCCTCTCAACCAGCTAACCCTCTCTTTTATAGAACTCATCCTTTTTGGACATAGCTGTGGCCTATTAAGGGAAGGCCTGTTCCTAATCCCTGGTAATTAGTACAGCAGCAACTCCTCAGGGGTGAGATTGTCTTCTGCACTATCTCGAGTCTCTTACATTCCATCCTCCCACATTTACACTTTTAGGCTCTCTTCTGGCATTTCAGAATTCAAACAATTCTAGCTCTCTGTACCATGTCCTTAACAATTTTTCACTGTTTATCCCAGGAATGAAATATTAATGGATAGGCAACCCAACTTTCGCACATCAAGGCTGTTGAACAGTTGTGATTAGAGTCTGTCATGAAAAGATTATGATATGCCTTTGATTGCAAACAGCAATTTTAATGCTTAAATGACAAGTTCTACATGTAATACCCCCAAATGAAAACCTGAAAAAAAAGCACATGGAAATAAGGACTATTAAAATAAAATATGAAAGGTAAAATGTATTATTCAACAGATACTGAATAGGAAAATATTATAAAGACAGTACAACCATAAATTGCAAACATCAAAAAGTAAACTATGAAAAAGGCATGGAAAAGCAGCAGTAGCTAATCCATATAAGTAGACACCCTCTGTTTAGTACAATGAATTGGTAGAAAACAAAGATAGGAAAATACTAGACACTGAGATACACTGTTCAACTATTCACTGGAATTATAATTTTATTTTTATTCACTTTCAGAGGATGTTAAAATTGTATCATTGCAGCTTACTAGTTTGAAAGGGAGGATGCCATGGGTAATAATTTTGAATTGAATGACTGTACTTCAGAACTTTGTAATGGAAGTATCCTGTGCATTTATAAATTTACCAGCAGAACAAAAAATATGTTGTTTTCCAGTCTATCAGAAAAATGGAATTTCCCATGCACAACCTATTTACATGTCAAAATCAGTATTACACGCTGACATGGTTCACTGAGTGTATATTTTGAAAAGTAGATTAATGTCCCACCTGGGAAAGAGATTAGAACTGAAATTCAAATCTTGGTTTGTAAGAGTAAGAAGTTTTCTGGCTATAATATACAATCCACAAGAACAGAGTTAACTGAACATTAAATTCTGCCAATGGACTAGGCAGCCTCTGCTGGCAGTCTGGTCAGGAGAGAAGCTGATTGAAATAATCATAACTGAATCACCAAAAACATTATTATACTGTAAGTATTGCAAAATTATTGCAAAATAATAGTGATCCCTGTATTCATATGACTGTGTTTTTACAAAAGTAGGAAGACAGAAAAGAAAAATGTTCACATTTTGGTGCACAAAAATATTTCAGAGAGTTTCTATAACACCCTAGCATTTCGTTGCCTGATGTTTGGATAATATTTGGTGTGGTGGAGGGTGTCCCTGCTCACAGGACAGGAAGTGCAAAGGCATTCAGGACCCATCAGAGAGACAGAGAATCACAGAATCCCAGAATATGCTGAGTTGGATGTAGATATTGACAGTCCTCAATCCCACTCAAAACAGGAGGTTCAAAATACTGGAATTTCACCCAGGTTGAAAAGTCCAGGCTTTAGTAAGCAGGTCCCTTTTTTAAATATTTTCTTTGTTTTTTTTAAAATCTGTTCTTTGTTTTGGATTTCATTTTCAAATGCTTTCATATACCATGAACTGGACAGTTGTTTATTAAGCACCTCAGTAGAAGGGCTCTGCAGAGCAACTCCTCTTTTATAATTTGAATTTTCAAAGTAATGGATGTTATTGGATTGATGCATAAATTTCATTTGGAAAATGAAAAATATATTTTCAGCTACTAAATACATTCCAAAATATGAGCTAGGGGGAAAAAGGTGGGTTTAAGTTGATTTTCTTTTTAACAATATCTTGTCCCAAATTTACATTTTCTCACTTCTCATGTTTGATTGCACAAGAATATGAGTTTTTTCAGACATCAGATGAGCATGATTCTTGCTCATTCCTTTCCCATAATGGACATCTGTCACCTTAGCATCAGTCAGACCTATCTCTGACAGGCAAAGGTTTTATGAAACAAAATTTGCATACATTTTAAGTTCTTGAGCTTTCTGTAGTTATCTCACTGCTGCAGTGAAAATGCGCATGGTAACAGCATGGTGAAATGGGCTAATGAGCCCTCCTTGGGATTTAGCCCACAGTATTAGCCATGGTCTCTTCCTCACGTACAAACACTTCCATCCTCCTGCAAAACCAAAAGTGTGAAACTTGAGTTAACAGCAAGCACAAGCTCTGGCCCTGTGACATTTAAATCTTCATCACAGCTGACCTTTTGTTAATAAGAGCTAGACCTTCATGTTGTTTGAATGAAAGCTTGCTTTAACAACTTACTCTTCAAAAGTGTAAAACACTTCATGCTTGCTCCTTAAAAATTACTTTATTGTTACATTTCAAAGCTACCAATGATGAAAAAAACCCTACAAACCTCAAAGTAAATGAAAGGCAAAGACAAAGAAAACAAAGCACTTCTGAAAAGGTTATACAAATAACTGTAAGAAATGTTATAGCTTTTTTTTTTCCTTTGGATAGAAAGTTTGGGGTTTATTCTTAGCTTGGTCAAGGACAGCACAAGGAAGTATTTTCAAACAAGTTTTAAAGTAGGCAAAGCAGATATCCTACATTAACAGGCTTGTACACTGCTGGATCTTGAGCAGCCCACACTGCTTGTTACATGCAGTTAAGAAGGCTTTGCTCAACACTGTGGCTTTGGAGAACAATCACAGCTATTTTTCATTTGAATATCCACCTGTGTAATTTCCCTTGACCCAAAGGTTTCCATGATTGCAGCATCTTGTTCCAAAGGTGCGGCGGTGCAGTGTCAAGCCTTCACCCGGCTAGCGT
>JAHXMQ010012337.1:66662422-66713061 GCA_020466415.1 Ammodramus savannarum pratensis
AAATACATACAAAAGGCTTAAAAACACACACTACAACACAAAGGTCCAGGATTTCTCCATCTTCCTTTTTGCCCTGCCACTAGGGACTGTGCCATGCCCATCCACAGCCTGAGCTTGTGGGGACCAAGTGGGGCACACATCCCCAGGCAGTCACCGATGCAGCACAAGCAAGCAGGGGGCTCCCAGCCTCCTCTTTGCGCTCCTGAGTATCCCTGTGCCCCCACATCTACTTCTCTCTCTGAAGCAAGGTATTGATGATGAGCCTTTATAGTGCAGCTCTGTGTTTTGTGATTTCTCTCTTTCCTTCACACTTAAAATTTCTGACTTCAAAGCCCCCTGAGTGCTCAGAGTTTCATATTGGTTCCTTTCATGATTAGATTTTTCCATTTCCCTTTCATTCTTGCAGTTTAACCCCCTGTTCTCTGCTAATAAAATCACTCTGGCAACCTCATCTTGTAGTCTTGTTTCATTTGTGACAACCCCAGCTGTTTTCTTGTATATTCTTAAGTCCATTACTAGGTCTAAACAATGCCTTTTGGAGTCCATTTTTTTGTTTTAAATGTCCTTTAGCTGCCCATGATAGCTATTGGGTTGCATTTTAATATTCTGGTTCCCTCTTTTCCAAGTTGAAATGCTAAGTTCCTACTTGTTCTCTCTTTTTTTTTTTTTTTTTTTTTTTTTGACACATTCTGCATGAGGAACCAGGTTAATAATATAATCTGAATTTCTTTTGGTCAATGCCTTGTGTGACTCTTTCAAAATTTCCTTTATAAAAGGCAACTCCTTATCCTTTTCTGTAGGTTGCTTCCTAGTTTTCCCTGTAATATTGCTACACTTCCTTAGAGTTTCACTTCAACACATGGCCCAGCTGATGAAACAATGCCCTGTGACTGAATGTTGTGCTTTAAACCCATAAAGCAGGTAGGAGTTGCCAGCGCTGTTTTGCACTGCTGCATTTTTTTTTTAGCTCTTTACAATTGAACCACTGCTTTCTAACTTTCTCTTACTGCAAAAAAATCTTCCAAAGTTCATGCTCTGCTGCAGCGTGCTTACACAGTGCAGGGTAGAAGATGCAAGCAGGAAAAGTCTCTGGCTACAAATTCAGGCTCTGTTTAGGTTACCTTTAATGCTCTCTGAGCAGGATCATGCATCTGATGCCTAGCCTTCTTCCATGCCAAGGAGACACTGTGGATTATTGCAAGGGAAATCCAGAGGCAGCTGGGGTGAGGGGAGCATGGCCAGAATCCGTCCCACCCCAAATTCTGTTCCGAGCACAAGCCAACAAAGAAACGTCACCCTTTCCCTTTAGGAGACTTATTCACAAAGAAAGTACTGAGAAGGAATGTTATAGCCTTTTTTTTAAACATCTGTCTGGAGATCCTCTCTTTGAGCCATGGTCAAGATGCCCAGGGCACCTCGACAGTGCCACTGAAGCACAAACACCAGCACAGCAGCTGCCTGGGATGGACATTCAGCTCTGAAAGTCCTGACTTCCCCATGACCACCTGAGACTCAGAAGTACTTAGTGACAACTGGTTTGAGAGTCACAGTCTTTATGGCTCTTTCACTTAAAAGAAAAGAGTCATAGCACAATTAAAATCCTTTGAAACATAGCAGGCGTGTGATTCATTTCTGGTTTGAAGCCTCAGAGGTACATCAGAGTGAGAAGTAACCATTCATCATCCAGAGAGCTGAAAAGTCTGAGCTGAGGGGAGGGGGTTGTGACTCCTTTCTTTTCTTTTTTCCTTTGAATTTTTGGCATTTTCATGCTGAATTTCACCTCTTTGGAAAATATTTTCATTAAAAAAAACCAAAACCGAAACCAAAGAACCATGACCCTTACCACAACCATCACTTCAGGAAACTAAAACAACATAAAAAAAATTTATCGCAAAATATTTAAGACCTCCTTATGCAACAACAATGAAAAAGTATAATTGCAAGAAGATGAGAAAAATATGAAAACTTTTGTTGTCAACACAGCAGTACTGCAAATCAGTGATATCTGAAATATAGTCAGAATAAATACCTCTGATATTGCAGCCATAAGCCAGTTACTTCTTCTGTGAATCAAATTATTTCTTAACAAAACCTTGTGGTTTTTCCCAATCAAGTCTGAAAATAAATACTCATTTTCAAAAATGAAAGTTCTCAAGAATGTGAGTTAACCTCAGGGGTCCTGACTGGTTTATCAAATTTTACTCTGTTCATTTTAATCTAATAAAATACACACAGGTGGGTAGAGATTGGTGTTCCTGTCTTGGCTGTGCATCATTCAGTGAGTTCTTGATGGGATGATTTCACACACGTCTGCTCTCTGGCTACAGCTGTGACAACTATGAACCCTTTTGGTCCCTTATTTGAGCATTCAGAGAAATTAAGGGGAAAAACTTGTGTATATATGCTATTGGCATAACCCACTGGTTTTAACCTTTTTAACCTTAAACTGGGGAAATGTTGGTAAACTACCCTAAATATCTGAGAGTGTGCCTCAGGAACCGCAGAGTCACATCCAGGAGGCCACCTCGCAAGTGACTTCTGTCCCCCTTTTCTCCTGGGCCAGGTATCCAAAGATGCACTGTCCTCCTGGAGATATGTGCCCAAGATTCTCCATTTAATTGTCTCCTGTCTGTTCAGCCTGAGCATTAGGCTCAAAACAATTTTTAAAGGCTGTCCCAGAAACCTCAAGTAACAAATTGCTCATGACAAGTACAATCAAAAGCTGACATTTTCTGGAAACACTATGATTCCACAATTTTGGGTTTTGGAGAGATAATGTTTGTTGCAAAATTTTGTGAAAACTCTGTAAAACGTGTTAGGACTGCAAGCTGGAGGATGTGGTTAGGGAGTTATCCAAAGATTTTACATGCTCACAACAGAGCTTGTTCTCAGCTATCATCCAGTACAGCCACTCACACTAGTGACAGACAGAGGCGGTGGTGGATAGAGTGAAGTCTCTCAACTCTGTCTATTTTCACCATGTTGGAAAGCTTTTTGTGAAATCATAAAGCTCCTAAACTAAGGTATTCATATGATGCTTTTCCTATGTATATACATAAACACTTAACAGGGTTAGCTCTACAGCTCTTTTTCAGTGCAAGAAGATCAAAATAAAAGGAACAATACTGCAATACTTAGTTGGTTTAATCATTTATTTAAAATACAGGACTGCACCAAAATGCCTCCTCTTCTTTACTCTGCCCAGGCATTTGCACTGGGCTACTTAATGTCCTCTAATGTGTTGATATCTATGTGTTTCTTCATAAAATAAAAACATTCGACAATTTTTATTTAATCTCTGAGGCAATTTTGGAAAATAATCCAAACCTTTGGTTTGAAATCCTTCTGGCACAGTGTTTGTAGGCAGCAGTGTGCCTATTTGCTGTAAACAGAAGCCAGAAATTGAAAGTGGTTCACCCAGAAAGCCAAGGGCAGACCTTGAACCTGAGTCCATAAAAATTTTCTCGATGCCTTGGCACATTGCCTCTCAACAGCCTTCTCTATTTGCCTTTCACAGGCTGAAAGCCCAGCCCTTTGTGCCCGTGGGTACAGCTCTGCTTTGGCTTCAGTGGGTCTGCACAGTCCTGCCGGCCCACTTTCCCTGGCAAGGGGTTAATGGGAACAGGAGAACACAAAAAGTAAGGTCAATCCCATCAAACATGGGACTTCAAAGGGAAGCCTCTGTTCTTAAAGCCAGAACTCTGCTGGCAGTAATGTCACTCTATAGAATGAATTCTGTTTTCTTGACCTTTTTCTACTTCCATGGTCATAATCCAGCAAAAATTTAGAAAAGTCATAAGACTGTCTTATTTTCTTTTGATGGGTATAGATGATGGTGATGGTTCCCATGTGGTAATATTCACATTTTCACAAGAAAAGTCTTCTAAAGAAAAATTCAATTGAGCTTGTGTGTAGTAGACAAAGGTAATTTCCTTGTATTCCTTTTTTTTTGGCCAAGGAGTAGTCTTCTGCAAATTTAAAGTGGTGATATTTTGAAAACCTTGAATTCCTGCATGCTAACATTACCTCTTTCAGTTAAGACACAAGCAAAGCACCTGCACATTTCAGAGGCAAAACTCCAACAAATGTAGATTGAATTTTAGTGGCAGTTGGCCTCTCATACAAACAACGAGAGGAACTGGCAGATCATGATTATCTTGCTACAGTTGCTTGAAAAGCATCAGGTGAGGGAACCTGGAATTCCTGACTGGCATTCCCATGCTGGAAGTTGCTGTCATGAGAGCCCATACACCTACACATAGCTCTTCAGAAGTAGGGGCTTTCTCATCTGCCTGCACCTTCTTCTACCCAGTCATCACCTTTCCACACCATGCCACCTTCCCAGTGGGTGCCTGGGGCACTCCCTCTTACAGCTTTTTCACCTTCTGGCATGTCATTGCTTCTCAGCTTTACCCTATTTCATGACAACTCTAAGTGTAGAAGTAAAATCTGCCTCCTGGCCATGCTCTGCAACCCTTAAATGTATTTTTTTATCTACTGAAAAGAGGTTTAGGCCCTTTACTATGTACAGCTGAGGCAGGTGGCAATGCCATCAAGTTACAATCTTCTTTTAGCCCCAGCACTCACTTCCTCGCATAACGTTTTACAGGATTGCTTCAACTACCTATATGGAGATATTTATTTTTTAACATTCAACTATGGTATGCACATAAATTGTTTGCACACAATTTGGTATAAAGAAGTTCCACTTGGTCAAAGCACTTAGTTCAGAAACACATCTGCTTGAACACAGCTGTATAAATGGGTCTTTAGATTATATGGGTGTCAAAAAGCAGAAAAATATCTTTCCAGAGACAAAAGTTTGTTCAGTCAAAAAAGCCACATAAGCACAATATTTCAGTTTTATTTAAAAGACTGTTAATAAGATAAATAGATTTCTGGACTTAATATTGTGCTAAGGTTTATCACAAAAAGAATTCAGAATATTTTGACAAAATAAATCTCAGTATTGAAAGTTTTAGTAGTTAATTTTGTGGTGAAATATTATATCTTATAAATTTATCCACTCCTATTCATGGGCCTAACTCTTGGATTATGATTTTTTAAAACATCTAAAGTTTTTTGAAGTAGATCTATATCATGATTTCTATTTCAGTACAAAGCTCAAAATTACCCAAAGAATCTTTGTAAAGACATTATATTTGCAAAGAGATTTCAATACGTTTGCAAATTAAAGTTTAAAGAAATTTAAAACAGTAAAAAGACAACGTAGCTCTTTTTTTTTTTTTTTTTTTTTTTTTTTTTTTTTTTTTTTTTTTTTTTTTTTTTTTTTTGGAACTAATAAGCATTGTGTTTAACCTAAAGTATTTTTCTGTTTTTCTGTTCAGACAGCAAACTGAAAACTTAGTTATTTCAAAGTGTAATGGCTATATCTTGCAAAGCATTTCTTAGTCCTTGATATAAAACACTTTTAAAAGAAGATAAGTTCCAGTTTCTGGCAATAATAGTGATAAAATATTACTGGTTGAGGGACTCTTTTCCAGGCAAGGTGACATGATGTGATGTCAAGACAAGGAAATGTAAGGCAAGGTGGGGGAGGGATCTGTTATGTCAAATGGGCAGTGCATGAAGAGAGTATTCTCCAACTCCACTAACAGAATCCTACTGAAAATCTGATGTGTATTTGACATTTGAGCTTATTTCAGAAAAACAGATTTTTATTTTAGGTGTTAGGCAAGTGACTAGATTTGAAAAAGCTGATCTCCTTAGAGAGACCTTATGTATTAGTTTCTGTGTCAATGTATACACTGACTTGGTGTGCAGGGACCACTACAGAAGCTTTGCATTTTTACTTGCTTAATTTAGTAATAAAACCTGTTCATGAGATCATTTTTGAATGTCTAAAAAATATATGAAAATATCAAACAAATACCTTCTTCCATTGAAATATCTAGAAAACTGTACCCTATTATATCTGAAATATCTCTAAAATTTTGGCTCCCTTGCATGAAGAAACAAACATATTAATGACCAGATTTAAGAAAATGGTTTCAAGCAATTCAAAGATAAGAAGTCACTGGATCAGTAAGGTTAGCCAAATTCTCCAGTAAAATATTTTCAAATTAACAAAAAGCACTTTTTTTTGTCATCCATGATAACTGAATTAACAGGATCTGAAACTCTACTCATAAACATGACACTGGTTTGGGTGAGAACAGGAAAATAAAGAATGCTACAGACTCTTAAGAAGTTGTTAAATGTTCTTAATGTGTTTTTCATGTTCTAAAAAGAAATATTAATAAAAGAAAATCAGCCCTAAAGCTAACATTTGCTTCTATAGCTATAATGTAAATTATATTGCCTATAATCTAATAATTTCAGGGTATATCTGTCCAGAATGCTTTTACATATGGGAGTACCCGCTCTCTTATTCTGCTAAATAAGAGAAGTGAAAGATACTGTCAAGAGACACACACTGCCTAAGATTAGCACCATCCAGAATAGACTGCTTCTTCATCTTGCTGCTGGACCTCCTCTGGTACTCTGTGTTCCTTAAAAAGAAACAACTTTAGGTTTTAAGAGTTTGAAAGTGGTTGGAAGCCCACCAAAATCTTTTTCCTGGAGCAGGAACCTGCGGCTTTGTGTAGCATGCCCTGGGATCTGGCTTGAAGGGATAGGAGGGTACAAAGCCTTCTGGAGATGTGTCATAGGACTTCAGGAAGCCAAATCAGCATTCAGTCCTGGGAATTTAGAAGCCATCTTTGGAGTGAGTTACCTCCAGACTGTATTTGGAGAGAGCTAGGTGATGTCACCCTGCAGGAGAACTGGAGAAAAAGGTAACATTGAGGTCAGAAAGACATGGGTCCACTACAACAGTTGTCCTCAGCCTTCTTTTATTTTGCAGCAAAAAAACTTTCTGAAATCACTAAAAAAAAAGAGCTTCACCATAGTCACCCATGACAGTCTGTGAAGTGCACAGCCACAGTGGCACTCAGGGGTCAGAGCTACACTGAAAAGTGATGCACAGGGTGACCCACCCTCACTTCCTTCCCTTGCAAAAAGCAATCATAGCACCTACATGCAGTTCATATCCCAGATGCATTTTACTCTGGCCTAAATGCAATTGAGATACAGACCTTGCATGACAAGGATAATTTCTTAGCTCAATAATTAAATTAAATTCTAGGGGACGAGCTGAATCATATGGTTGATAAATTCTGAGACTTATGTTAAGGATCTAACATAAGACCTGCCAGGTGAAGCATGAGATCTTTATATGATCCGCTTCTCTATTCATCTACAGCATTAAATGCTGGTCTGGAAGGGGTGCCTTTTATGCTTTTTGCTGTTGAAATCACAGCTATGACTCCTCACCAGTGGTATAGCTCTTGCAGTATCTCAAGGAATACCTCTGCCACAGTGTTGCATGTCAAGGTTTTAACAGTGGCTAATGGTTTTGCTATTACTTATTTTATTTTGGGAAGACAGTGATAGATATTTGCTTTAAATATACATGTACTTGTTCCAGTGAGCTGAAGTGTGACGTCTAAACTACCTGGAAGTATCTCTTTAAACATATATATAGGGACAAAAGACTTCTGCATTGAAAAGGAAAAAAATTTACTGAGTGAAGAGAAAAACACAACAAAGAAAACATATGTAATCAGTTCTAGAAATACAAAAAAGATTCTGACAGAACACAAGATAAAAACTTTTCCCTCCTTTTCTATAAATTAAAGTTCTTAAAACAATAAAGTGATTCTGGATTTCGGAAAATGGCACATTAATTCTTGGTTCTTGTTTGGCCAGGCTCTGTCAAGCTCATCAACGTGTTGCCATCCACACGTGCATTTCCAAACTTTGTTCTCTCCCTGTGGCTTGAGAGCAGCATTCAGTACAAAGGGGCTTGGGGGAAGCCTGCTGCTGCAGGGACCTTTCAGCAAGGGTTCTCCCTGCCCACCTTCCCTTCTTGCTAAAGCCACCCCACACACAGCTCTGAGGAGCTTAAGCCTCTCTCATGGAGAGCTCCATGTGCCACCTTTCTGCCTGGAGGGATGCATTGGTGGCTGGATGTAGAGCAAATGTGCTCAGCAGTCATTGCAAGGCCAAAGCCTGCTTTCAGCCATTGCCACTTAATTAATGCAAGATGGGGAGAAAGGGGCTGCTGTACTAAACACATTTTTATTGAAATCTCTGAGATAAAGAATTGCCATCAGTATAATCACACTCAGAGTAATTCACTACTAAATTTAGAGCATCATTGGCTTCCGCTAAAACTGGGGTTTTGAAGGATAATCGCTGATATCTTTTTCCTTTATAAAAAATGGCTTGCAGATTATGAATAAATAAAATGAAGGGAATTGGAACTTTTTAAAAAATAAGTTCCCAGCACAAAATGTCTTTGAGACCAGTAAGTAACTACATGAATAAAGATCATTATTTAAGAAGATAAATTCTTGTAAGAATATGTTAAATTATACAGTAAATGACATGGTACTATGTCTAATACTAGAATTTAGGTCCATGCTATCTTAGATGCTGCAATAAGACAGTCTAAAAAAGCAAAGATGTTGAAAATCACTGTGTCTTGTCCTTTGCCACTGTCAGTCACCCTGCTGAAAGCAAGGAGTGCTGTAGGGAGGTTCTGATCCATCTCTCTGCTCTCAGGTCTGTCCAGGCAAAGCTCTGGTCCAAAACCTGCAGCCCTGGGGCAGGGTCACACAGAGCACAGGCTTCACCCACATCAGCAGCTGGATCAAGTCCAAGCATTTATAATGCAGAAGAAAAGCAAGCTCCTGTCCATCTTCTGAGATTTGTGCAAACATGGAAAGTGTTTGGATGTCTGTTTTCACTGTAGGGTGTGTATGGTGTAATTCAGCTTCTGTTTCTTTGTATTCTGGAGCTGCTGAGAGAAAAACACCTGACAGGTTCCTCAGATTGATTTTTTCTGTGTGTCACAATTACCCACATTTTAGGGGTCTTTGAACTTTAAAAGGAGCACCAAGTGTCCACCATGTGAGTAAAAAACAGGTCACTTAAGAGATAAGAATGGCATATATTCTTTAGCTGATCCTAGAAGTAGCTACAAATTTCACTGCAATAAGACAAAGATTAGTGTAAAACTAACATAAACCTTTAATCTTTTAAAATTGATTTATTTTGTACTTTGGTAATTTTTTTCTTCAGAAAATGAAGAAATCACTAACATCTTTTAAATTAGAATAGTACTGGTAATTTTTTCATTGCACATCACACTGAGATTTTGTGGTTTGCAATTAATTTGAAATTAATAGATGTATTGAAGGTCAAATCATATGACCTGTGTTACATTGCCAGATCTGCTCAGAAAAGCTTGTTAGGAATTTTTCAATTAAGTAATTTTTAATTCAATAAGGCTTTTCCTGGGAAAGATTCAGTTTAGAATTCCAATTAAATGAAAGGGAAAATAAGTGAACAAGTTGTACGGAAAATACCTGAGGAGTAAGTAGTCATGTTACTCTTGAGGACAAGGGAAAGTCTGGGTCATGTCCTTCCTGTGCTCCTGAGCTCATTTTTTCATAATATTGATATAATTGTTTCTAAAATCTTTGAATAAGAATTTAAAATTTATTTTAAATATTGTTGTGTAGGAGAGAGAGGTTATCTATTCTGCAGTGTCTGTAGCCTATCTATCTAAAAAAAGCTGTGGAGTCATAGAGAACATGTGTAGAACTCAACACATTTATTTTTACTGAATAAGAGTAATCACCAAACCTACAGAAAAAAAATTGAGTCAATAAGGTCTGTGTCATAATTTCATTCCTTTCCAGAGCTGCCTTTATGCATCAGACAAAAAAATAACAGTGTAGCTACTACAAGCTAGTATTTGATTGGCGTCATTTCAAAGAGAGATGTGTAGCGCTAGTAAAGCAGATGATGGTAGCAAAACAGTGGCAAAATGGTTAATCTTTCTTTGTTCTTAGAAGGTTATATGTGGAAAAGAGAACCTGTTTTACTGGTTGTTTCTAAAGGAGCCACAGTATAAACACTCAGCTACCTCCAGTGTTGTATACTTAATTCAGTATCAAATCTTTCCCTAGCAAACAGGAACTCAGTATATACCTAAATGGCACAGCAAATATGAAACAAAATTTTGTCTGATTATTAAATATAATGTTTACCAGCATGGCCAGAACTTGTATGATTATGTGACATCAAGGAAAAGAACATCCAACAGAAATATTTATTCTTCAGTGTTTTGAAAAGTATATTTACCTGTGAGAAGCAGACTTTGCCATGGCAATTCATGCTCTTTCTCCCAGTTCAGGTCATTCCTTGGGATAAATTGCTCTAAGCTGTCTACAAACACTGCTGAGAATGATCAGGAGGCATCTCTGGCCACTTCCAAACCAGTATAAAAAGGAAAGAGCAACCCACACATGTGAATCGGGGAGCACTGCTCAGAGGACTTGCTTGAGAGGTAAATAATCTGGTCAAGAGATATTCCAGAGACCGCATCCTCTCCAGCTACTGCTGCCTAGAGGCCATGCTCTTAAAATTCAAAGCCACTGTTCATTTGTCTTAACTCAGTCATATCAGTTAGAAAACACAACACATTTCAGAAGCTTAGCAGGGTGAAAGAAATTTTAAAAGCCTGGGAAGCTTCCAGTGATGTGATGCAGGATTGAGCATCTCATCACCTGCTGCTGCTGACAGATGAACTGAGGAAACTAGCTGTATTCCTTGGGCCTATGACAGTATGGATGTTTCCCAGAAACAGAAATTACAGAAAATATCAGGGTAGAGTCAGTATATGACACTGTCTCTCCCATCTGCAAGAAAAGGTAAACCACACCTAAACCATTCCTAATGCAGAAATATCTACCAAATCAGAGCATAGTGGGTTCTCCCTTTAATGCCCATCCCTTGGGCATCCTGGCCAGCCTGTCCCATGCTCTGCTAGGCACACACCCACGAGCAGCTGGGGTGGGAAGCTGTGAGATTTCTCTGTATCTGAGGAGAGGAAAAGCACCAGCCTGCAAGGCGCTTCTAAGCACTGAAGGACAAGCATGGATGGAGGGCCAGGATCAGTTCCTGCCGTGCAGCAATCTCACCAGCAGCAGCAGCAGCAGCAGCAGCAGCAGCAGCAATGGCAGCAATCTCTTTGCAGTCCCCTCTCACTTCATTCATCCCAGCTTTTTCACTACTCACAGTAGTAGGATCAGACTTTGGCTGGTTTAATCAACTTCAAATGCTGCCAGGCTCAGGGGCACGGACAGGCTCTTGGAAGGGGTTGTCCAGCCCTTCAGTATCTTTTACAGAAACTCAGACATATTCCTGAGATCTCCGGCCCCAGGACACCCCATTAAACTGTTTCACCCTTTTTTTGTCACTTGGCTCCAGGGACATCTTTTCACACTGCAAGCTCCCACATGTGAGCTTTAACCCAGAGCATTCCTCCATCTGGGAATTTGCTGTGCCCCCCATGCCTCCCCCAGCACCCATCCCTCCCCCCATGCCCCAGCAGCTTCACCTTTGCTGTGTCTGATCCTCACGCAGCAAGGTCCTTTTCCCAACGGCGTCTCCCTGTGCCAGAGATTCACTCTGAGCACGGCACATTGATTTCCCTATCACACTCCTACAAAAAGCCCATTAACAGAGACATATGTCTGCACTTCCATAACACCTTATCTAGCAGAAACAATCTTTCCTCTTAATAAATTGTACATGGCACAGACATTAATAGTGAAGACTTTGCAGCACCGCTATTTGTTTTCAAAATGCGTTAACATTTGCTTCTACACTTTCAGTGTTTGCTCCTTCACCCACTCTCCTTTGTGTTTGAGCTTTGGCTGAGCACAGGAAACAGTTCAAGTAATTATTCCTCGATTTGGACAATAATGGATAGCCTCTCTGTAGTTACAATTGAAATCAGTCGGTCTTTTTTTATACTTCTACAATTTCAATTCCACAAAATTAGTTTGACATGCAATTTTAATCCAATATTACCTCCAGATTCAGAGAGAAATAATTAAGCTGTCTTTAAGCTAAATTTAAAGAGCACAAGGGAAAAGACAGTAAAAACTGGTTCAAGGTTTGCATTTTCAAGTAACATTCCTTTGTCTACCTCAAGCTTCTTAAAAATTCATGCTTAAGGTATACTTGGCAGTAGTTTTATAATTACAAAGCTATTAAGCTTTCATAAGGAACAAGTGAAACTGTTTTTTTCCTAATTAGCTAATCATAAATTTTTCAAGGAAATAGTCTTCTACTAGAAAATGATGATTTGAAGAGGCAAAATCATCAACAGTAGTATGCTGGTTATAATATATTCTTCTTACAAAAATCAGTACATCTCCCCAGTTAATTAAGTCTGTCCTTTGATAGCAAGTTCACTTCTTTGCCTGGATAACTCATATCCTACCTCCCACTACTGCCTTTATATATGCTGCACAGTGAGATGTCAGGAAATCAAGCAGTTATAGTGCTCACCACCTTATTATTTCCGTTCTGAAAAGTTGAGAGAAACTTCTGAACCGTCATAGCTCAGTGAATTTTCTAGATTCAGGGGGACATATTTATATCTATAAAGGAATATTTAGTGATTGGGAGAAATTTTTCTGAAACAGATCTCTGACCTCTCCAGATAATGCAATATAATTTTACTTTAGACTTGTAATTCATTTTCCTAAAGACCATATAGATCTTATAAATATTAACTTTCTGTTACAGATATGAGAAGGCCAGACTGAGGACACATTTATAAAAATGATAGCTCATCACTGCAAAGGAGGTGCTAATATTTGGCCTCATGATTATAGTGTTTCCCTACAGAAAATTACCAGCAGACTGGAGAAGTGCCTTGTTGGTTAACTGCAAAGTGATTGTTGGGTGTATTTTCCTCAATACATACAAGCCCTTCCTTCTGCCTACAGAACCTGTCTTAAAGATACAAAAATCATTTTACTCCAGATGTTTTACAACTCAACCTGAGATGCATACGTTCCAGGTGGGTTTTAGACATTAATGAAAAAAAATAAAAAGGCTTTAAAAAGAGAAAAAGGTTGCTGTAGTTAATATAAAGAACCTTTTCTGCACCCATTGAGTCACAACCCCCATACATGCGTGCATCAACAATAACCTAATTTTCCATCACAAAGAATTTCTACCTGCTTGATACATTCTACCTTGCAAGACATAATGAGAGGTCTTACTTAAAATATATATTTGATATGTGATCTCAAGCTGCCAAAGAGCTCCTTCAGCTGCTTTAGGCTCAAAGCAAAATCTTTCCTGTTTTTATTACCTAAACTGACTTAGGGATCTTGAAAGCAATGCCTTGATTCATTCTTCAATACCTAAAATACAACAACAGCTATTTTTCTCCTTGATCCGTGAAACTAAAGTTAAATGTGGCAAGCTGGAAGAGAAAAGGGAAAATAACAAGAAATTAGTGAATGTCCTGTGGGAAGAGTTTCTGCTGCTCAGTAGAGTAAGAACGGGGAAGTGAAGAGATGAGACCTTACGAGGTGATCTTCTTCTAAACCCCAGAAGGAAGGGGGGACTTTTTTTACCATTCCCTATTCCCAGAACAGACTTATCCCACTTCTCAGTGGTTATAGGCCAAGCTGATTTCAATTCCTTTCCCATGTTCCTAAACACTAAGAGAAAAACACCATTTACTTTGCCCAGCAATAGTCAGAAAGAAGCTGTTTCCAGCAGCTGAAGATGTGTCTTGCAGAGATCTCACAAGCTGCAGGGCGCTGGTGGCCCATCGTGAGGCTGGAAGAGGGCAGAATTTTTAATATTGTTTCAGCATGAGATAGATGAATGATTTCTTCCAAAGAGAAGAGCCTGAACAGCTTCACACCACCCTCTGTCTTTCTATTCCTTGCCAGGTTTTCCATTGCCAGTGTCTTTTTCCAGCATCTCCACATAGAACTCCAAGCAAGTGACATTCTGTGTCCCACACATGGGCTTGCTTAAGCAGTTGCATTCATTGAAAAGATTCATTTTCCCTCAGAACAGGACAGAGCATAAAGATGAGAGCTTGCAAATGAAGGGAATGGGAAAGGCAGCCTTACTGAGGCGGCCCCTCTGAAACAGGTGAAGATACTTGAGAGAGAAGTTCAACCTTCTCACATCTCCATGTGAGAAAGCCTGGGGATGAGCATTCAAAAGTTGCAAAGATATGACTTCTTGTCCAAATGAAAGTGTGAGGTGTGAAAATAGGTTGAGAAAATTCTGCAACTATGATATAAAAGAAAAATAGCCACTGCCTAAGGAGCAATTACTGTGGATTTGATACGATCGTGTCAGGCTCTGTCATTTTCCTTAGGAAGAATTTTACTCTCTGAAAGATGTGAGAGTTACAGAAAAATCAGGTTGTAAAACTAAGTTCAAGGTTGTAAAAAGGTGTCTTCTTCAATAAATCAGCAAAAAGAGAGTTTTTGTAGTTATGAAGAGAGTAAAATCAAGAGGGCCTGGAGACTTCTTTCCTTAAAGAATAATAAGAAAAGGAAAAAAAGTTCTGCAGGATAATATTCGGCAGTCCTATGTCAGTATTGTTAATTTTTTCAGATTATATCAATTAATTATTATGTAAATAGCTATTTAAACTAAATGGCAAGCCACTGTGATTTATTATGAGCACTGTATGTGTAACCATAGATGCACTGCCAGATTGACTCTGTTAGAATAATCAAGGCCCAAATTAATAAACAATGATGAGAGATATGGTTGACTGATGTGTCCCCAATTTTGGAGGCTGTCTTTAGCCAATTTGGCCTTAAATGAAAGAGAAATAATTTTCAATCTACATATCCATTCTGTTTTGTTAGCAGATTGTCTACTTTTGTTTGCAGATTTGCATGAGTTCCTGATGACAGCTGACTCACACATACTGTAAACCAAGAAATATCAAGCACAATGCTGTTTGGCAGCAAAGAAACTAAAACATGAAATAATTTAAATATTGACACTTGACTTTTTTTCAGCACATTTTTTATGTGTCCTTTTCTTTTAATGATGAAACAAAAATTCTTAGGATCTTGTTGGTGAGCAGTATTTTGTCAGGCATGCTTGACTGTGCAATGAGCATAGCAGCATTCAAGTTATACTGGGAATTGAAGGGAGCCTGCTTGGACCAGGCACCAAAGCATTGAGATTCTCCAATAAATGATCCATATTGCTTTAGAGATGGAAAAGATAGACAGAAAGAATAAAGTATCAGAAACCTAGTGCTTCCTAGTTCAATAGAATCTGCTATTTAATTGGAGCATGTGAGGACAAGTTTCCAAACCACTGAGGAGAATAAAGATGAGACCTATCAGTTATCTCATCCATATAAAGAAAGAAAGATTCCTTATGCATAATGTCATCTTTAAAAAAGATACCCTTAAAGATCTGATATAAGTATCATGCTTTTGCAGATTTTATTTATTTTCAAACATTGTTATTTTTATAACATTATTATACAGAAATTATTAAAGGGAGTTTTAAAGAGAAGCTTCACAATCAGTTAAACACAAAAGTTTTCTGATCTCTGTATGCAGTTCATGAGCATGGAAAGTGGATGTGCAGATGTGAACTGAGGAGCCAATCATCTTAATATGCCTAAGAATAGGCATATTGAACTGTTTAAGGAAAATTATTTTAGCTAAACAGTTTTTTTGATGAGACTTAAAGTCAATGACATGGAAAATTAATTCATTTTAAGTTTAACAGATCATTCATTTTGGTGTTATAATATTTTCTTTTCATGTTTTGATGAAATTTCCTTTCATTTTAATGTAAAGAATTTTAATAAAACTTAATTAAATAAAAAAATAACACTTGTGAATTTTCAAAAAGTTGACTTTTTCCTTGGTTTTGATCTGATTTGAGTTGAAATTTTGCCAGCCAAACACCAATCAACCAACTAAAGAAACCAATTAATTTCACATGCTTAACTTGGAAGAGCAAAAGGAAAGCCATTTTGTATCTATCTCAGTGCTATAGTAAGGGATAAATGCTAATGATGTAGTAAAGTTCATTCTCTCTCACATGCTTCACACATACTTGTTGACTTTTTCTTTTCTGTTGCACCATGAAAATATCTCACCATTACAAAAATTTTATGGTGTCACACTCCCTTAAACAATACATCCTACAAATCTTTTTCCAATTTTCTTTTTTTTTTCTGCACATTATCATATGTGGATGTAAATATGTGATCACAATTGCCAAAGGATGTCAAATTAGGTTAGTCATCAGTCAAAGTCCTTCATCTCTTTGTTTGGGTAATGGTCTCAAAAGATAGAGACTTTTAAGAGATATTAATTATGTGAAAGGTGTGTTGCTCTTCTTAGACAGGACTACTGTTCTTTCATTTCCTCACAGAGCTCAGTAGCAACTCCTCTGACTAAATGGATTTTAGCAATCAGAACTTGACTGACAATAGCTCAAATGGCTTTACTGGGAGTAAGTTCAAATGACCAGAGTAAATTCAGTTTTCCTAACTGCTGAAGATTCTAGGCTACTGCATTATTAAGGTAAAAAAATATTTTCAATTGCAATTTTGACTTTCAAAACACTGAAAAATGTGTGAAATGTATGTTCTGATAATTTTTGGTTTTGAGAGTTTGTGTAAGAGGTTTATATAGATGGGTTTATATAGAAGGTTTTGTTTAAGTTTAAAAACCTCAGGCAGTCCTAAAATATCTGATGGTCATATAAAGCTTTTCTAGTTGTCATTAATACTGACCCACACACATCTGATCTGGGCTATGCTGTGCTTCTGGCCTCCTACAAGGAGCACAGCAGAAGGAATTGTCCTTAAGGAAGAACTGGCATGTCTCAACAAGGTGTTATTTTTCCTCCTACTCCTTCTGTGTACTTGAAGATACAAAATCACCGCATCCCTTCGCAAGTCAGCACTGTTTTGCCATGACAGTGAGCAAACAACAGACCACCAGCAACTCTTTGGTGCAAAGCTGCCACCACAACTGCATAGGCTCTTCAGCCTCTTTTGTCCTTGAGTATCACAGAGCCTAGGCACGCCAGGAGCAGAAACAGAAGAAAGAATTGGATAGAAATGGGAATTCCTAATGTATGGTCATGTTTGCCAGAGTAAAGCTCATCTGGAAATGCTGCTTCTTCTGAGAATGCATTTATATTTCATACAGTATTTCTTTAAGTGAAAGAGTAGGTTTCAGTCATTGCTCCTGATATAACAGGTTCTTGCCCAGGTGCAAAGGAAGCTAAACATTGCTACAACTGCTTTTTGTTACTGTGAAAAGTAACAAAAGTCACCTTCTCATAGTTTACTCAAGTATGATAAGAAATACCTATAAAAACACTGTTTTCTCTTTCTCTTGCCTCTAATGTCAATATGTTGTGTGAGGGAGGAAGTTGGGAGGAAATTGAAGTTTTCCTCTGAAAGATCACAAGTCTAGATCTGTTACTCATTAATGAACTCCATGTAGCTCTTAATTGCCAGTGGATTTGCTGTGTAGGAAAAGAGCATGACAGACATCCAGCAAGACACACAAGCAGCAGGCGACCACAGGTGTAACGGGTGCTTTCCCTACTGTAGCTTGCTAGGGTGTCTGCTAAATGTACCAAAAAGGTACAAAAATATTGATGGAACCGAGTCTACTGGGCCTGCATTTTTCCTCAAATGGATATTAAAACCACAAGTATTTTCTAATTAGGACAAGCCCTCAGAGGAAAAGAAGCCTCTGCCTGTTAGGGTCAGTTTGGTGATGAAGTTGGTTACCGCATTGCTTTATCAGCTGCTGGGTTTGTGAGGGCTGGTGCTTAGTTTGTGGTCACTCTTGTGAAAACTGCTGGAAGAAATCATCATAAAGGCAAAGCAGTTCTTCACAGACTGAAACACCTCAGCCATAAAAATGGAGAGTTTTAGGCCATAAGTAGCTACTTAAATAAGCTGTATGATATAAACAATTGCAAAACCCTAGTATGTCCTAACACTGAGAATTATGGCCTTGATGCCTGTGAGAATCACAGAATCATCTAGGTTAGAAAAGATCTTTAAAATCTTGAAACCAACTGTAATCTATTTACAATGGCTAAAATGTGAAAAGATGATCTTGCTTGTGATGTAGATGAAGAAACGGCATGTTTTGTATTTTGATAAGAGATACTGAAATAACATGTACAGAAACAAACAGGAAGGATATGAACTGCTGAATGACAGAAGATAATAGGCTTGTTGTTTTGTTTGGTTTTTGTTTTTTACATTGCCATTTGAATCTAACAGACCTGTTATTGACAAGACAATAAAGAAACACATTTTTCTAAAATTTCTTACCATATCCAATGGGTACAGCCTAGAAGAACTAAAATTTCTAACCCAAACAAATATCTGCTCCTTCTAAAGGCGGACCAGTTAATTAGTTTTCACATCAGTACTTTTCAGCAATGACAATGAGAACTCTGTTGTATCACACTTGTGTTTAGGCCTGACAGCAGGCAAGGGAGAGTTTTATGAAAACCCTGTACCTTGTATGCTTTATGGCACTCAGGTTGCTGCTAGGCACTGGATGATGGGAGTTCTGTCTGAAACAGCACTCTGCAACGTGTGTGCTCCCTGTCCCAGGCCACTGCCCAAATCCAGTGTCCATCACCCACAGGGCAATTCGAACAACACCAGGCAAAATCCACCTAAGGCCTCATGCTGCTTAAAATGCACTGTGTGCTTTGTTTTACTGAGGATCTTAATGCTAGATCATACAGAGATTGGATGCCTAATACACACTTTTTTAAATCAGGAGAGTTGTACAGAAAATATTAAACAGATAAACACTGCAAAGGCTCTTGCAATTGTGACAGCTGGGAGAGTCATGGTTTTCTCCTGCTCTGCATGGATAGGCTTCATTGTTCTGGAGTAGCCAGATGAGCAGGCTGCCATGAAATGTCAGCATTTTGGTACTTCCTCTTCTTTTTCTTATATTTTAAACAATTTGAATTCAACTAATTGATAAACTGAGAAGCTGAAGCTGAAGCAACGGATATATGACCACCTCTTCAGGTCAAAAATCTAACAGGTCTGGATATGGCTTATCTGAACAAAATCTATTTATTTGCTTGACAGCAGGACAGGACATACAGGTGTTACAAAGGAAGTGGACATCTTGAACATATGGTGCACCTCATGTTTGCTTTTCCTCTGCAGAGCAGACTTGGCCTTTGATTTCTGCTTCCAGCTCAGCTGTAGCTTAGCTTCGATTTATCCTCATCTACCATCCTTTCTCTTTGTTTCCACCATCAGTTTGCAAAAAAAAAAAAAAAAGCTGATTTTAAGCATGTGTTTAGTGTTTATTTTTCAGCCATTCCTTCTGCTTGTTTACTTCTCAGCTTCCCGAACTTTACATTTTCTTTTGTAATTTTTAATTCGTCTTCCCTTTTTTTTTTTTTTCTGTTGATCTTGATACCACTTGACCTTTAAGTTCCAACCATTTGCCAGGACTTTTTCTGTTCCTTGGACTCTCCTCTTAGACTTGACATCTGATGAAAACAGGGAGAGGAGAGGAGAGGAGAGGAGAGGAGAGGAGAGGAGAGGAGAGGAGAGGAGAGGAGAGGAGAGGAGACATCTGTCTTCACCAAAAGGAGAGGAGAGGAGAGGAGACATCTGTCTTCCCTTCTGTTTCATATACAGATAAAATCTGTACTGATCAATGTAGGTAATTGAATACAATTTATTAAATCAGAAAAGAAAAAAAATAAATCTATCCAACAACCCCAAAATACTATAAGCATACATAAGAATAACAGAATGTGTGACTATTGATTGTTCAGCTCTGGTTTATCCCTGGTTAGAACACTGTGCCTACATTTAAAATGCCACTATGTATCAGTCACACTCAGAGACACTACATGTTTTACATTTACAGATCTTAGACACATTCTTTAAAACAATTATTTCTTAAATGTCTTTTTTTTTCCTTTTGCAGAAGGTCCAGATTTGTTCTCATTTTTAGGTTTTCTTAAAAAGCCACAAACTTTCACTGTTAGACAGTTACCTAGAAGCAAACATCCTTGCCAGAATTTTCTTCAGACAGTAAAATACTGCTGTCGGTTGGAATTGTCCAATTAATTTCAGTTGCCCCAACTAACCATATCAACAGGCAATTTTACTTACATATCAAAGATGGTTAGGGCTGTTATAGTTGTACAGTCCTATTGCAAAATGCCATGGTGTAATTCATGTGTGTAAAGTAAAAGTAAAAACCATGCCACTGTGTCATGGTTTGACACACTGTTATTGAAGTACCCAAGTGTCCAAAATACTAGCTAAATAAAAGCAGAAGCATGGATTAATTTCTGCAGCTTCTGCACACTGACTCGTCTTTCATACGAACTTCTGGTTTTAATCCTAGTCAGCAAAGCAACAGACTTAATCTTCCATAGATGAACAGCAGGGGATCTCTGAGCAAACTCATCATTTGCTTGAAGTATCTCATCCATGCTGAAAAATGAAAGTCATATTTGTAGCCATGGTTGTGTAAATGTATTGGTGAGCCTCCTTAGTGCCTCATAAGATGCTAAGATCAAGTTTGTTCTGCTGTGGGAGCTTGGAGAGAGTTCCCAAGCAGCTCAAAAAAAACAAAAAGTCTCTGACTTTGTTCACCTTTAGGACAAAACCAGAGACACAGTCCTAGAAAACATCACTGTCAATAATATGAAAGTTTTTCAGCTAGGGATAATGTAACACAACAAAAAAGCTTAAGTAACTGCAGAGCAAGGAGGCCGTAAATATAGGGGGAAAATTGCAATTCTAATATTGCTAAGCTAATTCTAATTTCTTACTCATTCCACCTCTGTCTGTAGTTCTATCTATATTAAAATAGACAAATTGGGGATTAAAAATGAACTTTTCACTAAGATGAATAAGACAGGATCATTTACCATCTCATACCTTTTGTGCTCTCCTTGAGGTTTAGGAAGATATCCCAAGAAAATAAATATTCCTCTGCTCTAAATTTATATAACACACAATAGAGTTGTCTACAGAGCAGCATCACATCTAAGGCAGAATATGAGTGTTAAAAATTGGGGGATTTTGTTACATATTCTCAACACTGTTTTCTACTGTGCTGCTTTTACTTAAACTTTTTTAAACCATTTCATTCTCAGCTCCTTCTCTTGTTAATTACTGTAACGGGTAAACATGGAGATTTGGGGTTTTCCACAGCTCTTTATTGAACTCTCTGGAAAAAATTGAAAAACTGAGTTAGGAATTTGTTTTTCGCCCTTTTAGGTTGCTGAGGACTAATATTTGTATTTTGATTGATTTTCAGTTATGTGGATCTACAAGTCAATAATGTTGCTGATAAAGTATGGTTTCAAAACAGCAGGATATTAAGAAGTCTATGTTAAAGAACAATTTGAATCCAAGAATCAGACTGTTCTTTTGAAAAGATAAGAGAGATTCAATAAAGCTCAAAGACATCAAATAGGCCAAACTTTTACAATTGTTATGCATTTTTGTTACCACAGAATTCATTGGTAATGACAAATTGGTTTATTACTTTTTTTTTTCTCATCTGGGAACAAACATATGAACTTGGTTGCTGGTGAAGAAATTTTACTTGTGCTGGCATAGGAAAAGATTTTGAACTTTGTCATTGAAAAGTTCACGGTCCCATACAAAAACTTGCTCTAAATTGTTCTAAGCTTCATGAGCAAAACTCCTGCAAAAATTAAAGTCCAGTGAAATGCAACATGATAAATACCTGAATCACGTCCAATTAAATCAGCAAATCAATACTGTTTCTGAACATGCCCCTGGATCTGGCAGAGGTGAGCACAGCTCTTGCTTGCTGCACAGCTGCACATTTCTAATCCATCCAGCAGAAAGAAGTGCTTGATCTCAGGTTCCTGTGAGCAGAGGCCACATCCCTACATCCCAGACAGGCCAGTCTAGCAGGAAAGTGGTTCCTCCCAGCCCCCTCCTATTTCTCAGTCAGATGTCTTTGATTCTCATGGAAAATAATCATGATGTCTGAAGCTGGGTAAAGATCATTGCTATTTGATTTGGAAAAAAAAATTATCTCCTATCTATCACTTAAATATGGAAATTACAAATAAGTTCACTGAGAGAGGCCTACAAAAGACTATGGAATTTTCTGGATATATGATCAAACATTTGCCTATTACCTCAGTCACAGGTCTGTTGTTGTAGAAGGAGAATTGAAGGGAATAAATACACATGGACCCAGGCTATTTGAATGTGTTGCTGAAGTGGCTAGTCAAATCCACTGCCCAGAAGTAGCTGCAGTTCTCCCCTGCCCTGATAACTGATTTCAGCATTTTTCATTTTATTCAGTTTGATCACATATTTCAAAAATATGAGTAAAAATGTTTCTTGCCTTTTTTTTTAAATAATGGTATGCAATTAAAAGCAAACATTCTTTATCTTTCACTGTACTTCAAAATGCACAGACTTTCTTTGACTTCAGTTACAGAAATTTGACAAGGTTTTCTTATTCATATATAAAAGCAGCCTCTTTCTGTCTTTATCAGTGTATGAACAGATTCTTACTCATCTGTCTGGTTAAGCCAGGCAAAAAAGGCCTGAAAAAGTGCTGAAGAATAGTCACCCATAAGTTTCCTCATTAGTAATCTGTTCTCATTTACCTGTGTTTTTCCCTTTCTGTTGTTCAATTTTCTTACACCCTCTCAGCAAGGGCTGATGCATCTTCTCATTCTAGAGTTTTCTTTTAGAATACAATTTAGTTCTGTGGTTGTATGAAATCATAAAAATAAAACCCCACAGGTATATACGTTATATGCTTTTTGAAAGATTTCTCTTTGATTATCAGATAATGTAAATTGATTTACACAGATCCACAGTGTTAGTAAATTTCTTCCAGTAATTTATTGGGAAGTGATCCTAATGTACTTCCTGCAGACTTATGTTGATGCCACAACAAAAAATTTACAAAGACACATATTGAGATTAAATGGCAAAATGAACTATATGGAGTTGTCTATGTAAAATCATTCTTAGGATATTGGATAATAAAGAAAAGAAATAATTTCTAGAGGATATTCACATTTTCTATGCAAGATTTCCTGTGGGAAGATTTTGTTCATACACTTTGTTTGGCTTTGGAAAAAAACTCAATTAAATAAAAGTTGTCCTTTCTTTTCTTGTTTTGCTTTTTATCTTTTTAATATTTTCTTTATCTCCTTCTGATGCTTTCTGCTTTGTACTGTAGTACTGCTCTCTGCTTTGTCATCTATTTTCCCATAGTTATTCTTCCTACTTACTACTAATGGTTCTTTAACTGCTGAAAGTTGCAGAAAACTACAGAGAATGAATGGGTTTAAGAGAAAAAAACACCTTTTTAATTGCTTGTTATGTTTGTATCATGTTGATAAAATGCATTTATGCATAAATCACTTTGTATTTTTGCTTCTTTCTTCCCTTCAGTACACTAGTATGTGTATAAAATGCCTTAAAAAGCACTTTAAACAATCCTTATAGTAATTGATATTTCACATCTCCGGCTGTGACAACATGTGATTTTTAGTACTATAAAAGTTGTATTCAGTTCTAGAATCTGATTTATAGGCACCTATGGAATGCAGGTGTTGCATTAGTTACAATCACGCACAGATACAAGAAAATACTAACTCGCTATACTGTGATGAAGTTCAGGCTCAGAGAGGCAAAAAGGTGATGTGATACCTTTCATTATCCTGTAATAATGGTGCAGACTGTTCTTCCTTTTGTGTCTAGTGGTAACTCAATTTCATGGTCTACTGTGTAACTAGACTCTACAGACTACTCGAAAGTATGTGAGAAATTAAATTATTGATGTCAGCATGTTCCTCCTACAGATGTTTACAGAGAAAGAATTACTTGAGAAAACAATTATTGTCTTCTAAAACCATGAGGGAAAAATCACTCTACAAGGCATAACTTTGAAAACACAAGAGTCTACATAAGTGAATTTTTTGTTGGGCTTGAAAGAAGTGTACTTGGAGGAGCCCTGTGCAGGGTAAGAGCTAAAACACACTAGATTCCTTCTGCAGTATATTGGGCCTTACTCCAAAATACTGCTTCCAAAACTCCCCACCTCTCTCCAAACTGATTTGCTATATTTCAAAAGCAAGTCTAAGTTCTACTGCCTTTTTTGCTGCCTGCTGCCAACATGGGATGTAATAAACCCCAGAGCAAAATTTATCCTCTTTGCATTTTACTGTGTATACCTAGAGACTGGCAAAACCTGCATCTCTGCCTACATACAAAAAAATCCTTAAATCTTTCTGTATAATTTATACAGAGGTGCCCTAGCTCAAAAGGCCAGTGAAAAAATTAAAGGTATTCTGCTGAAGACTTTTATTCAGCTGAAACCTGAGAGCATTTTAGCATTCTTTTTTTTCTTTTTTTTTTTTTTTTGCCAGGTCAGTATAAAGTTGGTTCAGGAATACCTTGCTGAAGGGAGGTGAGAATGTTGTCGTTACCCACTATTTAGAATTTTGGCTCCAGCTAAAATATATCTTTTGGCTTCTTCCTTCAAAATCCAGGAAAAGAGTTTTTGTACTCCACTCTGAAATTTTTAGCCATACAGAGAAATAAGATCCTGGTAGTTAACTAAGAAATAAGATAATACTAGTTAACAAAGAAAATTCTTTCAATGACTGGAAAAATTATTTACTTTAAAAGCTTGTATAAATATTTATTTGGTGACAGGTATTTGTAGGGTTTGCTAAGAAGGTAGGGAGCTTAATGTCTCATTAACTTTGTGCGTAAGAAGTTCATTACTAAAATTGTATAAGCTTTGTGTTTCTAACTGAAATGTGAGGTCTTGGTGATATAGATCCTTATCTTAAAAATGAGTCAAAAGGCAAACTTTAGTTGCATATGCTAGAAACACCTGACCTTTCAGATCACTGGGGAAGTTGGGCTATTGCTGGCCTGCCTACTTTTCACACCAAAGTTTCTGAAATCTGGGGTTCATAGGTCTTTGTTCCTAGATAGGACTAAGATGCATTGGGAGCTCTATTTGAATAGCATTTGTGTTTGAATTAAAATAAGAGCTGTAGCATCTACCAACCATAATCTTTGAACTGCAAAATCAAAAATAAATTATCCAGCAGTGGACAATGACAGAAGATCTGGACCAATATCAGATGAGCTGGATCCTACCCACTGATTTTTCCCATTGGGAAAACCGCCATCATCAGAGGAATGAAGAGACCATCACAAAAAGAGTCTGTTGGATGTCAAAGAGAATTTTTATTGTGCTTAATAAGAAACAAGAATGAAATTACCTATTTCGTCATATGTGTTGGACTTTAAGGTGGGAACAATCCTGAACTGTTTTATAATGTTTAACATCTGATGAACCGAGACTCAAAACCAGATGGATGCTTGAAGAGACTTTATAGACTTTAACTCTCATAATACCAAGGTATCAGTTGGTATTATCAATAACAATGAATTCTAAGATAAATGTGCAGAACAATGAGAATGTGATGTCCCGTCCAGTCACTGTGGACATATTGTATTGCATATGAAATGAAATTAAGATAATGTCATCTGGAAACTGCTTAATTACACCACAGACACTATATGGTGACTTTTTTCCTACTTTATTTAATTTCTTTCCCCCCTCCCTCCCTTCACTATGTATCTAATTCTGAACAAAGGTTAAGAAAGCATCAGGACCTAAGTTCTGCGTTTGGCATGTGTTCCTGGACCCTGTCATGGCTTTTGTAGAGCCTAATTTGGTTGAAGGAAACATGAGAGAAGGCACTTTTCACAGCTAAGCCATTTTCACCTTTTTTTACTATAATAATTTTCCTTCACCAAAAAAACCAAAACCACTCAAACTAGATTTTTTCCTTTCTCTGTTATTCACAAGTAATGGTTCAAATTCCAGCTTTGACATTGAGCTAATGAAGTCTAAATATCAGATATGAGGGGTTTTTTTCTTTTTAGCTGCTTGAATGTGCAGTGATTTTTTTTCTACTTCAACGGAATAATTGAGCAGCGTGCACTGTGTTGTTTTTGGATTTCCATGTGCCATCCTAAAAACTATATCTCCCTCAATAACTGTGTGAAAATAGTGTGGTATTTTCTGTAAGGGAAGGATTTGTTACTATGCCTTTTTGGAAAGTTTCTCCATTGCTGCTAGGATCTTTAAACTGGCTGGTTTTCCACTTCAGAAATGGCTGCCTCACTACTGTGTGATGAAGGTTTCCTTACTCCAAGGAACCAGACCGCTGAATTGTCCAGAGGCCTAGACACAATACTCTTGATCAGAAAAGTTTTTAATTATTACAACAATTACCATATTTTTCATTATACTTATGATTTAAAATATGGACATCGTATGAACAGCAGTACAGCATACTATAAAACTCTCAATTTTAAAACATAGAGAACAGTTTTCTGATGTGGTAAATATAATATAGTGTTCTCCTGAAAAGCCGCACCTTTTTATGAAGAAAAAGTGATGCCAAGTATTATCAAATATAAGCTCTGGTAAAATGCAAGTGGCAGAATCAGTCACTACATCTATTTTAAAATTTGACCTGGACAGATATAGCCTGGCAGAAAACTTTTCATCTAAAATAATACAAGAATTTCTGCAAGCATGCCTGCATTTTTTTCTCCATGTGTCTCTACACACATGTACCAAACGAGTGCCCAAAGAAGGGCAACAAAGCTGAAGAAGAGAGAAGGATCTGGAGCACAAGTCTTAGAAGTAGTGGGTGAAGGAGCTGGGGCTGTTTAGTCTGAGAAAAGGGGGCTCAATAAGACCTAGAAACCTCATCTCATCTGTTACAAAATTAATCATTCAATTAATTAGATAGACCCACTCAGAGTTAATTTGGTAGATTTTTTACCTCTCCTTTAGTTTCTTTTATTGAGGATGATTTACTTTACATCAATAAACTAAATATTCATTGGTCTAAATGAAGGAAGTGTGATTTACTGCAAATCTAGCACCTTCTGCAATGAAACAGGTTTCTTTTCCCAGTGGGAAAAAATGAGTAATTACACCAGTGCAGTGCATGTAGCAATGAACTAAGAGGAAGGTACATATCAAATTAAATAAGACATCCAACCAGAATTTAATTCTTTCTTTCAACAGAAAAAGGAAAAGAAAAAGGAAAATAAAAAGAAAATGAGGAAAAAGAAACCCCAAAAAGCCCCCACAAAACCCCCCAAAACAACAACAACAAAAAAAAACCCCACCAAAATAGAAGCATTCCAAAACATTCTGATTTCACATTTCCAGATATTTGCATTTCCATTCAAATCATGACCACAACTTTAGAACCATGTGCTTATTATTTTGGGTTTTTTTTGAATCTCTAGATTTCAGCAGGGAAGATTTGCATCTAAAAACATTAATTGAAAAAGAAAATGAAGAATGTAGGAAATTTAATACTTATAAAATGGTGAGAATTAAAAATTATTCACAGCTCTCACAATTAAAACACAAAAATTTTATACAGATTTTTCTTTTAACATGAGGGACAGTGAACCAGTCTTGGTTTGTAGAATTCAGGTAGGTTTCTATTTCCTTAGAATATTTTGTTTTTCTAATATTGAGGTGGAGCTTAAATCTGCCAGGCTGTGTTTCCCCTGGAGTGGACTAATGGCATAAAAGTAATACTGATGAGTAATAGATAAATGTAGACTTGCTTTTATGTAAGTGAATCTTTATGGGATACCTTCTGAGCATAGAAAGGTAACTAAGTTTGGCATACAAAAATACATGTGGGAAGGCAGATGTGTTGCAAAATCCTTATCCTGAAGGAACGCGTATTACAGATTCGGCAAGGTCCATAATCAAGAAATTTTCAGGTTTTTTACTGAGAAAATCAAAATTTCTAGAATTCAGTTTGATCAAATGTAGGGGGATACAATATAAGTAAATAAAGGTAGTATAGAAAGTAACCTTACCCCCTAAAGAGTTGCAGCTGAGCAGATTATTAGATTGGGAGCAGGCCTGACTTTAACAGGCCACACCTGTAGCCAATAAGAAAAAGAGTGTTATAAAAGAGTGGATTGGTTTTTCAAGGGGAACTGCAGTTGGTTGGCTGCTGTGATGACAAGGATGAGTCAGTGCCTAGAGGAGATGCCTATGAGAAACATCAGGGAGGTATGAAACTCTAGCAATATAGAACCCTTGCAATGTAATGACTATAGAGCTCTTGCCCTATAATGACAACAATCAAATATGCAAGCTGAGAAAATGTTCTTAGTGACACCCTTTGCTCCTTTCAAAAAAGACCTCAGAGCACTGAGATAATGATGTACTAAGTTAGAGAAGTGGCATTTTCTCAAACACTATATCTTGCAGGCTTCAATTTTCAGCCTGCTCAGGGACTCCTGATCATGCAAACCAAATTGAACTATTGCATGAACAATTTAAAAGGTGCTTTTATCCAGGGCCGAATACTCTAGCTGAAATGCCCCAAATTAGACTATTTTGCTGGCACTATTATGTCTACCTCCAAAACCCTCCATGGCTTTCTGCATTCCCAAGTAAAATAAGGAATATACTGGAAAGGGTTTGGGGCAAAATATGGAAACAAAAGAGATTTTTCACTGTTTTAAAATAATCAGAAGTCTTATCTGAAAGTAAATGTCTCTCCCTGGTCAATATGTGGAATAAATCAAGTGCTAACAGGGTATGTGTGAGTGCACAGTGGGTTACCCAATGAACCACAAAACTCCTCTTACAGTCCAAATGGGTGACAAAATCCAGCAAGATAATCTTACCTATAATAATTTTCTTACATTAGAATTTCCATTCACCATATACCATAAAGGTAGGGGAAAAAGAAAGGGAAAAGCCAACCAGAAAACCAAACTATAACCCACATTTGTCAGTCACTTGTATTCAGACATAAGGAAACTAAATCAACACCCAACAGCTGGGTGTTTATGGTCTTTTACCTTTTTATCTTCACTGGTTTTGTTTCTATTTATTAATTCTGTGCTGATTTCACCAGTGATTCTGTATTTAGAAGTTTTGAGAACTTTCAGATGTTTACATCCATGTCCTGCAAGCACAACACTCCAGCTTGTGAGGATGCTTCCTTGATGTGTGAGCAAAACAACAGCAACCAAGTGATGTCAAGTATGCAGCAGGCTACCTGTTTAACTGGCATGAAACCACCACCTTAAAAATAAAAAATGCCACTAAGCAGCAGAAAATCATATTTATTAAAGGTCAGAGGAAAGTACGTCAGAGTTCAAAGACCCCAATCTATACAGGGTCTTCTAAGAAGATGAAACTCAAATTTCTTACAATATTTGGTAATATTTCATAGGCTGCTATTCTGCATTATTATTTTGGCTATAAAATAAATGAAACCATTTAGCCTTATAAAAGAGAAAGAAGGAGGAAATCAATCCGCCTGAGGATGTACAATGCGCTAACATTGCACATGTTAATGGAGATTAGTGTATATCCTACTAGGGAGTAGGACAAAATAATGATTCTCAGCCTGGTACTAATTTTTATTTTCCCTCAATTCCATTGCTGAACTGAAAAACTAGTTTGTAGAGTTCTGGCCAGAAATATTGTATTGGTCAAGCAAAAGATTTTCATCCTACAAAGTTAGCCTCACTCTTGTAAAGCAGCTTGATGATAGGTGAGCTGCCTCAAACATCTTTTTAAGTTTGCCTTTTGCTCAGTTAAAGGCAATGGCCTGCTAAATCCAGACTTCATGAAACTAGCAGGACAGCCTGCCTGCATAACTTCCATGTCATTCTCTCCAATAATTACTAAAGATATAAATGTGGTGTATTTTATACGTCAGAATCAAAGCTTACATTATGTCTCAAGAAGTGAAAGACTCATTATTTTGATTTGCTGCATTATATGGTGCTGGATTTACTATTCCAGCCTTCCCAGAAGTCATGTTTTTTTGTTTTTTTATTTGCAAACAATTCCCAAGCTCAAGCCAGAGCCAGCACAGGAAGATTCTGTAGCCAGTGGTAGACAATCAGGGGAGGCAAATTAACAGCTCCTGCCCATAGAAAATCTGTATTTCTGAAAAACATTTTATGTTTTGACTACATGTGTTGGTATGAAGCAGAATCCAGAGATAAACCAAAGCACAAATCACATTTAGCTAGCTGATTAAAGGGGCTTTAGCTCATACACCATTGCATTCTTGATGCACAAATAAAGTCCTAAGGAATTATTTTTTCCTGGATAATAAAATAATTCTGTAAGGGATTTGATTGACTCAGCTGCAGAAATTAAACATGGTACAAAGTAACACATGATGGACTATGTTGTGTTCTTGCAGCAAAAAGTAAATACATTAACATTTACATGGCCAGAGCATCAATTTGTGCCCAAACTGAGCAAAAAACTCTATGCAAAAGTAAAGCTTTGGATGTGTAAGTCATAGAAAATAGTAATGTTTTTCCCTGCTGCTTCTCAGAGTGTAGTTTGCTTCAGCACATTTGCATTTTGCTTGGATCTCCCAGGCTAGCCCCAAGGAAGCCTGGGGATCCTGCCTTCAGCGATTGCCGCCTCAAAGAAGAGTGGGCTGCTCTCCTACTTTGTTGCCATGGCACCTGGAAAATAATTGGCATGTTCTCACAAATGGTGGCTTTCAGCAGCTATGGCATGCAAGGATTATAGCCTTAGCAGATATATCAGTTCCCCAGGTGACATTTTCAAGAGGGCTTCATGATGCATGAGCAATATTGAAATGTGGGCTCAGGGCTAAGAGAGAAGCCTCGTATTTTCATCTGGAGCGACAAAACTACTTCTGACATGTAAGAGAGCAAGGAGCTGGCCTTCAGATTACTTCTTTTTCTGAACTAGAATACCCAGTGGTCACCACTGACATCTTCCACGAGTTTAGTTGCTCAGGTGAATAAAGAATCTATTAGTGGCCCTGGCTTTCAATGGAAAATTTTTCTTTCTATTCCACAGCAGTGTTTGCAAGGCTGTTTTGCATGAACTCAGTCTGCTTCAACTTGATCATCTTTGTAGAAACTCTACCAAAAACTTATCTACCAATGAGGGAGGTTTTGAAACCATTACTATTTTCATCCAACCTGTTTAATTATCCAAAACTCAGTCATTGGCGTATAATCTACATGGGCCTCTTAAAATTATAAAATTTGTTTAACAAATTTGCACAGTGAAAAGTCATAAATAATAAGCTTTAGCAATAATAATTGTTAACATCTGGATAAGAACATAATGCAAAAAATCATTCAACTCTTATGTCTGTTTTATTCTCCAGACTTTTAGTTCAGGGTTTTAGGCTTTTTTTTTTTTTTTCTTCTAATTGAAAATTGTTTAGAATAAGAGTCATATTATGTGTGTGCATGTTCTCATAGTAGCTAAACATGAATTTTAGACTTGGCTAGATTTTCAAGAAAAACTATCAGCTCAAATCTCTCTGTTAGAGAGTTCTGCTTCCATATTAGAGGACCAATCAAGACTGCAATAACTATGTAGTCTGAAGCACACTGATGATGACAATTTAAAATGTAATTTTGTATCTTCCCACTTTTTTGTTCCTCTTCTCAGAGACAGCAGAACAGAAGGAAGGTGGGACAGAATTATTCAATTCTCAGCTGCCACTATTGTGCCATTTAAATAACAGGTTCACCTTTCACGTTCTTCTGTGAAACAGAGCAAGACAACAGAAGATCAAGTGAAATAAAGTAGTGGTGAAAGTGCAGAAAAAGTCAGAATGAAGTAGACCATGGGCCAAACCTAAAATAGATTAAATGGAGACAGGGGGAAAAGTGGACAACTGGAAGTGGAGTGAAAAGTTAAGCAGATAAATCTTAATGGAACATGAGTAATTGTAGCAATTTTAAAGGTGCAGGAACTGAGATGGAAAAAGTAATCATTAAAAAGAAGTCTGTTTTCTAAGAGTACAGAATCATAAAAGAAATGGTGTCTAAGAAGGTGTGGGAGAATTATTCATCAAACAAAGGCACAAAGGGAGAGGAAACAGGAGTAAGAAAAGATAACAGCATAAAGATTGGGAATTAAGAATGTCATTGAAGAACTGGAAAGCAAATTAAAAGATTTCAAAGAGCTGGAGGTAGGAAAGCATTTAGTGTCAAGAAGTGGATAAGTAAGAGAGCATAACACATTTCATAAATAGAGTCAAAACATAGGATAAATAAAAGATGTGAGCATGCATATGAAGAATAACCACAATAGGCAATAATCTTGTGCCATGTGTGTATGACTTAAGTTTGATGTAGGAACAGGTAGTATTTTTCCCACAGCTGGTGTGGGATTTGTTGATTAAAAGCATTAATATATTATATTAGTGAAAATATATTTCACTGTGAAAAATATGTAAAATTTGCACTTTTCATGGTGAAATGCTGGACATCCAGGATATAAATGGATTTGGTATCTACGAGCTTGAGGACATAACTTGTTTTCTGCACTTCATTATGCTCCCTTACCTGTGGCTTTATCCTATCATGCTGATGCATGCTGAGTGGTATCATGACCTGTAAGTGATTTGAGTGAATTCAATAGGACCTCTTGCTGAGTGAGGACAGGATTGCTGCTTTGCCTAGGTTCAACAGGAGAATTTCCATTATTTCCTGAATAATGATTAGGCAGTAAGATAATAGTTGTGAGCAAGAAGGACCGAACTGGATACTGTACATAATGAGTACATGCACTGGTTTGGGTGCACAGCAACACCTTATGTTTTATATAAATGTAAACTATCAACAGCTCTTGGCAATGCTTCCCCTTTCCACCACAAAGTGCAGGTGGAAATCAAGGCAGAACAATAGAGCATTGAATGAATGCCTTACTTTTCAAAAATATTGCAGTGATAAACACTATTCAGGTATCTTGTCCAAAAGGTACCATGTGGTCTTCAGCACACTCTATTTTTAATGCAATGTTAAAAAAATTATACTCACTTTGAAATGTATAATAGATTTTTATGAAAATCATTTACTAGACAGTGAGTAGATTATGGATGGAAAGTAAATACAACTCCCTTTTTCTTAATACAGCCTAAATAAATAGAATAGGTCCTAAGGAAGAGTATCTGGAATACATTTAATTACACTTAGCTAACAGGCTTCCACCATCTTGAAATTAGTTTTTTTATCAAATCAGCAAAACATTTAAAAATCTTTTTAATGTAAGCAATAGTCCATTGACAATTTTTTTTTAAAACTTGACCCTTCTGGTCTTACCATATCTTCTGTTTTATATGAATAAAAAGGAAATCCTATCTGACTTAAAGCCACTTAAAAAAAAAAAAAAGAAATTTTTGCAGAACTGGTTTCACTGCCCTGAACTGAGTGAGAATATTAATTTGATTCATCTGTAGCTTTCTTTGCACTTCATGCAGTAAGTCAAATATTTAGAGAGGAACAATATTGTTTCTCTTTTTAGCTGAAGCTCTCCTTTTATAATACTTGTCAGTCTCTTAATGTTTCAGAGGTTCATTTCTGAGCACAAAAAATCCACTAAAGGTTTGAAGTTTTCATAAGGAATTATCAAATTGCATTTGTACCTAACAGATATGTTTACTAAACCTAATTTTCAGAGTACACCTCTAGGGTGAAAAACCTATAGGTCACTCAAGAAGGAAAGCAACTAGATACCTAATGGTGAAATCAGAGAGTTCAAACAGCATGATTAAACAATCAAAGAAGACTACAAATACTAGATAAAGATGTGCCTAGGCTTATAACAACTTGAAGTTTTCTGACAATTTCAATGATCTGTGTTTTATTATCCATAGTATAAAATACTGAAACTTATTTGTTTTGTTAGCATGACTAGAAAATTGCACATAAGGGAACATTTGGAATGATGAATCAAGGGGAGGAAAATGAGAAATAGTAGCAAGAAGAAAAATGCAAGCATTGTGCTACCCATCCCTGTCACAAAATGCCTCCTCCTTAACTCCATGCTATGGGAAATCCATCTGAGTTCATGTTTATTAACTGAGAAAAAATATCACACAGGGATCTTCTTTCCAGATAGATCTTTGCTAAATGGATCTTCTATGCCTAGGAATAACTTTTTTTTACAGTTGTTTTGCTTGCAATGAGCCAACACACAATGGAGATGTATTCATGAGTGAAAGTAACTTCGTATATCTTCATATATGGCTATAGTCATGCAGAAAATAGGAATCAGTCACAATAAAAAGCAATAAAAAAATAATGCTAGAAATGAACGTAGTGCTATGAATTTTGTCACACTGTCTGGGTTTGTGATTCAGTAAGATTTCACAAATTAAATAGGCTGGGGCCTAGGATAATAAACTTGTGTGTTTACAGACAGATTAATTTACCAGATCCATCATGTAGGCACCTCATGGACTCCAGTCCTACAACCCCAAAGCCACCAACCTCTTGGGCATACAGGGAGTGGGCTAGTTGCCTACACATGGTCATATCCCCTCATCTTCTCTGTCACCCAGATACTACCAGAAAAGCAAAAGCTTCCAGCACAACTTCACTGAGTTCTGAATAAACATTTCTATTATTTTTTAAGAAGGTCTGTAAATGGAGGTGAGATTTTTTGTTTTAGTTTAGCAGAAATTTGCTGCTGTTGCACTGTCTGCAAGAGAGGGCAGCTGCAGTGGTGGTTTCCTGGCTAATTGGGGCAGCAGATCCCCAGGGTGTTCCCACCATGATTACTGGGCTTTAACTCATACTCTATGTTCAGTATACATCTGGTAAAAAAACATTCAGCCCCCTACCCCCTAAACTTTGCAGCAGTGATAAGTTAATTCATTCTCAAGGGTAAACTTGCTTGGGGTAAAGTACTAGGTGTGGTATCCCAATAGAGAATAATAGACGCATTAACTCCCTCCAACATATTCTGCATTAAACTAAAACAGATCCTCTTTGGTTTGTTCAGAAAACTGTTTTTCCATATATCCTCTGCCAGTTTGCATATGTATATCAAAATTCTTCCAGTGTCCTCAACTGAGAAAACATGTAGGTCTTATATTATGCCTCTTCCCAACAACAGAGCCTATCTTTAATATTTTTGTCTGTAAGAAAAACACAAACAAGTGTGCTGAGGACTAAAAGACGTCATCTTTTCAAATTTGGTATCTCTAATGATGTATTTTCTATAAGACTATCTCATGTTTTGTAGTTCTAGAGTATCTCACACATGATCATGAAACTGTGTATGTTCTGTACACTCTTTTGTAATAAATAAAATATCCATGTGGGGATTACAGAACAAAAGAAATCCTTGCATTCATCAGCACCTCTTCCACAATATCCTCAAATATACTAATGTATCTAAATCCTATTATAAACATATTAAATCTTACACTAGAAAAGCAACAAGGAAAACATGAGGACAACAAAATCAGAGTAAATTTAATGCACTCTGTTATTGAGGTTGATAGATTTGCACTGTGTTGGCTTAGTGCCCATAGTGGGATGCCACAAAGAATAGAGAATGTTGAGGAGTATTTTTAATAAGCTGATGTTCCAAATGCATCTCCAGTTCTTTGCAGTTCATTCCAAAACTTAGCCATGCAAGGCATTACTAGAAAACCTGCTGTCCTTTGTGAGCAGGGCCATTTCTGAAATATTTTCTGCTAGACTTGTTTTATCTAATGAGAAGAGTCACTTTGGAGACGATTAGAAGGCAAATTTATGAATCAAACAGGACTATGAATCTTTCCAAAAATATGCACTGAGACTTGCACAAAAAATGTGCAAGTCTCAGTGCATATTTTTGGAAATTAAAAAACTATGGTATAAAAGTAATTATTTTTTGCAGTACCAGCATCCTATCTCATTTAAAACAACAATGCCTAATAGCTCCTAATTCATTAGGCAGTGATGGAATTCAATATATAGTGAGACAACATATGATTTACCTGATCCCTTGGAGGCTATTATTTATATCTGTTTTCCAAGCCCTAATACCGCTACAAATACACATCTCTGCATCTTGTCGTGGATGTTGGATCAATATGCAGTATGGGCTGACTCTAAGAAAAATCCATTTGCCCTGGAAAAGATTCAGAAAACATAATTAATCCACACTCTACACTACAGTCATTTGGTGTTCTAATAGAGCACTAGAGTTACATTCTCTCACAGAAATAGGAAAAAAAAAAGTAAGGTTATTGTCACACAGTAAAGATTACAAGTCAGGGAGAGGAAGTTATTTTTAGCAGGCTCTGCAATCCATAGATTCACCCATATATTTTACTATTCCATCTCTTATTTCTATGTGCCATGGTATTATTCTAGATGTCCTAGAACAAACCATTACCATAGGAGACTAGTCCCGTTGAATTCAGTAGTACTTACATTTTTTGGTTTAAGATTGTCCAGATCCATTGCTACCTGGTTAGCAGCATCAAAGAATTTTGCTGCAAAACAAAGGACATATTCCACTTCTAAGTATCTAGTTTTTGGACTGAAGTGTTTTCAATATCGATATGAATTTCCATCACTCACTGATTTTCATACATATGTTACAGCCCTTCTTGGTTAAGTACTGTAAAAAGATGAGCCTCTTTTCTCTATTTCTCTTCTCTCCTTGTGTAATGCTTTCAATCACTCTATTATATAATTTCATATTGTAAAGCTTAAAAAAAACCACATGCACAGCAATTACAAAAAAAACAATAACAATCCAACCCTCCAACTCTGAGGAACTTGTCCTTAAATGTTTCAAAATTTATCAGCAACAGTAATCTAATCAGGGATATTAGGAACTGGCAAGTCAAGATCCCTCATTGTTTTTAATTGCAACCTTGCAGCAACTTGCCTATCTCATTAAAAATCTTCCTGACCACTTGGAATGACTTCATCTGTCTTTAACAGGAGGTCTGTTTGTAACTAGAGCTGACCTTTGCTATTTCAGTCCCCTGAAGAATGGGAAAGCATCCACTCTCTCCTCTGTATTGCTGTAATTTACTATGCTCACCAATCAAAAACCTCTACATGAAATTGTGGAAGGGGAGCCACACAACCTGTATGTAGATGAAAAACCTAATAATGTAAATTTGAGTGTATTTCAGGAACAGAACAAGCAAATTAAAAAATTCACCCTCCAAGTGAAGAGGTTTTTGTTGTTTTGGTGTGGTGTCCTCACATCATCCTGGACACACACATTTTTCATAAGACTCTTTAAGCCACTCCACACCCATCCCTGGGGGAAAAATACTTTACAGAAAGACAAGAAATTGCATTTTTTTTGCTTTGCTTCTCCATTATGCTAATAGCAGAAGGCAGCTAAAGGAAGACATTCATGAGGCAGCTCAGCTGTAATTCAGAGCGTGCACTCCTCCCCAGCCCCAGCCATGCCCCCTTTGTGGCTGGGGACACGGTTCTTTCCAGAGGTTCCCAGGCAGGATAGTTCCCTTATGGGCAGCACAAACTTCCTCCCTCCAGCAAACTGCCTGGGTGAGCAAAGGGGAATTTACATTGAACAGCAGTTTCCCATTGATCAGATTTATCAAATGATGCTCCACATGAATCAAATCCACATGTAAGGTGCCGAGTGTGTGAGCTGAGGCATGCACTTTCCCTTAGACACACTCATGTCCTTGGTATTGCTATTGCGTCTCTTGGGGTGAAAGGAAGAGGCTAATTGCTGGAAAAGGATTAGACCTACAGTTTTGTCAGATATTACTTTTCTTGATCTTCAGAGAAAAAGAGAAACCTGAACTGATAATAGATTAATATTATCTAGCTTTGTCTTCTGTGCTATGGTCCTCTATAAAGATTTCCCAGAGCAGGACTCTGTAGAGTGAAGAGATTAATGGGATGACTGCCACTAGGGAAAAGAAAACTGGAATCCTGATAGATTATAAGCAGAGATATATTAGGGAACCAAACTATGCAGAAAACCTGTATACATATATAATGGTTTTCACTGGTATAGAGTTGATTTTCTTCATAGCAACTCACGTGGTGCTGTTCCAGATTTGTGACCAAATCAGTGTTGATAACACATCAGGGTTTTAATTGCTGCTTGGCAGGTTATACATGGATAAGTATTTTTTGGATGGGGGCTTGAAAATAAGAATCGAAGTGCTGGAAATCTGAGTTTTCACCAATTTTGTTATTTAAAAACATTAGTTTATCTTAAAGTAATTTTGTATGCTAATAGTAGCTATTTATCAACGTCAAATAATCTCATTAAATGACATCATATTAAAAATCAACATAACTGAAGATTTTGGATTTTCAATGTCTTTTTTTATGCACTTAAGTTCCTGTATCATGGGTTAATTAAGCAATTTATCTTTTCCTGGATCAAATATTGATAGAAGAGTCAGCAGCTGTGAGTGATAAAGGTCATGGTAACACTTTGAATTTTTTCCATTCTTGATGTAATCTTTAAGCCAGGGAGGGCAGCAACAAATTTTGTATGACCATTAGCAAGTTGAGAAACAAAGAAATAGCTGTACTTCCATTTAATTGGCATTTGGTTCTCTCTAGATTAAAAAGCATGCGTTGGAGCCTAAATTTATTACTTAAATATATATCATGATTTTTATACCGCTGGTTTTAAGAAAAAAACAATGATTGTTGTCACCTCCCACAGTGTGTGTGTATACACTCTGCATCATACATGTGTCCCAGGTGGAAAACAGAGGAAAAGCATAAATAATTTTTTTTAATAACAAAGTTTTCCTCTTCTTTCAGCCTTCCTTCTAGTGCAAGGTTGCAGATAATAATGCCTGACTAACACATCTGCTTTTTTTAGCCATTTGAAATAATTTTTTTCTTTCTTTTAAGTTGCAGTTAAATACTACAAATTTTCAAAAATTGATTTCAAGTTTTTTTGTAACTGAAAGATCAAAGAGACTGATGGAGGAGAACAGAAGGAAAGGATGCAGAGTGGGAAGAAAGGAGCGAGTTTTCCAATAAAGTAACATTCTCATCAGACATTGTTCTGTGACTCATTTGTTTGGAGACACAACAATAAAGTGGGACAGTGGGATGCTGAGATGCTAATCAGGAATAGAGACTGCTCTTTCCCACACACCGCAGTGTCACTGCAGTTCTCCTCTTATCTGGAACTCAGTCCTCAAGACGTACATTCAGTTGGGTGATATAAAAATAAGTCTTAAATTACAGCCTTTACCATGGTAATTTTTTCTTCATAAGTTTTGTATCTTGGTGATCTTCTTCCTTCCATGTATCTGTCATTGCCTTTGTTCTTGCTGCAAAAGGGGGCCAGAATTATCCCCAAAAATTTCAAATAGTCTAAGTTGTCTTAGTCTTCTTTTTGTTTAAGCCTCTGTTCTCAGACATAATAAAGTCTCCTCAATCACTGCTGTGCTTTGGTGGGATCTGACTCAGAATCAGTCTTTTATCTACTGTCTTGGTATTCAATATCACACAGGCTTTATAATGCCCAATCACATACAAACTTTTCTATCCTTTGTTGTGATTTTTGGTACTAGCATCTCTTCTAAAGTATCTTTATTTATTAACTTTTAAATATTTTCGTCCAAGAGCTGCACTGACTGTTGCTCATTTTGCCTTTCATTTTATTGTTTTATGTCACAGTTCATTTTTTCATCTTGTGTTTTTCTCATACAGGTTATAGAAACTTAAACACACATGACATTCCTACAATGGTTGTAGCCAAAGTGGCTGCAGTGGTGAATGACATAAAACAACACACAGTAGGGGATCAAAGGAAAATAAGCATCCAGAATGAATTGAACAGAATCTATTTGTATTTCCACACAAACAATTCCTAATACCAACTGTCTCTCTGGCAGACTTATGTGCCTGTATATGGAAAATCAAACTAAGTAGGTGTAAGAAACTACACAAAAAATTTTAGTGTATCTCCTAATGATCTTTGTCATAGCTTAGCTATAATATCTTTTCCCTATTTTATTGGCAGCCATGTAGAGGATATTCTTTCTGTTCACATGCAAAAAAACAAAATCCAAGCAATCAGTGAAGGTCAAAGCCAAAAGATTTCCACAAAATTCAGGGTGTCCATGACACTACTTAGCTAGAAAATCAATGTTTGTCCGATATAGCAAGAAAAAAGTTGAAACACAAGTGAAAGGTCCAGATTATCTGGAGATGTTTAGATTTGCCATTCACTGATTTTTTTCATTGCAGCTGTTTCCTTGAGTAGCAGTCTGCATTTCCTTTTTGGGCATAACCCAAAGCCTGGCATACATGAGCTAAGAAAGGCAGTAAAGGCAGTAACTGCAGGTGAATGCTGTGCTGGCCACTGCCCTCCAGAACTTGGGGACCTGACCTGATGGTGGTTGTGAAAAAGGCTTGGGAGAAGACTGGGATGCTGGTGTGCTTCAAGTTCCAAAGTATTCCGCTAATTACTATAGATTTTTTATAGGAAAGAGAATTATGGATTCAAGGGAGAATGAGAAACTAGCCACGGCTCTCTAATCATAACAGTTTGGTGCAGGTCTTGTTAAATTTGACAGATCAAGTTTATGGTTTGGGCTGGCAGTCTAAGTGTTTATCTCAGATGTCAAGTTTCTCCCTGAGATCCATGTTTCTGGGGCAGCAGCTGCACCCTATCATTATACACATTGAAGTTTTGAAGAAACTACTTTTCCTCTGAATGCTGTATGATTGTATTGTGGTTTAATGCCAGCCAGCAATTAAGTCAAATAAAGTAGGTGAGGATCTGGGTTAGATGAGTGACCAGGTTGAAGGATGCTGGGCCAAAGGGCAGTAGGGTCTATCTCCGTCACCAGCCACCTGAGAATTCTGGAAGTGATGCCATATGGTATGGAATATCCCTTGGGTCCCTTGGGATCAAATGTCCTGGCTATGTCCCCTCCAAACAGATTCTTAATGTCATGGGATATAGGCCTGACAGAAAGAATAATAACCAACATTCAGAGAACTTGAAATAAAAACAGGTATTTCAGACAAACAAAGAGACCAAAAATATTATGAAAAATAATCAGAACTGCAGCTCGACAGATCGGGATGTACTCAGATCTGTAAAAGGACAAAGCATTTCATTATTTTTACACACAATCATTGAAGATAAATTTATTGTACTTTGCTGTGGTTTAAATTTCCTGCAAACTTAAACCAGTATCACGTACATTTCAATAGTCATTGCATTCATTAAGGACCAGCTGACAAGCTGTAGCAGCCCTGGGTATGTAATTGAGACAGGCTCCAGGCAGTTGTGCAAGTTATGATGAAGAGCCTTTATCAGGACTGAAACGAGGAGATTGTTTTTGTTACACGTGTTAACTTGTGCCTTTCTGAAATACTTCCACAGACTGTTAAAATCCCTTCATTAAACCCTGACATTAACTCAAAATACATAAATCAATGAAGTGATACTTTTTGATTGTTTTGGAAGAAAAATTATCTCCTTGCTTACTTAACTGTTTGATAGAAAAATGTTTCTTATTTATTACCTTTTGCATTTCATGTCAAGAAACAAGATGTGTGAAAGTGACTTAACTTAGAAATCCTTATAGTTTGGAAGAGTAACTTTTTTCTTGTTCCAGCCCCTCTAGCACTCTCAGTGAAATCAGTAGAAAATGTGACTTTACTAGGAAGGAAAGAGAGATCAATATTTCAAATTATTTATTTGTATAATTAACTATCTTGAAATAAATCAAGCTGTAATTCCAAAAAGCTTCATATTTCTTACAGACAGCTGATCAGATACTTGCAGTGAAAGCCATTAGCAAATCCCATGTGCAGTATTCACCATTTGTGCCGTGCATTTACAGCTCTTTCCCGAGCAAGTGGTGGAAGGGTAAATAATTTGCCTTACAGAGCAATCTGAGACTGTTTTTCATTAAATGCTGAGCTACATGAGCTGCTTACAGAAGGGAAACAAATTGCAACTGGAGTTAAATCTCCAGGGAGAAAGTAATTGCTCCAGCATGAGAGACATTTTGAAACATTTCCTATAACATTAATGTAAAAACCTCAGTGCCCCAGATGCACCAGATTTCAGCTGCCCTATAGATTGTTCATTGTGTTCACCACAGCCTGGATTGTGTGGTTACGTACAAGTGTGGCACAGTGATTGCACCATAAAACCCCACTAAAGGCTCTGCTGCCACCAGTCCAAGCTCTCAGCTGAGCTACTGTTGAGAAGTTCCCTGTGCCAGAATTAGTGCCATATGCAGCATCTGAAAGCCTAACTGTGGGTGAGGTACCCAAGGTCACCATAGAAATGGGAAGAAAGGCTACATCTAATCCCTCTCGAAGAGAGATTTAGAGGACAGGGACCCATTTGGACCAATTAGAGAGGAGAGTATTCAATATGTAAGAAGCAACCTGGAAGAAAGCACAAAGAGGTTTGCAAAGCAAAGAGGAGGAGACTGAAGGACAGCGTCACTGGCGCAGTAACATTGATTTTTTTTCTGAATAGAAATATAGAAGTTGATTTCCATGTGGAACAATCCATGAAATATTAATGAAGAAACCATCGCTGCTACTGCCCAAGTCATACAAGAAAACTTCAAAATATGAGGTATATTTTCAGCTCTGTGTGCCTGCTGGCACACAGAAGAAGCCCACAGACTGTGAGTTCAGTAACTTTCCTCATAGGGCCTGTGCATCTCCACCTGGGACTGGATCCTGGCCATCTGTGCTCAGAAAGGACATCAAGCAGTGGTGGCACTGAAACACCATCTGATGAGGGAAAACTATTAGATGCAGAAAATAAAGCAGTATCTTCATGTATAACAACCTAAATATCCAACCCTAGATATAAATCACCAAGTTCTCTCTGGAGAAATTAACAGTGAGGTCAACCTAATTGCTTAGTGCTTGGTCACGGGTCACATTCAAAGTTATGCTGACCTGACTTGATTCAGTTCATATGATCAAAAAAATGATGTGAAAAAAAGAATTAAAGAGATTATAAAAAATATTGTAATGGATAGACCAAGAGTCAGGATGCATTTCGGTAATGCTGAAAGACATAGATATAGATATATAAATGTTATATTTATAGAATATATTCATTTGCTGAAAGTTGTTACCAAAGATCTTTGTGTACAGATTGAAGATTGAAATTTTAATCACCTGTGACATTTCTGTACATCAACTCTTCATGGTTTTAGCTCTGTGTGTGTAACTCAAATGGAGAGAGAGAGTTCACAGTGTGGTAGAAGGCAAAGTGTTTGTATTCCTGGAATTCATTCACAGGAATGCCTCCTCTAAATAGAAATTCCCTGGAAAGAAAAGAGAAGGGGGAGAGGAGGTAAGCAACAATTGTTTAGTTTATCAATTCAAAATGAGTAGTGACATATATGCAGCATATAAGCATAAATATCTCAAGATTTATTATGTTCCCCATGTCAAAATAAGTTATGAAGCATATTTGCTATGATCATGGACTTTTCTGGGTTCTTGTCCTTTACAAGGATTAACAATCTCCTGCACCAATGGAAGCAGCTGGAAAAATGAGTTCAAGAAAGAATGAGAACATGTGAAAGAGTAGGAAACTTAAGTAAAAGGAAGTACAGGAACTGAAATTAGAAATGCATCTATTTTTATAATAAAGTGATTTTAGAAAAAACTCTGAAGAATTTAAACGAAACTAAGTGGAAGAAAGTTGATACGAAAATCTTGCTGAGCTGCTGATACCAAGCTCTAAATCAGAACTAAGTTTTAGATTCATTTGCAGTAGTTTTTTTGTTTTCTAGCTTAATCAGATTTAGTTGCTTTAGTTGCTTAATGGCTTTCCTGCTCAACAGGAAAGCAATAGAACAATTCCCCCCTTTATATTATTTTTTTTTACTTTATAGCATATTTTTCTAGGATGTCTCCTCTTACTCATTCTCTCTAAATGAGACAATATTTCAATTTCCTTCCATAGAGTAGCCTTTTTGACAACACTTCTTTTCTGTTTGTGAACCTTTTAATGTTGTCACATCCTTTTCTGAGATAGAATGATAAGAAGTGAGCCAAATATTCTGAAGAAGAATCTGTAATTGATCTTCTTAATGACAGTATCAGTTTATTTGTTCTGTTTTGATTATTTTTCACATCTTGTTCTTGCAAGCTATGTTTTGGACTTGAACAATTATTAGAGCAGAAGACATAAGCAGCTTAAATTTCCTTTCAATTCTACAACAGCCTGATTTTTCAATCATTCAACTAACTGTCAGCTATATACCCTTCCTCCAAGCATTCTGACCTCTGTGATGGTATTGAGAGCTTTCTCTAATTATTTACAGCTCAAATGTTTACTCCTCAAATATCCATGCTGAAGTAGTCCATCCTGCATCACAAGATGCATGCAATTCTCCTTTCTCCTCTCAGCCCCCATACAGCAGGTCACATTTCATAACAGTCCCAAAATAATTTTTTAAAAAACCCAAAAACTCAGAAAAGCAAGGATGAGGGATTTCAGGTTCACTTTCCCTTGTAACTCTCTGGGGGGATGCAAATACATCAGCTCATTTTGCTAACTTGTTTCACCAGCTGTGAGAAGGAGAGAGAATGTTCATCAAATGTTCTGAAAGACTCAAAATATTATTTATACTTGATAATAAAAGACAATTTTGAAAACAGTACTCCCAAATTAGTCTCCTCCTTCCCCTTAATCTAGACGCCCTTACCCAGAGACTGACAGTAGCTATGCCAAGGGAAAACCTATGTGCTTGTCTTGTGCAGATCTTCCTACCATGAAGCCACCTACAGCTTTCCGTGGCACCTAACCAAGCCTTCTCTTGAGGTGTCAATGCTTGTCTAATGAGGTGCTGCTCCTCTCTTTCTCCCTCTTATTCTTATTGCCTTCTTGTTTCTGCAGTCTCTTATCCTCAGTAACCCTCGGCTCCTCATCCTCAGCTCTCACCTCCCGCTGTCTGGGGAAGGGGACCAGGCCTCCAGCCTGTCCCCTCCATCACTCCTGCTGACCTTGGTCCAGACAGTGTCCTGACCTTGGCATAAGCACTCCTGCAGGTGTCACCCCAAGGAGAGCTCAGCCTTTATATTTGCACAACCAACTGAGCCTTTTGCTCCCCCAAGACTTCCCCATTCAGAAAGTGCACAGCTAACACAATTAGCAAAGTTTTCCTGTAGCCTTTTGCAATTCATTGCATCCATTGCCTTTTCAATTGTTTCACAGTAGAGCTCTTGCTGGCTTTTCTCCAGGTAGGATTTCTAAAATTCTCTTAGAGGAAATCAGAGAAAATTTATGCTGCTTGTTGCTTACAAGTCTATCATTTTCTGCTTATATTTAAGGGCCATTCTGTTGTCATTTTCCTCACAGGGAAGAGTTTTGTAAGTGCATAAATATATTAGATATGTTTGTTGTAAAGTGTTGCCTACATTTACATGCTGGTGCACCTCTCAGTTAAATGACTCATAGAGATCAATGACTCAAAGGCATTTTATATGCAGATATAGTCTGTGTTTATCCTGCAGACCACCCACTGCCAGCAAAGTCAATTATAATTCCATAATTGGAAGAAAACTGGAGAGATGCAGGGTGTGTCTGCCTTGCTTGCTATGTATATATATATATGCATGTACCAGTGCATGGCTGTATAAAATGCATATGTGCATCCTCACTGAGGGTGAAAAAGAAAGGAAATTAGGTGAATTAAAATGTCCTGGGTAATGTGATTGCAGCACATTCAAAAAGTAGCACATTTGCACCAAGCGCACTGAGAATGGCTGTGGAGGTCTCCATTAAGAGCAAGGCTAATGCTCCTCCAAACCTCCTGTGTTGGTTTTCCTGGCTGTGGTAGAACATTTAAAGCATAGCACTCAGGGTATGGGATGAGGGAAGGGTAGTGCCTTGGCTCTGCCTCACCCACAAGCACGCTTTCCTGTCACATCATATCTTTTACACAATTAAGATTAATTAAGGAAATAATTGCAGAGGAATAAATAATAGAATTAAATTCTGCAGGAATGTGTTTTGCAGGCTTTTAAAAGTAAGGCAGTACAAGAGCAGCAAAATAATATAATTAGAAATAATTTTGAAAGAAGACACCTTGCTGTGATGCAATTTGTAGAAACAGTAAAATGACTAAGTGTTTGCAGTGTTAGTAGGTGTTTACTTCCATACAGAGATGGCTGTGAATTTTTCATCAAAACATATTTGAAATAATCATGCTAATTTTGTCTAAATCAAAGATTAATTTTCTTGAAAAAAAAAAGACAACATAAATTTTCTCTCCTCTTTGAAAGGTCATAATAACTGACAAGTAAAATACTCACTAAGTAAGACTACTTAATAGTACTCTTTTCTCTTCTGGTACCTCATTTTCTCCTAAATATAAAAATAATTTGTGTTTGCATTGCCATTAAAACTGAAAACTGAACACTGAAATATACAGGAGAAAAAAGATGTGCTTGCTCTGAAAAAATAAGAGAAATGTTTCCATGAGATAGCAGCTCTCTTTAGCCATGTTAATGAAATTGAAGTAGAACATCCTAACTGCATTAACAAGAACTAGCATTATGCTAGTGAGTGCATTTTCTGACAGTGAAAGACAATGAAATAAGAGACATGACTTAGAAGTTCGAAAATAATTTTGAATTTTTCCAAAAAACTCAAAATCTAAATATTGAGTTTCATTTCAAAAGAATGTTTTTGTAATATTAGAACTGGAAACATATTTGAAAGAGAGTGAAAATGAAAACAACAATTCCTTATTTCACTATTTATTTCACATACATACTTGTAGACAGACATTGCTGCATGAAGACAAATGTATTGCATAAAGTAGGTTACTATCATTCTCCTGTCAGCAGAAGAGATTTTTTCAGGCTTTATAGCAAAGCTATCACACGGAAGAGTAATGGATCCCCTGGAGTTGGGAAGCAGAAAACAGTTTTGACAACCAAGACCTTCAGTGCCTGGGTAGAGCACTTGGCTCTTTCTCCTTGGCTCTTTTCTTCCATGGAGAAATCACAGGTGTGGCTGTGAACCCCCAGGCAGGCAGCAGAGCACCTAGGAACTGAGAGGAGCACAGTGCCAGAGCTTTATGTGTGAGATTGGTGACAGCTCTGAAAATGTAAAATTCCAGGTGTGTGTATGCAAGTGCAATGTATGTCCCTGTCCTTGTCTTTTATAGATAATGATTTTTCATTGACTTTTTAAAAATAGTAAGGTAGAAAATTTTCAGTCAGCTGATTGGCACTCATGACAAATAAATTTCGGTGCAGCTGATTACGTGTATATTTCAGGCCATATATTAAATGTGTTAGGTATAGACAGCAACATTTTTTAATGCATGTATTCTTCAGTTATCTCACCAGATAAATCCACTATCAGGGGCTGGTCTCTCACAGTCCCATGTGATTTCTAGGGACAGAAATTTAGCAATGAAAAGTTGTTTGACTTCATTTTCCTATAAACTCTAAGTAATGCATTGCTAGATTTTCATTTCATGTCATTTGGATAATTATTTTTCCATTTTTCCAGCTAACTGCTTTTAGACTTAGAGGTCTGCACTTGGACTCATGTTTCTGAGAGGGGACACTATGATCTCTGCATACCCACATTAGTGGAGCATCTCATTTAGGGTCTGTGACTGGAGATTTTGTATTCTTCTCATGCACCTTTCCATCCAGTTGTCTATTTAAATACGGTGGTGAGGCTAAGAAAATAGCCTCAAGCACTTATTTTCCTACCAAAAAATCCCCTAACAAAAACAGATGGACTGCACAAATAGATTTTACATGATGGGATTTTGTGGTAACTTTTCCTTATTTTCAGCTATTTGAAAATGTAATGCAGATACCATGACCATGGTTTTAGAACAAAGTATCTGCTTTATTTAAAAGGATGAAAAAAATATATATTATCTTACATTAATAAAAACTACTGTCTTATTTTCATGAAATAACTATTTCATAGTTATTCATTTCATAGATTAACTATTTAAGATTGAGATTTTGGGCATATAAGGTTAGAAGATATCTTCCAAACTACTAAAAATAATTTATATATTCTGTGAAAAAATGTACACTTTCTGCAAACAGCCTGTTAACATCAAATTTCTAGCATCTGCCAAACTGCAGCAATTTCTTTTTTTTTTTCCTTTTTTAAGTCAAGATTCACTCTTTCAAGTCATTTATGTCAGTCTGGAGAAGGTGACACACAGTGATTCCAGTGTAAATCCGGTGTGTTCTGTCAAATCCACTGCCTGCTGTGCCTCATCAACCATAGCATTCATTTCACATCTTATACATTGTGTTATTGGAAAGGGAAAATATTTTATCTTCTGTTTTCCCAGGTTATAGTGTCAGTGCATCACTCAGAGTATGCCGCAGACCACACTCCAGTAAAGGTTAAGAAGTGAGATCACCCACATCATGATTTTCAGGAGTTGAATCCTTATGCCTGAGTAATAAATCAATGATGCCAGCTGTCTGCCAGCAACATTATTTAAACCTTATTTAACAGGCTACAAGAGTCCCACCAAGAGGGTCATCAAAATGTAAATGAGCATCTTGAACCAAGAGGCTTCCTAGGGATGGGTGATTAAAAACCTACAGTCTTCATAAAGGGAACAACATAGGAAGTGGTGCCACAACATTGTATTGGTGTGTGTCAGCCTCAGACTGCATGGATCACCCACAGGGGTGCAAGGAGAAGCAATTTTTCATGCTTATCTTGCAAGTCCTGACTGTGGCCATGGGTTTCGATTAATGTGGGCCACTGGAAGCTGTTTATTTACACAGGCATTCTTTCTGATAAGCTATCTCTGTCTTTTTCATCTTTGTGGCATCACATTGAGGCAAAACATTGAAAAGTCCCCACAGAATCAATTGCTGCAGAAATAGCTCTTGACAATGACCTACCTGTGAAAACATATTCATGCTGAAACTCCCAATCAAAGAAGCAGTTTACCTGATTAATGCTGGTCATATCTTCTCTTTCTCTTACTTCTGTGAAGGCTGTGCCCTTACACCTTGCTGAAATGTAGCAAAGCCCCCACTGACAGATTATGGCTATGCATGATACATTTCAAAGATCTGTCTTGCACTCTTGACTAGCTTAATCTAGAGTTAAATTGGATGCTGCACACAAAAAATTGCATACTATTTTTAATCAGCCTACTGAAACATCTAGTCCTGTTCAAGAGCTTCTTTCATATGCAGTTATTAAAATATGGTGTGGTGTAAAAATGTCCTCTTCCTACGTGACAGCCCACACCATGATGCTACCAAGGAATTTTATGAATATTTTCAAAATATTTGCAAAACTACCTTTCACTTTGGCAAGAACTACTGAAAACTTCACCCAGAACAGTCTGTGACACAAAAAGCCCAATAGCTGCCTCTTGCTGTGGTGTAAGAAGGAATCATCATTTTCCAGACTAGTGCAAACAATAAAGCTCATGGGGAAGGTGAAAGAACCAGCTCCTTTCACCTCTTAAATTATTTTTACTGTCTTAATTGGCCTTAGCTCTGTTGCAGCCCTTCAGTCAGATTTTTCACTTGCATCAGCCTTACTTTAAAGATTTTTCTCTCTTCTGTTGCTCTGATGTCATGACCAAGAAATACAATGAAGAAAACATATAGATTAGTTTAACAAAACATAGTTGTGTGCCCACCATCTTTCTGGTTTGTGCTCTTTGCCCCCAGTCACTAGGTACAGGCATATTTGGCCTGCAAAACAAACCAAAACAAAATTTTTCACTGGCTAACCGGTTGGGAATTTTTACTGTTAAGTATAGGAGTAAAAGAAGCTTGAAATTACATCAATTTCTCTTGACCTTTTGGGCAATTTATGTTTTCCCATTCTTAACTTGACTTGGTGATTTCCTACAGCTGCAAGAGCTTTGTCCCACACATTACTCCACCGTGCTGTAGGATTTTCATCACTCTTCAGTCAGCCTCATTTATTACACGGTGCTGTTTTTGATTGTACCTGCCTTCAAATTTTCAATTTGCATCCTCCAGTTAATTTTTACACCCACTGAAGGGTCAGAACAACTCTCCTCAATTAAAGCTTTTCTTGGTACATGATTGGTGATGACAATAGCTCAGGAGCAGTAATAGAAATCAGACAAAGGAGTCTGTGACGAGGGGAGCAAGCAAGTGGCTGTGCAGGACACAGCTGCTGTCCAGGAATTAACCATAATAATGCTTGTTAAAACAGCTACATTTTCAGCTAAAACATAAGAAAAATCTTTGCTTGTGGTCTTAATCTCAGATCATCCTCTAGATGAAATGCACTTTTCATTTTGGATGTATAGTTTCTTCCAAAGCATTAGTGCTTTTGGCTGACTGACCACTAACTTCCTCCTACCAAATTATTAATTATACAATTTATCAAAGCAAGTAGTCAGATAAATGGTTTGTCCTGTCTCCTTTGCCTTTTTGCTATGTCAAATCTTCTTCCCACTCACATGGAAGGATGAATATCACAGCATATTTTTCTTCAGCCTTAACCTGAAACAATTTGGGATTTGGTGTTTATTACTTAAGGGGGGAGGAAGGAGTGAGCTTTTGAGGCAGTCTTTGCATGGAAAGCTAATGTGGGCTACAGTGCTGTTAACTATCATCAACCTGAATTTCTGATAGGAGGAAAGCCTAGAGGGAGTTTTGGAGGGAGGCACACTCGATCATAATTTTTTCTGTACTGTTGTGACACTCATTTCTCTACCATTGCCAGCTCATTTGACCCTGCTGAACTGGTGGAATAAGCTTTTCAGAAAGTAAGTTATTAACAATTTAAAAATAAAAATTGGTACTTTGGTTCTAATTCAGCAGTAAGAAAATCTTCTTCTTCTAA
>JAHXMQ010012337.1:66716417-66835649 GCA_020466415.1 Ammodramus savannarum pratensis
ACCTGGGACTGGGAACACTCAGACAAATTCCCAGGAGCATCAAGCACATGTAATACAAGCTTTGATGATGTAAGTGAGAGCTGGAAATTTTTTTTTCAGAAATTATTCAGTGTCAGCCTCCCTATGTACGTTCCTGTACCTGTCTTCATTCTCCAGCCTGTAGTTTATCCTGCAGGTGTAAAGCATTGGAGAGTTGTAGTCTAATATTAGATGGTAAATGTCAAGGGTTGTCATCTTCTAAGTGTTAGCTGGTAAATATGTCCAACATGAAAATCCTTCACTGAGAGATCATTGTGGATGTCTCCCTTGTCTGCATACCAGTAAATTTAAACTCTATATGTGGGGTTCTAGACCATCATATTTGCATCTAAATTTTGCTGTGTGTTATTCCTGCTGCAGTTGTAGGTGAACACTGTTTAACTACGTTTTTTTCCATGGCTTTTAATCTCACCTGGACTTTCATAAGAATGGAACTTTCCTGCTTTTTTTTTTTTTTTTTTTTTTTTTTTTTTTTTTTTTTTTTTTTTTTTTTTTAATAAAGGGGATAAAGGATATACAAAGCACTTTTTTCTATTCTCTGCATGTCAGGAAAATACAATTTTTCATTCAGCTGGTGACATGGATTTACTTGGTTCTGAACTTAAAAAAAATCATCCCAGCATAAGGAAATGTGGGCCTTGTGTTTCAACTGTGGGTATGGCCATGGATACAAGTGCCAAAGTAGAGAGCCACAGTGAGGCTGAGAATGTGAGGGTGAGAGTGCAGAGTTGCAGGTGGGGAGGTCCCCTTGTTACCTCCTAGCCTGGACGAGAGGTGATAAGTTCTTTCACTGTTCTAAAGAAAATAAATGGGTAAGGAGGTTCACTTTCACTTCCAACCTCAGAAACGGGCTGGCACTCAGCCAGACAAGTATATCAGGGGAAACTGCATCCCTGGAACTGAGGAGCTGTGAATCAGTTTTTCTCACACAACACAGGCCTAAAGAGCATTTAGTATCTTTGCTATGTCCCTGTCACCTTTGCTGCATGCACCGCTTTCCCCATCTCCTTTGGTTAGTGCAGAAGTGGATGCCCCTTTTTCACCACCTAGGAATTGTCATTGTTCATAAGAATTTTCATCCAAAAGTGAGGTGTGCTGAAGTGCTTCAGGAAGCTCAACTTCAGCCATGGCAGTTTAAGTGTTTTGCTGAGCAGTGTCTTACAAATTGCAGGTGTGCATCACAGGCACATTTGTTTTCCAGCGGTTTTGCCTTCCAGTTTTATGTTTTGGGATTTTTTTCCCCTGCTGTTTTAGTTACAGCTCTTAGTGACGGATTGTTAGAATTGTTCATCTCTTTGTACAGCTTATATTCAGTGATCCCAATCCTGCCGTGGCTCTGTGCTGGGCTGGAGGTGGGCACAGTTGCAGAACAGGAGTCAGGGTTAGCCATGGCTTGTGGTGAGGAGCAGCTCCAGGGGTGACTAGCAACATGGAAGCAATTCTACATGGCTTTAAGTAAAGAAGGGATCAAAGGAGCAGGAGGACTAGTCGTTTTCTTAGTCTTGTGCAATGGCTAGGGAAGGCGAGAGAGGACAGAGATAGGAAGGATAAGAAAGGGTTTTTCAAATTGTTTTGTGCTACTTGTCTGTGATAAGTTGCTCTGTGCCACTTTGGTGATGCAGAACAGCCATAAAGTTGGTCTAACAATGTTTTTTTCTGCATTTACTGCTTCACCAGAGCACTGCAAAACAACTGGAGTGTAATGATGAATCAGTCCTGTTTATTTAATTTTGTTTTGCATACTTGAGCTTTACAGCAACGATATTAATGGCAAAAACTTGAGAAACATTCATCTTTGTTTATAGTAGAAGCTGAAATAATTGGAAAAAAATGTTTTCCCCTTTTTTTTAACTTTTTCAATTAAACTGCATTTGAATTTTCAGTCTCTTGGGACTCATTCTTCATTATCTTTTCTCAGGGTTGCATGTGTGTGTCATTTCCCCAAAACTGAACTCCCTAGGGCTGAGTCACTTTACATATTGCTTAAATACGAGGCAATGAAGAACAAATACATTGAAAAAATAGGAAGAACAATGCTGTAGAAGTACTCATCACCTTATGCAGTTATAATTATTACATGTGGAGTTCTTTTGTATCTCTGCTTTACCTTGGATATCCTCTTACATAACTTTCTGTGCATATATTGTACTTAACTGTTACTTAACTACATATTGGACCAGTTCTTCAGCAAATAGACTCTGCTGATGATGGAGAAATTGGAGGTTAACAATGTGCATGCTGTGAGTAGTGCCAAAGACTTCAGACTGTTTCCATTGGTTTCAAAGGTGATTTTAGCAATTTCAACTGTGGAAATGAAACCTTGATGTGTGGAGGAAATTATCAGCTGAGTTCTTTAGTAGCCCCATAGACAGTTTTGTTTCAGTTCAGATCTTCTCTTGGGTGAAGAGTTTGGCTTTTTCCTTTGAATTATATTTATTGCTCCACTGCTTTTTATATAGCAACAAATTACCACCAAATCTGCAGCAATTCTCTATTTGATTGCATTTGATGATTTGTTTTCTGAGACAGTAGCTTTACAAGCCAAAAGTTGAAAGGTGGACTTCCCATATTTCTGTTCAAATTGAAGGAATTTGTCTCTACACCCTTTCAGTTTATGGTGGTTGTGTTTCTTCATTCTCATCCAGCTCTAAAGGAAAAACTGGGGATCCAAAATTCCTAAAACTGAAATGCAGTGTAGTAAAATATAATATCTCATAATGCATCCAGTACTTTCCCCTTCAAATGGTTTCACCATCATGATGAAATTTTAGGAAGGGTCTATATTTGTCACTTTTCTTACAAATTGCAACCAGAATCTATCTTGCTTTATTGCAAAAATGGATTCCACAGAGATTGTCCTTCATTATTGTGAACCATGCTCCCATCCACCAGCAAGAACTCAATAAACATCTTACTCCCAAGGTCCGGCAGCAAAACACAGCTGCCAGCTTAGGGGCTCTTGTACAGCAGATGCTTTACTCCAGTTCATCATGCTCCAGAATGTGTAGAATGATGGATACACAGTGCTTGCAGGGGAAAACCCAAATCACATAGATCAAAAAAAAAAAGCATTATATTCTTTGCCAGAAATAGATCACAATGATTTTTCAAAACTTAAGTAAGCACTTTATTTACCTGTGGATTTTAAAATATAATTCTGGGTGAAATACGGCCTATTCACACGGAAAGCATATTGAACTTAAGTTGAAATTTGGATTTCAGTGGCTGCCATTATCCACTTCATTTTTAAGAGCAATCCTATTGAGAAATAAGCCCGTTATTACATTTAGACACTGAAAGCAGAAATTCTATTGCTTCATTAAGCAGGTACCAGGAAGTTCTATTTCCCATCTGAAATACTTTCTGTAAGTCAGATTATTGTAAACATCTGAAATAAATCCAGATGGAAAATCTGATTTTTCTTGAAACTGTCAGAGAATAAACATACCCGGAGAGACAACCTAGTACTAGTCCTTTTCTATCAGGTTCTACCACTTAGAAGTTAGTTTTAAAGAATGCATTATTTTTACTCAATAGAGAAAAGACACCATCCACTTCTTTGGAAGAATCCATGCAAATTTAAGAATCTGTATGTATATATAGCTGTCTTGTAATTTCCTCTTATATTCTGCAAAGTTAGTGGTATTTATTTCATAGTAAAGTTTTTCATTATGTGCCCACCCATGGACACAAAAAGTTCACTTTATTGATAGTACAAAAGTTTAGCTCAATTTAACTTGCTTGTAAGCAGCACATCTCTTGTTTTCTTAAAGTAAGGAGACTTTAGGGATTTTCCTGATGGATTTTGACACTTATTCTTTGAAGCTGGAATGTCAGCCTTTGTTTCACTTTTCAGTGAATTTGCTGTGCTCCCAGCTTTTAGCATCAGCCTTTTTCCGAGTTCTGCATCCTGGTGAGTGGCTGCTTCCAGGCTTGCCAGAAGCAGAGCTGCCCACATCCCTCTGGCTCTGTCCCCAGGAGACCTTGATGTCCACACTGGTGTCACCAGCATGTTTTAGAGAATGCTGTGAGGGTACTGCACTGCCCAGCCAGCTGGCAGGGAGGGAGGTGTCTTATGACTGTTTCCAGGATGAGTGTGTGCAACTGAGTTTTAAACCAAATCCTTTCAGCCTGAGGATCACTGGCACAAAGTCTTCCAGGTTTGCTGTAGAGCCAGGTTCGTGTGGGTGGAATTTTAAAGCATATTAATTGTGTAAAGGCTGCAGTCTCTGGGTTTGGAAAGCAACTGTTCATTGGTGGCTCCTGCTTCCCTTGGCTGCAGAGCAGCCTGGAAAAGCTGTGCTGGCAGGGGGCTGCAGAAAGCACTGCCCTGTGCCCCTGCTTTCACCCAGGCACTACCAGACACACTGGGACTGGGTGTTCCCTTAACAGCCTCAGGGCTGGGGTGTGGAATTGGCACACAGCTGCCCTGCTGTTTCCGTCTGTGCCTGAGATGAAGTGCTCAGTGCAGCAAAGGGAGCTCCAAGCTCTGTGCTCGGGCAGGATGGTGCTCAGATCTGCTGTGCCCATACAGAGCAGCCTGGTTTGCACTGAGAAAAGATATCATGGCAGCAACTGTACTTATTTTTATTTCAGTTTTATTTACTGTACTTATTTCTATTTCAGTTTTCCATTCTAGATTTCCAGGGGCCTGTTTGAAACTTGGTGAAACCCCTTTGGAGGTTCTGTGCATTTACAATGAAGTAAAATAAGTACGATCTTACTTTTCCATTCCAGAGGAGGCACTGACAAAATACAGCTTTTTTAAAAGTATAACTTTTGAAGTTGAAAAGTTGCCAGCTTTCTAAGTAATGACTCTTTCAACTCACTCTGGTATTGTGAACTGTTTACATTTCCTCTGGCAAATTTCAAGGGTTTTTCTTTTTGGTTGTTTATTTCCCTGATGCTTATTGGAGAATTTGTATGTTAAAACTGGAAATATATTTTGGTAGTTAATTAGGTTTGTGGCTCTGTATCAGCGGGGTCACAATTACTTTAATTCTTATTTGGAATCCAAGTTGTCATGGGTGTTACCAGACTTCAGTTCTCTAAAAGTGCAGAAGATGTAGTAAATTGGCTGTGCAACTTCATGAATTTCATGAATAGAGTTGGAACACCCTGGTAAAGTGAACATGTACTATTTTCTGTGAAAATGTGATTTTTTTTTTTTTTATTTTTTTTTTTTTTATTTTATTCCTTGATAATGGTCTTATTCAAGAGCTGAAGTCCAAGAACATTCTATGAACACAGCTATAATTGCTTATGAATATTCCAATTATTGAGAAGGCAGTGGTAAATCATCTTGTCTTCACAGAGAAAGAGGAACATCATTGTGTGATGAAGACTGTGGGTGGGTAATCAGGACTTGAGAATTTGAAATACTTTTTTTGCCATTCATTCTAACTTGCAGCAGTTTCTTGTACTTTTCTTGCTTCAATTCTTCTAAATATGTCAATAATAGACTCACCTTAGAGGTATACTTAATATTTGCAAAATGCTTTCAGCTTTTAGCAGAAAAATGCAAGAACAGATTAAAAAATATTTAAAACATATTAATTATTAATTTTCTTATTTTACTTGTGAAATACTAAAATAAAAATGAAGTTAGTTTTCAATTGTTTCTTTATGTAAAAATTCCTAATACTAAAGATATTTTAATGATCTTTGAAGTATGGAAATACTAACACACCAAAATGCAATGCAGCTTTTTTTTTTATTAAGTACTTGATTCATCATTCTTTTCTAATAGACCATTTTGGTTCCTATGGAAGCAAGAGTAAATGAGTATTCGGTAGCCAAAGGAGTTTTGATAAGGATTTTCAGTCATTGGCAATTGCCTAGTTGTTTTCCTCAGTTCAGTATGATTGGAAGTACCTTACATTTCAGTAGGTTTAACTGTTATTTCTGCTTCTTTTAATTATTTTTGAAACTTCAGATGAAAACACGGTGTCTAGGCAGAGTTAAGAAGAAAAAAAATACACGTAATATCTACAGTTAACATATTAGAAGTACAGAGATATATAATGAAGTTTGGAATATGGGAGAAATCTGATTTTTTTTTGTTTTGTTTTTTTATGTAAGCTGTGTGACAGTCAGCAGATCAGAGGAAGAATGACTAAACAGCACAGATTGCTAAATATATCACTCTTATTAGGGATATTCTGGTCTCCTACCATGAGAAAGTAAAATCCCACACAGCTCACAACCCTCTCGGTGTAAGCTCTTTTCAAGAATGTAAAAGTTTTTGAAATTTGGGTTCTTCAATTCCTTCTGTCTTCTTTTTAAATTTCTTCAGCATTGTTAGGTTGATGAATATTTCTTCTATATATTTTCTAAGATTAACATGCTTTAAATTAGTGTCATACAGATCAATTCAGGAGCTTCCAGCCCTGAGACCAATATCTATTAAAATGTGAGACTCACATTCAGAAAAGGACAGGGTGGAGTTTGTACTAGATGCTTCTCTCTGACTCACATAGTCAGTGAAGGAATTTTACCTTATTTTTTTATCTAATCACAGGACACTTTTTGCTTAGTGTTGGGGGTCTTCTCTGTGGGTTATCTCCCCCTCTTCAGCTCTTACTGTATGAAATTCTCTGTCAGTGTCTTTAAGTGAATTGAGTGTCTCAAGTGAATTGTTTGTCTACTGATGTATGACTTTATTTCTTATTTTATCAAACACCCTACATAAAACTGATGAGGTAATACCAGGTGAAGCAGACCAAACACCCTCCCAAAATACTGAGTTATTAGGAGAAATGCTTGTATGACAATTTAGCCCTTCTTTAGAGTGATAAAAAGACCTAGGACAATATCTGCAATATACTTCCTATATGGAAATAATTTTAGAACATCTTCCAAAATATATGTGACATTTTGAGAAAGATGTACCTCTTCTGTGAGCAGGGTTATGGTACAGCATGCAGTATCATTTAGAGCTTCAGAAAGTAAAATGTCCTACATCTGTTAGTCTGAGAGAGGGGAAAAAATCATTCATCATCTAGGAGCTTCCTTAAGATACAGAAGCACACTATATTAGAAGAGTGAAATAGATGTCAATTAACCATATTTACTGTGGTTTTATGATGGATTGTTACTCACTGAATTGCATTGAAGCAGTAATAAAACATGAAAATGGTGGGATCAATCCCAAAACCCTTTTTACACATTTCTTTGGTTGTAGTCATGTTTCAGCTGACATCTCCTTGAATAAATGAGCTGCTGCTTTCCCATGTGCCCCAGCTTGTGAGCTCAGCACCACTATGTGAAACAGTTTGTGAGACTAATGCAGTTTTACTGTGTAAGAATTACTGATGTATCTCTGAAACAAGGATTGGTGTCTTTGAGCTCTGTCAGGCGAGAGGATGAGACACATCCTCAGCACTTTTACCCAGGGACAGAAGGCACTCATGAGACCACCAGATACATCTGAAATATGGAAAGCAAGTGCCAGAGGGCAAAGCCTGCAGTGATGGCATTTTAGCACTTACTATGCACATGATGGCAAAAGAAATCAGTAAACAGGTGCAGACCATAATGACAGCCCTGAGAGGTGATGGCCATCATATCTCACTGTGTAGTAGAATGCCTGTGATAGATGTGTGGCACCCTTTGTGCTGGGATGTTGATATGGGGAAAGCATCACTGCTTCCCTCTTGCCATGGACTGGTATGCCAGATGTGCATGTGCATTGGTAGGGGTAGAGGAGATTATTTTGTGCTCATAGTCTCTAATAAAAGCAATCAATTATTGTGAAAACTCTTTTTTGTGTGTCTGTATAGAAAAAGCCAAGGTTAATTCTGAGTGCTGGCCTTGTATTACCTGTATTATGTAAAGGTACACTGCCAAAATATATGGATTTGGAGCCAAAAAAGACAAATCCTATACATAAGAATTTATGAAAAATAAAAATTAGGTTTTTATCATACAGTGGATACATAACTTTATGAAGATTAATTTATTGCGTCTTTTATGCATTTGTTTGTTGATTGTTGTTGATTAATGAAATATCAAAGTTATGGATACTCTTGTATTCTGAATTGGTGATTTGAGATAATCATGTTTAATGATGTAGCTTCAGAATTTTTTTTGAAAAAGGGAATGAAATATTTTATGCACAGTAAAGAGATCATATTTAATATATCTTTAGTTATACTTTAAATAAAAAGAGTTTTTAATATCCCAAGAGGCCTTACTCTACTCCTGTTTTGGATCTTGCTTTCTCTTGCTAAGCCTGTACATTTAGGTCACAAAAAGATTGTGAGCATGGTTGTGCTACTGGTTGATATTGGAGTAACAATTAAGTATAGATAGGCAGATTAGTCAATTTCTGTGTTTTGTGTGCATTCGTATATACAAATGTATATATGTGTATGTACACATACATATGTATAAATATTTACATGCATGCACTTTTAGTATTTGGCTAAGATAAAATGCTGTTTCTATTAAAGTTTGGAATCCAGACTTGATGAGTACATTAAGATTTACCTTTTTGTTTGTGTTACTGGAGAAAAGTTAGTGATATTTGATTCTGCTCAAACTATTAAAGTACACCAAAAAAAGTCAAATCGTGAAAATGCCTCCACATTATGATATATTGAAAAAATGCTTTGAATTAGCACCTGCAGGGCAATGAAAATTACTCTGGCTCTGTTTTTAAGAACATCTTTTGGAAGTAAGTTTCAAACAAACTTATTTTGAGTAATTGAGTCAACAGCAAAAACAAATTTAGATTTCAATATGAAAATAGAAGCTGTGGGAAGAGCAAATAATAATGGTGCTGCTACCCTAATTACTGTGGACAGGAAAAAATGCTTTCAGGGAAACATCTTTCATGTTAGCATAATCCATATTTCATTTTCCTTATTTGATGTGAAGAAAATGCGATAAATTAATACAATCTGTAAATGCAAAATTAAAATCACATGCGTGAAATAAAATAATACAATTTTTAAGTTGGACAAAGTGTGCTTTTCTCTAAGAAAAGTATAAATAAACTCATCACATAGTCTTTTTTATACATGGCAGATGTTTTTCTCAAACTATACTGAGTGGAGTTTGTTTCACAGTTAACTACATGACCTATTTGTCATTTTTCATATGTCACGAGTTCATGTTGTTTAGATCTATCAAATCAAATGTGAGATTGTGGATTTTTCCTAAAGCCCATTACAGGGTGACTTGCTTCTCAAACTACCCGGTATACATCCTGGTGACATTCAGCACATGGGAAAATAAGGGAAAGTGAATTCAGCAGCAGAAGAACTAAAAGGAGAGCAAAGTATCTCCAACTTCAATGAGCTGCTGTTCTGACAAAGCTTCATAACTACATGTTTTCATGATACTAGGCAAGACTGTTAGTAAGATAAGTAAATATGCATATAGTTACATGAGTTTGCAGAAGTGTTGTTCCTTTCCTAACTCACCTCAATTTGCATTTCAAAATCCTAATTCTTTCACACAGACAGAACTAAAACAGGGAGGAAATCAGGCACATTTTAAGCTTAAGTTCTCTCCCAGGACTTTTCCCCATCCCTGTTACAGAAAATACAGGGTGTTGTTTTTTTTTTTTTTTTTCCTGGATGGAACTCATGCCTGTGCCTGTTTTTGCTCACCTGCAGTGAAGAGCAGAGTGCTTCTTAGCCCACTGGTGTGATGTGAAGTTCATCACTGGAGTGGTTGCAGGGTTTGTCTCGAGTCTCCTCCAAAGCCTGGATAGAAGAGCGCTCCTTCCAATGGGTGTAAGCACCTTCTACCCAGAACATCAGTGCATTCTGCTTGTCTGTGGGATAAGCAATGTATCTCAGTCTCAGTCCATTGGAGGGGCAAATAGCATGTGTTTTCAACTAAATGAAAAATTCAGGTGATTATTGCAAAAAAAGGGTAGTGGACATGGTTAGAGCTGTAATAGGGAGCTAGGGATACAGGAGAGCTGTTAGGGTGGGAGAAATTAGTGGGAAGAGTAGATAGAAGAAATATTTTATGTAGATAATGTCTTTCTCATTTATCTGGCCTAAGAATGCTTATCCTAGTTCCTAGATCTTGAAGAGGAAATTTGTTTAGTGGCATTTCCTTTAGCCTTATAACATTGACACAAAGCAGTCAATCATCTCTCTAGTGTTGTTTTTGGAGATAAGCACTGCAGAATTGCAAAACCTGTGAACAGTGGTGTTGAGTACCATTCCTGTGTAGCCAGCCTGAGGCATTGCTAAGCCTACACAGGCTTACACACTGCTGGCACGCTGGGACCTGCTTCTCTTCAGTACTCCCTGCGTGTATTCTTAGCAAGCTCCCTTTTTTGAAGGCTCTGAAGAAAACAGGAGCAGAGTTTCTCTGTCTTCATACTTAAGAACTTGCTTTTTAGTTTGGAGGTTGAAATTATACCTAATCCCCTATTCCCACAGAGGTGCTTCTAAAACAGTTCCTAGAAAGAAACCTGGCTTCCTCCACCTCTCTGTTAAGAGTTTTATGTAGAGCCTTTATCCAGCTATCTTTTCTTCACATTCTTTGAACAGAATGATCCTGTTTTCACTGCAAGCTTTTTCTTTCTGAAACACTGTTATCAGCAAGTCAATCCCAGTCACTCTGAAAAGGATCATTACTTATTCATTAATTATGAATTATTCATAATTCATTACTTATTACTTAACCTTCAAACTCAAGCAGAAGGTCACACGACAATAGGACTTTGTGCATGTGACTTATTCATAAAAGCTGGTAAAAAAAGAATGAAGTTTTCCCCTATGTTTGTTAGTTCCATATCTGATAAGCAGAAAAGACCTTCCCTGCTTTCAGGTTCCTTGTATTATCCCTGGTCAAGCTGACAGCTTTTGTGATCATTGCCCTGAAAACTGAACTGTTCATTACACTTCTGTCTCCACCCCTTTCCCAAAGACCTCAAAGGTTTGATATTCCCTCATCTCTCTGTTCTCTGCTTTGGCAGTTGTGTCGTGGACTGGACAGGACCTAAGAGTTTTTCCTGGGTGGGCTGCTTGATTGCATTTTTTATTTGCTGGGGTGCTCCTAAGTAGCTTCATTGCTTTTCTTTCTCTGTCTGAAAACCTGTAAAATTCAGTTTGCTGGCAGTTTACTGTGATTGCAAACACACAGAATCTGGCACTGAATTCAGAAAATACAATGTATTTTCATAACTCTGCAGTGGTTTTTTTGTTCAGCTTGGCTTTGCACTCAGCCTCAATAGAAAAAAGTAAATTTGAACATGGTCATGTAGCTATTGGTAACAAAGAATAAAGAAGCAGAGAAAGAAACACTCTTGCTATCTACATAGGAGAAATGTCTTTTACCAAAACAGTCAAAGGAATGGCAGAAATCACAATCAGAAAAGACTCCTCAGCTTCAGCTACAGTTTGCTGAGGTTGTTAAATAGTTGTATGCCAGTCATATTAGAAAAATCTTCCTTAAAGGATCTAAAAGAAAAAAAAAATTGTAGGGGATGAACTGAAAGGGAAGGTCAGTAAAAAGCTGGCAAGTATCAGGGAAATTGTTGCAAGATAGCAAAGCTTTCCTCAGCTGTGGGAGAAGTAATTCCTGATGGACATCAGTCTCTCTTTTTTTTTGCTTAGATTTTTTTTGCACCTAGTACAGATATTTTTGTTAAGAAAACATTCAGAACATCCAGAAATCAATACATTTCACCAAGTTATTCTTGTGTTGATCTAAAATGCTTTAAATTAAAGAGTCACCTTCTGAATTATGAATAAGACATCAAGTGACAGAGGATTGGTTGCTTATTTTGATGGATTTTGTAGTGGATGACCATACTTCGTGACAATGTGTGCAATTTGCTTGTTTTCAGACATTTATTTCAGCTCCAGGTCACTAACTCCAGTGCTGACAGAATGAAGATTGCTCTAGTATTTTCTCTTTTTGATAGAATGTATACACTAAATAGATTATGGATCTGTTTTCTTTTGAGTAAGGGAGAGAAAGTTCAGGGGTTAAAAAAAAAAAAAAATCTGTATTCTGCAGCTACTCTTGATTTTCTGTTTCTTTTACAACATTATCACCAGAATGCATTTTTTTCTTATGTTTTCTCCCTATACATCTGTGCAACCACATCCCTTATTCATATGCTTTATTGATCTTGTATTCCCTTAGGAAAGGATTGCTCTAGGAACATCTCTTAGTCTGCTTGAACCAAGAGGTCTTTATATTCACTATTTCTAGGTTGGGTCCCTGCTCAGTAGATAAAGAACACCTTTAAAATAATTTTTCATGGAGGTCATGAAACCAGAGCCTTCCAGACCAATGCCCCACCAGAGGAGTTCCACAGACTTCTATGGAATCAGAGATTTCACTTTATGGAGCTGATCACAGGAAGAGGCTTTTTCTTAGGAAATTGTATCCATGTGTGCTTTACCATGAATTTGCATGCAGTATTAGATTTAATATGCCCTTTTGCTTCTCTGCTGTGTAACACATCTGGTGACACCAAAGAGAGGAAAAAAACCAACCCACAGTATTTCCAATGTTCTTGTTAATTTTGCACTGTCAGTTGTAATTCCTATTTGCTGAAAAGATTTCATTTCAGTCTGATTTTCACTGTCTCCTCACTCTGTGCTTAGGGCAGAGAAAATATATCAGTAAATACTGAAGAGCAAAACTGTATTATGACTGACAGTTATCCTAATCCTTTGAGATACACTGGTAATATCTGTTCAATAATAAAGTCCCTAATTTCACTTTGTTTTGACTACAAAGCTGATTTGTTTCAATCAAAAAGTGACAGCTAGTATAATTTTTAAGGCAGGTGTCATATGTGCTTTACTTTTGTAGTTCTGTGGTCCAAAATGGCAAATAAATTATTTTCTGTGGCGTGGTATATATAAACACAATTATGTAAGAACATATACAAGAGCAAATCAGTGCATCATCTGTCTCAGATGCATCCATTTTCCAAATACCTCTTGACCTACTGAGGAATTGTCGCCAGCTCTAGAGCAACCGTGTGGGAAAACAGAGAGTCCAGAGATTTCACCCAGCTGTTGTTGCAGGCTACCTACAGTCTTGAGCTATCTCTGCACTTCTGACAGGCTTGCCTCTGCTCCTCCATTTAGTGAATGTCTGCTCTGAATCTCTGCCAGCACCCTTCACCTCAGTTTTACTTCACTTCTGTCCCAGGTGTATCCATCCTGGTCCTGCTCACCTACATTTCTTTGTCTTTTCTGCTTGAGCTTCTTAGTACCCCCTTGTTCCCCCTCTTCCCTTCTCAGTATCTTGTGTGCTCATTCCCATTGCAAACCTAACATTTTCTGGGGTTGCATTGTTCACACTACTCTTTTTTTGCATCACTTTCTCCTCAGGTACCTATATGTTTTGCCTAGTCTATAAATTCTTCAGGATAGCTGTGGTCTTTTGCTATGTGTCTGCATACTACCAAATCCTTTGAGGTTCATCTTTTGCATGGTTTTAGGCACTACTGTAGTAAAAATTATTAATAATCTAACAGCAACTGTAATGTACTTGCTTTATAACTGTACCATAAAGGGAAATTACTTCTTTACACAGCTACTGATTTTACTTTGTATTTTGTCAACTGTAGCTGTAGATATCCCTCTGCAAAATAGTTTAATGTTATAATTTTTTCCTGGGCTGAAATTTTAACACTGATCTATATCCTAGCTATTTTAAACCAAGTGAATCCAACTAGTGTGACCTCACTGAATTTCATTAGATTTTCCCTGAATCAGGTGGAATATCTTGTCTGGCCATTGGAATGTTATTTAATTATTAGTATTCCTACAATGTGTGCTGGATTGACCTTGGCTGGATGCCAAGTATCTCCCAAGCTGCTCTACCATTCCCCTTTCTCAGTTGGACAGGGGGAAATGCAAGGGAGCAGAGAAAATAAGATCAAAGACAATCCATAGGTTGAGACAAGGCAGTTTGCTAAAGCAAAAGCAAAGGGTTGTGCATGCACAAGCAAAGAGAAAAAAAATACTCTGTATTTCCCCATGATCAGACAATATTCTTCCACTATCTGGGAAGAGAAGGCATGTGTAGTGGTTTCTCAGGAAGGCAAACATTGTAAGTAATTAATGCCCCTCCATGGAATATCCCCTTGGTCAGTGTGGGTCAGCAAGGTGTATCCCCTCCCAGGACTTTCCCATATCCAGCCACCACATGGGAGGTGGGATGTTGGAGAGACAGCTCTGACGCTGGGCCAGCACTGCTGACTGTAGCCGGGGCACTGGATGAAATAAGCATTCACCCCTCAATCCCAAGCACATCTGTATGTGTGTTTTATCTCTTTCTAGATGTCCTGATGTCTCTCAGAGCCATCAGGCTACAAACAGCCTGAATTCTGCTCCCAGTCTAAGTGTGAGCTATTTCAATTTTGCCAACCTTATCTAACTGTTGGTTATTTCAGTGTTCTTCAGTGGTTCAGGTTTTGGGCATCTGTGTCGCGTCCCTTCAGGGTCACGTTTTCTACCCCTGCAGTGGTGTCTGGCCACAATGCAGTCTACCCCTGCCTTGCCAATTCTTCCATTGCTGGAGCCACCAGCACTGGGCATTGGCCACCATCCAGGTGTCAGTACAGGCCCAGAGCACAGGGGCCACTTTTCTTTCTTGTTCTGGTTGGATGGCTTTCACTTCTGCACATTCACTTCACTTGACTTCTCTTTTGGCAGTCTCAACAACTTGTCAAGGAGCTTTCTTGTGAAAACACAGTAAAAATACTGAAAATATAAGGAAGATGAGCTGTCCCATGGACTTAGAATTTTGTTGGGGAAACAATGAAAAACTACTCCCTATGCCTACACCAGATGCATGATCTGTGTACATGGTCAGGTGTTTTTGGAAGTTGTCATTGTGGTGGAAAACTAAAGTGAGAGATTTTAAGGAGCCTAAGACAGGGTGTTTTTATCATTTCTTTAACGCTATCCCAAGTATTTGAGGACCTCATCTATCAGGGTACTAAACTGAACCAGGACCCTTAAGAATTGTTAATGCTAGCGAGTAAAAAAGAGGTTCAATGTTCCTTTGCAAGGCACTGAAGAGCTGTGTGAGCCCCCACTGCGATGTGGCACATCTTTGTGTTATAAGTTATGGTGAAATTAGCTCCAGCTAATCACAGCTGAACTATAAAGGAGCTGGTAGGGCTCCCTTTGGAGATAGCTCAGTAGCTGCATGTGCTGCTTATTGAGCAAAGAAGCAGAATTTATGCACTACATCATTGCCATATTACCCACACCTGTCTACTTCTCAGAATGCTGCGGGGTGCCCTCAGTCTTGGTAACATTTTATGTGCTCTACTAACAGTCCTAGTTACAGCTATTCCCTGTGTGAGTACTCCTCTTGTGTCATGGTAGTCTCACGTGTTCATTTTTTGTATTTTTGGTCTTTTGTTGTTAAAACAATATTGTTGTAGTTTCTTGCTGCAAGCCATTACAGAACTCACTTCTTGTATTAGTTTGTTGGGGTTTCTTTTTGGGAAGAGTAGGGAAATTATTAATTTCCTTTAAACTGAATTATGCTGCAATCTTGTTCTAATGAAAATACTGAAATTAATATTTACCAAAAATCCCATCTTTATTCAGCTCTTTATGCACACAAAGCAAATCACTCACCATACCTCATAAGAGTTCTCTAATATCAAAGACCAAATGTGAAAGCTGGAAAATAAATTTCTGTCCTTAATATAGATCTGTATATGCTGTGTGTATACACATACACTTGTATGTGTATACACACAGCATAGACAGATCTATATTAAGGACAGAATGTGCAAGTCTACTCAGAATACTGGTACAGAGGGTTGCTTGTGGTGTTGTTGGTCCAGTTGAAATCATGACTTCACTAAGAAAAAAACAATTCTTATCTAAAAAGAAAATCCTGTGGACTGCAGCACAATTGTCGTGTCTAGAATTGATGCAGTTTTCCTGCTGATGTTCAGCCAACCAACCAGACTGGTTGTGAAGATCTTACTGATGGATATGCTGCCCACTCCTGAAGCAGAAATCACAGATTTGCTTTTCCAAATGGAATTAAAAATCTGGACTTTTGAAGTTTTCCATAAGTGACAAAAATAAGTTGTTGCACTGATTTTCAGACTGACAACATGGGTACAGTATATGCAGGTAAATAAAGACAGTTTAAGAACATCAAGTGCACAGGAGCTAGAATACAGATAACATTGAATGGAAACCATTTTCACTTAAAATGAATTAATAAGTACAGAAATGAGCTCAAAGATATGAGTTCTTATATTTTTAGAAATATGTTTCAAATATTTTGCCCCTTCCAAATGCTTTTCCCGTCCCAAGTAGTTAAGCTTTGCTATTTTTAATAGGGTTCTTAAAATTGAAATGAAATTTTAAAACTATGAGTTAACATTGTAGCTTCTCTAAGCTTCTAGCATTATTCCTTATTTAATTTATTTAAAATGAAGGGAGAAAAGTTAAAATCTTGTTTATGGTTATGTGGGAGAAGGAATATTGATAAATGTCATCTAGAATGCCCTTAAGATTGCCTTAGGTAGTTCAATTGTCTTCTATAGCTCATACACATGAGAAGATAAATGTAGATGGCCTGAAAAATGGTAGATATACCCAAGATATTTGTGTCATGATTGTTCTGACAGACATTTAGTCTAGAATTTATGTTCCTGGTGTTTTTCTTGTAAAAGGTCTCATCTTGTCCCAGATGTGGACATCCTAAAGAGAGGTGCTTGTGGAATGGGCTGCTCATCGTGGTAATGAAGGCACGTGGGGTAAATAACTTTCCAAAGGAAGGTTTTGTCTCTGAGCCATTTCCTCCTAGGCCTGAAAGCCAGACATAAACAGTCTCACTGGACTCCCATTAATGAACATTCAGGTATGTTCTAGTGTCCTGTTCAATTTGTAGTTGCTTAAATACATTCTTCATATAAGTTTAGTTAGGAAAAAATATCTTTTAACTTTGAAGTTATTATTGAAGCTGGTTTGTCTTGTACAAATAAGCTAAAAAGCCATAAATATCTATGGTTTTAATTATTTTACACCAGTTTGCAAAGCTGAAGAATGTCCTTGGCTCTAATGTCATTGATAAGGCACCTGAAGAGCAGATGCAAATATTTTCCCCAGGTAATGCAGATGGCTACTGGCTTACAAAAAGCAACCTGTGTACCTTCAATCTTGGTCTAATGCTTTAACTGTTAGAAAAAAAAACATGCTTTGTAATGTTCAATAGTCTAAACACCTTATCCTGTAAGTTTTTAAATACTCCCTATGCTTAACTTTGACACATAAAATTAATAACTCAACTTTAAAGGCTATGAAATTTACAGGCATTTGCCGGCTTAGAACCTGTTATTGTTTGCATTTGTATTTAAATGTTGCAGATAATTCAGGGGTTTTTTTTGACAGTGGTTACCTTTATTGATTGTCAGGACACATTAAGTAAAACATCAGAATGTATTCTAGCCTTTAAAATATCAACAGTGTGAAGCACTGTAAAAAAGTAAAAAACTTGTGCTGTGATTTTCTTTGACAGCAGGGAATCATGTCTCTGCTTTTCTGGGAATAAATCCACTAAAAGGTAGAAGATAAAGAATGAATGTGTGGGGAAAGATCAAGAAAGGAGATAGCTTTGTTGCCCCTTTCAAACCAGGTAGTCAGAACTTTGCTCTCAGAATTGTGTTGGAACCAAGGTAGAAAAACCCCTCCCAGTTATTTTCCGTTACAACAATGCAATAAAAAATAAATTGTTTGATACCTTGTGAAAGTGTTCTGAAATGGGAAATGTAGTGACCTGAAATGCAAGAGTCCCATAGCCTCTCACTCCTGCTTTTGTATATCATGACAGATTTGCAAACATGCCATCAATCACACCAAATGGCAGGTGAAGGAAAACAAGATTATGGAGTATCACAGACACAGTTGCAGAGTTCAGGTTACTTAATTGGTCCCACCCATGACAAGCACATTGTAGAATTTGAGGGATTAACATTCTGTAGGCATCGCTGGAACATAATAGTTATTGTGGTAAAAGGAACCTCTCTGATTATTCAGTAGTTTTTGTGTGATATTTTGTGTTAACAAGGGGATAAAATTAGCATTAAATACTTCACAGGCATTTTACAGTTATATAAGATTACAGAAGTGGTCAGGATAGGCACCCTTTATATTCTTATGTAAGAAAGCAAGTTGGCAGTTAGACTTTCCTAATGATATTCTACATTATTCCTCTCCAGCTGACATGCTTGCTGTTATATTTTTATGTTTTCTCAAAAGGATAACATACCTTTCTGCCAGATAGCTCTATTGGCCCGTCGGTTTTGAACTAAATATGTTTCCTTTAACAAATGTATCATAGCTGTCTTGCTGATTAGACCATGGATCCATTGCTTGATATCCTTTTCTTCTGAAGCTCTGTTTTGGGCTCAGTGGCAAGACAACATTCTTGCTCTCATAGGTGTGTATCATATTGTGGAGTAATAGACATTTCCCTGCCTTCTGTCTGGTGGGAAACAACTATTTCTAATGCAGACTGTAAATATCTACCCAGCATTCTGCTCCTTTCCATCTGTCCAGGCATCCTGACAGTGAGGTTGTCTGACAAAGGACCTGCCTGTGATGCTTTTGAGAGCCCACGACTGGCTGCTCACAGAACAGCTTAAGGCATCTCTTGCTTCCTGCAGCAGCAATAACATGGCTGTGAGAAATGTCCTGAACTTCTGCAAGTTAGAATAAAGGCATTTCAGGAAATTTAAAATAGAAAAGCCTTAATTTGGCTTCACAGCTACTGCAGGGTGAGTGATTTGACTTTATTTATGGAAGAGGAATGCAAGATCACACTCTGAATGCAAAATTATAATGAAGTTTCAGCATGCTAGAATAAATCACTACCACCAATGCTTAAGAACCCTCACTCTGTCTAGCTTGGTTTAGACAGACTTGGAAACTGTTCTCCTTGGCAGATATTAGATAGTGTTTCAGTATGACATGCTATCTGAAATGACATATTAATTAGCATTTACTTTCTAACGCATGTTTTCTGAAGGACCTTTAAGACCAAATTTTGTCCCACACAGTTGTTCTGATTTTAAAGGTTATTAGAATCTGCGTGAAGATCTCCTTCTGCTATTATTCTCTCAGGCCTGAAAAAGGCTAAGAGACATTTGTTGGCACAGTGAGGCAGATGACTCATAACTTCTGGATGTAAGAGGGGGAAGTAGCTGCCTCAGAAGATAGAATCTAGGGTGTGGGCTCAGAAGTCCCTAAGTTGTCATCTTAGCAACAGGCTCAATGAAATGAAACAGCATCAACAAAATTTTTAGGCTGAAGTTTACCTTATTTTTATTGTTACTAAAGACAAATCCCTGAAAGGCACTGGAATAGGATTTTGTTTAACTTCTGGATTCTGTGGAGAGCGAGTGACTAAGGTACCTGTGGGCAGAAGGGACTACCAAAGACTAATGCAAGAGGTTTATGCCAGATGAGCAGAGCAAGATCATAATCCAGATCTAAGTGACTACCCTAGGAAACCTGCATAACCCAGTTTATACCCTTCTCTTAGATGCTGTGGGCTTTCTTGCAAAAATTTTGTTAAAAATTCTGTCTTCCTCTATGTTATTTTATGCCTGTGTTCTACCTTGGCCTCACTGAGGCAGGCACACTGCATGCAACATGCTTAGGAACAGAAATATTTTTTGTTATCTTTTTTGGTTTTTTTCTGTGTGGTATACAAAAGAAATGCATTAAAAGTGAATATAGGAAGAAAATAAGAGAAAAGTAACTGAAATTATTTAGCTGCACTTTTCCTCTGACATTCTAATTTCCCACATGAAAAACCGTCCTGATTTATATTATAAAAATAGTCTCTTACATTATTATCTCCATGCAACTGATAAATTCATTTTGCCCTTCTTTAAGGCATCTTGATGCTGAGAGGTCTTTTCTTTCTTTCTGAGCTCAAATCGTCTCTTCTGTCTGCAATCCACATCAAGTCCAATTTTCCATCTGTTCCATCATAACACTTTTGATGAGATTCCTATTCTCATTATCTCCAGAGGACCAAGCCTAACTGTGCACCTCCTTTTATAAAGTTCATATGTTCCTGCAGTTTCATCTCCTGAAGAGACACTGTTTTCTGTTATGTTCAACTGATTGTATTTTTCCTGACCACAGCTGAATTATATGACAGTTTTGGCAATTTCTGTCTTTGCTATAGAAGATTTTTTTTTTTTTTGCTGACATACTTGGAATATGTGCTTTGAAGTAAGAGGAATTGTTTCTATTATCTTGTATTTTTTAGTTTATTACTTCTAATAGTTGTTTAAAATTGAGGCATATGTAAATCCTTTACAAGAATTATCATCAGTATCATTAGCATTATGTGGAAGGTTAAGTAGAGTGGAAAAATTCATAAAAGAACACCCAAGGCTATTTCTGATCCTGTGCTGCACAGTTTGGGGAGCAGAGGCAACAGGACACTGGTTTGCAAGCTGTTTCACTTTCCAGTAGTTCAAAGCTAAAACAGTATGGATACAGGATCTCTGGGCTTTTTATTATTTTCAATATTTGTAAGCAGATAACAGCAGTGGATGTGCAGCCAGAGCTTTTTGTATTACACTAATACCTATTTGCTGCAGCCCTTACAGATCATTGGAATGAGAATACATCATAAGTAACTGAGATCTCAGAATATATTCAAAGGATGGAACAAATCTTGTCTTGCATTCACCTTGAATTCAGCAGGAAGTCTTTTATTCTTAAAGTAAAATAAAGCTCAAGTTCAGTCCATCATCATCCTAGTTATCTTTATTCTATCTGCTTTTACAGCCCCCATAAACTGTTTATTCCTTTGGGCATTCTAGAGCATCCCTTTCTATTACAATGTACAGTCAATAGTCATATATATATGGTTTTAGAAATGAAGTTTCTACAACCTGTTTCTGTTCTTAATTTCAATGAGATTCTATGTTAATTTTTTCTTATTTTATCTGACTCCTGATGTCTTAAGAGTTACATTCACAAATTCCAACTGCCAGGTTAACCCAAGAGTGCCATTCCTTCAGTCTTTTATTTATTTTTTTTTCAAAACTAATTCCATTTTCCTTCTTCTTCAAATTGCCCTCAGTTGAGTAGTTCTAATTAAGAAATATGAACTACACTTCATAGAACCATCTCTTTGGCAAAAAGGATGGAAATTTACTCCTAAGCAAACAGTTAATTGCATAATCCTTGCTTAATTTTCCCCTTGCAAGTGTTATAAACAAGGCAGTGGCAAACAGATGCAGCCACTAAAGAGAATGGCTCATAAGGTGATCTCTGTACAGCACAGAATTCCTTTTCTTACATTTTCTGAGTGCTGCAAAAGTTGAAGTCAGAAAGAGTTCATTGGTTTTATGAAGCCTAAGCTTAGAAAACTGAGTTACCCAGATCCCCTCTTAGGCCATTTTTCATTAATTGTGTCACAATTAGCTTAACATAGACCATCTTAGGTTTACTTTAAAGTGAGAATGGAATCTGTCTGCATAACAGACTACTGACATTCAGCACTATAAATCTTCTCTTTCTCTATCATGAGGTCACTCCCAAGCCTCACTCAGGTACCTCCTCCCACAAAATGCTATGTCTCCCTCTAATTACCAGCACAGCCTGCTCAGCAACATTCATTCCAAAACTGAATTGGACAGCCTTGTTTGTGCACCATGCATTCCAAATTTCACGTGTTGGCATCCTCACAAATACTCTGACTGCAACAATCTGGGTGATGCCCATTTAGGAGGGAAAGCTTGACTGACAGGTCTTGCTAAGTTGTGGATGCTAAAAGGTAAGGTAACATTCATTTGAGATTAAAACCGTGATTTTTCAACATTATTTCTTATATAACCTAGAAATAGATACTGCTTGGAAGAGTTAGTGACATGGACAAGCTTGAGAAGAAGGCCCATGAGAAAGGTTTAACAAGGTGAGATTAAACAAGTGCAAGGTGCTGCACCTTGGTCACAGCAACCTCTGGAACTGGAGATGAACAGACAGAGCTGCCCTTCTGAGAAGGACTTGGGGGTAGGACTGGTGGATGAGAGGCTGTACATGACCCAGCAGTGTGTGCTCACAGCTCAGAAACCAAACATGTCCTGGGCTGCATCCAGAGCAGCGTGGGCAGCAAGGCAGGGAGGGCATTCTGCCCCTCTGCTCTGCTCTGCTCTGCCCTGCTCTGGCTGCCCCGGCAGTGCTGCATCCAGCTCTGGGGCGCCCAGCACAGGCAGGACATGTTGGAATGCAGAGGAGAGTTACAAAGTTCATTAGAAGGATGGAGAACCTCTCTAATGAGGAAAGTTTGAGAATTGGAATTTTTCAGCCTGGAAAAGAAAAGGCTTCAGGGTGGCTTAATTGCAGCCTTCCCATATGTGAAGGGAGTCTACAAGGAAGATGAAAAGTACTTCTTACAAGGGCATGTAGTGACACAAGAAGGGGGAAGATATTCAAATGGAAAGAGGGTAAGTCTTATATCTGTTAGAAATAAGAAATAAATTCTTTGTTGTGAGGTGGTGAGGCACAAGAAGAGTTTGTCCAGGGAGGTTGTGGATGCCCTATGCCTGGAAGCTGTCAAGGCCAGGTTGGATGGGGCTTTGAGCCACCTGGTCTAGTGGAAGGTGTCCCTGCCCATGGAAGGGGGGTTGGAACTAGATGATCTTTAGGGTCCCTTCCAACCCAGGACATTCTATGTTTCTCTGATTGTTGGATAACTGTAGTTGTCCTGTTAGTTTGTATTTGAGACACTGACAGTCAATGGTATCTATGCAGTATGTACTGCATTATATCATACTATACTACACTGTATCTATAAAGTTGCTTTTCAGCTCCAGGATAGTTGGTAGTAATAAAATGAAGGTTTTCTATCAGTGGAATAGTTTATGTGATGTTACAAACACAAAGAGAAATCACAGATGAAAACATGTATGCTACATTAAGCAATAGCACAGGAGCTTTTATAATCTGAATTTAAAATTCATATATGAATCTTCCCTTTTCTCTTACAGCACTGTCTCCTTCATGATTCAATGCTGGACACACAAATGTCCTCATTTCACTTTATAAGATGAAGAAAGTTGTCTTATGTTTCCTATTGTTTTCTGCTTCATATCTGTTTTTTATCATAGGCACATCTGATTGGAAGGTCACGTTTTTCCTTGGTTACAGCATCTGGCATATACTGATAGGTAGATAATGTTACTCCTCTTGGTGTCTCACATCCAAGTGCTCTGTCAGTTTAAACAAGTGACTTGCTCTGGCAAATGCTCTCAATTCAAGTAGTTTTGAGGTGATCTGTAGACATTTCCCCAGATCTTTCTAAAATTTAGTTCACCTAAGTCCAGAAAGAAGAGTTAAGAACATCGGAGGTAACCATGGCCTTGGCAAATTGAACCTTGTACAGTTTTTCATGTATATAAGAGAGAAAACAACCCTTAAGAGCACCACAGATTCTGGGTCCTACAGGTATCTGGAGTTAGGCATAAAGAGAGGTGCTGAGAAACATAATTTCTAGATCTTTTATTAAGTACTTTGCTATTTCCTGGATATTCTTATCACTATTACACAATGTGAAAGGAGGATGGTTTGGAAAAACTGTGAGTTTCCAGTTGCTGAGAATAGTCAAACCATGCTGGGAGTCAAGCTGTTATTTCCATTTGGGCACAAAAGAAGGTTACATTGTCTGCCAGCCTTCAAGAAAAGCAGTTTCTGCTGGGTGATTTATCTATAAATATATTGGCTAGAGTGACATTGAAATGTGGTGTCTTTACTATGTTCTCCTCCATCAGGAGAGACATCAAATCTGAGTGAGTATTTTGGAGAACTTATAGTAGTATTAGGTAGAACTGCTGACCTTTAAAAAAACATTATTCACACTAGTGGTTGCAGTAGAGCTAGTGGTCTGTATATTAAAAGGTTTGAATAATGAAAAAGCAATGTGAGGTTTTTTTCTGCATTATTTTTCTGATAGTGTGGTTCACACTGGGAAAGTACCCACATAGCAGCAGTGGCTTGAACACAGGTACTGAGCTGGCCTGACCGAATTCTTGGAGATATTAGGAAAGAAACTTGGCAAGCAGAAGACTTTGAAATAGGACAGCATTTATGTCTACTAGTGTCAAGGCTGCATCATATCACCTTTCAGACATTTTGTTTGTTTTCTAGTGCAGCCTATTTTAACTTGTTTGTTATACTGAAGGTAAACACAATAAAACAATTATTATATAATATGTTATAAATAGTATTATTTATATTATAAGAAATCAAGGAAGGAAACTTGCTGAAAGACTACTGCTGAGTGACTGTTATGGTCAGCCTTTAGGGAAGGAAAAACAACAGTCTAAACTTACCATACCATCCTGGAAAATCTGAGCCTTACAGTAGCTGCAGTCACTCACTGAAAAAGTAGTGAAAAAGTGTGTGATTTCTGTCATCCAGCCCACAAATAATGTCTGGAGTCTCATCTGTATCAGCTACTCATCATCTCAGCTACCTGGACATAGGTATCAAAGTGCTACCTACTAGTGATGAAAAACAGGCTTAGAAATGCTCAGTAGAGTAACTCCACTTCTACAGGAGATGTTCTTGAGTAGGTTTTCCTAATCAATTGTCTTTAGAACGTTTCCTCAGTCAATAGGAATGAAACTCTTCTGAGAGCTCTAATGAGATTGGCTAAAGATGCCCAGCAAAAGACACCAGGAGGGATTGCAAGGGATAGCCACTGCAGTTACTCAGGCGATTTTTCTTCTTTTTATGCATCACTGTTCCTTCTCTCAGTCAATTCAGAAAAATGTGAAAAAGTCCCCACAGGTCTGGACTAGCATCTGAAATTTTTCCTGCTTTCATCTGAGCACTGTGGAAAAGTGACATGCTGTGACACAGCTTAATTGTATGCAGGCCTGTGAACCCGACAGCTTGAAAGAGCAGCCAGATCCAGCATATTTTTCTTTTGCTGCTATATGCTGCAGATTTGCTGCTGCCCAGCCTGTGGGCAGCTGGACTGGGGTCAGAGCACAAGAGCTGCCATCGCTGTGGTTACTTTAGTTACATTTTGTCTATTTGGGGAGGATATCCAGCTGGTAGTGGAATATCTACTAAAATGCTACTTCATTTTTCTGCACTTAAAAGGAGTCAGGAGCTATAGTCATGAACCAGTGAAGTGTTCAAAGCAGTCTTGGCAACAGCAGTATCAAAACCCAATATCTCACTTTTCCATGTTTGTAGTTGCTATAGATTATCTTGCTTCAACATGATGACCTGGAATACTCTGGATGTTTTATACCCCTCATTCATATGAATCAGGGCACACAGCCTCATTTACCATCACAGAAGGAATGTGTTTGAGATTGCTCTTTGTACAATTGAGATTGTACTGCAACTCCTCATAGAGCTGTCAAGTCCAACCTTCCATAATGTTTCCTTTTCCACTTCTATGATGTCAGAAGTGTTGCCTCTGTGAGTGCCTGTTCTGGTAACCAGCACAGCAGTGGATCTCAAAACTTCTTAAAGAGCTCAATTCTGTATGGGATCCTCTGCTGATGGGCAAGCAGTATGCAATTCATCTGTGGAGAGTACATCTGATGGCAATGTGCACATTTGTGTTCATGTTTAACTAGTGGTTTGCTTTCAAGGATGTGAATATAGAGTGTAAATCATGGTCTCTTGCCAGTAAACCTGAGCAGTTAGAGGACTGGGAGGACTGGGGACTAAGCAAGGGGAGCAGCACTGCTGGGTTTTGCCACAGCTCACGTGGGGGGTTCTGCTGTCATGCCGGCTTGGTCCCACAGCCCTTCTCCCCTTCACTCACACCATGCAAAAGCCATGTAGAGCAGCAGTTTGGGGAGAGCCCAGCCTAAGCATCACAATTCCTGACAAAGTCTTCACATTTCCTTCATCTCCTATGATAGGCCTTGTATTTTGTCCTAATATTCTGTGCATTTGCAAGTAAAACTTTTTTTCTCTCCTCTGCCTGTGGGATGCTTTCCCATGATGAAATTTACTTGATTTTAAACAAACTCTCTTTTAGAACCATAGTGAGAATCAAATGAAAATTAATTACACTAATCTACATCAGATCAGGAAAAAGGGGCTGAACCCAATGCTAAAACTCTAGCAAAGGTGTAGGGATTGTTAATAAGGTATTACTTTAATTCTCTTAAAAACCCAAACCTCCCATTCAGTAAATACGACTAGAAGTCTGCCCTAGAGGATCAAAATCAGTGTATAATTTTATAAAGATACTATGCTTGAAAAAAATATATTTGTTAGGACCACAGTGAAATACAATTAGGTGCATGTGAAGAAAGAAAATCACCTTCATGATCTCTGCTCAGTATTGTAGATGCTGTCTCTGATTTGAGACCCTGACAGTCCATGTAGAACTTTGCTTTCAAAGGATAATTGTACTGAAACTGTGAGTGGCTGAGGCCTGGGTGGGACAGTTCATGTATTACACTGTACAGACAGGATGAAAATATTCTGCTCAGGAATCCTCTTTGGTTACTTTAAATTATTGCTTACTCTCCATTTGAAAAGGGGTGGTGCATCTTACTGCTGATTTACACATGAGTCTTCTGCAAAAGAGAGTTCCTTCCTCCTCTGCATTGTGTGTTCAATAAAGCCGTCACTTGCTGTCCCAGGTACTTGGAGAACTTTCTTGCACTACCTCACAAATTAAACCCCTTTCTTTTTTTAAACATTTTGATGTGTTTTTCTGGTTAAAAGCACATATACTAGCATATGAAAAAATAGAGGGGTTTTTTCCTAAATTGAAATTTCTTATGCAAGGGTAGCTATTGTTTTATGGAAATATTAAAGTAAGGTATTTCTGAAACAGGAGTTTACCAAGTGATTATGTGTATGTTACACCTATTTCTGTGCCTGGAAAGGGCTGAAATCGCAGCCTAAAGAGTATTCATTGAAAGTAGGTAGTAGCAGGAACAATGCTGTACATTATGGTAGATGTGTGAAATATAATACACAAGAAATCTGCCTTGCTGGGTCAAAGAATTAGTATGGACAGAAGAAAACTTACTGAACCTTGGTTTAGCAGATAAATGACCTGTCTGAAGTTTTAGTTCCTACCTGCACATTCCAGAGGAGACACAAAGTATCACTCTAAATACCTAAAACGTTCCAGTACGGAATCTTTGGATGGGTTATGATAAAAATGAAAAAAATAAGCATTCAAGCAATAATTTGAAGCAAACTTTTCTCTAGTCCAAGTAGTGTTCTGAATATATAACTAAGTAATGTTTGTCTGGTTTAGGCTCTTAATTGTAATATTTTGGTTTTCCATATGGTACTTGCATGCTCTACTTTCAAAATATTTGTTTAAATTTAACACACAGTTGGTGATTCAGTGTCAAAAATTAGTTACTTTCCTTTGAACTCCGTCTGTGTTTAATTTGTATTCATCCCATGAAGATGCTGGTTTAGTGTGTAGTGTGGTAAAACAAGTGGGCTCAAAGCTAAGCTGTTTCTAAGAGAATCCTGGGGAGCTGGTAATATTCTAGGGAAAAAAGAGGGAAAGATTTATAAAAACACAAGTTTAAAGAACTTAGATCTAAAGGAATCCCACTTGATCTAGGAACTGGTTAGTCTTCCAGTAAATGTGACCAAGGAAGTTGCCTCTAAATAAATGTGTGCTTATATTTTTACTATATATACCGTTAATCCTACTTAGACAATAAGGATACTCATGTTTTGGCTAATTGAACTAAGTAGAAATCAACTGATGTGAAGCATTGTGCTTCAGAGCCTTGCTTCAGAGTGGGATATTGTACAGCTTCACCTCACAGGAGACAGGGAATACAAATGTATTTGGCCCTTTTGCAATTTTGAATTACTCTGTGGTGAAGGACGTGTTCATTTTTATTGGGGATGAATAAACATGGTAATTCTGGGGGTATTCAGTTGAGTACAAAGTTTAGTTAGTAACCATAGTAATACTGAATGATGGTCATGTTTTAGAAAACATCAAATTTCTCAGGAAGTAGGTTGTTCCCTGGAAATTGTGAATGTTCAGAGATAGAAAAAGATATATGTAACATTACATTAACTATTATGTATCTTAGAGAAATGAAGGCTAATGAAATAACAAATGCTTCATTAGAAGAAAAATATATGAAATATGCAATATTTTTTAAAAAATTACAATTATTAATGATCCAGTAATTTAACTTCTAGAGTGCTTTTGATACTTAACAATAAAAAAAAAATCACTAATATATCCTTAGGGAGAGGAGGAAGTAGGATCACTTCTCTTAATTGGAAAGCCACAGACATTTGACCTATCTGAAGGTGAAAGCCTTATCTATACCTTTAAAGACTGTTCCTTTTTTTACAGATAAATTTAATTAAGTATCCCTGTGAAGTCCCTGCATTTTCTTAATTTATTAAATATTTGTATCTTTCTTCCATTTTCTCCACAGAAGACACAAGTTATAGAGTACAATTTTTCATGAGGTATCTGGCTGGTTTGACTCATTTCAGATTCTTTAGCAGTATATTTTTTTTATATTTTTCCTTTATGAGAGGAAAAATTTTTCATTTCCAGAAAAAATGTGATTCATTTCAGAAAAAATCTGCCATAAACTATGGTAGAATTTTTAATTCTGTATTATTTCAACAGCTTTGAAATGAGTCATTTTATAGAATTACTTAATGGATTGTTTTTATCTCTACCAGTATCAAGTTTTTAGCATGCTTGAGTTTAGTAAAGCCTCTGTTACTGTTTTGTGAAGGGGGGAAAAAGAAAATTAAAGCTGTTTGGTCTCAAGATGTCTGAAAAATTGGTGCACAGTCAAACAAAACCAGTTACTGTAAGAAAAGTGGAACTATCCTTGTAGTGAAATGCTCAGTTTGTCTTCATGGAGGAAGCTGTGACAGCAAGGAGCTTTTCATATTACCCAGGAGGTTTTCTAAATGTGACAACTGAGTAATGAGCAGGAATTTCAAAAGGAAACTGTTCTTGGTAAGTTCAAACAAAGTTTACTTGACCTTAAGATTAGTAAAATTGAAACTTGTTTAATTTTTATAACGTACTTACAAAGCAACTTGCTTTGTGCCTGCAAGACAATGCTGTCCCTGGTACATTAGTTTCACTTTTATCCTGCTTGAGCCATCTTAACTATTTTTACTGCCCACAGCACCTTGGGAATGGAATGAAACAGCATGGGAAGCAGAGCCTCCTCATAGCATTAGCAGTCATTTACTTTTATTTTTTTTTTAATTTAAAATAAATTCTAGATTCAAAGTGAACCAGATTTGTTAATGTGGTTCTTTCACATTCAGGAGGGTTCACTAGCCTGCAGAGGGGAACAGCCCAGCAGGAGCTGGTTCAGAAAAGGACTGTGCACATGAGGGAATTTCAGAGTGATGGAACTTGACTGGAAGACCATTGAGAGACAGCAAAGCTCCAGTGTAGCCTTCCTTTTGAAGGTGGAGAGGAGGGAGGAATTACATTATTTGATTTGTTAACATTACCTTTGTGATCTAGAAGATGCATTCTTGTTTTGTTTTCCCAACATAAAGTTGCACTATGTCTAGAAATTAGAACAGCTGTAATGGGGAACTGCTACCAAATAAATACTGTAAGTAGAAAGAGTAAGCCTACTTCAGAAGATAAAATAGAAGCTCCACAAATACAGTTATAGCCCACTTCACATCTCCTTGTTCTGTCCTTTAGAGAGGCCACTAAAACGTGAGAGTGAAGGTCACATGCAAGATTATTAGCAGCTCCTAATCTCTCTCCCAATTCACAGAAATCCCAAATAGCAAATCAAGAAGCTAATTAAAGACACCATTGCAATTCCAGTGAGGTTTTGTGCTGCAAGTAACTCAAAAATTGTATAATGAGCCTCCATTATCTCTCAGTGATTTCAGAACAAAAGTTCTGAAAATACTGAGAACAAAAGATAACCCAGAAGAAAAACTTCCTCTTGTAAAGTCTCACTCTGCAGTGCAAGTCTGTCTTTTAAAAATTAGTTTTTAAAGCTCAAGAACTACTTGTTAGTTCTTCCCAGATAGCTATACATCATGCCAATTTAACAGGCATGAGAATGGAGCAAAGTCTTTGTTTCTCACCTGCCTTCCTACTCCAGGGTTTTTGTCCTGCTGGATAAATCCCTGCATGTGTGTGAAGATCTGCCTTGGTCTCTCCACCACTACATAGTGTCTCAGAAGTTCGGTATTAGATCTGATGGGCTGCAGTTGTGTGGTCCTTCTTCAAGAGCCATGTCTATTCATGCTTTGAGAAGCAATTTAAAATTATAAGAAAAAGCATACTTCCTGTGCAAGTAATGGGAGTAGAAAAACATACATTTAGGTGGGTGGTTGACTTCATATGAATGAAGCAGGTGATCTTCTACTGTGGCCAAGGGTGGTCTTGCCAGTAGTCAGTGAAGCCTTAATTGTTTATGTAGTGAATTAAACCCCCAAAGCCATGACCCAAAATCTATGAAGACACGTTTCCTATAAAAGGGTGTTTACAATCCATGAATCCTGCATATGCTCAATCCAAAGTGGTTATGTTATGTCTTGCATATTCAGTGCCCTCTTGGAAATTTTAGAAAAGCATCAGCTATGACTACTTTCAACAGACATTTGACATAAAGAGAATAAAAATACTTTGCTACTGTTGGAGGCTGATTCTACCCAAATAAATACCTTCCATTGAAGTTAAACCCAATCATCATCACTATGAGATGCATATGAATGTTTTTTAGTAGATGAGTCTGGGAAGTGAAATTCAAGCCTACTCAGGTAACCAAAAAATAATGGATTCAGTACAGACTTTGGGTTTATTATAAAAATAATTTATTATTATAAGTACAGACATTGGTTTTGTGTCTACTTACAGTCTTTCTGCTGCCACATCTGTTACTCTCTGTTTCCAACAAAAATCTCCTTCTCTGTCACAAAGTCTCTTGGCCTATCAGTTCTTCTGGCCTTTAATTGTGCCACCTGCCCATTTTACCCAAGTGTCTGAAGAACATTGTAATTTAAGCAAAGGACTCTTTGTCTGAGCTGTTCTAACCTAGCATTTTGCTTCATCTAATAATTTTGTATGAGGTTAACACAACAGCTTAACCCTATCAGTGAACCATTTAAGACAACGAAACCAAACAACCCCAAACAAACAAAAACAAACAAGAAAAATAACAAAAAACCAAAACAAACCCCAACAACAATGACCAAAAAAAACCAAAAAAACTCCAAAGCATTAACAAACAAGAAGCCACCTCTCTGTAACAGGGGTATTTTTTAAACCTGGATTACATCAATTATAAAATGCACTTTGTGGCCCATATGCAGTTCAGTAGTGATGAGTTTGAGGAATTGCAACAAAGGCTCAGAATATTTTTCACATTAGCTTCTCTGACAAAGAAAATGTTTCATGCATGCCTGAATCTTAAAGCTACCTGCTTTTCCTAATTATCCCAACTTGTCTGATAGAAGATTAGAAAATAAAGAGATGATCTATGCATTAAGGTTTTTTCTTGTCTGTACTTACACCATCACAGCTTCAGAAACTCTATGTTAACAAAAATTTAAACATTTTTCAAATTTTTTTTAGACAAATAGCAATTTTAATAGCAAAAGACCCATATTTGTTGAAGAAAAAGCTGGATATTTTATAAATTATTTTTTTTATTTAATAGCAGGTATAGTCACTATTTCATTTTTGCAGGTGGCTTAAAATTCAGAGATCCAAATTGTTGTGCTTACCTTCAATAGTACCTTTCCCACTACTGATATGCATGTAAAAATGCATGCAAGTTTGCTGTAGATCTCCTACAAACTATTTCAAAACACCTTGTGCTTGTTCATAATCTGTACTTGTATTTCTCATCTCAAATCAAATCATAGGAGGCTGAAGCTCTAATCCCATATTATGAACATCTCAGTAATGGGTACATCACGTGCAGCTTACTTCATATTAGCACTGATTCAATTCTTAGTGTAAGGTTAGTAATGTGAAATTAGTTTTTCTGTCAGCAGTCACTAATCCAATTCTGCTATTGATGCATTTTTGTGTGTCTGCCCTATGATTTTTAGGCTTTTTTTTTATTTTCCTTTTAGAAAGAGAAGCACGGCAAGTACAGCAGGGTTGAGTTTCTGGGGGAGGGGGCAAAAGTGTGGTGGTAGCTGGGCAGTCTGCAGCATCCAGGTGGTGAGGAGGGGAGCAGCTGGGGCTCTTTGCTGGGGCTCCCATGTGGAGGCTGTTTGCCCTTTCCCCCCTCATGCTGCAGCTGTCCCTGTCTGGCAGATTATCTGGTGTGCAGGTATGTGTAAACTAAATCTGATTTCAAACTGCACCACTCTCTCTTAAAAGACTATGCAAAGTTAAATTTAATTATTTTCCTATCACAGTGCTTTAAAGAAACAATGAAAATTAATTGATGCCTATTTTAATTGCTCTTGTTAGTTTTAAAATTAGCCTAGATACTGAGTTATTCCACATTAGGCTGGTTTTTAATTTAAAATTTATTGGGATTTTTGGTTTGGGTGTTTTCTACTTTGTCCTCAGTGATTTCTGCATATGCTGTTACTCTAAGTAATTTTACTTTTTTCCTTTCCTGTTTCATAGTTCTTTATTTTGAATATATTCAAATATATTTGACAATAATGTTCATATTAAAATATACTAGAATATATAAAATTTTATGTGATTCAACACCAAACCAAAGACAGTGACATTAACAGCTGCTATAAAAAAGGCAGAAAAACCTGTTCTGAAGAATACTGAGGGCTTTGAATTGTAGTTTGGTTTTCTATCAGAACTCACTGTCTAAATTCTTTATACTTCCCAATAAATATAAAATCTTCTTTGAAATTATCAGCATTATCATCTGACATTTTGATAGATTCTCTAATGTTTATAATTTAACATGAAATGCAAATATCAAAAACAGATGTAATGCCAAATTGAGAATCACTACATTTTATTTGGGATAAGTTATAACTGAATATATTAATACTTTCAATGCATCTTTTGAAAAAAAAAAAAACAATTTGAAACGTTGGTAACATTGAAATGAATTTTTAAAAATTGGCAGTTCATTTAGATTTCATAGATTTCTATTATATCATTTGATAGAACTTTTTTAGCTGATGAAAATTATTTCTTTAGCATTTCTAACTATTATTTTTGCTTGAAGCTTTGTAACCTCTTGTATCTTCATTTACAGTGGCGCATGGCACATCCACACAGTGCCACATTTACTCTGTGCACGTGTGTCTTATGTAGCAATCAATTTAGGTTCAGGATGCTGCTTTCTCTTACTCTGCATAACTGTTTTTCCAACCACATCTGTCAGATATGCAAAATCAGTGAGGTTACCCTCACAAGTGTATGCATTACCTCAACTCTATACAGGGATATTACAGAAAATATTAAACTTCAGGAGGAGCAATTACAAAGAAAACAATTTAACTTTCTCACAGCTGTGGTCTAACTGGGGACTTCTTAAGTATTGCAAAATGTGAACTCATATTTTTATGTTATTATTGTGTCTTTCATGAGACCAATACACCAAAGGACTCACTGAACCAAATGACAAACAGGAGCAAATTTGCTTTATGCTTTACAAACAGCAGAGAGAAGGCATTCTTTATTAAAAGAGGTGTTTGTGTGTTACTGCATGCTGAAGAAGTCCACAGTAAGGGGAGAAGCTAAACCAAGACAGGTTGTTTGGATATGTGTGATGATGAGGGACATGCTTCATCCCTTAAGTGAGGAGAAGGGAGGGAGCTCCCAATGCAGGAGGTGGGATGCAGGAGCTGTCCCTCTGTTGGCTGCAGTGCTACAGCAGCCAGAGACCAAAGGAGCAGAAATAAATGTCTCTGCATGCTTCCTGAAGAGTGCACACCCAAAGGGAACTCAGATGTTTTTTGAGTGCCTTTTTTCTTCATCCCTGTGGGGAAAAGAGGCCAATGAGTCGGTCCCTGATAGAAAACTATGTTGTGAGCTGTATGAGAGAGAACATAGGGCATAGATCTGACTCAAAATCAACTACAGAAAAGTGTACTTAAATGACATGAAATCTTGGAATACCATCCTTAGATCCACAGTTAAAGGAGAATTGGGGATCTATTAACTTTAGCTTTGTCTAACTTTCTCTTTGGCAGACTACACACCAGCCCTAACCATATAAGGGCTTGAAAATGAAAATAGGTCGCAACTGGCTTCATGTCCAAAGCCTTTCTTTCTGAAAATGCAAAAAATAATCAGATCCTTGAATCATTCCTGTGATAACTAGATATATGCATAAATTAATATCTGTGTTTTCATATATTTCTTTATCATTTTATGATTGTCATTCAGTGACAGTATATTTAGAGAGTTAACAGAAACTCTCTAATATCTTTCCCAAGCTATTTTATAAGTGTTAGGATCCTTGCCACTGTGTATATGCTTTACTGACCTTTCTTTAATTGTCCTGGCATTTCCATTGCAGCATTTGAAAATTGCCCTTAGTTTATTTGCTGAGTTTTCAATGCTTGTATTACATTTGCAACCTACAGAGAAGTGCAGTAATACTTGCTGATAATATCACACATTATTCTTGGCTGTACTTTGGCTCAAAGATGGGGGAATGTGGGAGGGGGGACTTTGTGTCTTTCCTCTAGCTTCAGTGTTCTGGTTTTTTTCCTAAATAAAATCATTTCACTGAGGTACAGTGTCTCTTTCCACCCAACAGGCAAGTTTAAAAGCTCATCTTGTAAGTGTTATGTCTATGGGAATTGTACACTTTCTTCTTGACATTATTTTAGTGTGTTATACCATATTTTACCATGATCCAGAGTGGATTTTTGTAAGTGTTGTTTTTGTAAGCTCATCTTGTAAGTGTTATGTCTATGGGAATTGTACACTTCTTTTTGACATTATTTTAGTGTGTTATACCATATTTTACCATGATCCAGAGTGGATTTTTGCAAGCTTTTTCGTGGAATTTATTGATCAAAATCACAGGAATTCAGGAGTATAGCCAACAAAATCACAAATGTACTTTCTGAGAGGAGGATAAGATCTGCAAGCATTTGATGGGTATAAGCATTAAAATAACTGATTAAAGTGCTCCAGACGGATGTGGCTAGACACAATGGAATAGACAAAAAGGATTTGAATTTGACAGGAAAGGAAGTCTTTTAGCTAAGGGATCTTCAAGAATAACTTTCTACTTAAACAAATAAGAAAAGCTTTATCATAAAAGTTTTAGGTAATAGTAGAGGATGTGAGAGGATTAATTTTTTATAGCCAGAGGAGGAATGAGATTATTTTCTGATAATATTATATCTCTGATTAGGTAACTCCTAAGTAACCATAATATGATTTTCCTTCTGAGAGTTCATGACCTGTGTCTAGAAGTGCTAGAGAAGCGCTCTGAGTTTTGAGAAGTCACATTAAAGGAGGTGCAGATCTAAATCATGCAGGCATGAGAAGGATTCAGAACTCAGTTCCTCCTGTCCTTGAATCAGCACCAGGACACTGTGCAAAATCAAACTGAATAGCTGTTACATTCATTCACCTAATAAAGCCTGAATCTTCAAGTTGTGTAAGGATACAGGCACTCATTATCCATAGAAATATATTACTGGGTCTACATACATGGTTCAAGTTAAAAGCCAAGGCAACTCTGAGAGAGGGCAGTTGTACATCCATTCAAGGATGGACAGAGAATGAGGTTGAGAGAGCTGACTCACAGGCTAATAACCTCTTGTTCATTACCTAGACCTAAAGCATTTTAATTTCTTGAGATTGTTATATTCTGCCCTCACTTATTCTGATACAAAGTAATGAAGAGTTGGACAATTTTCTGTTTTCTGAGAAAAAGAAGTGGAGGCAATAATTACAGATTACATTATTTGTTAGAAGTAGGCACTTCTAATATATTTAATATTGCACCTGAGGTAATACTATGATATTAACCCTGGAAACTTGCTCTTATTGGCAAAGCATGCCTTCCTACATCATATTAAGCTATTGAGACAGCTTTTCCACTGTAGCAGATTTCTGAGATTTTTCAGATCTCTGTATGAAAATTTATTCTGACAGCTCCATGTTTGGTCCATCACATTTGCTATCTGTTCTCGAGTTGCTAAGCAGTTTTTTGCATTACCTCCCCCATCTTTAAAATTAACATTTTTGATTCTTCAAGACTTCAGGATTTTAATGCTTTTTGGTCACTTTTCACACTATCTCTGCACAAAGAAATATTAAATATGCAAAGCAATGTTTTATGCTTGACTGTTGTCTTCCTTGAAGTTATGCTCAGCATAGCAGCAAATAATGTCAAATTGAAATGAGTCGTGCTGTCGTATATGGGTCTGGTTTTAAATTTCTGGAGTATTTGGATCTGGTGCCCCTTGGTTAATACGTGCTTCATTTGTAGTTGTATGCTATCCAAGTTAACAAAGAGTGAATATGGCATACATATTAGTAGGAAAAAGAAAAAAATATATAGGAAGTGAAATGAGTGAAGCTTTTATCAAGTCGATATGTGTGTTCAGATGAGATTCTCTAAGAATCTCTAAACAGATTCTGATGTTTTTCCTATAGTGGATACATTTTTAACACTTCTTTGCAATCAGAGTTTAGAGTCTTATTTCTCCTGCTAACCATGTAACAGTGTCCCTTTTTAATAGATAATAATTTTTCATGAAATGTGTAGGCATTTCCTACCTCTGAGGTCTTCTCTTCCATACCAAATGTGGATTAAATTAGCATTTTAAGAGGAGGACAGAAAGTAAGAGGAGGACAGAAAAAGCACATATACATACACATAAGTACAGTTTTATGCTTAAGCCATGTCTGTCAAGAAGCCAGGCTAGAAACTGCACTTTAAAAAACCAAAACAAAACAAAAAAAAAAACCCAGTTCCTAAATGCCTTTGGTCCTTCCAAATCCAGGTCTGTCCTTAATGTATTTATTCTTCCTGCATTCTAGAGAAGGGCAATGAAGAGACTTAGAAAACCAAGAATCCTACTTAATAAAAAAATGAATGTGATATGGGTTTATAACTAAGGCCAAAGCACCTTGAGAAACTGGAGAGCACCTAAATGATGCAGGCATTATTGTGCCATGACTGCAGAGCTACATGTATTATTTAGCTCAGATATAACTAGAAAACAAGTACAAGGAGCTCAATTTTTATAAAATTATTTTCAATCTAAAACTGCTGGTTGTCTCTATTAAGTGTGAAGTCCAGAAATGAGAATAATTATAGGAATTATATGATGCCTTTAACTGTCTAGTCAATCAAAGCATTGTTTCACACAGGCTTTGGTCTCAGACCTGCACCCATTACTCAGTGTGGTGTGGCTGCAATGCAGAGCTGAGGTGCAGTAAGCCACCTCCTTCAGCTGGAAATTCAAGGGTCTTTACATCCACAGATCCCTGTTATTAGTTCTGCTCCATTCTATCAAACATGTTAGTCTCCTGTGTTACAGTTCTGTACACACATCTCTGTCACAGTGCAGAAGAGGGCTGGTAGTGAGGGTTTTTGAAGTCAGATCTTCTGTTGGCTTGCTCTAGTTACTCCTAGGACAAAGAAAAAAAAAAAAAAGAGCTTAGGAATTAGGCAAATTTGAATCTTGATTTTAATCAAAGTTGTATTGAGGGAGACTTGCTCCTTCAATTTAATGCTGGCTTTCTACCACAAAAATTTTGATTTTGTGTAATTAAGACAATAATTTTGAGTAAAGACAGCCTGATGTTTCATATAAGACTTGACAGTCCTATGCAGAAGTCATGTTGCTATCTGCTAACATGAATGCTTGTTGGTGGATACTGATGATGTTTCCAACTGTCTCTAGGATGTCCTGTGTTAGTCTAATCTGCAATTTCCCAGAGATACCAACAGCAGTACCTCTGAACATGTGGGTTTTTCCCAGGACACAGTCCACCTGGAAAGGTTTATCTTGGATTGCTTTACCTGAGTTTGAGGAGGATCATCAAGACCTACCTTAGAAAGTCTTTTTGCCTCGTTGGTCCCCACTTCTTACATGGTTGAAGTTTCTTGCCGTGCAGGGGTGCAGGATACACACTTGTTAAGAGCTCCTGAGGGCTGGCAGGGTGTGAGCTTCAGCTATTAAACCTTACAGATTTCAGATATTTAAGTAGCAATCATAGAATCATAAAATCACAGAATCACAGAATGGCTTGAGTTGGAAGGGACCTTGATCATCTAGTTCCAACCCCCTGCTGTGGACAGGGACACCTTCACTAGACCAGGTTGTTCAGAACTCTATCCAACTTGAACACTTCCAAGGGTGGGACATCCACGAGTTCCCTGGGTAGTCAGTTCCAGTCCCTCACCACCTTTACAATAAAGAATTTCTTTATAACATGGCATCTAAACCTACTCTCTTTCAGTTTGAAGCCAATCCCGCTTTGTCCTCTCACTACATTTCTTGTTAAAAGTTTCTCTCCATCTGTGCAAGGCCCCTTCTGTTACTGGAACACCACAATTAGGTCACCCCAAAGCTGCCTCTTTTCCAAGCTGAACAATCCCAATTCTCTCAGACTTTCCTCACAGGAGAGGTGCTCCATGTTTCACGCCTACCTCCTTTTTCTTTCTCCTCCTCTTTGGAAATTCAAGCCCTCAAGCAGGGGGCATCAAAGGTCCCACTAGTCCTCTTGTTTTCTCAAAGGAAGTGGTAGACAAATTTTACTTCTGGGAAGGTGATATTTTGATATTTGGCTTCTAGACATAAAATCCAATATTATGTTTAATTCTATTTTTCTTGGTATTAATGTGGCTGTGCTTTAACATAGAATTTTAATGACCAATAAAATATATATAATTATTGATATAAATTAGAGGTTTAACATATCATATATACTTTATCACATACAAAACTTTTGCTGAATACAAGTTTGATCAAAATTAAAAAGTATTGGAACCAAATTGTTTTGAAATGTTCCCAAAGATGTAATCAAAGCAAAATATTCCAGCAAAATATTTCAAGTCTGACATAATATTGTCCAATGAAAAATCTTCCATCAATTATTTTTTCTCCAGCAGTCTCTGTCTATTAAAAATTGTTTCTTGTAGGGAGAGCATGACATTTGTTTCATATAATTCATACTGATTTCCAGGAGATACAATACTGAGAGATAACTTTAATTGATGGATGATGCCTCCACTGTGATCTGGATAATGTAATGTTGCCTCTGTCACTGCAGTGCCTTGCAGTAATTGTACCTGCAAAAAAATGGCAAGGTAGGAGCTCTTTAGCTAATACAAAAGGAACATGATGGTAGAAAAGTTGTCTGAGAAGAAGCAGCCATTTTCTCTTGTTCACCAAACCCAAGCTTCAGACCATCAGCTATGCTTCTCACTGGGGCTTTCTCTCTTGCTGAGGATTGAATGAAAACAGGGGGTGCAGGGCTTTTCTGTGATAGAATTTCAGCTTTTAATACCAATTTTTCAGACTCTTGTACACGTTTTTTTATGCAGACACGTAGTCTTTATTGGCTGTATTTTAAATAGGTATAAATTGGTATGCTGAAGGGGAATGGGAAAGGTAGAGGGTCAGGTTGCCCAACAGACTTGTTGCTATTTCCCTTGCCAGTTTCTAGCAAAGTCTGGTGGGCATTTTTGCCAAGAGCTTTTATGCATGAAGCAGAGTGCTGGCCCTGACTCTATGGAGTAAACCAAGCAGAGCAAACCACTTTTATAGCTGGCAGGTCTGATGGCAAGCCACAGCTGGTTTAAGACAGACTGGGAAAATGCCAGCATTTCCTGCAGAAATGCAGAAGCATCACAAACCTGTGAACTTGGCTGCATCAAAGTTTACTTGTGGTCTGGATGCAAGTCAGAGCCCTCCATCTGAGTAATTCTGGGTTAAGAGAGGATTCAGGGGTTCTTCCCTCCATTGTTAGCTTTCACACCAAACCATCTCAGAGGGAAACTAATTTGCAACTCTCCTTTTCATGAAAGGCACTCTTGAAAAGGAACCTCAGCATTTGTAAAAAGGCAGGCCTAGAGGCTATTGACTGTTCAACTAAATAATAGGATTTCTCTTTCTCAGTTGGCTCTCTTCACTACCTTATAATTTAGTGTCAGTATTTGCAACATTTTTGGCATTTTGGCCTTTTTTCTCTGAATTCCTTTACACAAAACTTGCATGAATTGCTGTGTGGCTGGTATCCTATCCTCATGTTGTGTGCTTGATGCTGCATTGAGACAAGATGATAGAGGTCATGCTCATGTCCCCAGAAGGTAGCCAAAGGTATCTGGTTTTTTTGGTATTTCTGTCGTTTTTGTTTGGTTTAAGGGTTTTTTGTTTTTGTTTTTCTGGTTGATTGTTTTTTAATTTACTGTCAACTCTGAGTGGAAATTGCCCAATATCTCAAATGGTTAAATATCCTCAAAAGGATTTACAGCTTTAAATGAAGTGTAACCTTTTTCCTTGTGGCTGTGGAATTAACTGATTTCCAAGCTATTAAGGTTTCAAAACTTTTTAAAGTATGAGATTATAATGCTTCAAGCCTCACTAGACCTTTCTCATTTCACTAGATGGTGACATTTTACAAATTGCCAGATTTATCTTTGTTTACTAGCAGAGGACAAAGTTATAGCCACTTTAGTTTGACTCATCAGTTTTATAGCCCCGTTATATGTCTGAAATTCTGGAGATTAAGGAAAGGGGTCTGAGAAAGGAATGGTTTACATTCTTTTCAATAGTTATTTAATTGCTTGTCTCACAGGGAAAATAGCCAGTCATATGACCTAAGGAGAAGAAATATCCACATATATTTGTGCCTCTATCCTACCCTTGTATGTTTTCCTGTGAATTCATACACATTAAGCCATGTTTTGGTTTGTAAGCTGCAGTATTATGCATGCACAATGGGATGAAAGGTGCAGCTTCTGGTCATCCTTGGACTTAGCAAGAGAGACAGCTACAGGAAAACCCCTGTTTGGGAATATTGTAGTTTCTCCTACATTTTGTCCTTGGCTATTGAAGAGAATCATTGCATGTCATTAAACAGTTGATGTGTTCCACCTCAGAAACACGCTTCATTTCACAGAACAGAAATTTAAGGTGGCAGAGACCATGTCAGAATGACAGCACATGGCTGTGCGTGCATCTGCACTGTGCATGGAGAAGGTTCCCCCATGTGCTCACATGCTGTGGACATGGCTGCCTGTACAAGCATCTCCAGAAAAAAATTTGACTGAATATCAACTCCTTTTCCTATTGCACTAACAGGACTTTTTCACTCTCTGACTTTCTGGGAACAAAAATCCTATTTTTATTCTTCTACATTGCTCTATTATTTGTAAACAGAACAGTAATTTTAATAGATAGCCTAGCTAGTTTTTAGGTTTTTTTCTTTCAGCTCCAGGGCATTTAATGCATCTTTTAATCTTGAAAGAGAACATCATTGCACAGATTCATGGTAGGCAGTTGATGCTTCTTCACTCTGAAGAAGTTATGGCTCTTTAACCAAGAGTATAAATCTAGTGAAATGTATATCAAGAGACTCAAGTGAAATGTACTGTGCAAAGGCGGTAGCTACATATTAAGTCACATTTTCAATCTGTCTTGGGATGTGTAATGGAGAGGAAATTTAAACATATTTTTAACTTTGTATGGTTATACTCAAATACTACTTTAACTCCCTTTACATCTTTTTTTATAACATTTTACTAAGCATTTTCCTGTTTAGGGGAGGGGGAACGAGATACCTGCTGCTATGTTCATGGGCAGGAATCCTTACCTGATAGTCCTTAGTCTTAGTGCTTGGCTGATGATTGGATTTCCTGTTCTTTAAGGTCTCTTCTAACATTTATGATTCTGTGATTCTAGACACACTCCTTAGTCTCCACAATGACTCCACTCCTAGGGTGAATCCACTTTGTTCTCCTCACAGGATGTCTCTGCCACTGTTGTTGTGTTTTGTGGTTCATCCTCCTTGAAGACAGGAGGCCAGAACCACATGAGAAATCCCAAACCATTTTTGCTAAATTTGTAGAATTATACAATGTGTTGGGTTAGAAAACACCTTTAAGATTGAGTCTAATAATAAACTTTATACTGCCACTAAACCATGTTCCTCAGTGCCACATCTACACATTATTTAAATATCCCTGGGGATGATGACTCAACCTCTTCTCTGGGCTTAACAGCCATTTCCATTAAGAGTTTTCTATTATCCTGTTTAAACCTCCCCTGGTACAACTTGAGGACATTTCCTCTTGTGCTTTCTTGCAGCTTGTTGCCTGCAAGAAGAGCCAACTACCACCTGGCTACAGCCTCCTTTCAGGCAGTTTTGGAGAGCAATAAGGTCCCCCCTGAGCCTCTATTTCTCCAGGCTAAATACCCCCTGCTCCCTTGGCTCCTTCTCACAGGACTTGTGGTCCAGACCCTTCACCAGCTCTGTTGCCCTTCTCTGGACTCACTCCAGCACCTCAATGCCCTTCTTGTACTGAGGTGCCCAGAACTGGACACAGGACTTGAGATATGGCCTCACAACAGATGTTTTCCTCACCAAAAAAAGTACAGCTATTTCTTCTATGGGATCTGTATAATCCTACTTCAGTTTAGAACATATTTCCTGTCTTTAATATCATGTCTTTTCTTGACCATCCTCTCAATTTCTTTTCCACTTTATTTCTACTTTGGAAATTGTGTTTTGCCGTTTTACTTCTTTTCTAATCTCTGGCACACAGTGTGTATTTATCAGCTTCCACATGCCATCATGTAGCTCCAGCAGATTTTCATTTCCCCTTCTTCCCAACCATGCAACACTTCTGCAGTTGTGCCAATAGGGATGTCTTTGGGCAAAGCATCACCCATTATGACATCAAAACGCAACTGCTCTGTCCAGTCTTTCCTGAAGGGAAAGTTTTGCACATGTAAAATCCCTGGTATGCCTGACATCTTATGGAATAAAGTGAATGTATGAGCAATGAATAATGACATTTAGTTTCAAATGTGTGGAGTCTATGTTTTTTGTTAATTAAGATACTAGCTGCTCAAAGTGGAGCTATTAAGGAAATTCCTAATTTCCTTAGCACATAAATATCTTAATGGTGGTTTTTACTCCATTTGTATTGATTTTCACCTTTTCCAAAAAAACAAGATATTACAATGTATTCTACTTCTATTTGGACAATGTTGGATCAGATGGATTATTTTTCCACCTGACTAAAGCCAGTGATGTCTCTGTTCTGTTATGTTATGCAGTCAACTGAGCATTTCTTATGAAAGTTATTGCTAGCTGCATGCTTTGGGTTTACTTAGGAGAAAACAGTATGTACAGATAGAAAAATTCACAATGCTGCAACTTAAGCTGTATCATATCTTTATGAGGAAGCTGTACAAAGCCAATTATGAAAAACTGTTAGGCTCCAAGCTCATAGCAATGCCTTTCCAGTTGGGCCCAAGTTTCTCCCAGGTCACCAATTAAAGCACTGATAGCCAAACCCCAAGCCCAAGGATAAATCTGTGCTGTAGTTAGAAGTGTAGATCTGTGCCCATAGGAGGCCCTGAACACATAACTCCCTATTCTGTTATGAAATTGTCTATGTAACCATCACCAAGTGTTTAACCCACCCCTCTTAGCTACCTGGGAGCATTAACATTTCTCTATCTCAAAAGATGGAGTCTGGAAGTTGTCCAGAGGCTATGGTCATAGTTGCCATATAAACATGTAAAAAAGAGAGATTGCTACCTGAAAATATTTTTAATCCAGAAATTGGAGAAGTATTTTGACTTTATGCCCTGAAGGGCATGAAAATACCAGATTTCCTAATTCTAACACTCAAATATAAAATTTCTTTAGAGGGGGATTGCTATGAAGTCTTCTGCATTGTGGTATAGACCTTGCACATCTAGGATCTCATTCTTGGACTTACCATAGAGGGGGTTTTTTTGTTTGTTTGTTTGTTTTTGTTTGTGGTTTTTTTTGTTTGTTTGTTTTGTTTTTTTTTTTTTTTTATCAGGAAAGTTTCTCTTTATATCAGAATAAGAATAAGAATTTTTACTCTTACTGCTTGGGAATTCTTGGGATGACTACCAAATAATCCACTAGATCCCTGTTTTGTTTCTTAAGTAAGCTTCTAATTGGCTGCAGTTCTAAAAAAAATACAGTGGTCTAGTGAAACTCATCTTCTGCAGGGGATGAGGGAACATGTTATCAAAAAGTCTATAGCTCCTAGGGAAGTCAGCTGTGTTTGAAGATTTTTATTTTTTTTTTTAATAGACCGTGCTTTTAGGTGACTTTTTGCCCAGTTTTGTCCAGCTCAGCTGCTCTCAAAGTTAAGAAAACAAAGTGGGTTTTTTTTTTTAATCAGTAGACTTTGAATCAGAAATACATCCCTACAGTGCAATAAGCATACATCTTTTACATTTATTGTTTGAATTGCATATTGCAGGTCTAGAAGACCAACCTCCCTAGTCCAAAAAGAGAATTGACAGGATCTCTTCCAGGGCTGCCTGGGGCCTTTGATCTGGTTCCACTGTAGAGGAAATATTTTGTGCTGGATGTTTGCTGCCCTGTGTTGATTCTTGCCTGTACCACAGGAGACCAAGGATGAAACTTTGTGACATTTCTCAGTGCATTCAGAGACCAGCTCCTCTTTGTGCTGTGACTTGCAGGTGGTTAAATAAAAAGCCAAGATTCAGCCTCAGATTATATAATTGGTTAATAAATAAGAACACAGAAAAGGGAAAAGCAGTCATAAAAAAACCACACAGGGCTTTGTTTCAGAGTCTGTAATTCATGTTTCTATTGCTAGGATCAATGTAGAGTAAGGAAATCCACATTTATTTTCTCTGTAAATGAGTGGTTTCGACACTTCATCTTGCAAATGTGCATATAACAACACCTTTATTTACTGTTAATGTCAAAACCTAGAGCCTTACAGCATCTGTGGAATGCCCCTAGAGTGCTTAGAAATAAGGCTTAAAGGAAAAATCATTCTAAATTCTTCTGTTTCTTTCAAGTGGAGCATGGGGCAATCAGACTTGCATGAATCAGATTTATATAGTGCCAGGTAGGAGGAATGTCGTCTTTCACTAAATATTCCACTAATATATGGTGTAAGAAACAACATAATTATCAAACTTGAGTGGAAACTTTACTTTTAAAAATAGTTCAGAGGCTTTCTGTTTGCATGTTTTAAGAAGTATTGGTATTGTCACTACAGAAACCATTTACAATGTCTGCCAAAGTCAGAAGATGCATTTTTTAGTGCATGCAGCTTCTTAAACAGGTACAGAAGGCAGCCAGCCTTCTGCTTATGGGTTGTGGCAGCTGAGGAGCTTCCACTAAAATCAAATAAAGTCTTATGCTAAACTATTTTTTTTCATAGAGAATTTCATTCTCCCCTGTTAACTTTTCCATTGCAAAATACAAATAGGGAAAATTTAATTTATAAATGAATAATTTTTCAGCTTCATCGGGGTTTTTAAATGTTTAGAACAATTTAGAACAATCCTTAAATATTTTCTGACACTTTTTTTTAACCTCAGTTGTAAAAACAGTATTTTCAGTACTTAACTGCTTTTTTAACTAGCAGAAGACATACAGCATTCAGAAAATTGTAGGAAATCTCATGTCTGAATACTTCTAACTTTTTCCAGCACACAATATAAAAACACCAAGAACTATAAAAATTATTTTATTCATACAAAAAAAAAAAAAGTACTGGAATAAAAGCAAGAGAAGTCTGTTAAGTTCATGTCTTAAATGAATTGTTTGCTATTTAAATGAAAGCTTGCTGACTTCTTTAAACTCAAATTCCCACTTTTTTTTTTTTTAATTGGTCTGGTTGTAGGGTTGTAAACAATTTCCTTTAGACAACTGCCTAACTTGCAGTTGGGATTAGATGATTGCTTAATGCCATGGCATTTATTTATGGGATTCCCATCACTGCAGTGAAGACCATGGGAGAAGTTCTGGCTGGATTCCCTTCTGGGCTCTGGAATGAATGCAGACAGGAGTGGCAGCTGTGCTGTCCTTTGGAGAGACAATCCTTTCTTCATCTGTTCCACTCCCAGCCAACTCCACTCGGCCAGGTCCCTGTCCTCACTGGGCAGGGAGCACAGGTGGCAACCTGTGGATTTTCTCCAATTTAGCTGGAACCAGGGGCACAGATTTCCTGGGACGGGACATATTTTCTCACATATTTTTGAGTCTTTCATAATTTTACATAGATTTTATTTTAACTGAACATTTTGGAAGAAGCAGTAAATATTTCAGCAGACTCAGAACTTTATTCTCTCATTTTTTGATCAATACTCTTACCCTGCTTTCATCCTAGAAATGATCTTGTACAGGAGGTACCCAAGAGAGTCACTGATGTGCGCTGAACAATAAGGAGTACCTACTGTGAGAGTTGTCATCTGACATCCAAAAGATCCATAAATTTTAAAATGCCCTCCTTATAGGTCATAACACTTTATTTATTAATATAAATCATTGCAGGGAAAGTGCAGCCTCAGCAATAATCAGTGGTGAGCTGAGCTGACTGGAGCAGCTGGAAATCATCCAGGTTCCTCTCCACTTGTGGGAGCTGCTTCTAGTGAAAAACCTGCTCATATTCACTCCTGACATAGGGTCACATCCTATGAGTTCTGAGGGCTGGTATAGCAGGAACTTCAAGGTTATTTGGAGAGAAAAGAACCTGGGTGCCTTTGGAAAAAGTTCCCAAGGCATGTAAAGGGGAATGAAAGAAGGAGAAACAAGACCAATTTGTAAAGCTCTGTTAAGAATTTTAACATAAAGACATTGACAGTCTTATAGCCTGATGGAAAACCAGAAAATAATTTCTCAAAAAAATCAATAAACCCCTAGATAGTTCCAAAAGGAAAAAGTAGTAATCAAAAACCTGAAATAGAGGTTTAAGCTCTTGGAGACAAGGGAACAAGCTGTTAAAAATCAAATGGCCTCAGCTCAGTTTTCTATATTACACTATTTTATGAATCTATCCTATTAAACTTTTATAAGATGAAACACTGGCAATTTTTGAAAGGGAAATGTGAAACTAAAAGAAAATTTTCTGTGATGCTTCCTCATCGATTTTTCAATAAAGTGTCTTTATTAGGTGGGTAAATAGGCAATTAATGAATGACTGACCTGACTAACCTGTGTACCCATCAAAGTGGTTTCTTGGAAGATTTCTTTAACTTTTCCTGAAGTTAATTTGACACATTCTTCTTGTATTATCAGATTTTAAGTCCATTTAATTATTAAAGAAGAGTTAGGAATATATTTGGTTACAAAAAGATATTTTTAAAGTAGTGAGCTGTAACAACTTCCTGAGGAACACAAAGTCCTTGGGATTTACTGGAAAAAGTTTTGGAAAAGCTTCTGAGACAGCTCAGACCTTCTATGGGATCAATGCAGACAACTAAAAAAGGTGAATCAGGTTATCATAAGAATTAGAGAAACTCTTCCATAGATTATACCATTTTTTTAGATTATAGGCTGAGAATTGCTTAGAAACTAAAAAAAATTCAAAAAAAATCAAAGTTAATGGATTGTGATGCAGGGGTAGCATGATTAATGGTAATGAAGTAATGGCACACTGAAGAACAGGATAAAGATAAAGCTGTTAAAGCACCTGGCAAGAACTAGATAGAGGGAAAAAAAAAGCAAAACCAAACTCAGCAAGTTTTAGGTTTCTCTTTCCATGTCTCAAGTTCTTTGCTGTATCTTCAGAGCTGGAGACATGTACACTAAAGTGGGTTAAAAATACAGTCATTATTTTGTGCAACATGGAGAGCCTACCTAAGGGGAGACAGAGCATGACCCAAACTTGCAAACCAGATCAACAAAGGAGATTGATTTCCATTGTCCTTTAGTGGCTGCAGTCCTGCAAAGTGTAGTTTCTCACACTTCCACTTTTCCTACAAAAGCACTTGGGCTTTTCTGCTTGCATTAATGTAGGGTGATTTCAAATACAAAGCATTAAGAATTTTTCAGAGGACATAAATATCTTGATTGTGCAGTTGGTAACTACTGTACAATTGTGCTTTTTATGGGCCTCTTACACTATGGTTTTTGCCTTGATGTTGTCATTGGTCTTGATATGACTGTGCTTCAGAAGAATCTTCTGATTCTCCCACTGTGCATTCCTTGCTGGGGTCCCTCTGTGGTTGTAGGTGGGTAGTGGGATAGGGAAGAGTCAGATCCCAGGGAGGAGATTAATATCACCTTTGCAGCTGCATCCAGCCCTTACTTAGCTGTTGCAAGATAAATATAGGTAAGAAGCCAAAGTCAGTGTAATTCTTAACTTTACTGCTTGATGACTTAGCTTTAAGTCTGCTATTTTTCTCCTGTATTACTCCAGAACTGTGCTATCCTTTTAGCTGACTCTGAAGGTCCTAGCACCTAGCTTTTAAAATTATCTGATTATGAAGTCCTCAGAACACCCACAGAGTGTTATAATAGAATGCATCTCTTTTAAATGTTTCTGACTAGAATTTCAAGTGCTCTTTCATTAACCTATGTAATTATTATGTTAGGAGTTTTCACCTGTCAGGAGCCTGGAAGTCTCCTAATGTAGCTGAATTTTGAAATATTGCTGTAGCATATATAACATCTCTAAAATTTGAAAAGAAATATTCATCATGTATGTTTTACAGAGTGCATTTGTTTTGCTATTACTCAGCTTCTAAAAGGGTGGATGATTTCAGGTTATTAACCAAGCCTCTGCTCTGGATATTTCTTGAGGGCAGTTTGTTTTAAAGCAAATGTTATGCACATAAGGTTTGAGGTAGATCACATTAATGATTGATCCATTGAAAGCCTTGAGCTTTTGCTGTTTAGGCACAGTATTCCCTGCTATGTTCTACAGTCTTCTGTCAGGCACTGCTTGCACTGTTATTGGTCCCTGCTGATGGGTAGCACTCCTGTCAGTGACACAGCTCTGTGTGTTACAATGATCCCTGGGACACAAAAAACTGATCAGCAGCATGGAGCAGCCTGCAGATCTCCAGACTTTGTGAGCATTGGTGCATTCTGGTTCACAGAGCCAGGTGGAGCTGCAAGGGCAGTGCTGCTCTGCTAGCCCTGGCTGTCCCTTCCTCTTCTTCCCTGGGGCCCCACCAGTGGCTCTGTGACCCAATCCAACCACAAATTCATCTCACAGGTGTTGTAGGAGATGTTGTAGTGTGTTATGTTAGTTTGTTTAATTGCTCCCCCATTTTCTGTATTGCTCCCCCATTTTCTGTAATGGTTCTGCCCTCTCAGTTTTTCCCGCCTTAGCCTTGTCAGTTATTATGTTCCCATGGCAACTCCCGCCATGGTATTGTCTGTCCTTTGGTTACCTTGGTTACTCCCGCCACTGTTATTGTCAATCCTCTCTGTTATATAATTTCCCATCCCCTTCGTTTCCTTATATGTGAATTTGTTCTTCTGCATGGGCCCAGTCAATCACTCCCCACTCCTCCCAAGCTTCCAGAATCTTCTTCTACCTGGGAGTTATGATTGGCTGTGGCTCTGGGGCCCCTCCCTTATAATGTAACTATTGGTTTCTCCCCAGTGCCTATTATGTTAAGTCCACTCCCCTACCTTCCCCTATTGGTCCTTTGTAAACCCCTCCCTGAGATCCCTCCTCCCTTTTATAACCCTGTTGCAGGCTTTGTTCGAGGTTACTCACTGGCTGACACATGTTAGATATCAGCCAGTTTGTTACTCCCTGGTTGACGCGTTGGGTTCTACAATAAATCTGACAAGTCCCCAGTGAGTGTCTGGACTCTTTACTCTCATCAGCCAGCAGCGATTCCTTCCGCTGTGAGCACAGCCCAAAGCCTTCTGACGCCGAGGGGTGCTCGCTCATTTGCAGTTGGCCCTTCTGCTTGCCGGACAGACACCATATTAAGGCCACACCTCGCTGCACACAGGTAGATGGAATTTATCTTCAACAGCTAACACAAAGTGGAGGTCAGAAGGGTGAAAGGGAAGAGGAAGGTTGCCAGCAACTTGTTTTACTAATGGGACCAAGACATCTCAGCGGCAGCATGAGGTGTACTCAAGTGAAGGGGCTTGTTCTGGAGCTGCACAACTGAGGACAAGCTGGTTGCAGCCACCTGGCTAGTAGCCAGCTTTCTCACCTGTGCAGGACATTTCCTCTTGCAGGGACAAATCCTTGGAGCCTCAACATGCAGCCTATTCTCCAGAATGACTTGCCAGGCCCCTGTTTTTTTGGTGCTTATTAACCACAACAGAAGTATATCATGGTTTTCCAGACTAGCTTTGTCCAGCTAGTTGCTGGCTGAGGTAAATGGAGAGGTTTGTCAAATTTCATCCACACAGTAATTCTAAAAGGGGAAGGGAGAGGGTGGAGAAGAGACACGAAAAAAAAACCAAACTGCAGTCATCATGTTTTCTCATAAGTGCAATAGATCAAGCTAAAGGAAAAAAGAATTTGCTTCTCTTACAGCTCTGGGAATTGCAGTGCGACTTAACCAATTTCTTTATAGGCACCACAGGATGCCAATCAGCATTTGACAGGATCTCAGAACCACTTCTATGCTGCTGTTATATGGATTTGTTTCAGCTCTGACTGTGAAGCCTTGTTCTTTCAAATGCCTCTGTTCTACATTCTCTCTTCAGAGTCCAGAAAATCAACAATATGCAGCCACATCTGAAGGCTGCCACACCAGGGCATGGCCAAATATGTTTATGAATGAGACTGTAATTCTTGTCTTGGTGAGTTGAAATTTGACTGAGTTTTGTTTACATAGGTTGAGGTGTTCTAATTCAAGACAGGTTGTTAGCTTTTGAGTGTGCCACTGAAGTTTGAAAGCAGCAACTTTCTGGACACACACACACACACACACACACACACACACACGTAAAATCGAGATGGTCTTGAAACTAGGAATGTAAACCAGCAACTTAAACTGCAGGGCAGTAAGTGAAAGAAAGTTCCAAGCCCATGGTAAATGTAAGAAAGCAAAACATGTTAAGATACAGGTAATAGCGGTCAGATCTTCCAGAAATCTTACCATTCTAATAAAAGATTAAATGCTAAAAATAAAATGTTAATGGACTTTAATAAGCAACTTAATGAGATTATAAATACTACATTAGCTTAATCATTAATAGTACACATTAGTATGATCTCAGGCAAAGTTTATATTTGATATTTTTAAAGAGGTTTTTTGTTTTTTTTTGTTTTTTTTTTTTGTTGTTGTTTTGTTTTTTGGTTTTGTTTTTTTTTTTTATTTTTTTTTTTATTTTTATTCTGATCTTTGCAATGCTTGCAGTATCGAGGAAAAAACCACTAGGTGGTAAAATACAAGAGGTTAAGGCCAGCAACACTTTCTGGGTGACATTTGGTAAAACAGTTTTAAATTTTAGAGTGAACTTTTTCATACAGTTTCAGTACCTATGAATGCAAAATGAGAAAACATGCACAACAGAGACTGAAATGAGGCCTGAAAAATAAAGTGAGCCCCTTACTGTCCTATTTAGTGTCTTGGACAACCCATCCATTAAGTAAGGCTAACTCTGATCATACAGATTTATAATTTTGGATGATCGTATGAGATCAGTGTTGTAGAGAAGAGAATATTGTTCAGAGCCCCTTTTTATTTTTCAGTGTGTCATGTTGTTCCAAGGGTAAATCACCAGGTCACCACTCTGGAGGCACTGGTCAGTCCCCATACTAGTTTATTCTTGGAGGCAGAGGATGAAAGAGTGAGCCCAGGAGCAAATGATGTTGAGACACACAGCTACCCTGTGAGATTAAATATGTCATGAGATGCTGTCTCAAATTTGATGTCAAAGGAGTAAGGTGTAGTATAAAGTAAGCAGATATAAGGCAAATCTCATTGAAAAATCAAGAAATGATAAAAGAACGTACAAGAATGTTTGAAACAAAAGTATATCAACTTGACTGTCTTCTTTTCCTTGAATGACCCTGGATTTTTCTATGCAGTTTTCAGATACAAATCTTTCTGAACCCTTTTCCTGCCTCCAGCCTTTCAGTTCTCATTTTCTGTAGGACAACTAGGACGTAACATTCCAGATAACCTTCTGTCATTTTATTGTACTGACACTTGTCCTTCATTTCTGTTTACTCAACCCCCTTTTCACTATATGAGTGTGCTTGTAATGTCACAATTAATCAGGACTGTCTGCCCTTCTGGGCAGCAGCTGTATCTTAGTTTGGTAGTGGGTGACCATTCGTTGAGGCTTAAGTGGTACAAAACTCACTCTAAAGGTAGAATGGGTAATGCTTGAGTATAATTGTGTTAACATTAGATCATAGAGCCACTGAAGTCTCCAAGGAAAGGTTTGAATGTAAATCAATTCACCCAGGGTCTACTTCCCTTTTTAACTAGCTTGCAATGCGACTTACCTTAAGTGTCATGTTCTGTGATATCCATTTATTTATTTCTAAGCAAATGTATTCTGAGAGGCAGTTTCCTGCTGCAGATGGATATCTTCGTGTTACCATTTCCTGTTTATTTTTCCCACATTTCATTTTCTTGTAAATCTGAAGTTTACAGTTCATGCTATGAGACCAGAACTGGTTATAATACTTAAACAGCATAGTGAGAATAGCTGAAAGTCAAAGTGCACTGACATTAGATCACCTTAGCAGATCCTTGATACACAATGAAAGCCCATTTCAAAGCAGCTCTCTTTTTATAAAGTAATGTATTTTTTAATCAGCTTCTCTAACTTATTTACTGAGATACCTGCAAGAATGAGGCCTTTATTTTTCCAATCAACCCTCTGCTATTTTTTAAAAAAATTTCTAAATTAGTTTTTAAGACAATAATGATTATATGGATAGTGAAATATGTTACATTCATAATATGCTAACATATAAATCTTTTTATTTTTAATGAATCTCAGGTTTTGGTTTTTTCTTTGTTGAAGTACTTTAGATATGCACAGGTATGTGCCTTTTCAGCTAAAAGTCAGAAGCCTCTCAGAGCCTTTTGTGGATAGTGGTAGAATTTTACCAGATTTTGGTGTTGTGCCTGTCGATCAAGCCACCATTATTTTTCTAACTGTTGATGGAATAAAGTTGAGCAAGGTCTGATTAGTTTGAAGATAGCAGAATTAGTGAAGCTTAATAACTGCCTTAGCCAAAAAGAAATACTGCAAGGAAGTGAATGATTCTTTGGAAATTGTTCTGAAATGTTCAACTAAAATTCATGTCAAAATTGTATTTATCATTTATTTAAGCTAGCAATAGGGAAAAATGACAGAAAGGAATGAAATATGGCAGTATGATTTGTAGTTTAAAGGGGAAAAAAAATCAGATTTCACAGCAAAGTAAGCAAAAATATTCTAATAGGTATGTTAGATTATCAAAATTGCCTGTTAAGAGCAGCTTATAAGTCTTGCAGACACCTATTTTTACACAGTTTTTTGCACAGATTTTTAATGTAGAAGCTAAACTGTTTCAGTTCAGGGAAATATTTTGAAACTCATAATTTTCAGGTCATTGCATGATGTTCTAAGTTATGACCCCTTATGCCATTCCCTCCATAGTAGCTTCAGAGATAAAATGGCACTTGGTGCAACTTTTGCTATGATGTGCCCCACTCACATGTGTTTATTGAGGCATTGCAAAGAGCAGCCATAGCAGCCACTGTTCCATGCAGCACACATTGGTTGTAATTTCTGAATCCATGTCAGTGCAGGGACAAGAATTACAATGTACCATTCTTAATGTGGTTTCTCAGCTTGTCATACTGATCTTGTTTCTTTAAAAAAGATAATTTTTAAGCAGCAATTTATATAACAAGTTCTTAACTGGCAGTATCCCTGAGCCCTGGGATTTCTGGCAGGAAAGCTGGTGACATTGCTGATGGCACCAAACAATCCAGATCATATCCAAGATAATGTGCAAGAAAAATGCTGAGATGGTTCTTGGAAACCCATTTCTATTTACTCTTCTTCTCGTCTTTGCCTGCCACCACACTTTCTGTAATTTAATGTATGGAATGATAGGGCTAGCTTGTCTGTTCCAAATTAGACCATTCAATTATTTTACTTTATGAAGTTCCCAGCCCACAGATAGCTGCATACTAGGAAAAAAGTTTAGCCAATAGTTTGTGAACTGGAAAAAGGGGGCATTTGAATTAAAATGGAATTGACGATTAATCAATGTAAGTGGTGCAGAGATTATTTTTGAGGTAATACTACATTTGGGTAAAAAAGATTTCAGTATTTGCTTGTACCAAGTATACAACACCATCCAAGCTGTGGAGTTCTGCCACAGCTTCTCTTTTTGTTTTGCACACTGTGCCAGGCAAGCAGAAGGAGCCCATAAACTTTTCAGCACACAGTATTGCTGTGAACAATGAGTCCTTTTATAACAGTGTCCTTTTGTTTGTGGTGGATAGAAACAAAGCCAATTGCAAGGTAATTATAACCTGAAAGGAAATCATTCTGGATTGTGATTCTGTGGTATTAAATGACTGTCACAAGGTTGGAAGTTGGTATACTGGCAAAGGAGCCCCAAGAATTCCCTTGAGGTTTCTTGGGAATTCGTGGGGATTTTCATTGTTATCATGATGTATTCTCCTGCTATATGAAATGCAGCCAGCCCTCCATTTCCCTAGAGGCAGAAGATGAGTCCAGAGTAGTCTGGGCACCCAGATAAGGCAGCAAAATTTTCTGGTTTGGTTAGATGAAGAATTTGGGTCCATATTCTGTCCATGTGCTCTGGGAGGTCTAGCAATTACGGAGTGACTCGGACTTTCGGAATCAGCCGCTTGAGTTTGTGCTCATACATTTAACTATGTGGGTTTATCATGCAGTTTTGGCACAGAGTTTTATTTCCTCAGGAAACAAGAGCTCATCAGCAGCAGGTCTGCTGCTTTGTGTACCATATTTACATAGTTGAGGCTCACATTTAGGACAAGCAGGAAGTCTTTGGCTGTGCCGAGGAAGGTTTGGATTGGACATAAGGAAAAGCTCTTCACAGAAAGGATGTTGGGCATTGGAATGGGATGCCCAGGGAGTTGGTGAAGGTGCTTCAGGAAAGGCTGGACTTGGCAGTGAGTGCCATGGTCTAGTTGACAAGATGGTGTTTGGTCATAGGTTGGACTTGGATGATCTCAGTGGTCCTTTCCAACCTAGTTGATTCTGTGGTTTCTGTTATCCTGAAATGACTGCCATGAATTCATAGGACTAGCTTACATTTAACAGTAGGTAACAACTAAGAGTAAGGAAAAAAAAGGAGTAAACTTGAATAAATAGGAATGAGATAAATGAATTGGAAAAGCAGCAAGAAATAATGTGCCTTGGGAAAATTACTGAAATAATCTATAGAGAGTGATATTGTTGAAGAGCTACTGTAATTATGTAAAGTAGTCAGCAAATCCAGGGAGCTGTCACGTGTTTTAGCAAACTGGCTAATTTGCTCTGTCATTTCTAACAACATCTTCATTCTGCATGGTCCATACAGGCATGCAATAATGCATGTTTCCTTCATATGGTAAATATTTTTCTTTTGCATTTTTACCAACCATTACAATCCATCACCTTTGTTGTCAAAAGACTGCTGATAATTTAGAAATAATTAAAAGCTTGTAAAGAATCATTCATCCTTCATTCACTAAAAGATTAAATTCCTATAAGAGGTTTTCATTCCCTTTTTGATTAGAACTGCCTGTCTCAGCAAGGGCTTGTGAAATCCTTTCACTATGATCAACACTCAACTTTCAGCCAAATGTCAGACTGAGAAATATTTGAGTGCTATAACTGTTTATCAGAAATCAGTATTCTGAGCATTGGTTTCTGATCAAGGTTTTTGATCCTGGACCTTTGCTACTTATTTATTTATCTATCGATTGATTTGCTTTTTTCAATTAAGTTTGTTATTAAGTTTATAGTAAATTCAAATCACAGTGTATGACTGTCTTTTGTCTAACAAGGATGAAATATATACTGAGACTAGCACTACACAGAAAATACAGTGTATAATTGTAAATGTACTTTTATATGTACAAATCAGGAAAGAATCCCTAATGAAAGAATTCTTCAAACAACTCAGACTTTTGATCTTTAAAGAGCTGTAAATCAGAATTATGTGCAGAACTCCATATTAAAATGTCTGTTATTAGTATTCCAGTATCAAAAGCTCTGCAAAAATAGGAAGTGTCAAAAACTGAGGTGACTTGTGCATATTGATACATTGCCTTGATGCTTGATAACTTCACTGCAAAGAGCAGCTGGAAGAAAGGTGACAAGAATTATTCCTTTGAACTGTTAAAGCCTTTCTCACCTCTACTGCTCTCATTCCCGTTTTCCACCCCTAGCCTCATCATCCACCGAGCCCTCTCCACATTACTTCTTGTTCTGCTTTAATTTTTTTCAACTTGTTTTGAAAAACAAAAAATTTCCTGTCAAGGTAATATTTCAAGAGCTGGAGAGGAGCAGCCAGCTCTGCCTGGTGGAGCTCTTGCAATCTGCTGTGCAGTCTGCCAGGGTCATGCTGCAGCACACCCACTTCCAAACTTCAGGATCCTTCCATTTTTGTGTGCAGTGCTCCAGCTAAGCAGAGAAAGAAACTCTTTCTTTCATATGCTCCTCCTCCTTTGTCCTGCTAGGAAGGACAATTCAGAAAATAAACATTACTGTTTACAGGGGCTTTACAACATTTGCATGTGAACCACATAATCTAAGCATTGAAGCAGAACTAGCAGTGTGGATACAATTTGTGTGGAAGCAAAATCTGGCTGCTATTTAGGTATTTTAAAAACAGCTGAGCTCTGCCCAAACTCAGAATTTATTCTGACTGTGCCAACCGTGAAAACCTGGCAATGCAGTTAAAACTGAGATCAATGCATCAGAGATAGCAGATAATAATCTGCCTCTAGAGTCACCAGACATCCCACAATATCACAGATCCAGCTTTCATCTGCTAGCATCAGATAGGGCAGTGCTTCCAGGGTGCTCATAAACTTCCCAATCCCTTAGAGGAGGCTCTGAGGAAAGCAGAGGGCAGAAAAAGCAGCAAGGCAGCAGCAGTGGAGGAGTGCTGCCTGCAGATCCTTCAGCTGATCTCCTCCTGAGTCATTCCAAACAAAATATTTACATATCTAACCTACAAGTGTGAATTCTTGACATCATATGGGTATCTGATAAATAGGGGTTAGGAGGCAGGAATCTCTTCATCATGGTGAAATACTTCAGAGTCATCCAAAAGGGTGATTTTGGATGTCTTTGAAGCACAGAGTCCATATTTGCACTAAAAAGTGAAAGTCACTTGCTTCCATGAGCAGTGTTTATACTGAAGACTCCAGTGCCATTTCCAGAAGAGACAAGAGTTCTGTGTGTCATGCCAGGAAACTTTTTTGGTAATTTAATGGCCATTAATATATATCAGTACAACTTTTAAGTATGCTGTAATGTCTCTTTTTTTGACCAGAAGCTCTATTGCCTAGGGTTTGGAAAATGAAATTAGTATTTTCTGTGTGGCAGACTCTTTGTGTGTAGCTTTTGCATTTAATGAAAGGAAATTATATAAAAGTCTGGGCTGTCATTCTCAATTTTGCACATGACTCTTATGGAAATAAGGAAAAAACCCAGCAATTTTTCTATTGTTTCCAAGGAGAATTCATAACTAAAAGAAAAAAAAAAACAAAAAACTTATTCCTGGAATAAGTCAGTGCAAATAACCATATGACCTTTCTTTATTTGAACAACACTCCACCAAGTTTCTTTACAAACCCCAATTACAGTTGCTATAACCAATCTTGTTTGTTCTGCCAACCTGCAGAAATAGCTGTCAGAGTTTATGTTATGAATGCTACACAATGACAGGGTCTGTATATCCACAGAAATATCCAGCATACACTGCCTGGTTCTCTTTGCAGATAGAAAAGGGGAATGTTAGTGCCAATCAGATCTTCTTTTTCACCAGAGTTGGGAGTGGATAGTTTTAGAAATGAGAGGAAGATGCACAGTCCAAGTCCTTATTCCTGCCTGTTGTCTACAGTCAGCAGTCATGTGCTTGTTTTATGTTATTTCACAGTGATTGGATGACTTAGAGAACTTAGAAAAGAAATGCTGTATTGTTTCAAAATATATGTTTTAAAAAATGTTTGAATAAGGATATGACAAAAAAGATATTCGCCTCCAAACAGAGCTTTAAAATTTTGTCTTTGCAGGAAATTTAATAGAACTGTGTGAGAGAAGGGGAAAGGAAGAAAAGAGTACATGCAGAAGGCAGCAGATTTTATATGAGTGTCCTTCCTTCCAAATCAGTTAAATGGAAACTGCACAATCAAATATGTTGGAATTAGGAGCATGACTCCTAGTCTGAAAAGCAAATTTTAGCATAATGTCTGGCAGGATACAGTTTAGGATCTGGTTAGAGGAGTGGATCTGTAGGCAGAAGTTGCGCCTTAGTAAATCACTGATGAATAATTCTGATAATGAAACAAAATTAATTATCAGTTTGTGATGGCAACTGTAAAATATAGTTTTTGCTTGATGATGCAAACGAGGCTTGACACTGATGAAAATTAATTTAGACTGGAGGGAGCAATGTTTTGAAAAGTTAAATTAAATCAGAGCAGATTTAAATTGCAATATTTGTAAGGAAGATACAAACAGGTGTCTTACCAACACAAACATCAAACCAGGTGATGCTGAAATGGATAACAGTCTTTTAGCCCATCTTCCAAAGTCACATATTAGAGGATACATCAACAGCTGTATGTTTACTCATATGTCCTTGGCTGTGATTATTCATGCCCATCTTGGGATTTCAAGGGTTGATCATAGGAGAATGATTATTTTTCAGCTCCCACCACCCCTCTTCCCAGTTACCTCTAAGCAGGGCAGAAAATTAATGGCAGCTCATTTTTCTTTTGAAAATGACATATTTGCGGAGCTGTGTGGAAATGAAATACACTGAATAACTTTGATTTCCTCTAGTCTTTGCTGCTTTTTTATGGGACAAATCAAGGAAAGGAAAGATTAATGAGACTAGATTTTACTTTAGGCCACATCAACTTAAGCTTGGACTGACTCCTGCCTTCCTAGTAAGATTGCTCTAAATTTACAGTGATACAAATCAGAAAATAAATTGACTCGTAAGATTGCATGTCTTAATTTTTTTTTTCAATATCCCAGAACTTGTCTTGCCACTACCCTGAAATTTACAATGCAATTCAGAGCAATTAATGTGGATGTTAAAATAAAGGCTTCTTGCCTTTCCTTGAAGGTGATTTAATCTCAGTCTAGAAATTAATTATTTTTGGTTTAGTTTTTTCTTGCTATGTTGTTTTTAGAGTCACCATTTCAGCCCATGTTATTTCAGTTTCAGCAATCAGGTACTAAGAAATACTGCTTATCAGACTTCACTTTGTAGTAAAATAACCCATGGTTTTGTCAGCCTGATTCCTAAATTCTTCTGAAAGCAGGCAATCAGTCCAACAGATAGTGGAAAAACCAGAAAATAATTGAAACATTTGGTGTGGTTTTCCCATCAGGCACAACTTAAATTTTAACACTGTATTCCTTGCATACTTATTGGTGGTATATAGAAAACATAATTTTTCCATATGAGAACAAACTAGCTCTTTGTTGTAATGAAAACTCTCTTTTTGTCATGAGTAAGAACTGTATATTTTGATTCTGGCAATTAAATTTAAGTGATGTTTTAAATGAGCTGGTGTATTATAGGATCTTTTTATGCTTGCAAAGTAAAATGTGATGTTTAATAATAGTAAAAGAACTTATTTAGCACTTACTGCTAATAGCTAGATGAAAAATAACAACAGGAGAGCTGTTAGAACAAAATGTATACTTCCTATTTTTGATTTGGAGCAAGACTTCAATGCAGTTGCAGTTAATAATTATAATCACAGGAAAGGGAGCCAGCACATAAGCATTTTAAAAGTTTGTTAGAAAACTGATTGGGTTTTCTCAGTGTTCTGTTACTTCTGTAGAGGCATGGGAATCTCCAAGGGAGAAGGGGGAGGGAGCATGTGAGCAGCAAGAGGTGAAATATTTGTTTCTCAGGAGGTTAAATTGATTAATCAGTTTTAATCACAGCTCAGAGGACTTGTCATTCCACATCTGAAAACTGAACTCTGAAATGTGTAACTATGCCTTCTCTTCATTTGAGACAAAAGCAGGGATGACAGGTTTCACCACCTTCCACATGTTGGAGAAGCACCATGAAGAGTCAGGAACCTTTTTTCCTTTGGCTGGAAGCTTTAGGTCAGTTGTGGACTGAAGGCACAGCTGTGCCTGGAGTTATTGCAGAGGCAGTCACAGGGTGGGCCATCCCTGCAGGGAGCCCCTGTACAAACAGGGAACGAATGAATGGGCTCTCACTACAACCCAGTTCACTGTCAGAAAGTCTGATGTAACAGCACCATCAGTCACAACTGTTCCTAGTGTTTCTAAGATTGCCATTGCACAATTTTTCCTATATTTTTATGTAAATAAAGAAAATCCTGCAGAAAAACTCAAGACTAGAGAAATGAAGCTGTGATGTTCCAAGCAAGCCTGGCTGAATATGCCAACCTTCTCACTTAAAGGAAACTATAACTGCATTTTCAAGAAACAAAATACAGAACTTGTGGATATATTCATGGTGTAATTTAAATGAATTTAAAATTATAATTCATTATAATTTTAATTACACCTAAAAATTATAATTAATTTTAGCTATTACAGTTTTGTTTTTCTGATTTTATTTATAAATTTCCAATTACCTTTCATTAGTGTATGATAAAATATTTGAAAGCTGAGCAGGCTTGGTGATTTTTGATTTTTTTTTTTAATTTATTTCATCCTTGATGAGGTGATAATTATATGTAGTTTGAATATCTTTGGAAAATATAATTAATGAAAAACAGTACTTTTATCATCCCATGTATGTAACAGCCCTAATACAGATGCTATACTGTTATTTGGATGTTTTTTTCTTAGAAACTTAATATGCTTCACAGACATACATTAGCTGCTTAAATAATGTATAAGGTGAAGGCAGTTTATAGAGGTAAAATCTGTTTTGTAAAAACCAGTACTGGTTTGGTACTCTTTCAGTATTTTTGTAGAGAAACTGCATTTTTGTTAATACATATTCACTTCCATTAGTGAATTAAAGCATTCATTTAGAAAGAAATAAAACTCTATTGAAAAGACTAATACAGCTTTAGGAAAAAAATTTAAGTCATATTGGGACCTGGCTGCTGCACAGACTTTTTGCTACCTTTTTGCATGAGCACATTTTCCATTTTGAAAACATAGCATAAAGATCTTGAGTTCTGAAATTGATTTTGAAATTGAAGGGCGTTTAAAATTAAATGTCTCTATTTCTGTTTTTATTTTGTGTTTTAAAGTCAAGAAGTGGACAAATCCCTGAGGTGTGGAAAAATCATTGTGTATACAAAACCTCTATAGTGCATTTTTTGCAAGGGCAACCTCAGACGTATCAAGTACAGCATTTTTAATACCTGAGTTGTTGTTAAAATTTCCTTATACAGTTATTTTCCTTTACAGTTATTAGATTTACTCTGTCGGGACCTACACTGAGACTTAAGGAATGTAATTTGGCTGCTATCCATTTCCACTTTTTTGCAAAAAAAATATGTTCTGGGTCCGCTGGGGGTCTGTTCCTTATTGCTTCAGGCTCTACAGCCTCCTAAGGAGGCACTGTGCTGAAGGAGTACCACAGGCATTGGGTTTCCTTAAACTCAGACACTCCCTTCCCCAGTTCTCTCTCCACAGGTCATGAATTAATTCTTGCTTGCTGCCTGGAGTATTTTAGACATACCTACAAGTCTCCTTAGCCATCCTTTCCTCCTCGACTTCTCAATACACAGATTTAGATTTAAAGGTGGATTGATGCAGAAGTGCCTTCCTTCTTTATCTTCTAAAACTCCTTCCACTTTATAATAGCCCTCTGTGCAGGGGGATGCCCACCTCCCCTCTGCCTGGGGGAGCAGCCCCTGGTAACTCCCCACTATGGTGCTTATGTTACCTCTTGGAGAAAGTAGGGGAAAATTTAAGTCAGTCCATACCTTGTGGTCAAGTCTCAGCCTTGTTCAACGTTAATACTAGCTCAAATCTGTAGGAAAAACCCCTGGGTCCCTGCTGAGGTGAAATAAGCTTGAAGGGAGAAAGGTAGAGAAATCTGGCACAGCCCATACAAATTGAACGCTTTCTGGCTCTTATCCCCAGCAGCATTCTCCTCATAAATTCGTTTTGCCTACACAAATGAAAAGCCTTTAGCCCAGTTTTGAATATAGATCTTAGTACAATGTACAGAACTTAGTACCTTGAATATATTTATTAAATAAATAAATCCTGTTTCATTAGGACTAGAACTTTTCACTTGGCTTGCTTTCACTCACAAACCTCTCCTGATCTTATATTTCTCCTCTTCCTGAAAAACCCATCAAAGACTGATAAAACATATATCTACTGATAGTTCAGATTTTTCATTAAATTCTGTCATGGAATCCAATAATTCCACACCTCCTGTGCTTTTGACAACTTTTGTGCCAGTGGCACCCAAAGAGGCACCTCTGTTATGCTGTTTGTGTTCTGATATTATGGATTTGTATATGGCCAAGTCAATATGGGTGAGTGCAGGACGTGGGTGTGTGAGACTGGCTGGATACTCTGTAAATGGCCAGGATTCCTGCAGCTGATAAAAGTAACATCTCTTTTCTTGAATTTTTGCTGCTTTTCGGTAGGCACAATGTAGAGCTGGGTGTGGATGAGATGCTGATTGCTGCTTTATCAACCCCATTCACAGTTGGAAAATTGTCATTTTCTCTGTGCAGTGTGGTGAAATCTGTGTGGATGCCACATCCATTTGAAAGGTAGTTGAGTATCTGTTGGATACATGGATTGTCTTATTCTGAAGTGGTGTGGGCTTCTAAAACAGGGTATCCAGCCATGGCTCACAGTAGCAGACTAGGTGTGGGGAGAGCAGTCAGCCCTAAGGAAAAAGCAGAGAGCTTTCTTCAAGTGCTTTTAGCTGATGTTCAGGCCTGGCTTTGCCACACTCTACATGGTTTGTTGAGTGAAGAGGACAAAGTGGGAGACAATTGTTCATGAATGTACAAAGCTATAAAAATCATTCAGTATGTTCACATGACATGATGAGATGCAGTGAAATAAACTCTCCAGCTCAGGTTGTGAGCTGTCTCCTAATGTATTTCATATCCTGTAGGGCTCTTCTTGCCTTTCTGAAACCTTCCTGAGAATTGTCACACACTTAAAATCTTCTAATGACTGTGTCAGCAATAAGTAGCATTTTACAGTAAGTATTTTTTACCCTTTCTAATCAGTGAAACTGGTTGTTGTGTGCAGCAGTCACAGGAAAGAGAGCCACTCCTCATGTGAGGGATCACTGGTTTTCAACTTTTCTTTCAAAAAATCCAGTAAAGGTCTTGACCATTCTTTAGGAAATGTTGCAGATACAAATCACATGGATTGCATTTGACCTCACACACAGTCAGCCACAGTCCTTAGCTAGAGGTCAGTCCGTGTTCACATCAAGTTTACATCACATCTCATCTCCCAGTAAATATCTGGAAATAAATGTCATCTAGTCAGGATACTCATCATCTGCTCCAGGTTAGGCTACTATATGACAATGTCAATTGATGTCTGAAAAGTGATAGACTACCACTTTTTTCACTTCTGCCATTTAAAAAAATATGGGCATAACTAATCTGCGCACAGTTTAACACCCTACAGTGATGGTAGTGAACAAACTACATTCTCTTTTTTTGTTTCACAAATAAATAGAAAACATTATTGAAATAGTTGCTCTAACAAATAGTATTGCAAATGTAAAGTCATTGGACATTTTGTGAGTATTCTACTGTTCTCAGCCATTATTATTTGCAGCAGGGTCTTTCAGTTTTTATTTTTCTTCTGTTTGGGAATAGCTTGTTCTTGTAATTGATCCCTGCAGGGATTTTGTACCTCAAACTTCCTTTTTAAAGGATATTTCCAATTAGACAAGCAGTCTGTTCATATGCTGGCATAAAAGAAGCATGCCACTTTCAGTAGAATGAATGAATTTTTCGATTGTGAAGAAAATGTGTTAAGGATGTCTAAGATCAAAGTTTGTAACAAAACTAAAAAGAAAGCTTGTCACTAATGAAAAAGAATATCTTTCCACAGTGAAGAAAATCTTTATAAGAATTTAGTCATAAATCTAAAGCCCAAAGTACACAGACTCCAAAGTAAAGATATGTTCATAATTTTTCATTTAAATATACTGAGAAGAAGAAATGCAGTGCCAAAACTAGGATGAAATGTTTTTGTTAGTGATATCTGTTATTTTTCTATGAAGAACCACAGTTAAAAATACAATCATATACTGTGATGACTCATGTCTATTATTGGCAGGAAGGCAAGTAGCAGTGAAGGGATAGCAAAACTTACAGGTGCTGAGCATTTTGTCTGTGAGCATGCTAATAAAGGAAAACTTTTATTCACAGCATTTTTAAAGCATGAATATATTTTGCTTAAAATGATTTATTACTGCATTATTCTACTTCCATCAAGTTTCACATATAAAGCACAATAGAGGCTTTACCTGGACACCCAGTACATTTCCTACTTAGTTTCCAAATACAGCTGTGCTAGTGTCTACATACAAGAGTACTATCAGCAGTTAGAGATAATTCCTATAAATAATTATTGAGTTCATACTGTTTTCTTTTGTAAAGCCAGTATGAACTCAATAAAACTTTGTATTGACTTGCTGCACTCAGTAATATCTGTATTCCAAAGTCATTTACAACACAGACCATAGTTTATAAAGTTCTCATTAATGCAGTAGTTTTATTGATGAAACTATATTTTACCAGTTGTCTTCAGTATTGCTTTGCCTTATTTTTAAAGATAAGCTATATGAAATAGCACTGATATGACTGGAGTTTCAGAATTGCCTTTTAGTTTCTTTTATTGATCATCCTTTACTTACTTCATTGAATTTGCAAAGGTTATTTAAATAATTCCTCTCAAAATATGAACCCTCAAAACCTCATAATTAAAGTTAGTCTGTGGTCTAAACCTTTGCCTCAACAGACTAATTGAAGTATAACTCAGGGTAAGAACACCTGGTGTTATTGGATTGTTCCACCAGCTTGTTTCCAGACCCTGAATCATATCTCTGATGTGGGTCCTATCCATGCAATCTGGATTTCTCATATTCCCAGGAGACAAGTGAGCTGCATTTCCCAGGATTCCTGCTGTTTCTGTGTGGCTGTGGTGCATGAGGGCTGTTGTTGCACTGGGCCAATGCAGAAGCAGAGCTCCCTGGAATCTCCTGCTGGCTGCTCAGCTGATGTGTGGCCCCAGCAGCAGGAGAGCAGTGACACAGCCCCCACGGTGGTGTGACACTTCCATTCACACCTGAGCAAGGTGAAAAGTGTCTCTGCCTTTCTGAGCTGACATCTACACCTCTCTCCTCGTTGTTAAGCTGTGACAGAGACAGGTTTTCAATAACTCCTCACTTCCACCAGTCAAATAAAATTACATATCTTCTCTGATTGCCCTCCTGAGGTTTTCACAGCAATTTCAGCTCCAGCTGAGAGAAAAGAACAGACTCAGAATTAAAAATCTGAGGAAGTGTGGGATTAAGAAATTATTAAGCACTGATCTTCTTCAGTGGATACAGTCCAAAATGATAGTCCCTAAATGTCCCCACTCCTAGTACAGAAGTGGTTGAGCTCTCATTGTCATCATTGTTCAGCTCTTATTTCAGTAGAGCTTCATGTCTCAGCCTGGCTGTCCTAAAGCACAGGCTGCATCTGTAGATTTCAAAGCAACAGGATTTTTTTTTTAATTCTGGATATAGTCTAAGTGTTCATTGGTGGGAATAATTATTCAAATTACTGTTATTAGTACTTTTTGCATGAATGCAAGCAAACCATAATTGACTAAAAAAAGCCCTAAAGGAATAAAAGTATTTTTCATTGGAAATGAAAACTGACAGGCTCCTACAAGCAAAAAAGGGCACAAAAAATTGATTCCTCTCAAAAGTTGTTGTAAACCTTTTTTATTGTAGGTAAGAGACCTTCAGAAGATGAAAACTTAAAAACCTGTGATCACATTTTTATTAAATTTCAGGTGTGAATGTTGTGAAGTAAGCCTTTTTCCTTACAGTTGTTCCTGATACAAATAACATTTAATCTGGCAAGGTAAATATGTTCTCAGAGTCTATAATAGCAGAGAACAAGTCTTTAATTCCTCTAGTACTGGATTCTTCCATTGCAAAATGTTTAGGTGACAAATATATCTTTCTTTCAGAATAAATTTTAAAACTGTACATTTTTCTACAATTTAAAGTATTTTAGACAGTTAAAAGTCATTGGACCCTCTAGTCCGCCCCTTTGCTAATAAGAGTTTCTTTCTTAGAGTATTTCTCACTTGCCAGTTAAGTCTGTTAAGGTTGTTTGTCATTTTGGCATTTTAAGAACTTTCTCTAGAGCTTCAAATGTATCCTAAAAACTAACAGTTCATGGTGCCAGATGTCATTGTATAACCCCCAGCTGAAACCAGGACACCAGGAAATAATCTTCATTTTGCTCAGATGTAGTTGAGTACCCTCCCTATAACACTAAATAAAGTCCTGCCTTCCTTGGAGCTGCACTGTTGGGGGTTTTACCCCTGCTGTCAGTCTCTTCATTATTTTTGAGACACTTGTGCTTCACTGCTGTGAATGATTTCTTTTTGAAGATGTTGACACAACCTGTGAGAATATGTTTCACTTATTCTGTTACAATTTCCAAAATTAGTTGGTGCCCTTCTACACTTTAAATATTTCTCGCGTTCTTCTCATTTTGTTTAAACAATGTTTCATCCCTCTCTTACCATAACTCAAGGACTTGTACTCCTCAAACTTTTCTTTTTTTTTTTTTTTAATTTAATCTTTAGTTATTTTGTAAGTATCTTGTACAGATTAAGTTGGCTGGAACAAAACTCTCTATTACGCTGTGGTAAGACCAGGTGTATCTTGCAACCTTTCAGTCTTCTCAGTATGAAGTATCATAGAAATTCACATAAGGCTTTGGGTCACAAAGATGTATAAGGTAAACTGAAATTAATGTATAACTGAAAGGTAAAATCTTGTTTGCATAAAAAAAAATCGTGTATATTTTTCTTTTGTTCATGTGTCAAAACTTCAGAACCTTAACTGAAAAACTTTCTCCCTTAACTGCAATATGTTTTATTACTATTGCTGAAGTAGAGTGAGGCAAATAGCTCCCATGGTGGCTTAAAGTGTTAAGCATATCAGGTTCTGCAGAATCAATTTGAAATTCTTACCTTGAAGTCTATTCCTTCTTGAGATGTTTTGAGTTCACCTGTTAAAAAATTACTAGAATAAGAATAATTTGAATCAAAAGAAACACATCAAAAGTTGATGTTTTCCCAAAGTTTTTTTTTTTTGTAATTCCTCCAATTTTCATGATTAATATTATGAATTACCAAGTTAATTTGGATAGTTAATATTTTAAATTAATATGACTATTAAGAATAAAAAAAGTTGTAAAAAATAATTTCTCAGAAAAAAAGATGGTTTTAATTCTCTCATTTCACACTAATTTTCTTTTTATATATACTCTGATTCTGTCGTCTCAGATTTGTAACTGATATTCCATTATGGAAGTCAAAGTCAGTAGCATAGACAGTTTTTTTCACATTGGTAATTGCGCAGATATTTGTGTAGTATTTTTTTTTTTATCAGGACCAGTGGGTTTTCCAAAAGATGCTACTGGGAAGCATTTTGGTAGTGCAGAGGGACTATCCATTGTTCCTGCACTGATATAGTAAAGAAGTTAATGCAGTCTCCATTAGCAATGACTGAGTATCCATTTTCTTTCCATTATTTTAGCTCTTGCCCACAATTTACTTGTTGCCTGGCATTTAGGATTCTGATTCATTAACAACTAGGAGAAAAGAATCTTAATATTTCTAGTCAAATAGTTTTTCTAATGAAATTCAGTTCCAAACATCTGTCAAAGTAGTAGTTTTGTTACAAGTGTGTGTGTTTTATATACAAAATATGCAGAAATACTTTCTTGATATGAAGAGTTTTCTAACTCAAATACTTAACATCTGGGGTTGTATTCTGACTCACTGGAAACCAAATATTTTTTTTAAATATTTTTTTACCTGTAAAAGTACAGTTTCCAAGAAGTACAAATACTTTCAACTTGCATTACAATTTTCTGTAGAAGTATTGTCTCACTAAAAATCCATATGAATTTTTCAGGTAGATTTTAATCTATAGGTGGTAACTTGATTCATTTTCATCTGGACTCAGTATGCCCTGGAATTTTCTTGGCTCTGAAGATTGAGGCAGCTGCACTAGCCAGAAAATAAATATGGAACTAGCAAACACATGGCTTTATTATGTGTGATACAGATGCAACGTACTGTAAGCCATTGCAGTCCACTGAAGATGGGCCAGAATTAAATACCACAGCATGTCAGAAATTCCTTCAGGAAGAGAGAGTTCACATTTCATTGATGTCTGGTTGTTTAATTACTACTGCTTGCTACAAAATTAATTTGCAGGCAAAAATAAGTCATATATGCTGCTGTAATAGAAATATATAGTATGTGTTGATTGAACTTTTTTCCTTGAATTTTGTAAAGTTTCAGTAACCATTTTTACGCCCAACCAACCATTGCACATAGCTGTAGATTGCAGTCAGACAATTGTTGTTATCAGGAAAAAAACAGCCAAACGTGCTACATATGGCTGGTTCCATTTCGTGCCAGGGAATCCTGTGTGCAGCCCTGCATGTCTGGAAAAGATCTAAGAAGCTTCAGGGATTCTGCTGAAGTGCCCTTGGGGATCTCAGAGGGAGATACAGAAGCAGAGGAAAAAGTAAATAAGAAGTTGGCAGTAAACCAAAAGGAGTGTTCAAATGAAAGGGAACTGACCACCCTCAGGACTTCTGTTGGAGCTTGGTTTATTTGTTCATTTCCAGTTAACATCCTTATCATTTGGCACTCTATAAAAGGAACAGGAAGCTCCTAGCCTTTGTGTACAGGATCTCCATTACCACCCAGAGAATCCTTATCAGCTCAGTTAGCATCCATGAAAGAAACCTACCCCAGCCTAATTCCTAAATTTATTCAAAATCGTAGGTATTTGGGGATTGCAGGTTCTGCTTAGTATGCTACAGCTGATGCAAGAAAATTAGGCACCTTGGGCAACTGCAATCCTAAGTGTGAAGGACCAATTTGGGGATGCAAATTGCTTCTTCCTCAAAGTTGCTGAAATCTTTCTCAAGGTTGTGTTATTGCTAATCTTGTACAGGCATTCAACACAGGAAGGAGAGAAACTGCAAAAAGCTGCTGTCTCCTTGTTTGTGCAGAGATCCAGTTCCAGCTGCTGCTCTCCCTGAGCGAGATGTGCGTGATACCAGTGCAGAGAGAGGCACCAGTCTCCTGGAAAGTAGCAAGCTGAGCAAAGCCTGTTGTTTCTCAGCAGGCAGTGTACCTCTTGTGCCAGAGCCAGTAAGAAATCTCAGTGCAGCCTGCCTCCCCAGGAGGAGAGAAGGCTGACTGTGTGCTATAGGCAAGCACTCGTGCTATAGAGAATTTATTCCTCTCATTTAAGCACACAGAAAATGAAGGGATGCTGCAGTAGAAGCTCAATGAAACATATAGATAGATGTAGGTATAGATATGAATGATATAGATAAGATATATAGATATAGATTATATATAAGTATAGATATAGATATAGATGATATAGATATAGAAATATATGAGATAGATGATAGATAGATAGATAGAGAGAGAGAGAGAGAGTGTTACTCACAGCATGGTTGTAGTTGGATGGCTACATGTATGGATCTCCGGATTCTTTGATTTGTCTTCTTAGTTATTTCCTATTCCTCTTGTGTCTTACATAAAATGACTGTGAAAAAAGCAAAATCTGGTGTGTATAAATAGTACAGGAAAACTGGAGGAGCCATAAGAAAAGTTGATAACCATTCTGTTCTTGATTCATGAATAATAATCCCTGAGAAAACATTCTAATAGAAAAGTATATGTGTGTTTGCATATGAATACACATATTCTCACATGTATGTCTTCAATCATAACTGCCCTGCACAGCTTTCATAAACCTGTCTCTGATAATAAACTGTTGTTAGAAGAAGTTAAAGATGTGGTCTGAGAGAAAAGAGACAATCTTGCCAGCAGTCTCTGTAAATACACACATACGTTTTAGTGACATTGGTAGTAATAACTCCTATAATCAATATATGAAGCTGTCCTCTCTTCCCTCCTGTTATAATGTACTTTTAACTTTCCAAAACCTCTTCATTTCAGTAAGCTAGACTGTATGTGTTTGTATAAATGCAAAAATGCACAATATATTAATCCCTGGCAAAAACCAAAGTAGTGATCTGTTTGGTACATGACTGCTGCTAGACTGGAAAAGTGAAAGATGATGTTGGGCCAGATACCGCTGCAGGGCTGCCTTGCAGTAGTGGGGTAACAGGAATATGTCTCTCTGAGGAAAAGGTTTCCTCCTGGATGTAGAGCAGAGCTCTAACACCATGACGTATAGAGCTGGCAAGGTTGCCAAGTACGGATGAGCTGGTAATTCAAGGACCTGGGCTATTGCCCTTGATAGGAAATGTGTTCTGTCAGAAAAAAAAAAATCCCTTCTGCAATATTTGCAGCATTAATTTTCTTTAAAAAGTTAGCCATCTAATGCTTCGCTTTATTGAAAAACATGATCCATGACTTCTGTTGTGGTACTTGTTATAATCCTGCTGGATTCTATATTAAGATTTTCAATCCATATGAAACTATATTTTATGTTTGCTTGGACAGAGTAGTTTGAGATGTTTAGAGATAATAAAAAATTCAAGACAAATTAGCAATTCTTTGAGAGATGAGGAAATGAAAAATTAATTATAGAGACTCAGTGGTTTTGTAAATAATTAGCTATAGTCTTGACAATTAAATACATTTGGGGTTTTTTTTCCTACTTGAATAGAGCAACTGAAGCACAAAGCAGTTAAAAGCAAGATCATAAAGTTTACATGAGTCTGCATTTTGACATTCACCTTGAGCCATTTTTAATCTTCTGTACTTTCCATACACACAAGTCAATAGCTTAGGGTGAAAAGCTTTGCTAGCGCCATTGGAAATTGTATCATGAGAAATTTAGCTTTAAAGTAGTATAATCACTGTAAGAACTAGAAAAAAATTTGACTACTAAACCAAATGGTTGACCTGGCTCTCATCAGTGCTAGCCATGTCAGATGGGAGCGCTGCCTTCTCAAAAGGCTGTGTGGCAGAATCCCCATGTTGGAGGATTTGGGAGTTTAGCCCTAAAATTATCACCTAACTTCTTTTTCCTTAGAAGTTGATGAAATGATCCCCCAAAACCCTGGGACTTTGGAAAAAACCTCAGCTCCATCTAGTTTGCTGAAGTTTGAAAGTTTTGGTTTTAACTATAATTCTCCAAATGAGAATGATATGAGTGAGTATGAGATGCAGTTATGGGACAACACTTGAATGCCATATACCACATGTTAATAGTTTCTAAAAACATAGCAATATAATTAGCATAACCTTATAGCTGAGTCTGCCACTGGACAGCATTCCCATATTGTCACTAGTGGATTTCTTCTGTGCATCAAAACAGAGATTTCTGTCACATCTTTGGAGCATTGATGCTTTAATTCCTTTGGTGGCAGTTTTTCTGATTCTTCAGGTGGATGAAAAAAGGGGGCTATTGGTCCAACTTTTCACTTTGGGCGTGGATATATTTTAGAGGACCAAGGGAAAGACACTTTCTCATAACTCAATCTGTTCTCCTGAATCTCCTATGGGCCTTTTAGGTCAGTACTGCAGTAGTGCTTGATTGAAACAAAATCTGATGCTTGATACAAGCCTTCTAAAAAAGAGATGTAGAAAAACTTTACTTTGAACAATTTCTAATAAGATCATGCCTGCACCTCACCAGAGGAAGAAATAACTTCACATTTATGAGCCTTACAAAGAGAGCTAGCCAGAAAGCTTCAGGTAAGGAAATTTCCTCTGCTAAAGGCATCATTCAGGAAATGGAAGACTTTCCCTGGAATCTAGCAATTCTATCTACATCTTTTGGATGTAAAAGGGTGTAAATGCATTATGTAGACTAATGATTAATTGACTTCTGATATTTTTAATTTTAAATATTTAAAACACATGGTGACATTATGAAGTAAATTTTTTTGACACTAAAATAGTTCTACTACATTGTTGATACAAAAACCTTCTTGGATTCCAAATAAAATAAAATTTTAAAAAGTCCCAAACCTGTCTGAATTTGCCTTTCCATTCCAAGAAAAAAATGAAGAAAAAGGCACATTTCTTCTGAGCAAAAAGGAATCTTCACATGCCCAGTTTATTCATGGCTTGTCCTGAGCTGTTCCGAACATTCTGTTGGATGAGTATTTTTAAAGCTTTCTCTGCTCCAAGTCACAGGTTTTTACCATTTTTACACTGATAAGTCCATATAGTTTTTCCAGTTTCATTAAGAATACCAGGAAAAACTCTGCACTTGGAAAGCTGTTTCTCAAACTATAGTTTTGGAAGTCCAGGTGCACTTTACCCTCCCTTTGCTTGAAGGTATGCATTAATTATTGCCTCAGGAATACCTAGAAAGCAAATTTAGTTTCACTGAGCTAAGAAAATTACAACTATCATTAGATGTAGCCAGTATTTTTCCATAGTTCATAGAGCACTATTTTGAAGCTCTGTCATCAATCACAAAATTATATTTAAATTAGATTGTAGAATTCAAAAGCTTCAGTAGAAATAGGTAATACACAGTCAGAGAGAAATATATTTTCCATGCTGGGATCTGGAAGCAGCTGGACTTCCCGTAAGTCCAAGGCATTTATTTCATTGGAGACATCAATTGCATTAGAGATGGAGGACCAATACCTTTCAGATAAACTACTAAAATTATGAGGAGAGGTTTTCACAGAATTTGAGAAAGCAATTATTGATTTGCTATGATTTGTCGAATTCTCAGCATGGAATTACTGTATCTGGTTAACAATGCAATGGCTAAGGAAATCAAGGGACCCCTGCCAGGATCTGCACAGTGTTTGTGTAAGAAGCAGCTGTGCTTGGCTCAGGAGATCTCCTTCCATTTGCTGTTTTAATGAGGGTGCCATCACATTGTCAGGAGAGGATGTGGCACAGTGGAATAGCTCCTTAACGTGTAAATGTTGGCTGGACATTCACAGAGGCTGATGCTGAAAGGACACAGTGATCCACAGACCGTATTTGTTTTCAGGGCTGGTAAATGCTCAAAGTTTGGTCCTCAACCAGAAGAATTAACTCTTTCAATTCTTTGCTTAACAACTATGTTTTCCTTGTAGTATGCTTCTCTAGTCCTTAACAAACTACAGGAGATTAAAAGATTAAAGCCCCAAAATAATAGCAGCAAAAACCTACCACACACAATCCTAAAATCCAAATAAGTATCTGTTAAATGAGATTAGGATCAGTTACGTTGCAGGCTGGTGGAAATGTGCTAGGTTAGGAATGGAGCTCATCATGGGATTTTTTACTGTTAGAGTTTGGAGGATAGAGTGTTCATTTAGTCAGAGAAATAATCAATATGTTGCACTTACTGTTGGGAGTTTTATATAATAAATTTGCAACATTTCATAAAGCACTCAGATGAATGTCAGTTGTAGAAAATAGCTTCAGCAGAATTTATTTCTTCGGAATCTTAAAAGCACCTGCATAAAAACAACATATGAATCAGATTTTTTTTTTTTAATTGCATAGCATTATATTCAGGTTGCTTTATTTTTCAGGCTTATCACTCATGACTAGGCGTGTGGTCTCTACTGGTAACCTGTTCTCTCCTGATAAAGTAGACTTAGGCACATTAAATCCATAGTAGATTTAACCAGATTTAAGAACATGCATGCATGAAGAACACAGGCCAGCACAGGGGGTTTTTGTAGGACTGAGCTGCACAGCACTGAGGAGCTAAAGGTTTCCCAGTTGTCCAGGTGTTTTCCCACAATCTGTTTTTCCAGTGGTGAATTGCTACAGAATTAATTGTACTCATCATTCTCTGACAGAAAAAAAAAAAAAAAAAAAAAAAAATCTAGTGGATATATGCTACCGGTTCTTCTAATGTAAAAGCAAAACATAGTAAAATTGTGGAAAAATACAGAAAACCATTTTGGTACTTTATATGTTTTATGCAATTTTAATTTAGTTTAGTAATTAATTTTTTAGAATCCATTCTATATAAGCTGCAGATCTAAACTTGTAGGGAAACAAATACCTCTTTACAGGCATACATATTTGGAAGTCACTTCTTCCTCTTGAGAGCATTTTGAGTGAAAACATAAATGCTGTCCATCATTTACTATCATCCAGACTTAATACTGTTATTTCAGAAGACAAATACTTGAAAAAGTATCCTTCTTCACTCTTTTATACTTTCTGAACTTATTTTCCTCTATGAGTTATTAGAATACATCATAAATAAGAACAGTAGGGCTTTATTCCCATTTTGTGTGGATGGAAGTGAACCGAATGAAAAATAAGAGGTCAGTGAAAATTTTTAGAAAAGTCAAATTAGCACAGATAAAAAGAAACTCTGACATTTGAGTATATTTAGAACAGGTTCAGGTGAAAATCTTACGGCAACCAGAAGAATAAAATAATGAAAAAGAAATCAGGACTGTTTGTTATCTAAAAGGCTACATCAAAGTCTATTAAGGGGATGATGGTGTACAGCAGCCTGGAAGTGAGGAACATGAGTGGTCTAACAGAAGCCTTGTAAGGACAGAAAGGTCACTCAGAGAAGCCTTTGGGCACGTGGAACAGGCTGCTCCCAGAACCAGGGGGAGTCTCCCATGCAACTCCCTTTGAGGTTGTTTCAGGCTTCATTGGTTAGCAGAAGACAAATACACAGAGGGAAACCTGCAAAGTACAGTTTAAAAAGTGCAGATTTATTAATCCAGTTGATGGCAATCCTCTGCAATGCTGAATGATCTGAATTTCCCCTCTTTACTGGATTTGCTTGCACTATGTCCACTCCCGAAGATGAGCAAAGGGAGGAGAGTCAGGGTCCTGTTGAGTCGCTGTCCTAATTAGGTGCAATAACAAGACCTGGGAAAAGTATCATTATTCCACTTGGGTTTCTCAAATCAAATGCCATTTAGACATGCAAACTAGGGTTTGATATTTACCTGGCTTTAAGGAAAAGGTCAAATTAAATAGCTATTAGCTGTTTTCTATTAGCTTTAAGGACTTTTCTTCCAAAGGCATGAATATGTCTTGCAGAATAGTTTAGTTGGGACTTGGACATAGTGATTGGGTACATAAATGGATTTTATACCAATTTATAAAAATAAGGGATTAAAGGGATTAACAAAATGGCACACCAGTGTCTCCTTTTGAGAAGGGAGCTAAGTGTAACCTGCTGGTTTCTCTAACCATGTGATAATTCATGCACAAGGACTCTGTGCTTAAGTATATACAGGGGAAGATTTTTGAATGGGTCTTTTTACTGGAAAGTATTGATTCATGGACTGGTTTTGACAACATCAAGGAAACAAAAATGTTGTCTGTTTGGAAAATTCTTTATGGTATAAGAAAAAAAAGTATCTTTCTAAAGAAAGAAAAACCTCATTGCTATCCCTTTTTAATATACAGCTCTTAGAGAATTAAGTTGTCTGAATTTGCTTGCATTTCACTTCTGTCAATTAAAGTATACAATGCAGTGAAATTATTTAATGGAAAAATCTGCCTTGAAGTCACCTTCTAAGTGAGAAATCAGTTTTTTATAACTTCCTGGTTTTCAAAAAGATATTCCTATTTAATACTGATTTACATTTTTTGGAAAACAGTTAGGAGTTAGATTATATTGATGTGTATCAGACTGTGGAAAGAAAAAGTTCTGGATGCAGCCAGCAAAATGAATGAAATATATATATATATATATATATATATATATAGTAAAGTGAAAGCCCCGTGAATTCCTTCCTGAATAGCTACTAAATGAGGCATTCCAAACTCCTGCCCAATGATCCTGTGCATCAGTTTATCCCCAATTATTTTGTTAGCAATGTTGTTTTTCTCTCCACTTATGTGTTTAGCTTATGACTGGTGCTCCCTTCCTTTGACTAGGCCAGAGGAAGGCACTGTAAGTGTAATCACCTGTGATTTATTTGCTCAGGTACACAGCTTCCAGACTTGAGCTCTTATTCTTCTGATTGGCTTGATTTCTGGACAGAAGTTACAATGAATAAATGACAAAACCTAGCAAATACTGGCAGTCTCAAGTGAACTCTGACCTGCTGTGTTGTGGGGCTGTCAGTGGGAAGTTACATTGGGATATTTCCTGCACAGGATCCCAACCCAGCAGTGCACCTGGAAGAACTGCAGCCAGTGGAAAGCACAGTGATATTAGCACTTGGCACTCAAGTCACAAAACTGAGACCCTGCTGCACTGGCTTCCCATACCTGGGGTTTTTTTGGCACACACAGAGTAAATTCCCAGCCTTTCATCTCCTTGGAGTAATGAGGGCTTGCAAATGAGGCAGTAGCTCTAGAGATTTTGTGTGCTGTCTCTGACCATGAGTTCCCTGTAAGCCACATCCCCATCATTCCCTAAAACTCTCATGTACTGGAGACTGTAATATGGCTGGAGCTGTAAATGTCTTCCATTTCCCTCTTCTGATACAAGTATTTCTCTTTCTTCTTCCATTTCTTCTTGGGCCCCCCATTTCCAGATGACCTTCTCATTGCCCATGCCAGCAAATCTGCATATTCATGGCTCCAGTTCACCTTCTTCTAATGGCCAAATTTTTTAGTCCTAAGTAATAGTAAGGCTTGATTTATACTGGTTTCGTTTCATTTCTTTTCTTTTTCTTTTCTTTTCTTTTCTTTTCTTTTCTTTTCTTTTCTTTTCTTTTCTTTTCTTTTCTTTTCTTTTCTTTTCTTTTCTTTCTTTCTTTTTTCTTTCCTTACAAACTGAGAGAAATGAGAAATTTTGCAAATGTGCTTAAATAAGTCAAATAGACAATAAGTTTAAATTGCAAACAGAGCATGTTGAAATAAGCTCAGTGTGAAATCTTGCAGCATTGGAATTAGGGATGATATTTCCAATTACACTGGCATTTATTATTTCCCAACTCTCAGATTTTTACAAGTAAGCACACATTTTTATTTCACCTTCTCAGAAAAGCTTTTCCTCACTTTTGTGAAAGAAAAAACAAGTATTGATAAGTAGAAAGACTCTAGGAAAACATGATTCATCCAGGTACTATGATTTGAAAATTATTTCTAGTAGTAAAAAATAGGTGTTATATTATGCCTTTTTGAAGAAGGTCACAGGAATGTAACAGTACAAAAACTCATTTCTGCTGACACTTCGTATCTCAGAAATTGTTTCCTCTGGTGCACTAATGATTTTTTTTTTTTGCCCTTGTCTGACACATTTTACCTCTACCTTGGCAAGAAAAGTCATTTCCTCCTGTGAGTAAATGAGTGATAGAGGATAGATGAAAGGGCAGAAATGTGCCAGTGCCATCAAAACCCTCATTTTTGATTTTTAATATGCTGCAGCTGTTGGTGTGGAGTGTTTCTCTTGCAGTTGAAAGCACAGCCAGCATGGGAATATTGATAGGTTTACATGAATCCTAAAGAGTCACAGCTTATTCGTATTCACTAATAATGTAGAGCTTGGAGGATACTGCCTGCATGGATACATTTTCAGCTGGAAAAATTGTGAAGCCGCAGCAAGGATTAGTGAAAGGGATTGATGGGGACACAGAGGAATTTGGAAAAGCCAGCTCAGGTCAAAAGAGGCTACAGTGAGATTTAAGTGTTACTCTCTATTTCAAAAGCTCAGGCAAACATTAATACATAACCAAGCAACTGTGATTCAACACAGTCCCTCATGAATACATTTTGCCTTTTGAGTCTTACCAGTATTCGGGCAACAATTAATATTCTGAAGTGTCAGTAGTTAATATTCCTTCTTTCAAAATCTTTGAATTCCTTTATTAATTTTATTCATTTATAATTTATCAGTAACTTCAGCAGGAATGCAGATAATCTTAATCTCTGAAATTGGGCCACATTTGCTGAGGTAGGATTTTTGGATTTTTGAAAAAGCTGGAGACATTGGATGCTAAATGCCTATTCAAAGTCAACAGATACTTTTTTAGTGATGGATAAGTATATCAATGCTTTAATTTTCATTAATTATTCAGTTAGAAAATTTATAAAATTTGACACACAGTATTGAGAATGTCACGGAAATCCTGCATGATTTTGATGATAAATCCACATTACAGCAAAAAATCTAGAAAATCCTGCTGTGTGCTGTATTGATGATGTGCATAAATATAGCAGCTCAGGTGCATTCCTACACTGCTCAAAGTTGCCTGTCTAGTGCTACCAGTACTACATTGCAAGTGTTTGACCTCCTGAATATCCAGGTTTTCCAAATGTTAACACAACATTAACATGGTCACTTTCCTAATAACATTGCTATATCCCTTGCCTTTAGTTCTTAATAAAATAGCAATGTCACTTCCAAGGAAAAAATATAAAGAAGCCACCTGGGATGTGGACTCCAGGTCTTTTGTGGTATTTCAGCATGGAGCCACTTGAGCAGCCAGCTTGTTTCCTTCCAGATGCCCTCTGCCCCTGTGTTTCAGGTGACACAGATAAATCCAGTGTATTTTCCTTGTGCCCATGCGTTTGCTGAAATACCATAAACTCCTCCAGTAACCACTGGTAGCAAGGAGATGTTGAGTCTCCCAGCTAACACCATTGACTGATGTGAGGTTAAGCCTGGAGATGCATTCTTTTTCTCATCCATCACTTTTAATGTCTAACTGCTTTATTGAGATTCACATCTCCCTTCCTCCTCTCATAAAATGATACTGAATCAGAGAGGTCCTGTGCAATGACTTCTTCAGGAGCAAGTGTGGTGGATTTGCTTTGTCTGCAGCAGCTGGAGTGGCAGAAAGCAGGACTTGAGTCAGAAGCCCACGTGTTTATCTGCCATCACCTGGCTCTGGCTCACAGCTTCACTGGCTTTGCCAAAATGCTTGGTCTCTTTGGAAACCTGATTCTCTTTTTAGCTCAGTTCCTCATGCTGCCATACCAAGCATCTGTGATCAGATTTCACATCTCAGCTGAAATGGTCTAGAAGTGATGTAAGTGGGTGAGGGATTTATGTATTTATTTATTTATTTAACAAAAAGCGTGGGTTTCCTGAAAGCCTGGGCGGCTGTATGGCTTCTTCCTTTTCTTCACTAAGATCATCACTGGCACTTTTGTTGTCAGACACAGGAGAAATGAGACATTGATTTGTTTATAATATATGCCAAAACAACTCCGTGCGCTTGTCTTGTTCTGATATAAAATTCTAGTATTAACAGAACCTTTGGTCTTCTCTTCCTACTCTTTCAATCTGTATTTCTGCCATGACAAACAAAAAATGTCAATTCTTAGGGAAGTAGCATTTTTCCAGCCATTTTTCAAGCAATTCTTTCTCTTGAGTAATTCATTGCTGAAGATGCTTTCTTCTGTAGAAGAGGGTTACAAGTCCCAGCTGTTCTTAACCTGTCAGTCCATTATACCTGGACTCCTCTCCTGACTACGTGTGGTTGTAATAACCTTTCTCATAGCCATGAGAGCACCATAGAAGGAGAAGTGATGACAGAGAATTGCTGCTCCAACTAATGGAAATGCCTTTTTCCTTCAAGTGATTCTGTTGCTACTTTCAGTTACAAGAACTGTTATCCCAAAGGAAGAATTGCCTGCACACCCCCCTGCTTTAACGGCTGACGTCAGGTTCCCATAAGGAGTTACAACATTGCACCATCACACATCTTTGTGTTGTATTTTATAATTTGTGTCCTTTTTATCTTTATCTAGACTGGTTTTACTTGTGCAGTGAAATTTCATGCGGGAGCTTTTAGCACACAAGCATTCATAAGCATGTGCAGTTAGTGCTGACCATTCCACTCTTCTCCTGGTACCCCTGCCCTGGATGCAAACCCTAGCCACACCTGATTCTCTCCAAGGGACATGCCCTGGCCCTCAGGACAGTTTTTTAACAACATAGTGACACTGCAGTGCACGCTTCTTGCTGAACACAAGGATCCAGCTCACAAGTCCTGCAAACTGAGTTTGAAACATCTCTGAGAGCTGTAGCTCAGGTCGTGCAGGAGAACAAAAGACAAAGCCTGAACTGGCCTTTCCACAGCAAACCTTTAATCCTGCAAGAAATGTAGCAAGAAAGTACCAATAGCCGGGAGTGAGGTTTAAATTTGTCTTCTTCTCTGATGTCCACCAGTAGAAATTCAAAACCATTTTATCTTTTCTGGAGTCTGTCCATGGATTGCTGCAGATACTTACCTAATTAAGACTACTCAGTCCTAGGAGCTTTTACCCACATCTCTCCCTGTAGGACTGCCAAGAAAGATTAAAGGAACAACAAACAAAATACCCTCCTGAGTGGCAACCAAATAGAGAATTCTTTTCTGATTCTAAAAAATAATTGGTTGGCTAGACCCACAGCAGCCTAGAAGTAGAGCTTCCTGGCAAATCAAAGCATAAAAGTGGGGCAGCTGGAAGATTCAGATGAACGGAAGGAAATAATGCTGCATTATTGCTACTTTTTTGAGGCAATGAGACTTTGTGAAAAGATGTGCAGCATGTATCCCTACTCTTAGTTCAAGCATGGAAATACTTCTGACGTTGTAGAGCAGGAGATATTTTTTCCAGGTACAGATTATCTTTCTTCTAGCTTTCTGCTTTGTTGCTGAAAATAGCATATTATATTTGCCATTTGAGCAACCCTGTCAAAGCTAGGGGAAATATTTTCCTTCTAATTTATGTAGGACTCCTGATTTTAAGTCTTTTTTTGCTTCTCCTAAATTGTAATGGGTTTACAAAATGCAGGCTTTATAGGCTTGAAAGAAAAAAATGCAAACAATCATGAGTCCACTCAACCTTATTTTAGAAGCAAAATCCTGTTACTTAGATAGCAACCTTTACAGCTAATGTAATTATATCTCCATGTCTTTCTATTTGCCATGTACAGAATGCTCAGATCCTCAGAAACAGAAACAGAGACTGCAGAGTACCACGACTGTGTTAGCTAGATAATGAATAGAAAACTTGTAGTGTAGTAGATGAAAATATTACCGGTTTTAAATTTTTTTTGTTGTTGTTGATGGAATGATACTAAAATTTTACAATTGCGTAGACAAAACCCTTCAAAGATATAGTTCAAGATCCTTCATTTTACAAAGTTGCATATACGACAGTTGAGGAATGCCTGTGATTTACTAAATTCAGCTTTGCAGTACCCTTTCAAGGGAAGGTGGTGTTATTTTAAAGATCTGCATACATCACTCCTCCTGTAGTGTGTAGAGATCCTGAGACAGAATTAGGAATACGTTGACTTCCGCATTTAACTTTCTTAACCTTGAGTCCTTCATTTTCCCTCCCCAGCCTTATGCCTCTTTTACTACAAAACTCCTAAAACCATCAGACAAGAGGGTCTTAAAGAAATCAGTACTCTGTGGTGTAACTGCAGTGAATTGCTGGAGCAGATCCATTTTGCACACAAAATAAAATCACTGCCTTGTGAATGTGTATTCTCTATACTAGCACTCATTTTTTAAAACTGTAGTTCAAAACCTTCAAATTATACGGATACATCTCAAATGGACAGAAAAGGAGATAGTCAAGCAAACCCAGTTAAATCTTAGTAGGAAGAGGACCCTATCATGAGGGCTACCAACAGGCATTTATGTAGAATAGCTAAAAATTGTTTTTTCCTTAGTGCCTCCTCCCTCTCTGTCAGTCTGCTTTCATTGGAGATGTCTCCATTTAGTGACATGCCCACTTGGACGCATCTTTCCTCTGTTAACTCAAAAGAATGAACAAACACAAGAAACCCACAAGCCCTGCAAACAAAGCCTAAAAAGGGAGCACAGAATTGGAGCATTATTTGATTACTTGTCTGTATCTCACTAAAGAACAATTGCTTGCATGCCTTAAAATCCACAGTGCCTGCCACCATTGATTTCCCAGAGACTTTACAAATTCCTGGCAGCATGCATAAAGGGGCTTGAAGTTTGGAATGGGCAATTTTGATTAATCTACAGAATTCCACTATGACTTGCAGATGTGTCTATTCCAATGGAGAAGAAAAAAAGAATTTAAGTTAAACTACATCAGGGAGCACAGTTTTCTGCAAATTGGCTCCTAGTTTGATTGAGACCAGTACTTGAATGACATGCATTTACTTTATCTGCTGTCCCTATCAAGGAATAGATGTAATTTGGTTTGTAATTTCTATAATTTCCATGTATAAGACAAAGGCTTTATGAGAGACTGGTTAAGATTTTGTTGCTAAGTCCAGACTTTTGCTTCTGAATAACTATTGTGCCACCTAGTGAGTGTTAAACTGCACTTTTAAATAGATTGAAAGATTGACTTTAAACATACTGGTGAATAAAGAAACAAAGTATTTATTAAAATATTTTTAGTGACATATTTGGACAAAAAGTATCTTCCCTTTGGTGTTTCACTGTTTCAACCATAAGGTAGCATTTTGTTTGCAAGTGTATTAAAGAAATTTAATACATAAAAAGGATACACACAGAACTCTTTACTTCCCCAGCAATAAATCCATTCCAATAAATTACTAGCTAATTCCTAAACTTATCAATGTGAAAAGATATCCCCAAATCTCAGATTATAAGAATTTACATTCTTTAAAACAAATAAATAAATACACTGAAAATGTTATTTTCTGACTAACTGTGATAACTTGGCAATTATTATGATTGCATGCCTAAGGCATTATTTAGACAAAATAATAAGCAGTGTTTTATATTAAAATAATAACATTCTGACACAAAGTTTCTCATAAAATATCCTTTTCTCTATAAATAGTTTTTTGTCCAAAAAGATATGTAGATTTCATTAGCCAGTAGCTTTTTCTTAGTGATTTCTCTTCTCTAGCTGAAACCTCTCAACAGCGCTGTGATGTTTTTTTTCCTTCACTTTTAAAGTAAACCATCTGTCCTGTGTGGGAGTATTGGGTTTGCCACAGTAGAGAGCAGTAATATTTCAATCACCAAAGCCGATAACAATAAATTTCCCTTAATAGAGAATTTCCTAGCATTTTTGAAGTCACTTTACTGCATCTTATATTAAGTTGCCACACTATCTATCATCAAAAAAAGCCAAAGTAGATAGTCTGCTCTTTTAATACTTGCATGCGGTGCCATAGTTACAGTAGAAAACCCAGTGGTCAGCAATAGTTCAATTTAGAAACATTCAGATTCTCTGACACTCCAGGGAAAGTTCAAATTCATGTTTTTTAACACATTCAAATGATGAATGTTAGAGATCTTTTGTATAACAGGACCTGACACCAGGTAAACATGACATTGTATCCAGAGACTGGGATAGCTCTATGCCAGACCTTGATGGAAACACAAACATTTTTATAATTTTCACTCAATGAACAATGGAATGGAGCTCATCTTCTTTCAACACTTTTTGTTACAAAATATCTGAGGTTCAGCTCTAAGCTGAGAGAAAAAGAAATTAGTTTCTGAAGGTAAAAAATACATTGTTTGGAAAAGCAGAAAATCTGTGGTTTGAGAGGGCTTTTTTACAGTTCTGTTTTTGCTGTTGTTGTTTGGGCTATTTCTTTTCCCACCATGAGAAAGATTTCCAGAAAAAAATATTTTCCATTTTCTGGTTTCAGAGCTTGACAGACATTTTTGTCATTTCATTTTCTTCTTGCAGACAAATGAAATTGAAAAGATTGTGTCAGGTGTCAGATGAGCTTCTTTAGAGCTCAGTTTCCAGGCTCTCTGAATTTTTAATACTTGAAAAGTGTTTGTACAGTGTTCTGGTTTTCTCTGGAGGTGTATTGTGAAGTGAGCAAACAGAAAAAACAAAATTTTATTTCTTTTTAAGGCATAATCAGTGGATTACTTCATTTTAAAGCAGTACCATTTAAGATAGTAAAGAGGTCTGCCTATGAGGTTTGTTCCCTGTGCACGTGCTTAATGGCTAATATTCACATTAAATGCATGCAAGTATTACTAAAAGTAGGGCAGGATTAGAAATATAACAGCATTTTTTTTGCTTTATCTAGAATTGATAACAAGCTCTTCTCAAGATCGATATGCTCAAATGTGATTATTTTTACAGAGGACGATGCCATTTCAGTGAAAGAGGAGAAATCACTTAAAGGCTTGATTTTTTTTCTTTAGACACTGTTTTTCTGTGTTGATTCAAGGCATTCTGGCATTTAACAACATCTGGGAAAATTATATAATTAAGCCTAATACTTTATTTCACGTAGTGAAATTTTTAATGTGATTTTAAATATCTCATTGGGAGGATTATCTATGGAATCAATGGACAGTGTTTCCTAAAGAGAGAGCTGAAAATCTAGATCACAACTCTGGTCAAACATTATACTAACGAACAAAATAATAATAAATCCTGGGTTAAAAAGTGCATACATAGTAAAATACTGAAATGAAGTCTTTAAGATGAAGGTTTTATTCAAAGGAAAAATATGCCCTACTCACAAATAGATACATGACTGAATGGCATGTATCCTTTTTCATTTAAATCTAATACCATATTTATATTCAGTGTAGTAATAGATCCTCTTTCCAAACTTTTCTGTCGCCACATACCTGCAAAGTCAGTTTGCAGTGGTTTGCTCAAACTGTAACTTAAGAGTTACAAATATCTCAGTATTTGTAACTCTTAAGAACATCAGGCTGCATGTCTGTTTCCTCCAATGTCAATTAGACAGATGGGGTGTAATTCTAAAAGAGCCCGCTGAAATTTCCCAAAATTTGAATAATTTAATCTCTTTAAAAATTGTACCTCACAGATTTAACTGAGCTGATAGTCGATATTTACTGTAATTAGTCAAGACTTGATTTGCTGTTATTTTCAAGAATTTGAAAACTCTAGACATGTCCAAACTCAGGCTTTTGGATATTTCACCTTGTTCTGTATGAACTGTTTTGACAATAACCACTAAGTGCACTTGTCCAAAAAAGACAAGTGCCTTTCCTTTGGTAAGTCTGCTGCTTCTACATGTGAGAAACCTGCACTGCCCTGAGGCTTGTCACAGATGAGATCAGTAGCTCATTTCTGAAACTTCTGGGAATAATTTTGGAGGATTTCAAGATAGGATTATTTTGAAACTGAAATTCATGGTGTGAATGGGTATTGGGCCATGGAGTAAATAAATAATAGTACAGAAACACTTTTTCAGTAAATCTGTAAAAATTACAGTCCCTTAACTACACAGACAAGGATGTATATTTGTTATAGATGGCATATTTGTAACAAAAAAAATATGTAAGAAAGTTATGCAGGTTGTGTAATAAATTCCATCTTTGATGGGAGTCTTAATTGAAAGAGATCAGAAATCCATATTGGATTTTTGCCGAGATGTAACATCTGAGATTTTTCTTCTCTGGCCCTAATTGCAACAAAGTACTTATTCTTATTTTTGAGACCCATGTAAATGAGTGGATGTGTCCACTGAAGTCACTGGCCATTAAAACACATTACTATTCAAAGTTACATTTCTATCATAATATAAAAACCCTCAGTGAAGGGTTCATACTGCAAGAAGTAAGATGTTTGGAAGAGCAAATTCTGTAAAAGCAAACACAGTTTAAGCAATCACATCCCCAGAGGATGTGGCAGGTACAGCTGGGCAATGTGAAGATAAGTCTCTCACTCTTAGTAAAGAAGATGGTAGATGTTTGGCCAAAGCTAACTGGCAAATTAAGGCACAGAAGAGGCTCTTGTCATGGCCCAGCTTGAGTGCATTTCCTGGCTGTGCCAGGTGCACAGACTCAGGCACTCCCAGTCTGCCATCTTTGGATGTCCCAGCAGGAACACTGAGGTAGCATCCCCTTGCCTCTGCCCCCAGGAAGGATGCTCCTTTCCTCTGACTGCAGGGCTGCATGGGAGATGGATCAGGTAGCTCAGTGCTATGCATTGGGTTCTCTATACATTCTTCAATGCAATGAAAAGGATCCATGTGGTTAGAGAAATGAGTTCCTAATTTGCTCATGCTAGACTTCAAACTAGCAGCACAAATAGAGTAAGCAAATAATAAGCAAATCTAATTCATTAATTTTAAAGCACTGGCATTTAATTTAGGTGAATTTAGAAAACAAAATATATTTATGGATGCAAAATGGAAGCATTCGGTTTGAAGTGTTACTGGGGTATGTTTGATTGAACATTATCTGTATCAAGTTGATAGCTAATTAGTGAAAGATATAGTCTTCCATTATAACAATATTTGGAATAATGTGACAAAATTATGTGTATATATAGCTGCAGATATATGTGTGTGTACAGACATAAGTGTATATATACATATATATGCACATCTACTTGGCATATATACACATATATATATATATATATATATACACATGCACATATACTTTCATCTGCAGCTCTGTATACATCTATTCATCACACTGTATGTGATATACATTTGTATGTAGATACACTGATGTGTGTATGTACATACATATATAAGTATATGATAATCTGTTTTTATCTACTGTGAATGTGCAAGGCAGTGGCCAGGATTTTTCCTAGTGTGCTTGATTTCTATGGTTCTGTATTCTCATTCTTCAAAGAAGCTAAAATATATTTAGCGTAATGTATTTAATATAAGTGTAACGTAGTCATGGTAAATCTGAGTTTGTGTTCACTGATAATTACACTGTGCTTCCTGTTGCAACATAAACATTCATCTGAAATCCTTTGCTTTGTGCCACACTAGCTTCAATTGATATGAGCTACTAGAAATATAGAACTGTGAATGCTTTAATCTTCCAATACAAGCTTTTAAAATGCTTTACTGTATTTTGAAAAAATAGACTGTATTTTGAGGAAAAGCAAAACAAACAAACAAAAAAACCCTGCTGTGTGTTTTGAAAAATTGTTATACATAATCTTGCCAATAATCTTAGGAAAACCTTGTAATTCAAATATATATTTTTATTTTACCAAATAATAGTTTTGGAACAAGGTATATGTGCTAGTTTAGGTAACTGTATTAAGCATTCTGAAGGCTTCCTTTCTCTGTGTTAGAAAAGACTTTTATAAATCATTGCATGGAGCTCTCTGCTGTTTAGGCTAATGTGTATATAAGAGCAGTGCAGAAGAAAATGGAAAAATAAGATAAGCAATTTTCTTGTCTGTGTAAACAGATGCATTGTGAAAATCTTCAGCCATAAAGGCTTGCTAGTTTTGAGCTCACAGATAGCCAAGCCTTTAGATTGCCATCTCACTTCCCAGAAAATGCTTCATAGAGCACTTTAAAGACAGCAAGAAAAATAGACTTCTTGCATAGAAAGGCTTAAGGAAAAGAGAAATTGTGGTAAAATGTGGTGTATTCACAAAAGCATTTAAATCTGAAATAAGCAGAGAGAAATTAAATGTGCTGAAAATGTGTGACAGAACTGTTACTACTGTTTATTCTATTTTGCCTTCTATTTACAGCAATGTGCAATAAATTAGACTAGTCAAAATTTCAGGCTTTTAAATCTAGGTTATACCCATTTATTGAAATCATTGACCATTTTTGCAGATGCTTTCTCCTACCCTTCCAGTTGGTCTTAGTGGGATATTAAAAATCCCACTCCCTCTGGCAGGGCAGAGAGCAGGGGTGCGCTGGCTGGATATGTATGAAAGTCTGTAAAGCCATTGCCTGTACTGGGCAGAGAGCAGGGGTGTGCTGGATGGATGTGTATGAAAGTCTGTAAAGCCATTGCCTGTACTGGGCCTACTCTTTTCTTGAATAATCCTGGGAAGTGTACTGTGCCTGATGATCTCTGGCCTGTACCTTCCATAAGATCCTATTAAAAAGCAAAAACAAGAACAAAAAGACTCAAACCCACTGAGAATGCCATTACTATGATCTTAGGTAAGTAAGTATATATTCTTTGGCTAAAAGAAGTTTCCTTTGCTACTCCCTGCCTTGAAATTGTAATGCAGTGTATCATACCAATGATTTGTAAATTCTTATCATGGTATGTAAACCTATAATCATTTCACAGTTTGATATGTTTGCCTCACTCAGGCCGTGCTGCAATGTTTGTTTTACTGAGGTATGTGTGGCTGCTTTCCCACTTGGTCACACATCATTCTGTCAGAGCTTGGCTTGCTGGGCAGGTGCTGGCGGTGCATTGGAATCCTGCTGTCATCTTGTCAAACCCAGGACACCCCACCCCTGCAGCACTTAAACAGAAAGCAGAAACAGCATGGCAGCTTTGAAAAATGATGGATAATGTAGCTCGCCTTGGTTTCCTAAAGGCAAGAAAATCCAGTTGTGCTGATCTGGTATGTTGTAGTGGTGGTGGTAGTGATATTTTCTTTTTTTGTGCAGATGGACATATGGGTAATACATTTTTTTATTGAATTAAATGGATCAATTACAGGAGCTTGTGGAAGAGGCAGAATAACAAAAGACTGTACTAATCATCCCATTGGCACTTCCATTTTATCAAATAGTGCGGCCAATGTGAGTTTAGGGTTCCATCTAATCCCTGCAGAGTTTAAAAAACCAAATTACAGATGCAGGATTGCACTGGACAGCAGGAGACAGATGGTTTCTCCTTTTCCTCAGTTACTGGACTGCTAAGGACTGTTCAGATTTTCATTGAAACAATGACTTAGAGAAGCTACTTTGAAGTCCAGACGTGAAGGAACTCACCTGAGAAAGAAAGAAAGTATTGGTTCCAACACTTCTTCAGTGTCTGAAAGACTGCAGCTGAATTATGATGAACCCAGGACTCCTCATCATGAGTCTTTTGAATCATGGCATTTCTGAAAGGATTTATCATTACATTTCCATTGGAACTCCATCTCAGAGTCTACAATTAAAATAGAATTCACAATTGGTTTATGGAGTTACTGATAGTGTGGCATTTGCATATTTATTTTGCAAGATTATTTGTATCTCTTATGTCTTATGATATTTGTTTTGGACTTCCAAGTCTAACACTCAGATTAGTTCATGATTGTGTTATACAATGAAAATGAGAACTACTACCTAACTGTTAAGTATTTTTATTTCCTACTAATACCGTTATTTTTTACCATCACTTCTGAGTGATTTTTTTCTTCCCATTTTAATGGAAGTTTGATCTCCTTTATTGATATACTCTTCCTGATCTTTTCTTGTGTGTTAGAAGATACCAACTTGTCCTTTTTTTTATGAAAAAGCAGCATAATTATGTTGTTGTCCTCTAAATGAACCTGTCAGAGTTTTCAACCAATACTTGACTAGATTGGCTGTTGCCCTACAGAGGTTTCAGAAATTTATGGCTGCAGAGCGGATGCTTTCTGGCTTTCATCCTCTGCTCTCCATCCCCAGTGTGAGTGAAGAAAGGTCTGCACCCTATAACATTAATAATTTCTGGCATATATTTAGCAAATATCATTATTTGAGATCTCTCTCATACTATTCTGGTTTTGACCTCATCCTGTCTGACAGCTCTGGAAGAAATGCCTGCTTCCTAAATAAAACATTGCAAGAAGGATGGTTTCCAGTAGTCCTGTCTTACCATTTTTCTTTTTAGAAGTTGCGCTGCTCTATCAGGCAAAAGACTTGAAATTTAACTGTTTGATTTGCCAGAGCAATATTTATTCATTATTATTGTGTTCTTATTCTGAGTTATACAGTGATGAATGCATTAAAAATAGACTGAATTAGATAATAATATGACATCTTCATTGTAACCTAATAAAACCTCATTTACACTAGATATCAAAATAGGGGAAAGGTTTGTGTTAGTTATCTTACATGAGCAAAGGAAAGGAATTGCTGATCTATTTACTGCATATGTCAAAGAAACTGCCCCACTTAAAATCCCGCAATGTCTTAATGGCTTCATAACAAAACCAAGTGCATTTCAAGGGAAAGCTGAATTTAGAAATTAATTAGAAAAATGTAACCAAACCCTCCTCTTTTGGTTAAATATTTTTATTTAAAATCAGTGTATTGTGATACTCATTATCTCATGCCATTATATATTCACTCTGGAAGGATTCACATTTAGAAAACAAACATTGACAGCATATTTTGCTCAATGTTTACAGTCAATGATGGACTTTTTCATCTGAATTTTTTTCTTTTTGATGATATAATTCATTTACTACTAGGGATCCAGTCAACTGACTAGAGAAGCTAAGAAATAAGAGAATTGCAAGTTCCTAGTGCGAGCATGTTTTCATTTTATGTTACTACTGGGGGGAAATGACTAAAGCTTAATTATTAATTCCTTTAATGCATTTTTCTGCTATTTCACTTAAGTGTTTAGTGATTGCTTTGACATACATCTGTCAAAGGTTTTTTTTCTGACTCTAGAGACCATAATTTCAAAGGAACTTTTACTGTGTGCTGCCCACAAAGAAATTTTGAAGTCATTATATGTGCAAAATCCTTAGTCCAAATATAAAAATATGCATGAAAAAATGAATAGTGGCATGTGCAAAAAATGCTAATTTACTACTTTTATCAGATAGCTGAAAGGTAGATGAAAATGGGAAGAGTTTTGCAGCCTCACAGATTAGAGTAGCTTGACACAGTGAAATTGTGCTGACTTGTGCCACCATAGTTTAAGGAAAGATTTAACAATATTTCTGTTTGCCATCAGCTGTAGCTGGAGGCAACAGAGAGGCTGTGGCTCTGTTTTGTTAGAGCCAGGATAGCACTGGGAGCCAGTGTTGATTGGAACGTGGAAGATTTGTGGCTTCATATGATTGGAACTTAATTTTTAAAGGCTCCAGGATTCTTGAGATTTTGAGTTCAGGACAGCAAGGGTGTGTTTTAATAAAGAGTTAGAGTTTGGGGGCATTTTAATACTACTGTGCATTCAAATTCTCCTGGGATTTTGGTTCCTCTTTATTTGAATGTTTATAAGGAAACACAATGTGATCACTGTAAAGAGTTCAGACTAATCACAGTCTGGATATCCCATACAGGTTTGACTTGAAATGTGTCACAGGCAGCTTGGCTTTTTAAAGACATCTTTCAAAGTGCTAAAGTGATTTTATATACAAGTATGAGGACGATTATTTAACATCTTCACCTGCTCACTTGATTTTTGTTTGGTTTTTCTCTGCTACAGACTATGTCAGAGAGCCACAATGATCATGCATAATAACAGTTCATCCTCGCTCCTTTTACCAAATGTGAGCTCCTTCTGGAAGAGAGATTCGCATGGACCAGGACTCCTTGATGAAGCAGCATCACTCATTGGCAGCTATGATTTCCCTCAGACCACAGAGAGTTTTCCTTTCTCCACTGTGGAATCAACAAACATGACCGTCAATGCCACAAGCAAAGACCCTCTGGGTGGACACACTATCTGGCAAGTAGTTTTGATTGCTTTCCTCACTGGGATCCTTGCACTGGTGACCATCATAGGAAACATCTTAGTGATTGTTGCATTTAAGGTTAACAAACAACTGAAAACAGTCAACAACTACTTCTTGTTGAGCCTTGCTTGTGCAGATTTGATCATCGGTGTTCTTTCCATGAATCTTTATACCACATATATCATCATGGACCACTGGGCTTTGGGAAGCTTGGCCTGTGATCTTTGGCTCTCCATTGACTATGTTGCCAGTAATGCCTCTGTCATGAACCTCCTCGTGATAAGTTTTGACAGGTATTTTTCCATCACTAGACCCCTGACATACAGAGCCAAACGAACAACCAAAAGGGCTGGGGTAATGATTGGTTTAGCATGGATCGTCTCTTTTGTTCTTTGGGCCCCTGCCATCTTGTTTTGGCAGTATTTTGTTGGGGAGAGGACTGTGCCTCCTGACGAATGTTTCATCCAGTTCCTAAGTGAACCTATCATCACTTTTGGCACTGCCATAGCTGCCTTTTATTTGCCGGTCACCATTATGAGTATTTTGTATTGGAGGATCTACAAGGAGACGGAGAAACGCACCAAAGAGTTGGCAGGGCTCCAGGCCTCGGGCAGCGAAGCGGAGGCGGCGCGCTTCGTGCACCAGACAGGCAGCTCCCGGAGCTGCAGCAGCTACGAGCTGCAGCGGCAGAACATGAAACGCTCCGCCCGAAAGAAATACAGACGCTGCCACTTCTGGCTCACAATGAAGAGCTGGGAACCCAGCACAGATCAGGGGGACCAAGAGCATAGCAGCAGTGACAGCTGGAATAACAATGATGCTGCTGCCTCCCTTGAGAATTCAGCCTCCTCTGATGAAGAAGACATTGCTGCAGAGACCAGGGCCATCTATTCAATCGTGCTGAAGCTCCCTGGTCACAGTGCTATCCTCAACTCCACAAAACTACCCTCCTCGGAAGATTTGCACGAGTCAGGGGATGAACTGCAGAAATCCGACACAGAATCGAAGGAAAAGAAACCTAAAAAATTACACCCTCCCAAAGGTGTTCAGGATGGTGGAAATTTCCAAAAGAGCTTTACTAAGCTTCCAGTTGAACCAGAATCAGAAGAGACAACCACAGCTTCTGATGGCATCTCATCAGTCACCAAGACATCGACAGCCCTGCCCTTGTCCTTTAAGGAAGCAACCCTGGCAAAAAAGTTTGCCTTGAAGACAAGAAGTCAGATCACAAAACGAAAACGAATGTCACTTATCAAAGAAAAGAAAGCAGCACAGACACTCAGTGCCATTTTGTTTGCCTTCATCATTACCTGGACCCCATATAATATCATGGTTCTGGTGAACACCTTTTGCAGCTGTATCCCCAAAACTTTCTGGAACCTGGGGTATTGGCTTTGCTACATCAATAGCACAGTGAACCCCATGTGCTATGCACTGTGTAACAAAACATTCAGAAACACTTTTAAGATGCTGCTGCTGTGCCAGTGTGACAAACGAAAACGACGCAAACAGCAGTATCAGCAAAGGCAGTCTGTCATTTTTCATAAGCGGATCCCTAGGGAGGCTTCATAGAATAGTATTTTTTAAACAAACAGAAAAATAACGAAGCAGGGATGTGATGGGATGGGACAGGATGGGGTGGCATAGGACAGAACAGGATGGCATGGGACAGGGCAGGATGGGCAAGGTAATAAGGGATGGGTTGATGAGGGAAGGTGGGTCCAGGGCTGATTCTATGATTTAGACATGAAAGCAGCTGCCAGGCTTATTTGTCCTTTCAATAAATCCAGTTTAATATAAAAGTCAATCCACATTCAAAAACTAAGAAACTTCAACGTTTTTACTGAGGAGTGAAAGATTTAATAAAGTTTTGCTATGAATTTGTGAGAAGCTGTATAGCAATTATAAACCCATTAATGATGTGCCCAGCTCTTTGATTATAATCAACTCTGGGATCTCAGGTAAGCATATCTAGCTAGCCCAACTTTTCTTTTTTCAAGGAATCCAACAACTTTCTATTCAAGTTACATACAGATATAGCAAGCTAGTGAAACAGGATTATGAAATTGAGACACTGTATAGGTTGAAAAATTGCCTCTTGTTGTCCTGGTAGAGCTTCCTGTCTACTTCTCTTCTGATATATTGTTAATTGTACCCCTTATTCCTGATTTCTGAGTATCTCTGTGTGCAGCTGATGTTATATGTGTGTGTGTGAGTGTGTATGTATGCATAGCATACATTCACACCTCTGAAATGCACACATACCAGGAAAGAGGTGACCTATTTGTTCTAGCTTTTACAGGGCCCCCCATCGTGATTACATGTGATTGAAACTTTTTAAAAGTTCGAAAATCATGTTTTAAGTATGTAATTCAGTATTTGCCACCTGAAATTCAAGTTTATCTCTGGAACCAAAACATAGTGTCCATGTTTCAAACTGAGAAAATCAAAATATACCCTGTGAATTTACAGAGTTTTATAATTGGGTACTTTCCCAGTAACACCTTAATCTTGAGCTCAGAGTCTCTCCTCAAAGTGATCATTAAACGATAGAAAGGGGAGAGGAAATGAAGGCTACATTCAGGGAAGAGCAGGAAGCTGTCTTGGCAGGGCACAGGATGATGAGAACCCAGACCTGGGCTGCACAGCACCAGTGCTCAAAGGGAGCTGCTCAGGAGCCAGGCAGGTGCAACCATCAGCAGCAGCCCCATGTCCTGCTGGGGAGGCCGTGCTGCTGCCAAGGCACACATGGCTCCTGCAACACCTTGTCCTGAGCTGCACCGTGGGGATGCACCGCCCTTCTCAGAGCCAGCTCACGTCCTGTGCGCAGTACCTCTACGGCTTCCCATGACAGTTCAAGCTGTAACTTTCTGATAAAAGTTGGTGGAGCCCTGCTGCTTGCGCTGTCTGCCCAGGTGATCTTCAGATGCAAAGGATTTGTTTCAAAGAAATGCTTTATTTTTGCATGTGAAGGATGCTCACTAAAAAGTGTTTGTTTTTCACAACCTCTTTTAAAAATCATCAGGAGAAGTGCACCTAAATCCGTTTGATGCCAGAGTTATTCAGTGGTGTGAAAATTGTGATATTGCCAATTTGTAACCTGGCAATTTTTGATAAAGACAATTTTAAAAGGGCTTTAATATTTATAGTTTAGACATGACCAGTATTTCCTGGTATTTGTGAGGTGGTCTGCACCAAACATGATTTATAAATGTCAGAGGTCCCCTGGGGAAAGGATTGTACTTTAAACTGTTGCTCTAAATCTGATATCTGATTTAGTTACATGTTGAAAGATTATTTTGTATTCTCCTTTGAGCTGACCAAAACTTTTTTTTTTGTTGCTTAGACTCTTATTTTGCTGAAAATAAAACAAGTATCTTATTTTACAAAGGGGCATCAGTGTTGTGAATACAGAACTGATGTTAAAGCTGCTTTTGTATTCAGTGTGAGATGGTGTTTACAGATGATTTTGACAACAGTGGAAATATATTAAATGGTGTCTGTGTATCTAAACTATTTAATTTTGTGTTATGTTCATATAAAGAAATATTTATACATATTTCACCGAATGTTTTATTTAATGTTGATAAATATTGCTCTTCAGTCTTCAGCTGTAGTGTCCTTTTAAAGTGATTCATAAAGGTCTGCTTGAGAAATGAATAGACTATTCCTAGCTTTCTTGTTATTAAAAAAAAAATTCTCTTTTGTATGAGTTGCTTAAAATGTCTACCCTAAAGTAATCTCATAAATTATATTGAACTCTACTGCAAGTACAATTTTAGTACAAAAAAGAAAAAAGTTAAAGCTTCATCTATGTCACAATTGCATTTTGAACTAAAGATACCAGAATTGTTTTGCTGGTTTGCTACCCACATACAAAGGCACCCATGTTGCAAAGAAAATTAATTACCTTTATTTATAGAAAGAAGCATATAAATGAAATTTATTCATTACTCAAGTTGACCTAAAAAAGTTTTAACATTTAAATATATATCTATATCTATATATATTGCCATATTATTATATTCTGATATCTAGAGTAGTGCTGTGCCCCTAATACACAAAATGTGAGAGCATGCAAGGAAGCCAGAGTTCATCGGGGGATTTATGGTATATTACTATTGATTTTAAAATGGGAAACTATTATTTTTATTGAAGTTAAGCTTCCTTGAAAGCGTCTGTCACCACTGTTTACATAATAGGAAGAGTTAAATCCTTGGATTGTTCTAACAGAGAAATAAACAACCTGTCTTTTGATGTGTGAACAGGCTTTAAAATGTTATTTACAGGTATCATAAAATGTGTATGTATACACATATTGTAGCATAGATCAATTTAGTTATTATTTATTTAATGGAATATGCACTATAAAATATTAAGAATTTGGCGGTGTTACAAGTACAGTGAGCATCAATTTAATTTGTATTTTATATGTTGCTGTATTTGCTTTAAACCCATGCACACACAAAAATTTTAGCTGTATGCACTAGTGGATATATTATTTATGAACACAGGCACACATAATAGGTTGCAGAAGAAGAACAATGCAAGACCAATGACACAGAATTACTTTTAGGAAGTACAATGTGTTATATTTCATCTGTTTTGAGGAAATTTAAGTCAGAAACACAGTAGAAAGCGTCATTCTGTGGCAGACAAACAGCTCAGTCCCGTTAACCCTCCTCAAAGCTCTGAAAGCTGGCTTTTCAGAGACCAGTCTCCATTAATTGCAATAATACAGGATTAGACTCCATATGAAAAGGACCAAAAAGTCAGAAGAGATAGCCAGACAGGAGCCAATGGGTAGTCTGGAGAAAGCTTTGTAGAACAGACTCAATCACTGTCCGTCTCTGAACAAGCAGCAAAATACATTATATGTTTGGCTTTTTCAGTGTGAAATTGTGATAGAAGTTTATTACTTCTGTACTGGCACAGGCAGTGAGAGATGTCTGATCTGAAGATCTGAGGGCCAGGCCATGGTGCAGGAAGCATTTGTCCTACTCCTGCATAACACACTTTCAACAAAAGTGACCTACAGATCAGTCTGGCACTGTTTAAAGCTAAACAAATATAGAAAGTCCTGAGTAGTTCCCAGGATCTAAACTGGTGGATCTGTGTAACCTAAACAATAAGTAGGCTACAGGGTTCTGGCAGTAGGAATATACACACAGATATTCTGAGAGAGTTGGTGACTTTCTCAATTATGTGCAGCTTCATTTTCTTACTTGGCTGTCCCGATTATTATATTTCTTTACTTATTCTACAAGAATATTCTAAAAAGTCTTGGTTCATTATCAGCCTTATAGACATAAAAAGTGAGTAGAAATCCTGAAATACACTTGGTTTGCCTCTACAGAATGCAAATATTGAAGTAAAAGGAAGTTTTAAACTTTTTTTCCCTAATCAGCAGCATCAAAAGTTTTAAAAATAGTTATCATCATGCAACCCTGTATACAGTAGGGATGGTCGAGCAGTGTCATACTATGTATAAACTGCTTTTCACTCACCCCTTACCCACTGACTATGCATCACTATTCAAATTTATATTCAAGATTGTAAACCCTCATTTTCCTCCAGGTGTCTCCTAGATTCTTTTGCTAAAATATGCTCTACAACCCTGTCTTGTCATCAGCTGTTTTTTCTTTTCCTTTCATAGTCCCTCTATCCAAAATTATCTGATCTTACATTATCAAAAGACACTTTACTAATTTCAGGAGTTGTCAAAGATGTATAAAACACATCAAAAACAACTGGAGAAGGCTTCACATTTGCCAGCTCTTTATTGGCAGAAATTTTTGGTCTGTGCCACAAATGGTCTGTTCACCAAGCCTGACCAGGGGATGACCTGTCCCTAGCAATGTTCTCCCAAACCACCAGTAGCTTGAACTTCACACAGTTCATGAATCATCATGTATTTTAATCATCATGCATTTGGGAATTTTTAAAAAGCATATATATTCATTGTGGTAGTTTTACCCTATGTGATTTTCTATTTTATATATTCTTTATATCTTTTATGTATTTGGCCATTCAAATACCATTGCCCTGGCTTCTGGGAGCATGTCAAAGTGATACATATTTGTAGGTTGCTTCCTTTTAGCCCAAAGAGTATGCAGAGATGTCTGGTGGAGCTGAGGTGTTCATAATGATGGCTGCCTCTTCTGACTCATGCACTGCACTCCCATGGTACCCAAACACTCTGTTTAGAAGCTTAGCTAAAGCATGTATGACATTCAAGTTTTCATGGAATTAAAAACTTCATTTAATTAGGATGTTCTTCCTTGGAGCCTTGTAGCAGGCATAGATCATTTATAGCATCTCCACTTTTCTACTTCTACATTTTTGAGCTGCCAGAAAGAAACTAGGCAAAATGCTAATTTGTAATGTCTGATACTTGGGATTTTTTGTACTTCAGCTTTTAAAGTAAGGCAGAGATAATGCAGTTGTGCTATTTGTTGAAAACAAATTGAGTGTGAATTCTACACTATGTTTATTTCATTTCATACACCATGGCACTGCAACTTGGTTGAGATTGAGCATTACAGTATTTGAGGTCGCTGACAGTGCTTCACAATCTTAACTGGCAAACTCGTCACCTATGCTGTACTGGCATTTGGGACTTTGACTGCTCTTCAGCACTCACACTGCACATTCAAAGTATAACATAGATTGTATTTTTTTTTTTTTCTCATGAAATATCATTCTAGTTGCTTCCAGATCCATTCCTAGGTGTGCTTGAGGATGCTTTGCTTAATTTTAGATATCAAGACAGCTCAAGAGAGCCAATCTCTGCCAGGGGTTGTTTAATGGAGGGAGCACAGGTAATGTGGGAAAACATTAAGAAAAGTGCTACTTATTTCATGGCCTATTCCAACATGCATGGTGTGGTGTGCATATTGTACCTACACAGCTCCATGCACTGTGTATGTCTCAGAAGGATGTGTGTGACTCTACTGTGCATGCACATACAGAGAGCTGCACCACATCTAGAGCAATGTTTACAGATGTATGTGCAAACTTATGCTAAATTGTCAGCCATGGTAAACATTGCCTTTGATGGCTCATCAGTTGTAACTGGACAGTGAAACTGTGCTTACGTCTCCTCTGCTTATCTGCAAGAAAAGTTTCCACATCTTTCTTTCCCAAGTGCATATTTTTTACAATTGCATTGTCCTTATTTCTGGATATGGTGTTTTCAGTGTATTGAGCTGGCTTTTTAGACATTACCCAAAATTTAGAAATGCATGAACATATTTCACTTACTGAGATATTACATCAAGGCTACACTATGTTTACCTCCATTATATTACCCAAACTCATGCTGCCTTTTTTCAAATAAGAAAAAAAGGCCTCTCAGACTAGATTCTATCTAGGTTCATGTAAGAGAAACTTCTATGTCCATGTAAACATCACTGCCAGTTTCTCAAACTTGAAAGAGAAATCCAGTCACTATGAAAACAGATGGAGGCAAATGTCACAAACACAGCAAGTCATCGCTGCAAATTCTTTGAGGTAATAACAGCACTCCTTCCATTAGAAATTAGAGAGGAAATAAATTACCATCCTCTCTCATCCCATCCTATTGCTCTGCCCTTTCTTTTGCATAATATAATGCTTTTCATTTGCCAGTCTCATCGGTGGAATTTTGTAGGCTTTAAAAACCTCATTTGCCTCGTAAGACTAAGAAATACCCACTATATCTAGGTCATTCACCCCTTCTGAGTTTTCAAACAATAAATCCTTAACTGTGTGATGCTGGCTTAAGGGAGTGTCTTATGAAAATGATGGTAAAACCATTCAATTGAATGGTGGGGCGGAGAGATAACTCTTTTTTCCAAGCTAGTGAAGCAATAAAATTTATGTAACTTGGCAGAAAGTGTGGAAAAAACCCCAAGACATTTAAAGGCTTTATAGATGTGCACATCCTCCTTGCATAAGGGTGAATAAACACATATAAACAGTGCCCAAAAAAGTTCAGCGTATGAATGACTCTGCGAGCCAAGAGCACACGTCACCATCAGCTACACGGCTGGCAGAGCACCCCACTGGCACCCCACTCAGGCCTCCTTGAAGAGACCCTCCTTATAGCACTCTAGGACTGAATAATAAGGCCTTAATTTGTAAGCAGGGCTTGTTTGTCTTGGTGCATATGCATTTTCCAGGAATTTGATGGGAGATTCTTTCTTGCTCCTGGACCAAAGTTATTTAGTGCACTTTCTGGAATGAAAGAACTCTTGAAATGATGTGGTAATCATCACTCAACTATGCCTAACAATCAGAGAAGCACAGTGTAGTATTGTGCCAAGAGAACTTAAATTTATTTTTCAATTCATTAATACAGGCATAGTTAATTTACTGAAAATACTCAAAAGATCTGAAAATTCTTACACTTTCATGGAAATAAGGTCTCTGGACAAGAATCTGATTCCTTATGTAGTTTCAAAAGATCCAGTTTTCTTGAGCCTATTTTTCTTCTGTATTGAAATCTTTGGGTAACAAAGCAACCGTAGTCACTCCTGAAATACTACGTACTCTAGAGAAACCAAAGGGATGAGGAAATGGCCAAATGGCCTTCCTTAATTTGTGCTTAATGTGTCCACATTAAGAGTTATAATTACCATTATGGCACAGACTAATTAACACCATGGGGCAAAAGAAATGAGCCAATTTACTTTGAACCCTACACAGTGCTGCATTCTGCTTATGCAGATCCATCACAAGAAGCCTGTGCTGTATTTCCTGATGCTCAGTGCTTTTCTCCACTCATTACTTTTATCCTTCACACAGATCACTCCCCTCCTATTGAACACACCTATCACAGAGATTTATTGAATATACCTATTGAATACCCTCTGCCATCAATATATAAATATGTCATTTCTTTGCATCTGCAAAGCTCTATGAAATCAGATGTAGCTGGAGTTAGGCAGCTTTTATCCTCCATTGGCATGAATTTTTCTGATTCAGAAATACATTCCATTTTTTTGCCTCATATCTCCGTTAATGATGTTTATTTTACAAGTGATATTAGGACCAAAACTTTCCACGTTTCAGGTTGTAGAAGTATATCTGAGTAAATGTTTTGTTCCTTTATTCAAAATGAATGTGATTTCTTGGCCATAGTGTAATCTGAACAAAATCCTCTGTGTGAAGGATAGAGCAGCATTTATCTCCTGCTCTGCCCCTGCCCTTCACCAAATATGATGGAAGGCCCTTTCAGGTCCTTTCACTTGTTTTCAAAACAGTGCAGCTACATTACGTAGTTGCATATTTCTCCTGCTGTGAGACAGGAAGGATCAGCATGAAAAATGCCAAGAGACTTAAACTAATGTGCACAGGTGCCACTTTTGGTTTTGTTTGATTTTGGTTTTTAGTCTTTGCAATGCATATTGACTGACACAGAATCCATTATTCGAGTAATATAAAGACTAAGGATGGACAGCTGCTCTCAAAAGCAAGCTGCATAGGGATGGATCATTGAAGGCCATGCACTAAGTTTGTACAGTAATTGTACACAAGAGCTCTTAGTTAAAGCTGTAAAAAGCCTGAATTGCAATTTGTTGCTTTTCAAAAGAAGTAAGAAAATTATAAATATAATGTGAAGTTGTTCTGTTGTATGCTGTAGATGTTAGAAGATATCAGTGAAGACGTCATTTTTTTTTTAATGAATCATCCCTGGGTTCCTAGAGGTGTCCCATCACCGAGTTGCCTCTCAACCCAACTCCTCCTGCCTCAAAGCTGACGTGCAGTCATGGGACTTTTGCCTCACTCATGGGAAGCTGGAACTGAGCTCCTGCCCCTGCCACCCCACAGCAGGAAGGGTGTGGGCCACACCAGTCAAGCTGTTACAAGAAAGAGCCATAAGCTTCCTGCTTCTGTTTGGAGATAGCGGGTATTTTTGTGATAGAAATAGAGATAACATTGCAGGAATCTGATGAACATATTTTATGTGTTTCCTGATATGTTCCTACTACTTGAAAGCTTTCTGTTCTGCTGGTTATGGAGCAAAACAAGTCCCAGAGACAATATCTGAATACATATTTTAAAGCTTGAAAATTTAAAATAAATTGACTTTTGCCTGTTGCTTTCTGATTTTGAAATATATGAAGAAATTTCATGCAGTTATTAAGCATCTCATAAATAGATCTCCTGAAAAAAATTTGAATTTTATGCCTTATAAAACTGATTTTCTTCATCCAAACCAGTGGAGCTGAATGTTCTGTAAACTCATAAAATGACAAGAAACAGTAGGAAAGAGCCCCTCAACTTCTTCTGTGTAAAAAGACAGTGCTTGAGCATTCACTCAAAATCTGGTGTCTATTGATCTAGTCATAACTACCCATTCAGGTACTAGACAGAATGTTAGCATTTTTAAAATTATTGGCCATGTTGATCTTTTTTTTGCTAACACCTACCTTGGTGTGCAGCGTTTTTTCTGCCATCTAATTAAATTCTATGTCTTGGTAAACACTCAGAAAGAATAATTGGCCCTAGTTCATATTGACAGCAGTTTGCAAAACACTAGCACAGTAATTGGAGGAGTAGAGGCAGATAATGATGACGAGCAATCATTTTCCTTGGCTTTGGTGTTTTAGAGGAACCTTCACTTTTGCAGCTGATAAAAATGAGAGTAAGAGATGTACTGAGAGAGACTCAAATGCTTTATTCTCCCCTCTGGCATGACTGCCACCATTGCAGTCCTGAGGGCAGGAGGTGGATGGCTGTGTGTTGGTAGAAAAATCAATACATTGGTCCAGGTCAATTGTCCCACAAGAGCTCACATTTCTCCTTTCACCGCATGGGTCTCAGCCCAAACTGTGCTGTCAAAACTTGGCTCCCACTGAACTATCACGGTGGAACACTGTGCTCTTAAGAGATTTTCTCCTGCCAAGATGCTTTAACACCTTTTTTTTAGTTTTTTTTTCTTTTTTTTTCTTTTTTTTTTTTTTTTAACTCTCCACAGAAAACTAATCAGGTGGCACCTTCCCGTGTGGAAATTTCCTTGCAAATACATAACTCTAATCTACAAATTATTTTTACCCTGTATGCCCCTGATAACAATTGCATTAATATAAGTAGATAAACTCATTTCTTTAGTTGCTGCTCATAGAGTGGCTTGCTAGTTAAGATAAAAACAAATTATGGGATATAAAAGACATATCTGATTGTACAGTAATACACTGTGTGCCAAGCAGTCGGTGAGGTAAGGTTTACATAACTGCTAGATGTTGCTTGAACTTTTGAGATATATTTCCATGTAATTTTTTCCTCTTAGGAGCCAAAACAGGGGCAGAACACAGAACACTCAATTAAGAAAAAATGTAATTGTTTTGATTGAAGTAATTTGAGATTACAAGTTGCAAGAGGGGTAAACAATCTAGAAAGTGTTTTGAAGTCTTCATCATGTAGATGCTTTCCTTTGGGGAAACTGTCTTTCCCTTCATTGTGGGAGGACTCCCCTTAGGTGTGGATTTGTAGAAGGAAACTTTGTCTCTAGTCTTATGCTACAATATTCTTTGACTGCTATTAATTCACTTAATGACCCAGTCTGTTGCTCAGTGAAATTGCTCTGTGCTCTCCTAGCGACGGTGAAAAACAGCCTTTTCTGGGGGCTGATCCAAGCCCAGCTCCAGCTGGCTTTTCCAGAGGGAAAGGCTCCCTCTGCGCTTCAGAAATAAACATTTTTCCCCAGAAAAGCAGGAGGCAGCCAGGCCCCTGCACCATAGTGTGGGGCTGGAATGTGTGGCCTCCCACCAGCATAACCTATCTTCACTTTTGTGCCCTCACCTTGCACTCTCTGGGCATGAGCCAGGGAAAACATAGAGCAAACAGAGCAAACCACCCCCAGCCATTTTCATACCTACATATGTATATATGCATATATATATATATATATATACGCATATATATATACACACACATATATATATATATATACACATATATATGCATATATATGTGTGTATATGTATGTATTTATGAATGTATACCTCCTTCCAGTTCCCTTCCTCCTTCCTGCTGCCCAATGACAGCATATTCACACAACAAAAACAGTGGCTTCTAAAATAATTTCCAGCTGAATTGTAGACTGAAGTGGTCTTTATTACCAATGACATTAGAGAAAAATGGAAATGAGGAATTGCACAGCTCTGGCCTGTTTATGACTCCTTCCTTTCTCATTTAAATGATGTACACAGAACATTTATTTGTTTGGAGGAAAGATTGTGGATTACTGGTGCAGCATTCTGATAGATATTTTAACATATTCAGAGAAGAGAAAATCCAGTCTTACAAACAGATATCTTGGATTTCTTTTTTATTTCTTACCGAATTAACTGCAGGCAGTTTGAGACCCATGTCTGCACAAGTGTCTTCCTGTATATTTGACAACTGAGCAATTTTCTCACATGTGCCAGTTTGTTCGAATTTCTTTCTTCATCTGTCTTCTTACTAATGGTTTCTGAATTGACAAGCCTTTGCCTTTTTGCTGGTGCGCAGAGTCTCTTTGCACCAGCCTTAGTTTGAGTTATCAGGAGTGATCCAGCCACAGTATGAATTTCCTCCACCTTACCTTATTTTACAGATTGAATTAGACCCTTGGAATTCTCAATTATCACATACTCAACAGGCAAGAAGTTTTGGTAAATGCTTTTAATCTTCATAATATTTAATAAAATAATCATGTGCATACAATTGGGGTGTTAAAAATGCCAATCCATAATCCATCCCATTACTTCGAAGTACCATATCAAATATATTTTCCTATTAGTTGTGGAAGCAAATATGACAGTGCATAGCCAGGACTAGCTATGTAGTCTATAATGACATCTAGTACTAAACAGATATTCTTCAAATACTTCATTAAATAATTTGACCTAATTCATCTTGGCTAAATAGACTTAGTTTAGTTCAATCCTGCTGTTAAGCTCTCTTCAAAATTCTCATTACCATCAATGGAAACTCTAGAAAGAGCAGATAAATCAGTCTCATTATAGGACAGATAAATAACACTTTGGGTTTATATTTCTAGCTAATATATGTAATCAAATTATTTAAAATATAAACACTCAAAGCCTGTTCTGTGCCCTCAGGGAACCCCTTTATCCCACTGCAGCAAAGCTGCATATAGCAGGATATATTCCACTAATACAGTCAAAAATATATGGGTGTACAAGAATAAACAGCTTAAAAAATCATACTGTAAATGATGTGATTGAGTGAAACTGTATGTATATTTTTAAGTCTTCAGAATAGTTGAAGTTTTAACTTATTTCAAATTTTTAAGTTGAAATCTATTCATATTTGGAAATTTTGTACAACCTTGTAAAGTTAAATACTATGTCACTGTAATTTATTTTTGTTGTCATATATTGACACATGCTCATTTATATATGAAGTGTACTGTTTATCAATTGCTTCTAAGGCAGCAATAAAAACATGAAAGTTGTTCTCATTTTCCTGTCACAGCTGTCATTTATGCCCAGTACACTATTTTAATACTTTTAATTGTGTTCTTTACTAAATCGGAGTGTGTACTGAGTTTTTAACTACATGTCTTCCAGTTTTCAGTGAATACAGGGACTGTTAGAGCTCTGAGAACTTGGGATACACTTTGCAGAAGTCCTGGAAAGGGATTGCCACTTCAGTCCATCATGCCAAGAGGACATCAGAAAGTGAAGGGGAGCAAAAAGTCAGAACTCCTCCTCTTTCCCTACAAAGTTTGGTTTTACTTTTTAACTGATGGTTTCTACATCATGCCATGTGTCATTTCAGGCTCTCTGAAGTGTGGGGCATTCAGTCCTCTTACAACAATGAATGTTGGTCAAAGCTGCAGAGCACCTTGAAATATCAGCCCCACTGTTGAGATTCCGTACTTCTCCAGTTTCCTTTCCTGTTGAAGGAAAGGCTTTAGAACTTTCCTCCACAAGCACAACCCGTAGATGTCCTAAGCACTTTCCTCACCTTGTACACTATAGGATATTCCTACGAATTCACAGCCCTTTGGAATGGTTGCACAATTCCAGCTTTTTCCTTGGGCCAGCCCAAAGGCCAGGTGTGTGCAAAATGTATGTTTCATTTATCACTCATTACTATGAAATGCAATCATCTAGTTACTAGAAATGCAGTCATCTACACTAGTTACAATGAAATGCAACCATCTACAGACATTTAAGTTTCATATCAGCCGCTATAATAGAAAGGGCATGGGAGGAATGAACTTTACTGGAGGGGTTTCCTCCAGTGATTCAACTTCTTTTTCTCCTTGCTGATCTGAGGAATATCAGTGTAAAGGGAGATAGAAACAATAAATGTCACTTTATATGATGTTCTCTGCAATAAAGTGCTAGAGGAAATAGCTAAAATACAAAAAGACAAAGGCAAGGCCCTGGACATTGACCGCACATAATATAAAAGGGAAATTAATGTTGTGAAATGGGTGTGTTTGCTTTTTATAGTTACTGCAAAAGTGCATTATTTTATTATTACATGTCATTTGGCATCTGCTTGGGCCATGAGCCTTTCTTTTTCATCACTATCAAATTTCACCTGTCCATTTTCCTTCCTTTCATTACAGGATAGAGTAGATTTATTGTCACCCTTTCAGGAATTGTGTGAGCTGTGATCACAGAATGACTCAAGCAGCTGGAGCACAGCTGGATGCAGTGAGCAGCTGAGGGTGCCACTCTTCCAGCCCCAGCCAGCTGACCCACAGTGAGCTGCTTGTGCCAGGCTCAGGAGGGAGATGAGCAGCAACACATGCTCCCATTACAGCTGAAATTGGTAACACTGCACCCAAAATAGGAGTGCCTTCACACCTGATACAATCTGACCTATTTATGCTGCAAGAGATGAAATAAAGAGGGGAGAGAAGGAAAATGGGGGAGTTGGGGTTTTCTTGCAGTATCTTGTGTGGCTGGGATGGGCTGGTAAGTTTGCTTGGCACAGTCTAAAGGAAGGCCTGACTATTGGGATGCTCAGGAAAGACCTGTCTTGAAAAGTCTTGTTGCTGTATTCAAAGGTCAGTTGCTTCAAGTAAGCCTAAAGCAGTTATAGATTAAAATCCTGGATTAAAGTTTCAAAAGTGCTTTTAAGCATTTCTAAAGAAACTCTGGATTTGGACTAAAGCAAGCTCCTGATTCAGGTTGCTTGAAGTTGTAAAGTCCAACTCCTGTTCAGAAGCCCAGATAATAGCCCCTATGAAGTTATTCATTCCTAATTCTCTGTACATCCTCAATCTTCTCCTTAATGCAAAGAACTCTGTGCTGTTCTCATTTTGAATATCATTCAGGGTGCTTTGTCAAATAAAACAATAAAATATGTCCTGTAACCAGTTATAGCTGCCATTATTGCAGCTAAATACATCTGGTTGCTGCAATAAGAAAATGTAAAATCACATTTCACTTTCCTCTAGCCAGCAAGCTGTTTCCTGATGATGCTTTCAAAATGGAAATTTACTTCTGCTTCATTGTGCAAATATGCTGTGCTTTTTCGGTACTTATGTCAGACAGCTGATGCAACTCTTCACAGCTTTTTGGCTGTGCTATTTAATGCAACTAGATGTGAATTCTAGTGAGTTGTTTGTATCTTCTCTGAAGCTGTTTATCCTGCCATGAAGTAGTAAGTCAGCAGGGAAGCATGGGAAGTTGATTTATTGAAAAGGTTTAACAGCAATATTTTATTACTTCCATTCAGCTGAAATAAAAAAAAAAAAAGTAATACAGCTCCTAATGCTGCTCAAACAGATCCTGAGAGTACATTAGTCTGTTTCCCAAAGTTACCACACAATTTTTTGCAGTTCCTTCAGAAAGGATTTGCATTATCATTAATTAAATAGACTTGTTGCTCTGAAATATGTTGGATAGGTATCTTTTTGTAGCTATGAATTATGGCTACTAAGTGGATGTTAACATGGCTTAAATTAAAATGTGCTTAACTTGAAGAAAAGATGGGATTTTTTTCCCCAAAAAAATATCCACTGGGGATACAAAGAAAGAGCAGCACAAAAATCTCCAGTTAATATGATGCAGATTAAAAGCCCTCAATTTTGTTTTCTGTACTCTTTTGCAGTTTTAAAGATTTGTCATCTTGATTGTAGCCAGTCTGCAAGATAATTACCTTAATGGCAGTTCTACACAAAACAAGCTAGAAGGGATTTTGCATAGTATGAATGTGCCTTGCTTTTGGATTATTTGAACAGAATATGAGAACAATTGCAAGAGTCCCTTGGATTTATTAATTATGTGATCAAAAGATTTTAAAAAGGGGGAAATAATTGCCTCTTGCTTCTGTCTATAACAATACAATTCTACAGATGCTGTGGAAACAACATGGTTTTTTTCTTCACTGCATGTACCATGCTGGGAAGATTTTGCCAAATATCTTTTCTTCTTGATATGCATGAGGACTGAGGGCAGGACAGGACTCCCCAAACACAGATCCAACCCATACAGGCAAAAATTCTGTGCATTGCTTTGACCGTAGCAGTGTTCCCTGTGGAAACTTAGTGGAAACAAGCGAAAAATGAGAAGTGTCTATAACTGTTAACAAGAGAGATCTACTGAGTGCAGAGAGAAGGATGATATGGAGCAACTACAGTTGTATGTATAATTATGGTTTTATCATGTTTTTTATTATTCAGAATTGTTGTAGTTGTATAGTACAAAAATGAGTCTGAGCCCACTGCCTTGCTTTTGAAGCTCTGCACTCTCTGCCAGCATCTTTCCTTGTGAGAATAAACACCAGTATTTTGTTGAACTGGAGGGAAGGAGGAAAAGAAGAAAGGATGGTGCATGGAAGAAAATAATCTGGGACTTCAAAGATTTCATTTTAAAAAATAGGATCAGATTCAGCAGCTATTTTTTGACTTAAGATGTAATGAAATTAATTTTTCCTAATTTTCAAGCCTAAGTCTCATCCCTCCTGAATAGGAATGTATTTGGCTTGAGTGATTTGCAACAGCAATAGAACATTTAAAATCCCCAGCCTTTTACATCTAGTTTGTTTAGAAAAATAAGGAGAATGACTAGATAGCAGATAGTTAGTTGAGATGGAATATCTCCAATGGTAAGAACTTATTAATTGTAATAAAAATTAACTGCAAAAATATAAGAAGTGTACATGGAGACCAAGTCTATGACGTTGCAGACTGGTTCTGTTATAGAAAGCAAGAGACAATGTCTTCAGTCTTCTTGTCTTCAGTCTTCTGATCATTCTCATAATTTTTTGAGTGGTTTGAATTCTCTGTCTGTCAATATGGGGTGTTGCTAACCTTGTTTTGAATGCCTTTTTCAGAGGAGACCAAAAAGGAAAGGAGCTGTAAAAGCATCAGACAGATAAACCTTCCCTGCTGTGAAGAACATCCTTCATCCATAGGTCAGTCTCAGCTGCTGCAAAGCTGTGCATGGAACACCCATGAGGCTCAGTGAGTGGTCTGACAACAGCTGATTTCCAGTTGCTGGTATTTTTTTGTCAGAGGAACTATTTAGAGCTACCTGACTGGCAGATCATCTAATCTACACGTGATAACTTTCTTCAAGAATTCCTTCATATTGCAGATATTCACCATTTTAACAACATAATATTGAATTATACCACCTGACTTCCTGCTATTGTTATCTATTATCAACAGCCCAGTACTACACCATAGAATGGTTAAAACAACGGATTAGACAAATTTTGGGTAAGTTAAATTTGCCATCAGTTCATCTACTATTTATGTGAAGTTACAGAAACAGGGCAAAAGTCTTTTATAAACTTGGAATATTTTGAGCTAACTGAACTGAAGACAGGACAGCCAAAAGTAAAGAGAGATGAGAGAAACCAAATTTAACTGGAATGGTTTAATCCTCAAAAGTTTTGACTTCTTTTCTGATATATGAGGAAGATCCTTGAGAGATTAGATTCTGAAGCTGCTTTCAAGCTAGGACAGTGACTCCAGATGGGCAAGGTAAAATTAAAGCCCAAGAATCAGAAGCTGTGATGCTCTGCTTAGCTCAGGTGTCACACGAAGCACCAAGAGGTCTGGCTCTTCTGCTGAGCCCATTCCCTTGGAAGGAGGGGACTGGGTTACATTGGCACTTTTTTTCATCAGCCACAAGTGTATTGGGTGGGAGGAGGATTATATGCCACACATGGCCATCATCCCTGATTGTATGTAAAGACTGTACAGCCCTATTATTCTGTCGTAAGGAGCAACACAGGTAATGTCACAACTGATAAATGTGTCCAACACCTGGTGATAGAGCACACTCTTTCAGCACCTCCTTACTCAGAGAGCACAGCAGTTGCAACTCTTCTTACAATCTTTAGAATGAATATCACTGCTAAACAGTTTGCTGCTTGTGGTTTAGCTTTTGTGGAACATGTAATACTGGAGTCAAGAATTATCCAAAGAGAGGAGGTAAGTGATAAATCATTCAAGACAATCACAGAGCAAAGGTTGTGAAGCTCCAGACAGTGTTGAAGAGAGCATCAGTAGGAATGAGTATTAGAAGTATTGATTTCTCCATCACACCCATAAGCCCTGCTGGTGGTACACTTGCTTTCAAATCAGACCTTGCTGACATCCAATCTGCTTTCTTCAGTGAAGTGAAGGTAGGTGATCAGCAGTGGGTTGTGTGCTCCCCTGTTGTAGTGCTTCACACAGGTTTCTCTGGAAACTTTCAGCATCCCTGTGTTGGGTAAATCTCTTACATTCAACCCTAAATTACCATTTTAAAGTGTCTTGTATGTATTCAAGTGGAACATACAGAGTTATACAAGATTACAAACTCTTTTCAATCACACCTTTGAGATACAAATTTGATCACTCCCAAAGTTTGGCCCATGTTAAGCTCTGAGGCTTTGGTGTGACACTAATTGTAAGAAGAGGATAAGGCTAATTACAGCAGAGTAAACTGACCTAGTAAGAGAAACCTGATCCTTTAATCCTGTAAATATACAGATCAGTTAATTGCTAACATGGTTGTTCTTGTGGCGGGAGTGTTAGACGGCTATGAAATCTCAAAGACTGTTCCAGTTTCACAGACAACAACTCACAGAAATGAAGCAACTTGTCCAGGGTCCTGGAGAAGGCAGTGCTCGATATAATGGGCTTTTGGACTTGGGGCAGCTTTAGCTTGCAGAAATGTTGCACAGCAAAGGTGGAGTGTCAGTGATATGACCTTCTAACAAAAAAGAAGGCAAAGGAAAATGTGTTATCATTATGAGAGAGAAGGTGAAAGACTGCCTTTAAAAACATTTTTGGTATTAGACTCTTGCTTATAGCAGAAGGCAAGAACATGTAGTTCTCTCAGAACACACAAAAATCAGAAATCAGTCAGAATTGCTGTCTGCAGTATTGAGCTGAAGAAGGCTATTGGCCAGATAAGCATGTCCTTCCCCCTAAACTTATACATTGTATTTAATTATTCCTTCCTTTCTGTAAATGTTTACTTTTAGCTTTACAATGTTTAGTTATAATGCTTTCTTTGGGCATAGGTGTTGTGGACTTCTTTGTGTTAACATTACTACAACAGCAAGAGACTGCAATTTCTGTTTTGTTTTCATATACTAACAGAGAGCAGCAAAAAAATTTAAACAAAAATATTCAATTTTTAATCATACTTGAAAACTTCTTTTTGCATGCAAATACATGTGAGGGGTGGGGGGTTTGGGTTTTTGTTTGTTTGTTTGTTTGTTTTTGTTTTTTTTTTTTTCTTTTGCAAGATAATTCCAAAGCCTAAGATATCATTTAATGCATGTCAGTATTTATTAAGGCTGGGCACTCCTACTGACAAAGCATTAGCCACCTCATTACACATGCATTAAGGTTTTGGTAAGAGACAGCATCACATGCCTTCCTTGATAAATGGCATGTGCCTTGGGAAAAGCCCTGTCAGATTTGGGAAATGTATGGCAGATGTCTGGGAGCTGCTCTGTGAGCAGCCTGGTGCTGCTGATTAATACTCCACTAAATTGTATTAGAAAGTAGGTTTGCTATTGCCAACAAGAAATGAGATCTTCAGAATCAGACACCTATGACAATATCCAGGGCAGAATTGTTTATATCTGACAGGGCAGCGGAGCCATTCTATTTCAGTATGGAAGAAATCTACACAAGCATTGTGGCAGCCAGGGTCTGACCTTACAGAAGCACTCTGACAGTCAGTAATGTAAGCAGGCTTCCTCTGAACATTTTGGGAAGAATGGCGCCAAGCAAGGGCAAGCTGTGCAATGTGCCCACCCTATTTGCAGTTAATCCTATGCACCACAGTGAAGGCATTTTCTTATTAACAGCACAACTGAGGTAAGGATTTGGCTGTGGGGCTCAAGTGGAGACCTCTGCAACAGCCTCAGGGAAAGGATGGTGTGACAAGGAGAGTGTGCTGAGTTTCACAAAAGCCTCCCAACAGCCCTGAGTGAGAGAGGCAGTGGGGACTGTCTGCCTTGTCTGATAAGGCACAATGCCTTATGTAAACTTAGATCAAAATAATGTTCTTGTGAATCTATAGTAGTTATAGTTTTACCAAACTCAATAGTGAGAGAATTAAATCTCTGTGACCTTTTTTTTCAATCCCTGAGGCTAGAAGATTTGGTTCGAAGCAGAGTCATCTACTGGTTAGCAGAATTATTCTGAGGTTACTTTTGGAAACATGTCATTTTAATTGTACTCCTGGAGCTGAATCCCTCCATTTTTAATGTAGTTACACCACAGACTCTATCCTACTTCCCATTTTACATTGAAGAAATCTTTTGCTGCCTGCCTGCATCTTTAAATATTTGGTCCCCATGATTAAGGAATTTTGGCCTCTTCTGCATAAAAAACCCTACCAAATTTCTGGGGGACATTTCTCTTCATGGGATAACGCAAACAGATGCTGTTCATGACCTATTTCAAGGTTCAGTGTTTCTTGTTGTTCCAGCAATGCCCAGCTGTGAGCTCAGTTGTTGACTAGATGAACCCATGTATTTTCCAGCCTCACATCTGGGGGCATAAAACTGAATTTGCAACACAATTCTGATAATTTGAAATTGAAACCTTAAAATAAGTCTAGTGCAGAAAACTGTTTTTCGTGTATGCAGAAAAAATATTATTTTCGTCTACTCTGCTCAAGAGAATTTTATTTATTTATTATTTTTCAGAGTAGGGATACTGTAGCCATGACAACCATGGGTGCCTGGATGAAAAGTGTGGACATGCAACAGACATGCCAGAAATTCATTATCTGACATGATAAAAGACTCCTTCAAGACCTTTGAGTCACAAAACAAAAGTTCCTTAGAGGATGTTTTAACTCATATTATTTTCTATGTAAGAGAGGCAGGGTAAGCTCCACAGCAAGTGAATGGAAAATAATCCCCAAATCTTTACTTAATCCCTGTCTGCATTCCACTCTCTAGGGCCTTTTACTGGTACATTAGAGGTACAGCACTCAGTTTAAAAAATAAAAGTGAGATGTTTCTTTCCATCTTAACAAGTAGTTTTAAAATTTCAGTTTCAATAAAATGTAACAAAGATATCTTAAAAAAAACCCTAATAGGAAGGAGGGAAGGAAGGTCTGTTCTCTCTGCTCCTACATAGATATCCATCCAGTTGGAATTTAGGACTGAGGACAAAGTGGGAATTTAATTTCAGTGGGAATCTTTCTCTTGTGTTCAGTTCTTACTGGTTCTGGCCCTTAAGCTGTATTCCCTTATAGCTGGAATCATCATGCAGGCATTGTGAAGTGTTCCAAGCTTCTGGGAGCCTTAGCAAGTTTATTGATGTAGCTCCATGTAGTCTCCATGTAGCATCTTAGGTTAGGACCCCTGCAGGTAAGTGCCATGCCATCAGAACAAGGAGGTAAGTTTTGGGCTACTTACAAACTTTTGGTGCCATTGCCACATTATGTGGGGACTCACCCAGTGGGAGAACCCTTGGCTGACCTGATTGCAAATCCTGCTGTAAAGCCAAAGCACAGACACAATACACCTCATTTTCCTGTTCCATCCATCACACAGAGAGGGGCATTTTTATCTCTCCCCTGTGAGCAGGCTCTCAAACAGAGTGTACAACACTGCGTCCATAGTGTAGGTTCAAACTAAGGCTGATGCTGAGGCTCTGGTTTGGTTTGCGTTCAAAGCCAAGGTACAACTTTCAGGTGTGCTTATTTTCAGTGGAATTCACTCCATTGTGAATGATGGAAGCCTGAGCCTCTTTATCCACAGCAGAGGAACCTGGAAGTTCCTTTTCCCTTTGCCTACCCATATGATCCACAGCAGAAAGATTTGCAGATTTCCCCCTCCCTATGGCACGCAAGGCTGGAGCTGCAGCACAGAATAAATGCTGCCAAGCAGCAAATGGCCTCAGAGCCCTGTGCTCTGGGGAAGACAATTGCTTTGTCACCAGGATTGTGCTGCCTCTCCACACCAACCACATAATTTTCTCTGTCTCTCCTGGTTTCAAAGAGTGCTCGAGGGCTCTAAGGGAACTCGTGATCAATGGAGATAAAGTGACTGGAGCCTGAATGAATACTTTTCTGAGACACTCTATAGGTCAGAAAAGTGGAATTTTGTACAAGATTTCAATAAACTAAATTGTCATGCTTTGTGCTTATAGACTAAAGAGGTAAAATCAGTCATTTTTCAGTGTTGCAAGACCTAGTATGTTCCTTGCAGTGATTGTAAGGGAGGATTTCTTCAGTCCAATACTTAGTCCAAACACTTTCTGATTAAAGTGAGCCACAAAATTTCAGAATTAAGTAACTATTAATTTTGGAAGCTTTAGCATGATAATAAACTTTTAAAAAAGTTTATATGCTCAAATACAGCAAAATCTGTAAAGTACTAGGCAAACACAAATCCATATGTATACAGCTAACCTTAAAATCCGTATAAATTTTATAATTTAGAGGATGATTCTCTAAATGCAAGCCAACAGTGCCATCCACTGATTTTTTGTATGTTTTCACACAGATATTCTTCAAGATTTTCTAAACCAACAGGTGATACTGAAAGCATTTTTAGGAATTTTTGCTTAAAAGAACAGAATTGTCTTGAGCAGATCAACAAATAATAAAGAAAAAAGCCTATTTCATGATCTGGTTAGATTTTTAATGGATTAATTTCTTACATCTGCATGGAGTTTCTCAGCTTTTGCAGGAAGCTGTCATGTGTTAGACACTTCCTTATATTCACCTTTCAAAAATTCCATTATCAAGAAAAAGTCTAAAAGTCAGATGGAATGGACAATACTGGTTATGAAATATTAGCCTTTATTCATTTATCAAAGGATGTGAATTTGAACTAGTATCATGAAGTACTCTTTCAATCTATTACGTACTCTAGAGGGCACCCAGAAACCTGTACAAAATGACTCCTTTGCAAAAATCTGTAAATTCACCATCTCTCTGAAGGGAAAATATTTTGATCCAGGATATACACTCAGTTTCCACACTACAAATGGAAAAGTCATGCATTAGTACTCCCAGAATTAGGAACTTTTAAAAATAGTTATGTATATTTAAAGGAAGCAAAAATAATTTATTTTACACTTCAGTTTTAAGCCTTTGATGTCTGTGTTTCTGAATTGTGTTCTGTAGCTGTTGGAGTCCTATCTCTTTTCATTTGGTTTGCCTTTTGATTGCTTACAGGAAGATGCTGATTGCCACACAAGTATTTGAGATGCGGATCCACAGACAAACAGAAAAGTTTTCTTACAATTCTGACAAGGCACACCCTAATTCCAAGACCTGAAAAGCAACCATTCAAACTCCTCTTGTGATTGCATTTTACCTGCACATTTCAGGAGAGGCTGACCATATGGCTGCTGATGCTTGGGCTGAGGGGTGTCCATCCATTAACTGCAGGATCAGCCCCAAGGAGCAGCTGTGTTACTGCCACGTGTTCGTGCCAACACCCACATTTTCCTGTGGTTGCAATGTCACCTACCTCTTGCTCCTATCTCCACATGTAGCATGTAGAGGGAAATCATTATTCTGCGTTCATTCATATTTGTTGTAACTGCTCCTCTCAAGCATCACTTCTTAATTGTGGAATTTTAGAAGTTTGGTAATTTTGTATGTTCAGATAAGCATGTTTTGTATGCCATGAGCATTCTAAAATTTAAAAAATTACTTAAAAGTAAAATTTTAAAATATTGTATAAACAAATGATGTTAGAATAATATTGAGAGAGGGTAGGAGGGAACAACATAACGACCCCTTCCTCCCAAGAGTCAAAGAAAATCACTTATTTAATAACCCTTTAGAGAAGTAGTTGTTTTAAGTGCTGCAAACCTCAGCAGCAACGACTAGATGGCACTGTATGATCATTTGAGAGAAAAAAGAAATACTATAAGAAAGAAAAGAAAGCATGAAAATATATCGAGATAGTTAAGATCTGAATTTTTAAAAGATTTAACTTGTTAAAAATTGATCACATATATTCTATTAAGTTCACTTGAAATCTCTAACAATAAATCTACAGCTATATGAGAATCTGTGTGTATGTATCTATACACATACCATATACACTCTCCAAATAACAGAGTATGCAACGTTAAATGTATTTATTCCTAAATTCTACCTTCTGGACAAATAAAAAACCAAGAAGGTATCTCTCTGGTAAAACAGTCCTTGATTGTGATTCTTGATGTGCAAGTGAATATTACATGCCACAAGGGAAAAAAAAATTGTAACAGAACGACTCAATATTGTTCCTCTGGCGTTTTCTTCAAAGGCAGAACAACCAGGAGTTAATCATGAGGGGTCAGTGTCATCTTTTCACTCTAAGCAAAATACATTAATCTTACTACAGTGTCCCAAACCCTATTTCCAGCTCTCTCAGTTCTCATGAAAGAGAGCAGCTAAGCCATGGACCTAAGCAGGGTGATCTGCACACCTCTTCCAACAATGTGTCTCTTTCTAGAGGCTGTGTAAAGCAGTGCACAAGCAGACTCGTGGGAGAAAGGGCTGGAAGGAGAGGTTCACCCTTGGCCATGCTGGAACAAGCCAGAGTCCCCTGTGCTGGATCTCCTTCCCTGCCAGGTCAGCCTGGCTGTGCCCCAGGCTCGGCCGGGCAGGAGCTGCCTCCTCCCTCTCCCTGCCCTTCTCTGGCTGGTGAGTTTCACTGAGTTCCCTGGCCACATTGACTGGGAGCTGGACCTTTACCAGGTTTCCTACCTGCTTAGCCAATTCCTGCTCTGCAGAAGCACTGTACCACTGCTAACTCTTGTCTGCACACAAGGGCATGCCCACTGTGGTTAGAAAGCTGTTATTCGGGAGGGATGTGAAATTCTGAACCCCATGCACATGGATACATCTATCTCAGAAATGAAGAACTGTTGAGATTTTATCTCAGGCTTTGGGTTTTCTGCTTGTTTGGTTCAGGCAGCTTTTTTAAAATATTACAGGACAGTAAGTTACCATTTTCAGCAGCCTTCACCTCACAACAAGCTTTAAAGCTTGGCATATTTATGTGGGCCACTGACATCAAGAAAGATATTTTTTCCTGCTGGTACAAATGTTTGATTTTAAAAGTGCTTACCTTAGTACATTGCTTCCTTCAGGATCAACTAACCCAAGAACTAATAATCTCTAGACTGTATATAATCTTTCTTTCTGCCCTGCTAGTAAACGACTCTCATTTTTTCAGCCTGCTTTCTCTGTTAAACCCAAATGACAAATAAAGGCACTGAAACTTCTTAACAGTCCCACCATCATGTCTGGGGTTTCTCACATTTATTTCCAGGTATGAATTTTTCATATAATTTTAAGAGAAAAAACCAACTCTTTTAGTACAAGCCAAAGTGGAAGAACAAAGAACTAGGGCCTAGAAAAAGAGAGCATCTTTAGGGTATTAATAAAAAGCATCAGAAAAGGAGCCTAGGAAAGGGACAACTGGGGAACAGAAAGATAAATACAGGGATTTCTAAAAGCTGCAGAACTGAACCTTCCATCAGTTTGGTGTTATGCTGAGGTGTTTTCCTAATGCTCCACTGTCTGGAGTTGGATTGTTACATGAAATTTCTTATTTGTGTGATTTAGGGGAGAGAAATTTGATTCAAAATCTATAAGCTATATTTGAATAATAGTAATTCTTCAAATAGATTGCTAGCTTAGCCGTATTCATTTATTTAAATGCAGGAGAAAAGAACATAATGTTGAACACTAATAAGACCAATATAACCTTTCCTGAGTGTGGTCTTCTGACATCACTGGCAATACTAACAGGGAGATTGATTCCCAATTTCAGCATTAGACTTTTAATTTGGTGGCTAAGCCTAACTCCACTTAATTAGTTTGCTGTATCAATAAATGTGAAAGACAACACATGCCTGTGGACTATTTATTTTTCCATTATGCTATTCTGTTAATCAAACTATGCAGAAAAGCCTAACAAATGCATATGAAAGCAAATGAAACAGGCATGCTTAGTATCTTCCAAAATGCACAAACATGCACATATTTTTCCAGCTTAACTATAATGACTTCCTGATGAAAGTGTAGCTAGTAGAAGCATAATTAGAGATATGAACCTACAGTTTTTTCTGTTCAACCATCCACATGCCTGCCTTGATACCAATATATAGACCTTATATGATTAAAAGTTAAGTATAAGAGCTGATATATATATATTCTCATACTGAGGCCATCATCTTTACTCTCATGGCTGAGTTAGTTTGTAATGTTTTTGGTTAAGTGATAGAAAAGTCAGCTCTATGCAGGCGTAAATTTCTGCTACATATGTGCTCATTTGTACCATATTTTGGAACAAATATATGGAATTATTAAATCAGTAGTACAGTAAAACCTTTGCAGAAATTAATTTGGGAATAATTTGATAATCTATAGACTTGTTTTAATTAGGATTAGAAATAAAGTACTTGTCAGGACCCAAATAAAAATATTTTCATGGAGATTTATCTTGATTTATAGTCCAATTACTGTGCTGTAGCACAGCTATCTCCTCTCTCCACTACTCTACCTGCATTCAGCTCCCTGTGTGGGCAGCACCTTCCCTCTTTCATAGCTCTGAGTTTACTGAGCCTCACCAAGCAGAACTCTTGTGCTTCAGAACTCACACTGCTCCTGTGCACAAAACAAACTTTTCTCAGTTTTTCAGACTAGCTCAAGGTAAATTTGCAGGGATTATTTAAAAGAGCTTTTATGTGTGGGGAAAGCTCTATGTGTGGTGTTGCTCATTGATGTTAATGCCAAAAAACTCATACAGCTACAATTCCAGTTGCCTTGCCAGCCTATAGTGAATGGCTCTGGACTGTAAAGCCATGCTGCATCTGTTCTGCCTAGAACAGATCCAGGAGAATTCAGTGCCAGCCCTCACACTTTTGCATTTCACCATGCAGGCAGAGCAGAGAGGATCTGTGACCAGGGAGGAGGCAAAACCCCCTCCTGCTCTGCCAGCAGGACTGCCAGTCTCGTGGGAAGGCATTCAACATCTCCCTCCTGCCTGAAAGAGTCTGGTTGTTTGTGGAGCCCACAGCACTTCATTTAGCAGCGCTGAGTCCCCTTGTGTGCCCGGCTAAACCCTGATCCCCCACCAGTCTCAGTGGGCACACAGCTGATCCTGGGCTGGGGACACCCTCCTGCAGCCATCGCCCAAAGCATCCTGCTGGGACCCTCCTTGCCAGGCTGATGGGCCAGCCCTTAAGGAATGCCTACCACTCCAGGCCTTTCCTGACATGTGCTGTGATCCAAGAAGCAAAGGGAATAGAAAAAAATGTATGCCCTATTTTTTCTGCCCTAACTCTTTTTATGTCCTCTTCTAATTTCTTTCATTCCTGCT
>JAHXMQ010012337.1:66840704-67022453 GCA_020466415.1 Ammodramus savannarum pratensis
CCCTTTTCCTCACGCTAGCCGGGGTGAAGGCTCGACTCTGTACCGCCGCAATTGGGCAAGAAATCTTGTGAAGTAGGAATACTGTGATGTTCACATGGCTGTGTTTGAAGGTTGCTGGGATTCTGTATTCTAGAGTATGGAAATTTCCCACTTTTTGGCTAAAAGTATATATTGTTTTAAAGTAACACTTTAGCTGTAATCTAGACTGAAAGTATGGCAAATGAATAGTAACATCTCATGCTTTCAAACTAAATGAAACAACTGTTCTACTCACTGCCTCATTACATTTAACTTTTGAGATGTACATGCAGGGTTATTCTCAGGAATTGTATATCTTTCAGGAGAACTTTCAAAGAAATTACATTATCATATCTATTCTCAGTTACTTGCAGGCATCAAACAGATTTTCCAGTGTGAGTGCCACACCAAAAGGATAGTAGCTCTTACTGAAACACCACACCCCAGTCATGCCTGTGGAACACCAGCACTGGCTGTGTAGTTCATTCTTATTCAGTACAACAGGCTGCTGATGTCCCAAATTCTTATGGAAGAGGCACTTTCCTGTCAGTACTTCATCTTTGAGGGTTATGATCATTTAGATGACCATTAGCTTCTGAGCAATGAAAAAAATGTCATTTACAAAGGGATACTCTTTGCTTCTGTCTTTTGCTAATCCAAACACAAAAAATCTGACAAAAAATCCCCTTTCTGACAAATATTGGATGGACTCCATGTCCATCCAAGTATGATTCAGGTCATCTGGGCTTGGTTAGGAAGTCTGATGGCCCCAAAATATGTATAGGCTTTTCCTGCAAAACTTGCACTGCACAGCAGGAGTTTACCAGTTAGAACAAATTGTTACTGCACATTTACCAATTTATTTTTTCCTCCTGTACATAGCACAGGATCTTGGTTTGCCAACCATTTGGTTACCTCTTTAATGAAGATGCAAGAGCTGTGGGAATCATTGAGAAAGAGGAAATATATTGCTTCTTTTCCATTTGTTCTTCTTAGAAAAATACCAATATTCTGCTCCCAGAACCACGTGGCAGTTGTAAAGGAACCATGTGCATGTATTGCTTTTATCTATATTTAGCTGCCTTGGAGTTATTTCTTCCTCTCTCACTGACCTTAAAGAGAAAAGTTTTCAAAACTTGTGAACACTCCTTGTAGGCTTCATGAGGTTCTTTGATTTTTATTTTTATTTTTTTGGTCACATTAAAAAGCCAGAGAGTGCAGAAAGAAAGTATCTCAGGTGGGAGGAAGGCTTAAAATAATCCGTGTAACTTCCATTAACTCTGAGAGGAATGAGAGTCTGTCAGCTAAGACTTATCCTGTAATACAGTGATTCAGGGACAGAGCAATGCCCCTTGAAGGTCACCTTCTGAGCATGAGACTTCCTTGGAGCATGAAATGAATTGGAACAGAGAGTTGTATTCTGAGTGTCTCCATTACCACAGTCCTATGAAATGTAAACCACAAATCTGTCATCTTCCCCGTCCCCCTGATGCAGAGCTCCTTTAAATTATAACAATAAAAATAAATCACTTTGCATAATTAAAAACTGTGCTTAAAATAAATAAAGGGAGGGAAGGGAGCTTACTGGAAGCTTAGGTGCCAATCACAGATTTACTCAAATCCGCTACTTTTGTCAGTATGTTAATTTCCCAAACTCCAATATCCATTTAAAATTAAAATGTCAGATCCTTCCCTTTTTTATTCACAAGTTCTACTTCAGTGAGGCCGCAAAGACATAAAAGTTGGGAAGAAAACTTTATTAAATTTGGTTTGCTCCATAACATAACAGATAATTATGTGGCATATTACTATGAACACCTATGTTCCTCCAAAAAAAACACATACCACATTTTCAATAACTTCTGTGCTAAGTCTTTTAAGCAATGAAATTTCTTAAGGCGTTTATGATTTATTTTTTTTTAACATTCCTGCAAATGTCAGTGGCTGTTAACATCTGAATCAAACTGTTCCCAGTTCATGTGACTGGAAATGGTGCCCAGAGCAAAAAAGCCAGACGTTCTGACTCTCGCATAAGTATAGTCCGTGTGGAAATGTTTCTCTGAGCAGAAGTAGAAGTTGCTGAGTTCACATCAGAATACATTTTGGCAGGAAACAAGGTAAGGCTGCATTAAGAACACTTTAATATCATTATTACCTTTAATTAAGGTATGTTTGGGAAATAAATGGTCTAAGAGCTGAAGAAAAGCACAGCAATCTAAATAAGGATTCTGGCTGGACACAAGACTAAGTGGCTCACATGTTGCTGCCAGTATCTGAAACTCTTCTGGGATTATATTGGAATTATCTCACAGGATAGAAGGCTGAATTTGGGGTTTTAGCTTATAGCCACTTCAGGGACCAGTTCTGAACAACCTTAGGCTCTTAAGAGGTTTTCCACCTTTTAAGTAGAAGGAATGCCACACAGCAACCAGCTGTGCATAAGGGTAAGGGGCATTTTTAGACCTGAAGACTGAGAGATATAAACTGAAATCTGTGCACATGTGAATGAGATTTATTTGGAGTGTCACATGGGTGACAATATCAAAGACAGAAAACTGAGCCAGTCAGAGATGGCTGGACTAGGAGCAGCTGCAGACTTGCACTTGCATTTGCCTCCAAAGTTGTTGGTGTCGCTTAATATATTTAAGACATAAGACTTGACATATGCACATAGTTTCAGAGAAGTTGGAAGGTCTAAAAGCATAGCAGAAGATCTGTAACTGAACTCCTGACTCCCTATGAAGCTCACAGTCCTAAAGAGAAAAAGATTTTTAGTTCTTGTAAAAAGGTTGATCATAATTACAGGCTCAGCTGAGTTCTCTAAACTTTATCTGTCATTTAGGAATAGGTCTTTTATAAGACTAAACACTGGATGGCCAATGCAGATCATTAGAGTGTGTGTTGAGATATTACTTTACTGAAAGGAGAAACAGGGAAGAGTAATTAATTCTTTATCCCCAGTCTCCACCTACCTTCTCCTGTTGTTACCCCATACTGTTTGCATGTACCTGGCTGCATGGAAGCAAGCACTAGCTTCACACCATAACAGCTGTAGTCCTCTGTGCTTTGTTTCTCTTCCCTTTGCTCTGCATCCTGCTTACAGCATGTACACAAGTAGGAGATGAGAGAGAAGGAGCTGCACTGCAGAGGAGGTGTGCTGCTTTGGCGGGACAGCACTTCTCCTGTGTAACTACGTGTCAGGGTCTTCAGGCTGCCCACATAACACTGCACATTTATGTGACCCAGGCTACCTGATTGAATGGATGGATTTCTTGTGGTTTTTTTTTATAGTTTTCTTTCATGAAAAAAGTTCTTTCCTACATGCCTCCAAAGGAGGTATGGTGGGGTAAACTAGGAACAAAGGAGAATAATATTTCTAAAATAGCCTTGGTGTAGTGTCAGACTGTTTGTGCTCATCCTTCATTCCACCTATGCTGGATGTAGATTCTGATTTAAAAATAAATCCTCAAAGATAAACATGATGAGTATGTTAAATAAATAAATAGCAGATAATGATGTTTTAGACCAGCTCATGTTCAATCTTCCAAGATCTGCAAGTGTTTTCCCTAAGCTGGATTGTCATCATTATCTTACCATTTTTAACTGATAGAAAGTTATGAGCTGTCTAGAGATGTTGAGGAAGAAGCAGGGGGAAATCTTACCACAGACAAAAACTAAACCCCCAGTGCTTAAAAATAACCAACCAAGTAGGTGGCTTAGTACATCAGAACTGTTTTATCTTGTTTGAGATGATAAATGAGGTGGCAGTATAAACCCAGTTTCTGTGGATATTTCTTTAGAAGAAGAAACAGTGTAAAATATGTGCAAAAAGCCACAAACTGCTGAAGTAACTAATACCACATAATCAAAGTTACATCTGTGTGCCTGTAGAAACCAGTTGCACTCAAGAGTACAGAAGAATTGAAAAGCATCTCATTTTGAGGTTTTATTAAGAATTTTTTTTAACAGAAAAAAAAGTGAGACAGTGTTCTTTCCTGTAGTTTTTATACAAATGGTTCTATAACGGAAAAATCTAGATGTGCCAGGTAGAAGGACATTTAAGTAGTGAAGACTCATTGTAGATAGATCTGAAACAGTCTTGTAATCAATTTCAGTTACTGAAATTCTTGGTGTTTACAAAATATCTGCAAGATTTCTCTTCATCAGTCTGAGTCATCAGATGAAAACAACTAAAAATCCCCCAAAACCCAGCAGTTTTCCAAGTTTATCATCATACAGAATGCACTTGATTTTTGTTATTTATATGTACATACATCCCTGACCTGGATCAAACATCCTTTTTTTTTTTTTTTTTTTAATTAAATTCACTTTTCAGCATAACAAAATATTTTTTTTCCATATGAAGATCTGCAGTAAAAAATATTTACATGTTCAAAATTTTAATCCTTACCAATGCTAAGTTCCTTATGATGTCTTCACAAATGTACAAAAGGAAGCTCAGTTTCTTTCCAATGCTTTAATCATTACATTCCAATCTGGAGGTTTCTCTGCTTCATGCAACAACCTGAGCCTTTAGGATCTTTTTTGTCCGAACTTCATGACTTTCATAAGTGTTATACAGTGTAACACAGAGTAGTTACAGTTTATATACAGACTACATTTCAATGAAGAGTTTAAATTTTGTGTTCTCTAAAGCTGCCTTTACATATAGTCATTATAAATATTTGAAGACTCTCTTCTCTGTGCTAGTTTTCAGGATAGAATCAGAAGAGAATGTGGAATGAAATATAATCAAAACAGAATAACTCACAGAAGCCACTATTATTAGAGGAATTTTTAAGTAACATGACATTCTATCTCTTTGAAATATAAGTTATACTGCATGTTAATATTTGAGTAAGAAGTGGTTTTCTAGGTCATGAACAAGGTATTTCTGACTTTTATATGCATGCCTTCCCCAGGAAACAGTGGGCAGAATCTATTCATTCCAAACTACAACAACAGGAGTATCAAGAGTTCTGCAACACAGTTGGAGTAGACCCTAAGGTCTAGAGTAGACCCCAAGGCAGCTGTGTCAAGATACATGTATATTCATAAATACAGATGTCTTTGGTATGAGTTTGCCTTAAGGTCTCCCTGAAATCTTCCGTGCAGTTAGGGCTTTAATTGGCAACATAAGCAGTCCTATAAATACATGATTTGGGGTAATGCCAGTTTAAGGAACTGTAACTGTGCTGAAAACTATAGAAGTTGAATTTTAAAAATATATTTTTTATGCTATTTTTTATCTTTTAAAGGAGTTATGATATATATATATGGAAATTTTTCAACTTCTATTATCAGAAAAATCATATATCCAGCATACCTTTAAACATATGTCTATTCACAGCTATTTGCAATTGACTTATTCCTGCCTGGGCAGAAAATCTTGAGAGCTGTGGTTTAATGTAAGACATCTGATTTTCTCTCTGGGACACAGCTGGATTTCCACATCAGAGGGAGAAATGTTAGACTGTTAATATAAAATTTCATACAGAAATTTCGGATTGCTTAGAAGCCTGTTATGGCACTTGATATATTTTTTATTAGTGCTGAATTAAAAGGAACAGAAGAAGCCTATTTATGTCTAATCAGATATTGACATGATGGTGGAAGAAAAACAATTGTGTCATGAATAGTCCCTAATGGGAGTGAATAACAGTAAGGTCAGTGGAGTGGAATAGAAAGAAAGCAGGATTTGTAAATATCCTGTCAAATTCTTTTCTCCTTGTTTTTCAGATTGGTATGAGACATTATCCAACAAGATTAAAATAAGGTGTTTTTTTTTAATATTGCATATTTTTGCCTCATTGGTAATTGTCTTGTGCCCCTAGCTAAATTAAAAAAAATATATAAATAAAATAAAGCAAACCCATGACCAGTGAAAATCACCAAGCAGACTCCCCAAAACCCCACACCTTGTCTTCTGCTCTGTTTACAGAATGCTTAGTGCACAGTGAGCCCTCAGTCTATACTAAAGCCTAATGTCAATACTAGTCCTGTCATGAGTTTCCTTTTCTTTTGTATACTCACATTGAGCTCAGTATCTTACCACAAAAGCAGCACTGGTAACAGTAATGGTTGAAAATAATGCTTAGGACATTCATATGAGTAATTATATGTTCCTGCAATTGTGCAAGAGAAATCCAGCACTTTGTGAGACAATAAAGGTTCTCTTTGCTTTTTCAGAGCTTGAGAATTCATGTATTTGGATGGAATGGGAATATGAGGCTCACGTCTACACCCATAGTTAAACCACCTAGGAATCAGAGACTTGAAGGCAGGTCAAAGCAATACTTCCTTATGATGTATTACAGAAAAGACAGATCTTCCATCTGTCTTCGATTTTCCTTTTCCAATTTTTCCTTCACTTTTCTACACTTCCTTATAATATTATATTGTGATTGAGAATTTCATGTCATATTCATCCCATGTTGGTGACATCTATGATCTGTACTGCCTGAGCTCTTCTGTAGCTTATTGTCCTTTGATTTGAAAATAATGACAGATTTAGAGCTCTCTTTTCCCACTTTACACGTATTTACTATAAACACGAAACAACCATCTAATTTTACTAGGCCAGGATGTCTATCCTTTCCACATTCAGAATCTATTTCTAGCTCATTTTTTCTGGAAGGTTACTGATATTTGTCCATCAAATACCTCTTGCCTGCGCTGTGATGCAAAAGCGAAAGCGGTGAAAGGCAAGGGGAAGAGAATAAATGTAATTGAGTTAATGAGGTTATCCATGTGAGTCTGCTTAGATTATCAGCTCTCTGGTGCAGGAACAGGGCTCTTGTAGCACTTGGCTGTGTGTTTGGTGCAGCTGGTCCCACCTTTGACTGATGTGTCTGTGGGCACAAACCACAGCTAACACGATAGCACACCCTGAACTAGGTGTCCAGTACAAGACTGTTTGGAGCTGTGAGACTCAATTAAAACAAACCAACCAACCCCCTTATCTAAGGACATCCATTAACCTGAATGACAGACTTGGGGAATTAAATTTCCCATTGCTTACCCTTAGAGTGTTTCCTACATCACTGTCTGCAGCCTGTCAGACTAATGACTGCTAGAAGAAGCCTGATGTTGAACCAGATGCATCTCCAGTCCAAATCCTGGGTTTTATTTACTCTTTCAGGTAATATATCCTGAAATATTTCAGTATCTGTGGATATTGGGAAGATTTATGGCAGAAAGCAACTAAAGTGCCAGATGAAAATGGGAACACTATATTTAAAAGTCCCCTTATGACTTTTTTTCCCTCTTTCTTTACACTGTGCTACAGTAGCCTGACACTACTTTAGTAAAGCAGACACCTCCTGTAATATCACCCCAGGTGAGCTGGCTCAGGGAAATCCATCAGAATTTTGTTAATTGAACATTTAATCTTTTTTTCCCCAGGTGGTGTACATTATTTAAAGAAATTGAAAAGTAAGACCCCTTAGGGTATAATTTTTCTTATTTTAAACACATATAAAAAGATGAGCTGTTCTATGGGCAGTTCACACAAAGTCTCTTTAAGTTTAACTCAGGTCTCTTGCTGAGTGTTTAGATTTTGTTATTTGAACATCTTTCCTGAACATAACTGAAAAGGAAATATCATGTCATTTAATGTGTGAAACTGATCATTTTATGTGTGAAACTTGGACGTTGGGAAGAACTCTACTTTCTAAATAATTTTATGTAAGCTCTTAGTATAAGGGTACTGAGAAGGTTAGGGACAGATCACAGTAAAACATTTTCTTGAATTATTTCTTGCCAAATGTTGCATAAATTAATGCTTTCATAGTACTTCTGGTTCTATAACCAACTTCTCAAAGCACTCTAGGCTGCAACATTCCATAGAATCATAGAATTTGCTGAGTTGGAAGGGACCCATCAGGATCATTGAGTCCAACTCCTGGCCCTAAGCAGAATACCCTAAGAATCACACCATGTGCCTGAGAGCATTGCTCAAACACTTCCTGAACTCTGAGAGCCTTGGTGTTATGTCTACTTCCCTGGAGACCATGTTACCATTTTAGGAGAAATTAAGACCTTGAGCAAGAAAGTATTCTCTGAATTATTACTCCCTACACTCTTTACAATTGTCTCTCATAACTTACATTTTTATTAACTAAATATAATTTTCCTTCATCTCTTTTCAACATATTTTCACAGCATAAACTCTCTTTAAAAAGATAGGGAGGCAAACATTTAATTCTTTCCTCTCTCTTCCTGACCAGTTCTGTTTGGACTGTGACATTGTAGAAGACTGGAATCTAACTCAGTGTTTTCACAAAGGGGGAATGAATCTGCTGCATAAAGCTAAAGTAAATTGTATTAAAATTATACATAAAATAGATTATGAATACAGAATTGTCAGTCATGTCTTGACAATATTTGAAAGACACAGGTGTTAACATTTACTAATGTTATCCAAGAGCCAAGATATGAAAGGCAAAATTTAAAAAAAAATTAAATGCCTGAACTGTAAATTGGTGAGATAATTTCATAGGTGAAAGAAAGTGATCTCTGGTCCTATGTGCTTCCACCCATTACTGACTATCTATTAAGAGCTGGAAGTGACTCCCTCCATCATAACCACAGATGTGCCTCTAGGTACAGTTACCAAAATTTTGGATTAAAAGATAAAAAAATTAGTGATGATACATTGCTTAAGGACAGGACAGGTATCATGTATAGAGGAGAATGGGGTTACTTAGCAGAAGGGAGAAATTGCACTGCAAGGGGAGGTGCAGTAAAAACTGACAAATGAATGTAAGCATTTGAAATGGTCAACAACTTCAGAAAAAGGAATTAATGAAGATAAACCAATATAGAAAAAGAGGTGCCATTTCGTATCTAGAAGCAGGTCACCCATCATATTGAGGATATTCGTGGATAAATAATGAAATTATTTATCTCTCATAAGCTTACCTGTGTCAATGATTTAATGACCTTGGATAAATCATGAAATAGGGGACATCACATGAAAAACTCTTGTATACAGCAGTGGTGGAGGCTAAGTCAAAGGAAAGTTTCTCAGGACAAAAAACTCAATAAGAGCTTTGATATTAAATACTTGGTTAGATGAAGATGTTGAAGTTGAGGAAGAAGGCATAAGACTATGAAAGATGGGAATGGGTATAGTGAGTAGAACAGCGATCTGGAAAAATTTAGCATTCTGTTGATCATGGCATGAACACCCAGTCCCCTAACTGGATCACACTAATTGCTCTACATATTTAGCCCTAAAAAAAGCTGTAGTTCAATGATAGCTTCTATGCATATCATCATAATACTTTTGAAATAAAAATATCATCATCCTAATTGAATTTCATTACCTGTATCTAGGCATCTGGATTATTTATCTGGACTATGTTTCTTCTGTCTCACTGTAGTTAAATGGTTTGCCTCCTGTACAATCATTATTGAAAAACAGGACCTTAACTCAGCTTATTATGATGACCATTCAGCAGACAAAAGGAAAGCCATTTTAACTACAAAACCAGTAGGAAATCACTGTGCTAACTAGACTTTAGGTCCCTCATGCTAAGTTCTAGCTGAGGACATAAAACATAAATTATAACTTGAACCCACTTTATTTAATTTCAGCTGTCTCAGTGCAGTAATTCCTACCACAGATAGACCATCCTAGTGAGGCAGCCAGGACTGCTTGAGTGCTAGCAAGTAGTGCAGGTAGGTAGACTTGTAGACCAGCTTATGTCCACTGTCCTGCTTTCTAATTGCCAAAAGTATTTGAAACCATGCAACAAATTAGTAAAAAATAAAAAATATCACATTCTGAGAACTTGTCCAAGTGTTTTGCAGAGTTTGCCCCAGGGCTGTTCCCTCTATGGAGAACATACGGCAATTGACAGGTGAACATTTGGTGTTTCAACAAGAAATGAAAGCTGATCAAATGCTCTCTTTTTTATTTAAACCAAATTTTAAACACCCACATATCTGTATGCAACAGAACAATAACTGATGCCTAAAATAAGAAGGTAAAAATTAATATTATTTCTTCTCTTCACCTATTTTCAAAAACAATCAATGTAATCAGTTGAGATTTTTAAAAACTTCAAAAGCAATTTCAGGAAAAACTGACATTTGCCAATTTTTGCTTCAGACTAGTAGATAATTTCTCCAGTAGAAAAGACAAAATTAGAGTGCTAAGTACTTTAGTTAATCCCTTGTCTCCAGCAGAAAAGGAGTAGGCTCAAAAATATGCCATTGTTTCATGGTGTTTTGGGCTCTCTGCAGGCAAAAAGGTTCACTGATATGATCAAAGTCTACATTTTTCAAACCTGTCATTAAGTACTCTGGGAGTTGTCCAAGAAAACCAACAAGACAATATGCAATTTTCCACTCGATTTAACAGAATATGTTCTTTTCTGAGGAATGAAAATGAGGAGGCCCAGTTTCCTACAGTTTTGTGTTCTTTGTTCCTTTCTCTATCCTCTAGTACAATAAATCTTGTCCACTCTCATTTTTTCTTATGAAATGCTTGCTTGTGGTGGGTAGTTCTAAACTATGTTAATCCTGCTTGATCGACTGACACAGTCAGTTCTGCTTATCTTTCCCCCCTCTATGCAAACAGTGATTCTGCACATGTGTGAATTTTGCAGGGGTTTAATGATTTCCATCTTAAAAGTTCAGTTGATGTTCCTACTGTGTTCAAAAGCTATTATGAGATCTGAGGAAATAACCTTCTTGCTTAAATTTCATTTCTTTAGAAAACAAAATTATAACTTAGACCATTACTCCATTTTTTTGATAGTATTTTATAGTGGCTTAAATGGTAGATATTGGTTTTTATTTACATTTACAGTCCTGTCATCTGATATTTTGTTATTTCTTGGTGGAGCCTAAACTGAGTTGCATTGAATTTGTTCAGCATATACCAGCAAACAAGTGCTGGCAATCTGCATTCAACACACAATTTGTCTGAAATAAACTTTGTGCCAGGAATAGGGGAAGCTATGCCACAAGATACCTCACTTTTTAGTCTGCAATAGGGAATAAACCAGATTTTCAGCCTTCCTTGTTGCTTGGGTTTGGATACAGTAGCAGTGCAGTAAACTGTGCTCCAAATAGAGGAGTCTCTGGCTGTAGTATTTGCAGAGGCCTGGGCTTTCGGAGCCTGTTTCTGTGACCTTATCCTGAAATGCAATGCATAAATCTTGGGAATGCTGGCAAGAGTTTCAGTGCAGCTGTTCAGCCAACTCCTCCTGTTTAAGTAACTGTGATAGGTTCTGCATAGCTTTTATGATGAAAAGTATATTTTACAATAAAGAAGCAGTAAGAATATGGAAATGCAAAGGCAAAACAATAAAGCAACTTACTGCAATATGTATGAGTTTTACTATGTCAAGCTCTTTGTATTTTTAAATAAAAACTGCTCTATTTCACAATGCATACATGTATTAATGCATTTAGGTGAAAAATTCAGAAGCTTCATAGAGACTTTTGGCTCCTAGCCAGTGCCCTTCTGCAGCATGTAGCTGGCAAACATTGCTTTGTTGGAGACACTGCTTCTTCAGACACATTTATTTTAAATGATAGTTCTTACTAGGTAGAAATTATGAGAAAGAAAGTACAGCACTATGTAGCAGGCATTTGAAAATCCTAGTCAATAGTTTTTTATGCACTAAATAGAAGTTCCTAAGCCAGGCAAATCTCACCTAGGATCATTGCTTGCTAGGTTCAAGCTCCTTGAACCTTCCCAAAGGAAGTCTTTTAGTAGGTAAACCAGCCTTCCCAGTAGCTGGATCACCTCTATGTAATATAAATACAATGCATAAGGCATGGTTTCATACTGCTTAAACAAGTAATAGAAGAAAGAGCAGAATCCCATATCCACTAGAAGCTAAATGAAGCAAGGGCAGGATTGGCTTTAATCCCGGCCACTATGGTCTCTTCTCTGATCTCTTCTGCCTTGTCCCTTGCCATTCACACCTTGTGAAGTTTTAAAAGGCAATTCTCCCTATACTTGAAAGAGATTTTCAACTGCTTGGAGCCTGACTTTGGAAATGTAGGGGAATTTTTAATGGTAGTTGATGCCTTCTGGGAAGATAAATTTTGCATCATGCTCAAAACAGCAGCCGGGGAAGGTTTTTTGCTGCCACAGGATAGCAGGAACAGGGACCAGGTTCGAGCACTGAACTGAACGACAATGAGTATGAAAATTCAAGCTTTAGTAACATAGATGGGTGGAATGTTTTCATCTGCTTAAACAAACCTTTCTTCATACACTCTGCATTACCATATCCCGGTCAGTAATGTGACACCGGAGTACTTTAAAGCCCTCCTGTTACTCTATGTGCCTTTATCTCCAAACCAAACCCACGCACATTGAGCCACTCACTAAAATTAATCCCTGCAGGGTGTGTATGGCATACGTGAGGGTCGCCTGCAGCCATGTTGTCTCTGGGAGCGGTGTGAGAAGAGGCTGGGGAGCAGTGAGTGCTGGGGAGCAGAACCTGGGCCCAGGGCCTGCAGTACAGTGCTAAGGCTCTCACACTGCTGCTGCCCCAGCCTCAGCCCAGCTCTGTGTGGAGACTGAGTCCTTGGAGACTGAGATTCAGCCCCCTCGAGTCAGCCTCTACCCTGGCCTGCCAGGCTGTGTCTTACCCAGGAGAGGCCCTGCCCTGGGCTGCGGCAGCCTCATTTCCCCTGTGTCCCAGCAGGGAAGGGACAGGGCACAGAGCCCATGTACACGTGTGTGTAGCCTGACCAGCCACTGTGGGCTCCTGGAAGGGCTGGCTGTGAGAACAGAGCCTGTCCCTCAGTCACTCTGCAGGGTGCTATGGGGGCACATGGCACAGGTCACTCCTTGCCCTCCCCATCTTTGCTGCAGTGGTGCTGGTGCAGCATCACTGCTGGGATGCTGCTTTGGGTCCTTTGTGCCTTTAAATTATTTCTTTTAAATTATTTGTTCACTGTAGAGACATTGAATACTCAGTTTTCCTCAAGTGGCTGCCACATTTCATTGATGGTGAGACTCCTTGGCCTATTCAGCTCTGTTATGGTCTCTGTCATGTTTTTCAGTAGGAAGCTGAGGCCTATACTTGCTTATGTATCAAGCAAAATCTGTTTTGTTTAGCCTGGCACTCTTCTCGATACTCCTGGTAGGTCTTGACAAGTTCTTCAAAACTATCCATTTAGGACCAGTAGAAAAAGTTATTAGGCTTCTTTGTTCAGTCACCAAATGTCTTTCACAGGAGTACTTCTGTGCATTAAATCCTTTCCAGGGGTCCTGTGGATGAAGCCTAACCCTGCCCAAAGGCCTGGACTCCAGCAGGCACAGCCTGAGGCAGTAACAGGGTGTTGTCTTCCTTTACTGGGACTTGTTCAACAACTGCTGTTGAGAGCAGAATGAAATACCACAGTCAGTAAAGCATGGTGAACACTCATCCACCCCAAGAAAGCTGTGTCTCCACTGAGCAGGCTCCCCTAGGCACCCCTCTTTTCCTCCAGGCAGCTCATGTTTGCCATAGGTCTGAACTGGCAGGATGCCAATTGGTCACCCAGCCTTTTTGTAAGGAATTGGAGGGAGAGCTGCTGACCCTGGAGGAGGGCAGCACTCTGCCTTGGCTGCGCTCCAGGAGGCTGAGTCCTGAGCCCAGGTGTGGGCAGTCAGGGCTGCCCTTCCCCTCCCAGCTCATCAAGGGCTGGGCAGGCACTGCTGGGGGAACTGCTCACCTCTCCGGTGAGGCTGCAGAGCATGGTAACTATCTCGAAAATAATCACAGTGCTGTAACAAGGTTTTGTGTTTTAACAGGAATGTGTTCATGTGGAGGTCTCTGGGAGAGCAAGGACAATGTGTCTTGAGTTGTAAGTTTTGCCTCTCCTCTGTGTGTTGCTATTTGCATCTCCTGAGCTTAGGAGGAGAGTGAGAGATGAAGAGGATCTCAGGCCTATGCTTGTAGTCTCACTCCTCTGTGTTTTGGATTGAGCACTGGCAAATATTGAATGAGCCAGGCAGGCAGGTTCCCTAACTAGCCTCAGCAGTCTGTTGACAATTTAAAGCAAGCTAAGAATAAGTTATGGTAACTCAGAATTAGCTATTAGCACTCTTTAAAATGAAATATCTTTCTTGAACACCTAAATCCTTTTCTCCATTTAGTGTCTGCTGAAAGTCTCTCTTTTTCTCGTGTAAAATATTAAATGCATGTCAGCTTTTAATATGTAGCTTATAGTGATGCCAAAATAGTTTCTTGCTGACTTTTGATAAGGTTTTTCTCTAGAAGCTAAAAGACTGACTGAGAATAAACATACTCCCAAATATTAACATTTGGATATTTTATTATAATATATTTAAATTTTGAAAATATCTATGGCTATACATTATGTGTTTTTTTTTTAATGACTGACTCATCAGGATGTGCTGTATGAAAACTTCTAGGAATGAAAGTACTTAACATAATTAAACATATTATAAGCTTCTAGTATCTAATTAAGAAATGAAGATTGGTCTTTAATTTGACACTCTTAGAAGCCTACCTGTGTCGATGACTTGGTTTTGTAACACAATTTGCAGAGTAATCACTTCTGGTGATTTGTCATTAGTTGTAATGGAAGTGTGTGGGATCTGCCAGGTAGGTTTACAGAGAAGGAAGGACAGGGAATGTTTCAGAACATTACACTAATTCTACACTTCCCTTACACATTTGGTTCATTGTAGCTTTATATTACTCCTGTATGATGTTAATTTCTGGCAGATTTTAGCAGGAAAAGAGTTTTTCAGTGAGGTTGGAAGATACAAGTACTCCAGTTGTAATCAAGGCTTAAGTTTGTCAGTTCCAGTCAGTTAAAATACCCATCAAGGTATTATTCTAGTGCAATGGTTCTCTCAAACTGTGCCTCAATTCTTATTGTGTATCTTCAGTTGGACTGAAATTATTTGTGCTTTCAAAAGTCTTTTGGGAATACATAATAATTATGTAAGAGGTAAAATACTGCAACAAAGTAGAAACTAAGTAGCATAAGAGAAAGCAAAACCAGGAATGGAGGAAAAAAGCAAAATCATGTAACATGCTCCTGCAGGTTTTGCTATGCTAGTTCTTGTTAGTATATTTATAATTGTTAAGTGTTAAAAGTAGAAAAAAAAGATAGATGTTTTACTTGGTTAGATAAGGAAAAATAATTTTAAAAATAAAACAAAAATAACCAAATCATCCCACTGAGTATACAAAGTCATCTGATCCACATAAAACACTCAGGTTTTTGTAGACAAGAGGTTTCTTTCTCATGCCTGAACCACAGGCCCCTCAGGACAGGGCTTACATCAGAGCAGTAAGTGACCAAGAAGCACAAGGAAGAAATTATGATAGTCCAAATTAATTAATTTGCATGTGTTATTACCAGTATTATTGTTTCCCAAACAAATAAAAAGCCATGATTTGCTGTTGATATAATGAGAGCTTAGATTTGTAAAGGTATTTAGAAATCTTTGGGGGAAAAAAATTTTGTATGTCTTGGAGGAAGTGGGGGCAGGGGGGTGTGAGGGGAGGATGCCTGTATTGTATTTAAAATGTGATTGGTACTCCTTCTTTAATGTCTATTAAGGCAGAGAAAAGAAGTGAAATCTCTGGTAGGAATTACATTAAGAGTTAGATAAACCAGTAGAATGTGTTGGTTTAAGCTGATTAAAGGGGAATTGCAAGTGAGGAAGTTCATAGCCATGAGGAATACATAAAGTCTTTCACAAAAACTGAGTCTAATAGACCAGGCAGTTTAGAGATGGTAAATTATAAACAGAAAATCTAATTACTACCTGTTTGGCGTTGAACCAAGCTATTGGACAGCTGAACCAATCCAACTTGGCAGTTTTGCATTCTCAAATCCTTTGATTCCTATTTCTGTTATATTAATTCTAAATTTTGAAAGTGGAAGGAAATGTTTAAAAGTTCAGGAAATGTATTTATGAAATATTGAAGCTTATACATCTAAAGCAAAAATGAAGGAGAAGCAGGAACTGATTAAAACTTTTGAACAAGTTTCCAAAGTAGTTAGGAAGTGTTCCCACCTAAATCAATTATTAAATATGTTAGGTGAAATAGAGGAGTACTTTACTGTATCTTTTTCCTTAGTAGCATTTGAACACTGCTATTTTTTCTTTTTTGTTTTATCTTGTTTCATGCCAGATGTTCTTATCAGGGAAAACAATGGTGATGTGTTTTAATATTGATGAGCTGATTTCTCCTGGGAATAATAGTATATCTACCTTCTCAGAATACAAATTGTGGGAGATTTTTTATAGCATAATTACTACAATGCATTGAATTTTGAGTGCAACTCTTTAAAAATGTAGAAAGAACTTTATGTTTATTATCTTTATTTTAGCTACTTTAAAAGAATGGCTCTTCTTTTAAAATTCTGTGTTGTTTTGGTGGCCTTTAAATAGCAAGCATATAAATCACCAGAGGTATTGTGTAATCTGTCAAAGCAGCATATGCTTAAGCACCTTATAAACTATTAAATAATCATAATATTCCTCTTTCCAAGTTTGCTTGTTTATTTGTTAGAGCAGTTGCAGAGTAATTAAAGTAACTTATTTTTTCTCCTTTTTCCCTTCAGGAGCTTGAAGTACTGAAATCCTAAATGATTTGGTGACAAGCTTGAGCTTGCAATGCAGGCAATAAAAACCGTGGAAAAAGAAGTTACTTTTATAAAGGAAACCCTTTTCACAGAATCCTTCCTAAAGCAGCAAGAGTGCAGCAGAAACGTGGCGAGCAGGCAGCTCCAGGAGCAGCAGCCATTGGAAGGAGCTGTCTGCAGCTCTCAGTGCTGTACTGAGCATGTCCCAGCGGAGCCCAGTGCGAGCAGCACATTATGCAAAAAGGCAGCTCCAGCAGATGGGAGAGAGGCACAGCAAGCATTTGCCTCACTTGCATCACCGCCGCCTGCAAACAAACCTGGGTCGCTAGAGGGGATCTCGCCAGCAGGCCAAAGGAATGAAATCCCCGAGGATGGCTTGATTGCCAAAGGTGCTGCACCGCGAAAAATCATGGGGAATCAAGATGGGAAGCTAAAGAAAAATGCAGGTGATGTGCAAGAAGGAGGAGAGGATGCCTCTGGGCCCAAGGATACGGACGGCACAAAGAAGGTATCGGGAGGCAGAAGGGGACTGGGGAAGCATGCAAAGGGAAGCGAATCGGGGAAGAAGAAGGGTAAGTCGGACTCCAGGCCCTCTGTGTTTTCAAATCTGAGGATTAGAAAAAATCTGTCCAAGGCTAAAGATGGGAATAGCAGCTCACGGGAGGATGTTTTGGAAAGCCAGGCCTTGCCGCCTGGGGAGCTGGACAGTACTCATTCAATTGTAACCAAAACTCCCGATATAAGCATCTCTGCAGATGAAGGGGGTCTCTCAGACACAGACGTTGAACATTTTGAAATCAGAAATGAAACTGTTCCAGCTGCTGCAGAGACACAGGATGGACAAAGGACCAGCTCTGGCTCTGATACGGATATATACAGTTTCCATTCAGCCGCAGAACAAGAGGATTTGCTTTCTGATATCCAGCAAGCTATTAGACTGCAGCAGCAGCAGCAGCAGGGGGCAATTAACATTGGAACTGAGGACTCTGTCACCAAAACAATGGGCCGACACATGGCTAATTCTCAAGCAACCCCCTTAGATTTTGAACGGTTTTTTTCAGTAACTACGACTGACAAAGAGAGGAGCCCAGACACTGAGGGGGCTTTTCCAGCAGCATCAGAAATTGTGGAAAGCGTTCCCATCTCCTGTGCAGCTGAACGTGAGCCGAAGGAAGCGGTGAATGGCACAGGCTCTCCTGGTAACAGCTTATTTGAAACACAGGAACGTCAGCTACTGACTGAGGAGCAGCCCCTTGCTGGAGTGGATGCTGTAGCCAGTGAACTGAAAGATGGTTTGGATAGGATAGTAGAAAATGGGGCTCAGACACACAGCTCCACAGAACCTTTTCCATCTCCAGTGGCAGAGGCTGAGGCTAAAATTGCTGAAGTGCAGGCTGTTGATTTTCAGGGCTCAGTAACAGAGAGTGCTATTTCAGATGCAGGCCGTGATCATGCTGCTGAGACTCAGGAAGGGAAACACACTCTGTCAGCCAGTCAAGAGGAGCTGCATAATGGTTTATCCACGGAAATGAAAAATGGCAGTTTGTCCTCTGAAGGAACAGCTGACAGTCCAGTGCTTGGTTCCCGATGTTTTAAGCCCTATCTAATTAATCCCTGTTACATCAAAACCACAACTAGGCAACTGAGTTCTCCCAACCATTCACCTTCTCCCTCCCCATCCCAGAGCCCACTCTTCACAAGAAGGCAGGAGTCCTTCCACAAAAAGGAAAAAGTCTCAGTCAGGAAGAAGAGGTCTGCTAGTTTGGCAGGTTTGTTCAGTCGCTCTGCAGACTGGACAGAAGAGGTGTCCAGTCACAAAAGTGAGATAACAGAGAAGGTGAGCTCTGCAGACTTTTTGGAGCACAAGGGGTTTAGAGAGAAAATTCAAACGGAAAGAGTGCCTTTGACTCATTCAAGAAAGTCCTCAGGGGTCCAGGCTTCTACAGAGACATTTCCCAATGTCTTTTCAGGTGAGTGATATGTATTAAGAATTGTTTTGGTTTTTTTTTCTCTTCCCACAACAACTTGGAGAATATTTTTGAAATACTTTAATTAATTGCATGCAGTACCTCTTGGCTTTGCAATCCAAGGCCTGATCTTACAAACACAGTCACATTTCATCAGCCTGGTTGTACTGCCAGTAAAGGAAGTGCATAACTCTTTGAAGTTTTTCTTTCTACTTGTCTCCTTTGTCTACATCCTGTAGGAGAAGACTGAATGCCTTAAATTATTCTTGTTGAAAAATGCGAAAAGCTGCACTGTTGTAGGCAGATCAGCTCTCTGCATAAATAGATCTTTGAAATGCAAAGCTTTCTGTAGCCAGGATCCTGTTTGGGGTTTTCTTGTGCTAGGTGCAGCTCTAGTGTATTATAAACACATGAGAGCTGCACCTGGTGTTGGACTAAGGCAATGAGGAGAATTTGCTTAGCACAAAAAGGAAAAAAGCCATGCTAAGCACAGATGGACAGCACTTCAGAAAGGAACCAATTTCCTCTTCAAAAGGGGGAAGGAGGAGAAGAAAAAAAGTGAACGTATTGAAAGGCAGCAAAAACAGGAGGAGAAGGGAAACTGGGGGTTGTACAATTTGGTAGCTGTGACAGGCTGCTGCTCAGGCTACATAAGGTGACTCATTCAGTAAACCTTTACCTTGCCTGCTAGGCAGCTTGCTTCCTGTCCCAAAGATACGGGAATAGAAAGTTCACAAATGAAGTAGTGTGAGTAGATGCTTATATTTTCCTTCACTCTGAGGGGTGTTTTTCCCTTTCTCTTTCCCTCACCTGAAGTTTCTTTCTAAAGGCAATATATTCATAATTAGGAACACTTCTGCCACATAGGAGGTATGTATGCAGAGAAAACTCAGCGGCATATTCCATAGATTTTTCACTTGAGGAACCTGTAGAACTTATAGAACATACCCTAAGAGTACCTGCTGTTAGATAAAATCAGATTTTAATTTTAATGAAATTAGTTCTGGATGCATGAACATAGCAACCATACACCAGCACAAGGTCTTTGCAAAAAATGGAGTGAGGGGTTTTTTTGTGTTTTTATGAAAATAAAACAAAAAAGTGTGATTTAGGAAGTAAATAACTAAAATTATTTTCTAGATTCAAGTCACAATGCTTTTATTTTTTAGTAGCCTTGAACTAAAATCTCCAATTTCAGTGTAGAAAATTGGAATCCAAAATTTTTAACACAGAAAAAGCCAGCCCCTCTGAGACTAGCCCACTGTGAAGTGAGCTGAATAATTTTTTTTTAATTTGCTTTAAATCCCTTTCACCTGTTTCTTAGACTTAATTTTGGACATAATTTTTTGGACTTAATTTTGGAGCTAAATTTTTCCAGTTGGAGGTGTTCACTGCTTTAACAGCATATAAAAAGCACAGATTTTTTAGCTATCAATATTTGACAGTGTACAAACAACTAAGAAAATTTTTAATTGCTACATCCGTAATTAGACTTTATGGTGGTGCTATGATGGAAATAAGTTGTATATGGCAAACTTCAAGAACATAGTGCTTCTTTTTAGATATCTGTTTTCTGGGAAATAGGCTTTTTCACATTTCCTCACAAGGTGTTGATTTACTTTAAAATTTTTGTTTTGGTTTGGGTTTTTTTCCCACCAATGCTTTAGACTGTTATTGTGAAGGGACCAGTGTCCAATGCAACAGTAGTTCTATCTCTTATGGAAATTACAGTGACCCTCATTTGCATGTACATACCAGCTGTCTTTACGAGCAGAGGACAATTATATCTTTCAGTTCATGCAGAAAAGCTTAAAGTGAGGGAACTGGAAATGACTCATCTCTTTTTGGCCATTCACAGTTTTAAAAAATGTATTTGCAAGCTAAAATTCATTGTTATTAAAAATAACAACTAGTGTACATTAAAAAGGGAAATTAAACTTCACATTACTATTTCCATAAGGTGTAAGAGCAGAAAAGCCTCTTTAAATAAACCATTCCACATAACAATGATTGCAGAAATAATTTAATTCTAATTTGATATTACTTGTGACAAATGTTGTATTTTACTTGTATGCATGAGGTACATTGATTTGGGAATTAGCATCAGGCTTTTAGAAATAAGATTCTTTACAGTGGGATATTTCTAGCCTAAAAAACAAAAACAAAGCAAACCCAATCCAAAACAACATCTTGCCTACAGCATGAAATCCCATTTTGCTGTGCAGTGACGGCAGTGTTGCTCTGCATTTCTAACTGGAATCAAGTAAAATATTCCATAGCACTTTATCATCGATTTCAATGACAGCAGGTCCTATGCAGATGATTGGCCTACTTTTGCACCATGTTGTGGTTTGGGTGTGTGCCATTTGGTTTTCACAGAGAGCCATATGAACTATTTAAGACTGCTTTAATGTCAAATGTAGATGGAAGCCAAGTACTTGAATGGCAGGGACTTTGCATATTTTAATTTTGATTTATATAAGAAGAAAAGCACAGTATTTTGAATTCTATGCATTTTTTAGGAAAATGGTATGGACAAGTTTAAGGGCACTCTATAATTCGGGCATTGGATCTATTTCACATTTTATGTGGATAGCTGTATTTGAATTTGTAGTGACAGTAATTACAAGTTCTAGATTACCCAATGCACAGTGGAGCCATGGTTTTTATATGGTGGTCCCAGGAGAGCAAGAGCTCAACAACAGCTGGTTCTCTCACTTTGGTATGTGGCAGTGAATAATTTGCACTAAAGTGAAGTGAGTATCTGGGTGGGAAAATGAAACTGATGTTTCCAAACATTAACATAACTGAAGTGCAAGAGCCAATAGACAGATTTAGTAAAAAGGATTTCATTCTTGCATTAATTTGAGGTGCAGCGATTGCAAAGGAGCTAATAAGGGTGTCTTTTACATAAATTGAATGAGTCGCATCAGCTGCCCCAGATGGTAATTAAACTTGACCCAGACAAAACCATGCCCTTCCTAATCACTGTTGGCTGGTTGTAACACTATTGCTGCATGAAGCTCTTTCAAACAGATAATTTATCTTTACATTTTTCTTCAGAGATTTATAATTTTTTTTGCTCTATCTGTAAAGAGGAGGCAAACAAAAAACCCTGGTTACCATCAAACAAAACCTGAAGCCAGTGCTGTGCTTGTGTACTCAAGTCTGCTGATTTCTTCTGCTTTATTTTACTTTTGTACTGTGCTAATGCTGTCTTCCCATTTGCAATTGCAGTGCAGTGTCTGCAGGCATGTACCTAGGTTTAGTACAGATAAGTATGTGAAAACTTGAAAAAGTTGGATGAAAGTTTGTTTCTGAGATGCAAAGTAGATCTTTTTAAATGCCTTTTTTGAGGCTTAAAAAAAAAAGCTCTCTGATTCATGTGATGTTGCCCACAATATGGATTTGTATCTGTTGGCATCCTGAGCAGACTGTTTATCATGCAGCTGTTATTTAGGATTACTTATGGTTTGCTGTTGCACTGCTGTTTGTTAGCAGTGATACAGATGATTCTTTTATCAGATGGGGTGTAGCCTCCTCTAAGGGAGCTGCCCAGCAGCACCCTCCATGTGGTATGTGATCACACGCTACGCTGAGTGTTGCTAGCAAGCATCTGAAGGGAAAGATCCTCCTCTTTTTGCCTAGTACACACAAAACTTGGGGTGAGGAGATGACTCCAACACTGCACTTCAACTGTACTAAAATGTGTTTGAAAATGGGCTGCAGTATGTTGTTGAAAGACTGCTGAGTGCTGATAAGTTACTTTAATGTTACTGAGCCAGCACTGTAAAATGGGATTTGGAGCAACATGAGTAATTCCACTGGAATTCAGTGCTGCCACAGGCTTGTTTTGATGGGATCTCATGATTAATACTTTGATCTTTATCTGGAACTTCATTGGGAGTAGCAGGTTTTGGTCATGAGATTGAGTGGCTCTATCTGTTGGGCAGCCACATTCTGAGCAGCACCACATTCTGAGGCATCATTGGCAGCCCAATACGTCTGGAGAAGGACTGTGCGGTCTTGGTTGTCTGATGGTCTTTTTTGGGGTGCAAAGGGGGAAAGGAAAAGGGACAATTTATAGCTGAAGTGTGTGCATCTCTATTTGATTCTGAGACACAGTACCACTAGAATATCCATCACACAAGGCGCCTGTCTGGAACTGACCATTCAAGGATGTTGTGTGCTTCAGTGACTTCATTTCTGTGAAATGAGCAGTGGATTATTCCAGTGGGAATCCTTATGTAGAGGTTAAGTTTGATTATATTTCTTGGATCTAATTGTGCTTTATTATTTTTTTTAAATATGTGTGTGTTTTTAATAGCTTGGGCTATGATTGGTCCATTTAAAAAAAAACAAAAGCAAGAAACAAGTGTGTGTAGGACCTATTTGCAGAAAAACAAAAACAAAACCAAAAAACCTATTTCTTGTAACAGGCCTTTTTTTTCCTTCTGCTGTTCTAAGGAAAAAAACCTTGGATTTCAAAAGCAACTTTAGGGATATTTTAAGCTGACTGTATATGAAGTATTAAGTTTCAATGAGAACACTGGTGATGAAAAACTACTGAAATACTAATTACCCAGGATATTTTGTTTCTTTAGTGTTTTAATCAAGCTCAGGATATGGCCATGTGTATTCCTTAAGAACTACCTCTGCCAAAATTTCAGCTTACATAAGGAGTAGCGGTGGTGAACCCTATATGTGTAGGTGTGGGTGACTGCAGCTCTGGTTATTTTTAGATGCATTTAAAAACATCATTCTGTACCACTTAGCTGGACTGCAAGTTTCCAGAAACTTACTTTTATGCAGGCAGTTGTTCTTTTTTGGGAATGGGGTGAGCTGGTACAAAGGGAACAGGGCAAAAGCAAAAAGAAGCTGTACCAGGAGGGTGATGGACAGATGTTAAGACTTTACATTGTGTCACTTCATTCCTGCCTCTTGATATGACAATAGAAGGCCAGTTGCATTTCATTAAATGCTTTAGAAAAGGCAGCAAAATGGGTTCAGGAGCTACTATCTTCTCTAAGCAACAGCAGCTTCCTGCATTCCTACACTGCATTTAATGTAAAGAAAATTAGGGACAACAAGGTGGGCTTTTTTACCTTGAGTGAAAAAAGGACTGTTCCTCCTTCATTTCCATGTTGCTGCTGTCCAGAATTTTTTCTTCACACTGATAGAAATAGCTAGGCTTTCTGACCAGGAAGTGAGTTATGTTTTCTTATGCTAAACCTTGTTTTATCCTCAGATAAATACTGACCATGACTTCTTTCATCTGTAGTTGCACAGAAGCAGAACCATTAAGTAAGTCAGCAGTTTTGCAACAGTTAGAAGCAGTGGTTATGAGAGTGTGTGTGTAAACATCACAAGTATAAAAGTAAACCTTAATATGTAGAAAGCTAAATGTAAACACATAAATATAGAAGTAGATAAATATTGACAATCTCATCGTTTTTACATCTTGACGTGTATAGCTAAGTAGGGACAGGAAAGCCTAGTCACAAATGAGATTTATTGAGACATTGTTATTTGTCAGTATAAGTATGAATTTTTTGGTCTCGGGATCTATATAAAAGTTATCAGCAGTGCCAGAGCTCTGAACCTGGTGTGAATTTGAATCAGGAGAAAACACAGATAACTTTACTGTGGAACTAGTTACAGAAGACACCTTTCATTCTAGAGGTCATTTGATGCTGAGAAGATCTGTCTCAGATGTCCCTTGAAGATGCAGAGATAGGATAGGTGTTTCTTTTTCCCTGGTACATACTTTCTTCTTCCTTGCCCTGATAAGGGGAAAAAATCACTGCAAGAAAGAAATCTATGCTGTAGTATCAGAATAATAGTCTACCTTAACACATCTTAAAAGTCATGGAAGAAAAGGAACTGTTTATAAGGAAAAAAAAAGAAAATGCCTTCATAAAAGAGTTTGTGTATCCAAGTGCTATTTTGTCATGTAAAGATTCAGGAAATAATTTATGCAGAGAAATTGTTAAGGGAAATATTTGATTACATCAGTGAAAGAACATAAAGCCCCAGTTATAGAGAGGGAGTTTTGTTTCTAGGTTTCCTTCAAATGAAGTCCAGAAGAACATGTCTGCACAAGTACATGGATGTGCATGTCTAGTTTTTCATTTTTGTGGAATGTAGTTCTAACTTTCTGCTTTTGCCCTTTCTTCATCTGTTGTTTGTTTATGGATTCAAAGAAAAGCTTTTGTACATCTTGATAAGTATTAAAAATCTATTATTAAAGTTGGAGATTAGCAGGCCTTGGGAACAGAGGTCATGGAGCAGAAAGAAAGCTAGGCATGCCTGGGAACTAATGAGTAAGTTGAATGAAATGTGTTATTTGTGTCCCGCTTTAAAGACCACCAGTTTGGTTGAGTTCGGTTATGTCTTGTGACTTTTGGCTGCTTGAGCACACAAGCTTGAGCTTGAGAATTTACTTCTAAGGTAGAGATAGGCCAGATTGTATTATACGTGGAATGAAGTTTTACAAAATTGGATTGTAAGGAACAGTCTCAATCAGGTTAGATGACAAAAGATGCTGTTAGTAATAGATGCCCAAAATGACATCAGAGGAGCTTCTTACTTTAAAAGAGCTAGACAGAAAGCATTGTGTCTTTCCAGCAGTCTGTAAGAACCTGGCACAGACTACTGCCTTCACATCACAAATCACCACAGAAACTAAAAGGGTAAAGAGACAGAATTAAATACTTGCTGAGAGGAAGCTAAGTACCTGGAAAACACAATATGAAATTTGCCAAAGATACATATGGTGCCTAAAAGAATTGGTAGACAGACACATATAGGTTCTCCTTCATACAAATTGGTGTAATTAGGGAAGGTTTAAAAATATACCTCTGTAAGCTGTACCTCTGTAAGCTGCAATAGTACTGCATTAGAGCCTGAAGAGAAATCATGTGGAGGGAGACATGTCATTTAGTGTTGGGATGGGGGGACATCTTGTTGATATTTTTAGAAAGGCATCTTGTCCTCCATGCCACTGCTATAGCATAATTGAGGAATTTTCTGGTATTTAAAAATAATTTAAAATTCTTCAGCTTCTGAAAGTTACTATATGAAAACTTCTGAAAAGGTGTTCTTACTTGCTCCTATATATGTCACTAAATGACATCCATAAATGATATATAGCAAAAGGTAGGGATAAAAGAATAGTTTCATATTCTGTCTCAGCTTATCCTGTTATACATATGTCATATGTAAAAAAATTCACTGTGGGGGAAAGGTGTAAAATCTTAGTCACCATGGAAGCAAAATTTCAAGGAGCTTATGTTTGAGTTAGGGAGACAGAGTGCTTCACAGACTTGCTAATCTGGAAGAATGCTGAAAGCACAGTGACAGTCTATTACAAATATTTTAATGTATTTTGAAGCTCTGGTGATGGCAAAGCTATGATACCTGCTTTTTATAAAAAGTAAGATGTTGTTATTGCAAATAATCAGGCCAGTTTTATCTTGTTTTTGACTGCAGCAGCGAACAAGTCTTGAAGGAGGAAATGATAAGATATAATTAACTGCTGAGTATATGACAAAAGGGTAAAGAAAACCAACAAAATGCAGCATGGTTTTAGCAAAGATCAATAAGACTACATTGATACTAGCTGCTTTCTAGACAACAGAAGAGTGGTAAGAAGGTGTTCATCTGCATTTCCATACATAATGGTAACACTGCAAATCATTTAGCCAAAGAAGAGAAGTCCTGGTGGTTTTAGATAAGGGACTCTGTCATGTTACTTCACTGCCACCAGAGGAACTGTGTCATTTTGTCCTCCTCCCCCCTAGTGTTGTGATTGATTGGCTCAGTCAGGCTGTGTGAAAGTATATTACATAATTAACACAAGAGTAGACCTGTGTCCTGACCTTTGTCCTGACCATAGCACTTGTAGGACTTGATATTTTTACTGCCAAGTAAAATTTTCATTCTATTTCTGTCTTTCTATATTATGACACAAATTTCAAAATTAGGAACTGACTGTAGGATTTCATTCATCAGGATGAAGGTCCGCATTAATTAGATTTTCACATGCTTTCTAGCATGATTTGTGGAAATGTGGTGTCTGTTTAAGTAATCTTATAATAGACCACTGGGTTATATGCTGAAATTGGTGGTGTTGTCATGTCTCATAGTCAGCACAAATGAGCAGGCTGTTTTAAAATACAGCTGCTTGGCTCAGTCAAGAACTATAGATCAAGGAGGAAATGCGGGATTTTTTGAAAACTGTAACATCTTTTCCAGTGTGAATTTTTACTTCATTAATTCAGTGATCTCTCTTTTTCACCTCTAATTTTGGAGAATCCTTTTTGCAAATTTTTTCAGACCTCTGCTTTTTCCATCAGGGCATTTCTGGAAGAATTTCAGGGCCATTTTGCTGAGGATGCTACTTTGTCTTGCATGCACCTGGGAACAGTGACAGGGTTCTCTTCCAGTGGCAGCTAATGCCCTTGCTTCCAAAAGGGAGCATGCACACTTGTTCCTTAGCTCTCTTTGGGATGTTTCAAGCACTTGAAGCTGTTAGAATTATATGATTCTCTTTCTTTTCCTGTGTAAGATGTTGCTTATTCTTAGCTGATTGAAATCTCACAGTTTATAAGCTTATTAAAGCTGTCTTGCACAATCCAGAATCTGTTTAAATTTTTAGTGATAAATGTAAGGCTAAAATAAAGGAAAAAAACCTACTTGCTTGAGTTGCACAGGGGTTGATGTACTCTGGTCTTATCCTTAGAGCTAGTGAAGAGTTACATGGAAAATTTTTAATACTAAACAAAGATACTATGAGAGATAGGACATTGTAAAAGGAGTGAGATTAAGATGCCAAGAAATTCAGACGACTTGGCAAAAGTAAAGCATAGTGTTTACTGTGACAATCAAGTACAGGACTGAGAAATGTAAAACTAATTTGAAGTGTTATTCTAGTTGTTTGAATAGTCTATGAATCGATCCAATCAATACATTATTCTCTGTAATTTAATAAATAGATATTTCTGACTTTGAAACTGTGTGTAGGCAGCCATAGAAAACTGTGGGAATGAGAGAGATAATGTTGATATGTCTTTTTTCTAAATTGTCAGGCTTAGACAGGCTTTCTACTTTGACTTCTGAATTTAAGATGATATGTGGGTTTAGTTCATACCATCCATGTAAACATAGCCAGGAAATCTGGAGGAGGAACATCAGAGAAGGAAGGACAACCTTCTTTGGTGTTTTCACACATCCTTAACTTGATTAACATTCTAAATACTAAAGCATAATATATAAATATGAAGAAATAGTATTTTATACATAATATGGAAATATACAGTAGAAATATATAAGGATATCAATTTATATCATCTGTGGGCTTTTTCCATCTTAGAAACATAGGCTTTTGTGCAGTCAGTGAAAGCAGAGATCAACTATCACACAGATAATAAGAACAAGAGGAAATATATTTGACAGTATTATAGCAATGTATCCCCTAACCCTAGACCTTGACCAATTTTTTTTATATTTAAAGTTTATGCTGCCTAGAAATTATAGACTTAAAATATATTTTATTTTGTGTTTATTCAAAGCAGAAGGCTTTTTTTTTCTTTTTGTTATGAAACAATACTGTGCGGAGGCCTGTTGCTTGCTAGATTTTCCATATTTTATGTAACCAGGCTGTCAGAAATATGTCACATGGTTTTAGAAAAGTATCTGTCAATAAAATTCAATCCCTTAAAAAAAAAATAAAAAAAGAAAAATACCCAGAAAACAGAAAACAAAACAGCTAAAGCAACCTCACAGGATGAGTCATCTAGAACAGTTTACCAATCTAAATCAGAAGAGGATTAGAAACTCTACAGTGAAAAAGGAACAATAAATGAAGTTTCTAATCCTGGAATTTTGGGTGTAATCTCCCAGGTCAGTCTTCAGGCAAATAACAGACAAAATTAAATTGCTTCTCTTGTACTGCAAATGCATATTTAATATGCTGTTATGCAGTACTTGGACTTATCATTTGAAGTTGGCAAGAATACCAATTTCTGTTTTCATTCTGCACATTCCCAGTTTTCATGTGCATCTTGGAAAACCTCTTCTTTCTCAGCAGTCATGTGTTGTATGTTATATTTAGGCTGAGTGGTATAGGTTAGCTGAAAAACTGGAAATTTGAAAAGATTTTGAAATGAAATAAAAACATAAAAGAATTTTAATACTTTTTGTCACTGAGATAATAATTTTATATGTAAAATATTATTATGCTTGAAATATTTGAGACCTGGTAAAGTACACTGAACAGCAAAAAAGTGAAAATGGAGTTTAAGTGATTTGCCCTGAAAAATTATTCATTAAGATTTTGCTGTATAGTTTGAGTGAATACAATGAATGGGTGAATATGTACGGAAAATTATTTAAGAAATTGCATGTAGTTGCAAATGCTATCTCAGCTAAAAATATGAACATCTTGGCAGTATTTTTGTCTCTCTGACATGTTTGTCCTCTTCTGGCATTCTGGGGCATGTTTGGTGCTGCACTGTTCAGGGGCCTGAGTTAGCTGCCACCTTGCTGGCAGCATAAGTAGAAAAAGAGATAGATAGAAAAAGAATTGGAATGAAGGAATAATTTAGAGTAATATGGAACAGCACATAGCTGAAGAACAGCGTTTCCTAACTTTTGAATGCAGCTCCTTTTTTTCCCCTCCTATTTTCTGTCTGGTTTTTAGTTTGGATTTTTTTTGTTGCTATTCTTTCTTAATTAAACTATTTTCATAACTGAAATCCTTTCTAAATCAGAAACTGTAAGAAGACTACAACTTTTCACATTTTGCAAGACTAAAAGAAAATATTGTAAAGGGAAATTCACCATTTTGTCTACTCCTCTTCCTTTTCCTTTATTTCTTGTACTATTTCCCAAAAATAGAGCAAGGCCTATGGCACATTTGGCTTCAAAGCTTATAAAATCACTTTGCTGTGTGAGCATTCAAGATCTTACTAAAATGGACAAAAGAAGAGTAAACAGGAAAAGGAAGCAAGCAGATGTCAGCATTTAAAGATATGAGTAATATGTACATAGCTAGCTCTTGAGGTGACTGAATAGGGTGTTCAGAACTGGTGTTATACTGAAGCCATTCACTTTGCATTAGGAAGAATAAAAATAGAAAGTCTGTCTGCAGTAGGTGTGTAGGTGAAGATATACTGATGCAGCTGCTGTGTCAATGGTGGAAGTGTTGTGTAGTGCTCTGGCTTTTTGGAGAGGCAGTCACTGAGACTGGCAGAGGGGGAGCTTTTGGAGTATAACTCATTTTGATCATTAGTCTCAACTGGTGCTCATTGCCAGCTGTGCTCCCAGGCTTTTGCAAATCCAGCGTAAGGAGGATAGAAGAACATCTTTAAAGATAAATGTGAGGCTATAACAGCAAGATCCTCAGGGAAGCATTATTGCAAGCTCTGCTGCAGCACAGTGCCTCAGTGTGTATGTTTTCAGTAAGACTGTGAGTATGACTACTCCAGTTTTTTTCCTATTTTCATTTCCATTTTTGTCTCTTCCTCCCCTTGATAATTAGGCAAATTCAAAGCTAACAACATTTTTATGGTATTGCTGCTTCTTAAGGATTTTGTTGCTCACCTTGTAGCTCTTTGAAAGGCTTGTCTTCTGAGCATATCAGAGATCTATGAGGTGAATTCATTGAGTCTGGATTTGCTTGTATTTCTCTGTGGACAATGCTGACCACTCTTTTACCCACATTTTTCATACAGGGAGACAGTATGAAAGGAAACCATGCTGGAACATGTGAATTGTCATTCAGTAGTAATAGATTACATGTTCTACAGAGATGTCTTTCGCGAACAGTGTTCAATTCTTGATCAGAGGGATTGGATGAGGATCTGTTGTGTCATAGCGGAGGAGACAAGCTCAATAGTGCTTCATCTTCATGGGAATGGGAGAAAGAGGCAGGTCATCTAGACGTGGAGAATAAGGAACTTGGAAGCTGAGCCCGAAGATGCTGGCTGAGTCACAATAGCAAATTATAACAAAATATACATAGAAGTCCAGAATACCTGATACTTAATCTCATCTTCTCATTCTTTTAGTTGATTCATTGTGTAATTCTTTGCAACAGAAGAAAAAACAAAGTCTTTTTATCCCTCACTGGGGTATAATAAGTTATTCTAAGCTCCTAAAAAATATCTTCTGAGTTTATAGTCATCTCACTTGCTGAAGATTTTTGGCAGGGTGCTCAGAATGCTTATTTGATCTAAAGCTGAAGTTCTTGTCTAATTCTAAATTTAGTATGCTTCCCATGCCTTGCCAAAGTAATTAGGGGAAAGGTAAGAATTGGGTTCAATAACTTAGTGACCTGGGATTTCTAGGAAGAAATGTTTTAAATGTGAACAGTGGCAATTTAATCTCTTAGGGAAAAAAAAGAGATCTCAGAGACCTTCCTTGCTATGGAAACAGTAAAAATACCATATTTAATGTTTCCATAGCAGGTAAAGGCAGTCAAGAGAAATTTTTTGACATTCCATTTACACTCATAGCAGAAATCAGCCGATCATCCAATAATTATAAAATTACAAATAATTTAATTATTCCAGATTATTTGCAAACATCTTCACCTCCAGAAGTTATTACTTCATGTATTTACCTCAGGAATTATTAAGGTGTCTGAGGCCAAAAGCTGTTGCTGATGCCTTTTATTTATAAACTAACAATGTAAAATTGTAGTTCAAAATCTTTTAGTTGGCTGAAATTTAGTCTGAAATCAGTTTAAATCAAATTTTAATTCTTCTAGGTTAAGTCGTTGTTAATATAATTAAATAATTTTACTATCTTATTTATTCCAAGACTTATTCATGCTCTGGTGGGCAACATGATATAATCTCTCTTATCATAATCTGAGTTAATTAAATTAATTAATGACTTTTTTATATACGTATACTTATTTTCTGTTGTTTGAATAATAAAATGTTTTAAAAAATAGTTTAAAATGACTAGGAAAATTAAACTGCAATTGAATAGCAATTGAGTTTCTGAACAATGTATTTGAACCTGAACAAAACGGTTAAATGTTATAAAAATTAGCAAAAGACTGGGTAAATTAAGGGGAGAAAAGCTACATATCCTGTTTTGTAATTTATAGATATTTTTCCTTCTAATTAGGTCAAAGCAAAAGGAAGGGGCTATTCTTTTTCTGAATATGCAGGAGAAGACTCTTTAAACATGACAAGATTATTTAAATGTTGAAATGTCCAGGGGGAGGAAAAAAAAGGCAATCTATCAAGTCTGATACTTAGTAGTCATGGATAACATTTCAATATATTACATGGCATGCAGAAATGTGTCATTTTCTTGTATAATTCTTTCTTTCTGGGTGTGAGCAAAGTGATCCTCTGTGGTCAGCAAGAAAGATGCCTTGAACTACTAAATTATTTTAAAGAATTAACAGCTGAATTCTGATAGAAGGATATGTTGATTAAGCAGTTTTGTTGGCATTGCATTTTAGGTGGTGCAGCCAAGAAACAAAGGCAATCCAACTGTCAAACATAACAAAATTTATGTCTTGTAAAAATTTATCTCATAGCTTATCTCCTGTTTTATTCCCTTGAATGTATTATATATTATATTGTCTAATAAAGGTCTAGCAAACTTGGACTAATAATCAGATAATTATTAGATCTTCAGATGTGGAGAAGAAAATCTTAGAAACAACTTCCAACATTTTAATGCATTGTTTATTTTAGAGTGTATTGCCACATGAAATTAAAATTTACAGAGATTTCTAGCCAAATGTGACTTACAGAATCCTTTTAAAATTGCTTCCAGATGTTTAAAAGGAAAACCTTTTTAGTATGTTCAGAAAGCCTGGGAAACTTTACATATTGAATAAAGTTAATGTTCAATCAGAAATCTTGCATGCAAAAAACAGTAGAATTGTAATTATCAATATTATTTTTATTATGGTAAATTACACTAAAATGCTTTCTTAACACAGTTTTGGTTTTTGTTTGTTTTTTTATTTTTATTAACTTTGGCTTTGAATGAGGGGCTAGAAAAAATAGGCTATAGAAACTTATTTAGGTACAAGCTGTATTCCCAGCTAGTTTATACCCAAACATGGAATTAACGTTATTACTCCATTTGTTTCTTCTTTTTCAGTAGATCTGTATTTCATTTCTTTAGCCATATCATGTAAATCTGAACTTTGACATCTTTTTACATCTGCCATTTTAGACCTTAAGCAACTTAATATTCTTACTGGGTAGATTTTACTGCAACCTTCATATGTAACTATTTTTTATAGTCTATTTCTGGCTAAACTCACAAAGCATTGTCATATTTCAAACCACTAAGATTTTCTCCTCTTATATATTATATAACATATGCTTTCCTTTCATTTTCTGGTTGGATAACAAAAGAAAGCACTTTGGTAATGAAATCTGGCCCTATAAGAGGAATAAGTATCTTCTTGCTCTTTATAAGCTTCACTTCTCTGAATTGCTGCATTTTAGTTTGGAGCACTCCACCACTCTGGAGCTGTATACAATACAATTTTACACAGAATAGTTATGAGGGTTTTTTTCACTATTCTTTTATTAAGAGTTTCTCCAAAGAAACAGAGCAAAAATTCTCAAAGAGTATTACAATTTTATTATTCAAAAAACAAGGGCTCATTCCAGGAGTTGACAGCCTAAACTCTGCATTAAGTTTATGTGACCTCTTTGGAAGATGTTGTTTCATCTCTTGCTAATGTCTTGATTTTCTCTTCAGAAAAATTTTATAGGAAATTGATGCTACAATAACAACTCATGGATTTTTGTTCATACTTTACAGTGCAGTGGCAAATAAAATGTATACATACTTTTCTTGAAAATTTTCTTGATCCTAATTAATCAGGTTCCAGAGCACTTACAATCATTATGTAGAAATGTTTTATATTAAAGACTTACTATCAGATACATTCCTTAAGAATATTTTTATTTAATATTTTTTACTTTTAATAATTCAGGTTTTCAATACACATTTTAATGCCTAAATACTCATGTCCTGCGTGTAGCTACAAATTCTTATTGCTCTCTCATCACCTTGGCAGGACGAACTCTGCTGGAAAAGCTCTTCAGCCAGCAGGAAAACGCACCACAAGAAGAAGCAGAAAAGCTCTGTTCTCGCATTATTGCAATGGGTCTTTTGCTTCCATTCACTGACTGCTTCAGAGAGCCATGTAACCAGAGTGCCAAGCAAAGCACACCCACATTTGATGTAAGTACTGAAAAAGTTGTCTTTTGTCTCTTTTTTAAAGGAGGACATGATTTTCTAATAGTTTACCCTTCCTGAAAGAATTTGGTTTGTCATTTTAATGAAAATTGCCCTTAGGAGAGTAACCAGCTATTTTTCTCTGCTAAGGTATGGGCGCTTTTGTATCCAGATCAGCATGTTCTCCCAAAAACTTGATTTCATAACTTTTAAACTCGTATCTTAGTCTGTCCTTCATTTGCAGTTTTCATTGTTGTCTTCTTTGAATCCAAGCACTCTGTTTGACTACCAAGATTTCCATCAATAGCTGCTTCACCAAAAAATATAAATCAATGGAAAGCCAGAAAACTGCATGTCGCAAAATTTCACAGAACTCAAACTAGATGTCTATGCTAGGTTGTTTTGGGGTTTTTTTCCCCCTGAAAATACTTTTGATACAAAATAGTGCAGAGGTCCATGCAAATATGCTGGGGATTCCACCTATAGTCTTATCTGTACCTGTGGGCTATCTGGCCAGGTGTTTGCCTACTGTTACAAGCCTGGGTGCAGACACAACCTTACATACTTTTCCTTTCTCTTGGATAATTAATTCAATATTAGGATCTTCTTGTTGTAACCTAATACCATTTTATATGGCTAAAGATAATTAGGGTTTTTTCTCCCTACTAATTAGCTTCACAATAGTATACAAATATTAACTTATCTACTTAATGTCTTGCTGTTATAGTTAAGATCATCCCTACTCTACACATTAAGCTGAAGTTTGGTTACAAACACTCAAAAAAAAATTGGCATAGATATGAAAACATAATTACTTCTTAACTCTTTAAATCTTTCCTGAAGAGTAGTTTAACACAACTGGAATAGGGATAACTGCAAGAATAAATTTTTTCCACTGAATTCCTATACAAGCATTCCTAAGTAACCTAGTTAATCTACAAAGTTCTCTAACAATATCTTTATGTTTTGACTTTGTTGTTACTTTTTGTTTTTCTTTAAGATACAACATTTGAGACATTTTTTTTAACTGGTTTTTGAAATTATTTGGAAAATGCAGTTTAACTATAAAACACATTACTCAGGCAACTTAAAATCACACAGCATTTGAAAGTGCTTGTTGTTAAATATACTCATAAAAGTTACTAGAAAAGACAAGTTTCTTATTTTTCAGGTTGTTTAAAAGAGTCAGTAGTGTTTTATACTCTCCTGCTGTTACCATATATTCAGCAATTTCCCATAGATTATTGCACACCACATTTTTAAAAAGCTTCTCTGCATTCTAAATAGATTTTTTTTCTCAAATTCTAAGTTTTCAAATAAACAGAAAATACTCTTGTTTTGAACTGATATACCATGCTTTTTCTGAGTAACAGATACGTTAGTTATCTTTTGTTTGACACATCCAAATGGAGGGACATGGTAGTAGCCGAGTGCCACGTCAACCATCTGTCAAGGTCAGGAATTTAAGATGTTGCTGGATTAGCAGCTATCTTACTGTGACTCAGTCTATCAGTAAGCCACAAATGTCACAGTTTCTGTGACTATTTTTCTGTATAAATCCCCTAAATAGATCACACTCCTGGTAAAACACAATATCAGAAGTGGTGTGCAGCCCTGTTATGTAACCAGCAGTTCATTGTACTTCCAAGGAGCATACAGCTGTCTTGAGCACCAGATCTCCATAATTGAATTCCACATGGTGCAGAGCTCAGAGCTGCTGATGCAGATTTTTGGAATATGTTCCTACTACAGCCTTGGTGACCAAGGACAGTACAGGAACACCTATCAGTTTATTCATTACGTGTTCTCCGAAACAAAAATATCTAGAACTTTCAGTATAAATTGTAATGGCTGAAAACTTGAAAATTGGGCATCACCTTGGTTCTTAGAGTAAGTTTAAAGTATTTTATGGGAATAAATGCTAATTGTTAGGTTAGGGAATCAAATAGCTTGAAAAAAATTATGGTGATGCTGAATATTACTTTAAAAAGGACATGTAAGGTTGGTTAGTGGTGTCCTCTCTTGCATCTCTCTTCATGTGTGTACTTTAGGGGTTTTTTCCTATTCACATTTTTCCTGTTTGTTTGTTTGCATTTTTTAAATTTATTAGAGCAAAACTTTAATGTTGACCTAACAGCTTATTTTAAAGACTTAGGAATCAGGACTTAATTAAGGACTAGCCTTAATACCTAAATTTCACCCATCTAGAATTAGGAGGTACATCTTCTTTGGCCTTACTCCAAAACTAAGAGCAGAACCACACCCATATTCTTAGTTCATCTCTGAGTTCGTCAGACCCCTAGTTCAGTTTTGGATTGCCTCCAGTTTGGCTGATATCCTCTTCAATTAGCTGAAACTGCCCTCCGCAAAGCTCCTGTAGCCCTGCCCTGGTCCCTGCCACCTTGTTGGCCTGCCTTCCTTCTTCTTGAAGGTGCTTCCATGGTGGTTGCCTGTTCCTTACTGTTACATCTTCGCCTCTCTTGATTTTCATCTTAGTCTGGCGCTTGTAAAGTCTCTTAGGTCACTCTTTCAGAATATATATATATATTTTGCAGAATTTCCAATACGTTTTCCACTGAAACCCATCTTTGAATTCTTTTCTCCTTTTGTGATTTACTCCTTGTATTTCTGAACTTTAAAGTACTATTTTTTTTTAATTGAATAAAATCCATTATTCTTTTCTTGCTTTAGTGTGGTCCCACAGACTTGATTTTGTGAAGATGTTAGGTTACAGTTTATGAAAACATTTCAGTAAGTTTTGTTCACTCTATGATCTATTGGTCATGGCTTGAGATGAGTATAAACAGATTATTTAAAAGTCCTGTTCTCTCCCTCTGATGCTCTTTTCTGGATGACCTCTAGAATTTAATTTAACATGGTTAATGCTGAAATCTCTTGAAATATTTGCAATTGCACATTTTGATTATATTCTTATTCTCTTTATTATTCATGCCTGCTGGTCACCTCTACTTCTCCTTCTCTTAGAAATGTTTATCCAAATCTTGTGTCTGTTTTTTTAGTAATGCAAGAGATCTGGTTTGCTTTTTTAGTCCCAAGATATTCCAGGATTCAGTGTAGGCTATTAAAAAATAGTACAAGCCCTCTTTTTGATTTTACTTTGGATCATATTTCTTTCTCTTCCCTTTTGTCTGGCTGCAATTAAGCAGTGCATTAAAAGTAAAGACAGCTTTCACAGCTCTTAGTTTCTTGGGCTAGTTTTATAATGGCTCCTATAATTCAGTTTAATTTCAATTCTTGGCATTTGTGTCTCTGGTGTACACTATGGTTTGTGGATGTGATGCTTATGCCTTTTTTCATATATGGCAAACATGAAGGATCAACAAATGCTAAATTGGAGCATAAATCTTTAGAGAATCATCAGCTGTCACCACATTTATGCTGAGGATAGTGTCCAGTTTCCAAAGGCTTTTATATTACTCAAGTCTTTTAATGACGATTGGAGATGACATGTTCATGAAGTGTCTCTGAACTTTTTGTCAAATTAGCCCAAAGAACAGAAATTTTAGAACTGTTTTAATAAATTATGAGAAAACTTGTATGTTCGAATCTTGGCCTGTTTTATCAATTAGTTCTTTTGAAACAGCTGATGGCTGTTGCCCAGAATAAAAGATTAGTCTGAAAAATACGAGTTGAACAAAGCTTTAAAAGTAATGTAAATAGACGAAGACTGGTGTTTTTAAGATTTAGCTGTTAAGAGGCAGAGGAAGCTTTTGTTATAGCTCTTCCTACCTACTCCTACAATGTAGAGAGTATCCTAGAGTAAGTAATTGTTCAGTGGCAGGCTCTCTGTCTAGACATAGCTGCCCTTATTGCTAGTTTCCCATTTGCAAGGGAGGCTGCTAATTATTGCTGCATTTATGTCATGATAACTTACTCATCAGGCTATCTTTAGTCTTTCATGCTTCTGCTAGTATTTTATAAAATAAAAACAGAGTTTAACTAAAAAATAAAGTGAGCAAGTAAATGGGCAACTTTGAAAGATAGATTATTAAAAGCCTACAGAAAGCGTGTTCTCTGAAAAAATTGCTTGTTTTTTGAATGGCTATTGACTTTTGAATTTTTCCTTTTAGCAGTTGTGACTTATCCAAGAGATTTTCTAAAGATTCAAATAAAACAAAATATCCTCTGAGTGAATGATATGCAAGACATTAATGCCTTGTGAAAAAGTCTTTCATTCATAAACCATAGAATCATGGAATTGTTAAGGTTGGCAAAGACCTCTAAGATCATCAGGTCCAACCTTTAACCCAGCGCCACCATGTTCACCATTAAAGCACATTCCCAAGTGCCACATCAACATTCCTTTTGAACACTTAAGGTATGGTAATTCCACCATTTCCCTGGGCAGCCTCTTCAATGCCTGACTACCCTTTAAATGGAGAATTCCTACCTTATACCCAATCCAAACCTCCCTGGTGCAGCTTGAGGCTTTTGCCCCTTGTCTTATTATTTGTCATTGTGAGAGCTACCTACCTTCCTATATGTAGTTCAGCTGTAGTCTTAAGCTTTTTAGCATGGTACCGCATTATATTATCTTAGTAGAGTAAAATAATCCTGAAATTGACATGTCTACAGGGTGCATCTTTGGCAAGAATGTAACAACAGGCAAGTTTTTCCTTCCTGTTGGAGGATCACAGTCCTTAATAAGTAGAGAGCTAATCTGCTTAGCTCCTCTCGTAGTAATCACGAAAGGTACAAGACAACTATCTTCAGAGAGTCATCAGTAATGTGTATAAATTATAAACATTTTCATGAGCATTTAAACTGTTCATAACAAGGGAGAACCTGGCATTTGCCTATCAATATGAGACAACTTTTTTTAATATCTCAGTGCTAAGAAATACTGACAGTACTTGATGTTTGAATTTCACCCAGTAGTTGCAATTGACACACACTGTGGATGTGTCATCCCTATTTATGACTTCCTGCTTCAGATTTTTCAGTTCACGTTGTATAGTCTTAAGCTGTGGGCAGTTTTTTCTTTCGTAGAAAGTTCCTACTTTTCTTCTGACAGGCTTTTCAAGTAACTTTGTGTTGTTTCTGAGCACTAGGTTTAAAGCACCTAAATTCGGAATGAAAAATTATTTTTTAATGGGGCTTTCTTCTACAATTTTGTAAGTGCTTTTGAGAAGAAAACTGAGCATACCTTAATATCCATAATTAATTCCTTTTTTTGAAGAACTTAATCTCTATTTCATACTGAAGTGGCCAGTAACAACTACTTTTCAAGTGGCACTAAAAAATGTAATCTCCTTTCAGCTTTCTTTGTTTGTGATTTGATTTTGACTCAGCTATATCTCTGAATCTCTTTTCAGTGCTTCTATTTAATGCTTTTAGTTGAGTACAGCTGTTAATGCCTTCTTGATTTATTAACAGTTTTAGCACATGCTATAATGAAAGGGCTAAATAAAGTCTTCTGGCTGGTATCTTTTTTTGCTGTATTATGATGTGATTTTATACAGTCATGTTTGACAGTTTGGGATAGGCTCTTCTCCTTGTGCCATTTGCAGTTACGATGCCTGACTAGGCTGTCATCTGTTTCTGAAATAATGCTTCCCCAAGGAAGCAGAGAGACAGACAGCATGAATGGAAAATGCTGCAAAAAATGGCTGTTTTCCTATTATCTCCTGGCCACCTGTGGCAATGCAAATGCTTTCTAAGGAAATAAAGACGCTGCTTTCTTTCTGCTGAGTAGGAGCAGATGGTGGGACTTTGCAAGTCGGAAGGAAGAGAAATTAGCGACATGAAATCTTGACTTAATTTTAACTTATTTGCACTGCTGATATCAGTCTGAAAATTAGTAGGAAAACAGACTGTAAATAGACTCCTTTCTCAGAAAACAGAGACAGAAGATACCAGTGATCAGTTTTCAAAGAACTTTTCCAAGTACTGACAGCAGCTAGGAGATCTTTAATTCTTAACTGCAGCACATAGCTGGCAACAATACATGCAGCATTTTTTCAAGCATACTTTTAATGCTTGGGCATATAATAAGTAAGACTGAATGCAGTCCCATCTCAGAGCAGTGTTTATCAGAGCAGTACATTGGAGTACTTGATTTTATCATAATACATTTGAGTCAATAGTGAATAAGAATTTAAAAGTCAGCAAGTGAAAATTGAGGACTAGAGCAGAGAAAATAGAAGGTTAATCTGCTGTCTTAATCTTTTTTAAAGTGTAGGTTACCATAGCAGTTCATTTTGGCCAAATCAAAGCCCCCATGTCTCCTCTTCCATTGCCCAGTCACACTTAGTGGCACTTTGTCTTTTGTGGTGAGCAATTCTGAATGTTCTTGAGTGTACTACAATGCAAACAGTTGGTTGATTGTTGGGCCGAAGTATTGTTCTTATGCTACTTCTCTACTTCCATTCTTAAAAAAAATAAAAATAATTGTACTGTTGTTAGCTCAGGTCCTGAGATCTTCTACTTCTTTTATTCTCTTCTTCTTTTTCTTTCTTTGTTCTGTTTACTTGTGATGATGCTACTATATGCACTTTCAACTGAGATTTTTTATGTGTAGGATGTTGCTAGGTTTTCAGGGTTTGTTTTTTTGCAATGAACATTGATAATTTGCTTGTTGTTCTGAAGAACTGCCTCAAGAGCCATATACTGAATGTTAAGTTTACACTACCTGTTTAAAATTTTTAGTATCATTGTGCATATGATAAAGGTGGTGGTCAGCCTGTCACCTCAAGAGATATTTATATTTTATGACTTTCTTTAGGTTAGTTCTCTTTCTTCAAAATGTCAGTCATAAAAAGATGCCTTTTCTCACTTGGAATTGCAAATAAATTGAGGATTGAATTTGCATATATATTGAATATCTCTTTCAAAGAGAATTTTTACAATAGTAAAAATTACATTGTCAAATTGCATAGAGACATTTTCTAAGTAAGCAGTTTGATTTGCATAATTCAAATTTTTCTTCTAAGTCCAAACTTAGAAGAACTATGTCACTGTAAATGAAAACAATTCCTGATGTGGGAGCTTCTTGTCTCAGCTTACTTTTTCTGATGAATCAATGAGAAGGCAAACCCTCAGGTCCTGTCAGTAGTAGCTGATAACCTGGTGGTCTTGGGATGTGGCCTTCCAAGTGGGTGTTTTAGTTGGATGTGTAGAGAAGCTAGGTCTTGACCTGTTTTCTTGAAGGTTAGCCACTGTTCCTTCTTCCAAGGAAAGTTTACTGTAAGCTCCCCAGTTGAGCCTATTCAGCTCTGAAAAATGTAGGAGTTACTGGGAAACAGGAAGACCAAGACAACACTGTAACAGAATGAGAATAGATGTGGAAATCTGAAATTTAGTTTCCTGATTTCCTTTCCCAGTGAGAGCTCTAACTGCATATTGGCTTTCTTTGTCTCTCCTGGGATATAGTGTTGAATCCTGAGCGAAGTTTGATGGGATCAAGCATGTTTTTTTCTCTTTGGTTGAGGAGGCTGAAGTCATTTAATGGGAAATAAATGTTTCATGATTTTTGACAATTGAAGTGTTTTTAACTTCATTGTTGAGGCACATTGGTTCTCTGAAAAGAAAAAAACCCTTTGACTCATATAAAATGCTTATGTAAGAAATTTAGTTCATGAGGATAAAGTGCTACTTCAGCTATATCTTTCAGTATTATGAAGGACTTGCTGGAAAGCATCTGTGCTCACTAGTGCAGCCCAAGGCAGCACAAGTCAAGGGCCATGTTTAATCACTGCTCTGCTTCTGTCAGTGGCAAGACAGAGCTTTGTTACTGAACCTGTCCTCAAAAAGTAAACCACTTTCCCCATTCTTAAAAGTATTGATTTCTTTATTTAAAAAGCTGCTTAAAATAAAGCAGTCTCCTGCTGATAAGAGCATTTTGAGGTAGTCTGGCTCTAGTTTCTCAAACTAAAACCTTGCTTCTACAATTAACTCTTTGTATGCAGAGGAGAACATGCAGTTGACTTTCTTTCATTTTAGAGGCTCTATGCTTACTATACTAGAATGATTAAACCTCCTGAATGGGAAAAAAAAATTAATTCTTTCAACACACTTGAAACAGACTAAATGCCACAAAATTATATACAAATTTGGACAAACCCTTTGGAAAACATTTCTGAGACGTGGCATCTGGTCCTTTCTTATCCCAAGTAACATAAAATGGAATTCCTCTATGAGTTTATCTTATTACGTCTTGAATGGAGTTAGACTTTTTCCTCTCCTAATTTTTCAACTTCTTTACACTGAAAGAATGTCATCCAGAATGACTTGATGAGTAGGAACCTTCTCGTAACCACTGGTCTGTGTTTACTCCTGGCCCATTTATACTTGCCTGAGAACATGCCAACAATTCTGTTCTTCCCTTTTCAGTATAACTTAGAATTTTTATAGTTCTAGTGAAAAAAAAAATTCAATTTTATTATTTAAAAAGATAGTTCTTCAAAATAGAGGCCTATTACATCATGGCTCAATACAGGAACTGTCAGGCATATGAGTACCAATGCACTCTCATGTAAGAAAGTTTAGAAGTACTGCTAAAGTACTTCCTCCCTCTACTGCTACCCAATACTAGAGCATTGTGCTGCTGTACTGTCTCACCTTTCCCACCTGACTGTGCTTTGGCTTTTTTCCTTGAGAATTTTCTAAATACTTCTGGTAAGATTTTTTTTCCCCCTTGATCCTAATTCATGCTTTTGCAGCCATGTGGGGTAAAGGTGCATACACCTATTGTTATTTCAACCCCATCTCCTATACATCTTTTAAGCCTTTCTCACAGTGGCTGTTTTTGTTCTTTGTACTAGAAGCAGATAAGCAGCTGATAAAACTGAAACAACTTTGAGCAGAAGGTTGTACTACCTGAATAGCTCCAGGTGCAATATAGCATGCATTCAAGGTTGCATATTATATTCCTGCAGTGAGGGATTTACTAATCTGTAACTCAGTCTGTGACCCAGGGAACAAAACTGGTTTCTCTGTGTGAAAAACGTGTGACCCCTTTTCTGAAAGGTCCAGGCCCGCCAGAATGATTTCTGATGTTTGCTGCAGGTCTGACTCATGGCCCTACTTTTGGGTCCACCAGCCACATGGCATGCTAGGGGGCTTTCTTTGAGTAGCTTCCAACATTCATTTCCATTTTTAAAGATGAGCCAGAAAGAATTTGCAGCTTGAGCAGTGAAGTGAATATTTGGTATTAATTTATTACATAGTTGAAATCTATTGCTGTGGTACCAGAGAATGAAAAGTTGTAACAAAAAGCCCTCCTCTGTGCACACTGAGAGCCGTCTGGGAAGAGAGTGAGTTAAACTACAGCCCTGACTCTGTGATTCTAAGTGCTAGCATCTATAAGTGGTAAAATGTATATTGATCAGGTACCATCAGATCCTGCAGGCAGTTTGCCTCGCCCATGTGCAGATGCTCTGCACTTTTAAGTACCAGTGGAAAGTGCTGTGTAAGGACGTGTGGAAACAAGAACTCTTCCTGACATCATGCTTAGTGCGCTGGACTCAGACAGCTTGAAGCTTTCAGAGATGAGTCTGAATAAATAAGACTGGGATCATTTATTACTAGGACATGTATGTGATTTTTTTTCCCTCAAAAGAGATGCTTTAAAGACTAAATAGTGGAGTCTGAGCAAGGTGAAGGGGAAATTCCAGATGTATCCAAAACTTGATCACGGTAAGTGTATTCATTGACTGTACGTACAATGATATTTAGTAAAAATTGCCTCTGAAATGAAAAGATTAATGGAGAAAAATTGAATGTGGAAATCTAGGTTCATGAATGATTGCTTTGCAATTACTAATACTAAAAAACAAATCTTAATTTTTTTATTTGGACTATTTTGGTTTTTTTGCTGGAACAGTACTTCAGCATCACAGAATTGCATATTTCTTCTTCAAGCAGTTCTAAAAATCATGCACATTCATGGCATTATCAGATTTGTAAGAGGAGAAATGAGGTGGGTTAGCATATTGACTGAAAAGAAGCTAAAGACAAAACACAAAGAGGATTAGGTTTTGGACCATAGTTTCAGTACATAGGAATTAGGATATTCAAATGATTTGTATCTTTTGAAGGGCATGAAAGTAGAGATGGGGTTAATCTTTTCCCTTTTAAAGTGTAATTTATGGACTATCAACTTGCCATCCAGACTATCTTTCTGTCATGAGGGCATGAGGGTTTTTCATATTTTAAATAGCATTTATAAGCTTGCAAGTAATCTGAAAGTAATTATTGTTAAATACCTTGTTTATATGGATATGCTTTCATTATAGTGCAAGTCCATAGCATTTTTGAAAATCTACATTTACATCTATAAATTTCCATTATATGAGGTGTCTAGTCTATTTTCCTTCTCTGTATTGAATACAAAACCAAGAAATCCCCCTGAAATGCAATGCAACCAAAAAATACTGTCTTTTAAACTCACAAACAACGCTCCCATGCTGGGTTAAGAGTATTTTACCAAGTTGTATGATGTTTTAATTTATAACTCCTTATATTTTATATGGTGTAAATTATATCAGCAAGAACATAGATACTTCATATTTTCTTACCTTTATAATGTGTACCATCTGTACAATAATTCTGGGCTTTTTTTTTTTTTTAATACATCTTGATTCATGTAGACTTATCTTGTTTCAAGGATCTGTTGCTAAATTATTCTATTATATCTTTCAAGAACTGGCATGGTGAAATGTCATGTCCAGGAACAGTTTAACTGTTTGCCCTCCTCATTTATGCTATGTCAACATTACCTAGTTGTCATTTGTTTTACTGCCCTACATGTAATCCTGTTGAAAGTCATCTGTGCTTAGTCAGTTAACCCTGTGCAGAGCATGTTCTTCCCTGTGTTCCCTGGACTGTAAAAGGTGGTAGAATGGGCAAGAAAAAAATTGTTCTGTTTTTTCTCAATGATTTTTTCAAGTCTTATTTTCCTCTGTGTTTTTGAGATTTAAATGGTGCAGAAACATGACTAATAGCAAAATCCAGGACTTTTTCTTCACACAACTAGTACAGGTAGAACTCCCTCTCTCTCTTACTCAAACAGTATTGGAAATTGGGCAGAAACTCAGAAACACATATCCTCTAAAAAGCTGGAAATAGACAAAGGGAAAGAATTAAGTGACTCAAAGGACTGAGTTAATCAAACCTTTTCAGATGTTCAAATAGAGTAGCATGGTAATGCTACTCTAATGGACAGGCTTTTCAAGGATCACAGAGTTCAGGGTTATGTAAAGAACCTGATGTTATTTTTTTATTAAGCTTTTTATCCATTTATTTTTACCTTTATCTAAAGTTATTGTATGTGTCTCGATTTTTGCCATGTTTTTTGTACTGGCAAGGTCTAATGAGCTTCCTTTGACCCTGACTGAGGCACCCTCTGTAAAACAGAGGGTTTTCCTTCATTACCAGCATTTGTCTGTTCCAAGTAAGTTGCTCCCAACAGAACATTTTTACTTTATTTTTATTTATTTTTAGGCAATTTTATTTATTTTTTAGGCAATTTATTTTTAGGCAAGTAGAAACTTAGTCACATAGAATAGTGATAATTCCAAAAACAAGCACCATTTTCTTCTTACGCCTGCATTTCTCTTTAAATTTCATTATCTGACAAATTTTAAAAAAAAGTTTTAATCTGAAAATGAAATATGTACCAGCTTTTACTCAGTCAGTAGAATGAATGAAGTCCAATGAACACCATCTTTGTAAGAAGGTATTTCTGTGATATGACTGTATTTTCATTATGTGACTTGATGTTTTTTCTAGTTTTGTGCTACAATATTTGCATCTTTACAGATAATTTGCTAGGTTACTTGTGCAATTGCTGTGAATGATCTCTATAGAATTTACAGTATTATAAATGTTTAATCACAAGCTGTACATGCTGATGCAGACTAGGAGTCACAAGAATAAGTGCTTGAATTGTGATCATCTAAAATCTTGCTGTTAGCTTAAATCCTAAGTTTGCCCTAGTTTTCATCAGAAACTCTCTGTGTCCTCCTTTTAATCAGAGACTCAAACTCAAAGCTGTTGACCAATAAGGATCTACTGTGATTTGAGCTCAGAGGACTAAGAACACCTTTAGCTGTTGGTTTGGAGTTTTTTTCTTTGTACTCCTAAAGAAAATCCACCTTTTTACCTGTTTTTCTAAAAATAGTAAAATGGAAAGGATAAAAATAGGGCTGCAAAGAGTGCATATATCAGTTTAATTACTGCTGAAATAATTCTGTTCACTTTCCTTGCTTGTGTGTTTGGTGTAAAATGATTATGTATGGTGTGGAAAGAAATATTTCCCTCCAAGCCATAAAAGTGGCTATATGTGACAAAGTGCAGTCATGATGGAGAGAATGTGTTATTGCTGTAAGAAAAGAAGTGGCAAAGAGCTCCTTACTCAAAAAAGTGCTGAACTGTATCTTAACATGTTGCTGGGTTGCAGAAAACCAAAAGCTTAATTTTCTGTTGTTAATGAACATAACTATTTTAATACAGATTCATCTGAAGTCTTTATCAGACTGAAGAGCATAAAACTAAGTCTGTCTTGATACAGGGGGGGTAGAGTTATTTGTACTGGAAACAAAAGCTTAGATATTTTGACCTTGTCTTTCTATATGAACTTTTCCACCGTTTTTTTTTTTTTGTTTTTTTGTTTTTTTTTTTAATCACAGCAAGACCAGCTTTATACTTGGGCTGCAGTTAGCCAACCCACACATTCAACAGATTACATTGAAGGAAGCTTTCCAAGGAGAATTCCATCTGCATGGCCTCCACCCAAACCTCCAGATGAAGAACAAAGGCTCAAAATTTCAGGAGAAGGTACAGTTCTTGGATATAGAGAAGATAAATGTATAGGATATAGGAGGCTGCTGTGTTTTAGAATCTGAAATATAAACTTTGTATCTTGGCTACTAACAAACACCTGGTTTTGATACTCTTGGATTAACATCAGAAATAATGTCAGCTAGTATGAATCTAATAAAAAATATTCACCAAAAATGCATTCTTTCTGTTAGCAACCAAGATGTGTACCTGGCATCTGTTAAATAATGGATTTTGCCAGGTGCTGCGATCTTTATTCTTTTCCAGTATACATACCTTCAGAGCTATGAGATATGAATTCTTTTTTCTTCTTAAAAATATGAAAACTTCAGAAGCCGACTGGTGCTACACTGAAAGTTATTAGAGTGGTGTAAAGTATTCATTTGTAGATTCAGCAGTCCTGTCCTGACAGAGGGGTAGAAAAAATGTATCTGAAAAAATAAAACAAGGACTTGTTTACAAGGTCAGTTTATCTTAAAATTTGTGAGGTTATCCTACCAGATGAATTTCTGCAATCTTCTTCATGCTCTTTAAGAGCTTTATTGACACTGACAATTAAAACCAAGCGACTACCTCCCTTGTAGATGACAATGAAATATAGAAGAGGATTTCAAGCTTGTTTTCTGTTAGTAGTATTGACCCATAAATACTACAGGTTCTTGGAGGCTTTGCTTTCCATTAATTAGTATTCAGCAGCTCTCAAAACTGTAGACTGCATTCATCCCCATGCTGTCCATGGAAAGCCACTGGGCATTTACAATTTTTTCATTCCTTTCCACTCCTCCTTTCTATTGCTCAGAGTTGAAGAGTTATTATTTCAACAGGTGTCTATGGATCACTTGCAGGCTTTGGGTGGAGTTAATTTCAGACTTGCTTCTCTTTGCTACTTCCTCTGGAACATGTCTGAACTATTTCTTGCACAGACACCTTTTACTATGGCAAGGTTTTACTTTTACTGGTATCACTTATTTCAGTGTTCACAAGTGAAACAAGCGATGCCAACAAAAATGCAATACTGCTGTATTTTTCTGTTTAATGCTATGCCTTTTACCAAAGGAATTCTATTGGAGATCAAGGAAACATTTCTGCATCCATCTCACTGATGCAATTGTGAGTGTGGAACTCTGCAGTGCTGGATTGTTGAGCTAGTCCAGGTTTTAACCAATGATCTCCTGTTTTATGCTGTATTCAATGGAAGTGCTGCCATATGTAGCAGTAGAATTCAACACCATCTACTCTGAGAGTTGTGTTTCTCAGCTGAGAGCCTTACCTAATGGATGTGTGATCACACTATTTATGAACATACTGTGCACTTGAAGAACAAAAGGGTGAATTTCAAATTAAATTATTTTGAGGTTTTAGCCCAACAGAGGTTGGTGTAAGTCAACAAGAATTTAGTTTCTCTAAAATCTAGAAGAATATTGATAACATAAAACATTTGGAAATTTAAAGATACACTTAGTGTATTTCTATCAAAAGTACAATACTAATAACTTTACAATGTATTAATTTTGTATGTGATTTGTTTCCATCCTATGTTTTTCTGTTTATTGCACCTACTACATGGATGTACCATTTACAGTAATTTTCTGCTCCTTATCTCAGCTAGTGCCCTCTCAAAAAAAACCTGCAAAAGTATTAAGAAATAGTGCTAGAAATAAATTGAAAAATTATGTATCGAGAATTTTTCTAAGTTTAATAGAAGTAGTTCTTAAGATTTATTTACTGAAATTTTGGTGTGATTTTTCAATGTACGACATGGACGAAAATAAAAAGTTATAATTCTTTTGAATTCAACTCAGGCGGGTGAATAATTTAACTTTCTTTAATTGTTTACATGCTTGCCATTTGGAAGAACCTGGAGGTGAGTCATGTGAAACCTGAGCATAAACACCTTCCTCAAAATTTTTAACTAAATTGTTTTGTGTATTTACATCTTTGCAGTGTGTAGGGGACAAATATTTTTAATAAGGCTTAAGTTATTATGTGCAGGGTAGCTATATTTTTTTATATGTATAATTATTACTGTCTGGATTAAAGAGATCACCATTAGAAACAATAGTGCCTGAAGAAAACCATCCATTTTAGACAAAAGCATTTATTGAGAGAGGATGCAGCAGGATGTTGTTATAGAACCTTTGTTTTTGTTGTATGCATTAGCATTAGAAAAGATAGTAGGCCTTCAAGCTTTAAGGCAAGAGACAAAATTTTTCAAGGTAGTAAAGGGCTGTTAGAGCTGTTGGGAGTTTTTGTGGTTTTGGGGCAGAGGGTTTTGTCAGGTTAATTATCGTTGTTTGCTGATTTTTTTTTAGGTTGGTTATTTATTTAAAAACAGATGTGGAAATATCTAATATGAATTTGGGTTCAAGTCAGCAAATACTTATACTAAATGCCTTTTTCAGTTCTGGATTCAGTTAAGGTTTTGGACAAAATGGGCCAACATCAACAGTAAGATCAATGTGTATGGGACTAATTTTCTATTTGAACACACAATCTCTTCCTGTCTCTTCTTATGGCATTTCACTCCACCATTATCACATCTCAGCACATTGCCCAAATCTAAAGTCAACAGGATATTTGAAATTCAATTATTTTAATTCTTTGCTGATGACACTACTCTACTTGACACACAGGAAAAGGCAAGTAAGCAGGCACTAGAGTTGAATCATCCCTTCTCCCATGGGGCTGTTTAACCACTTGTGAAGACATTCAAAGATTATCCAACTTCTGCAAAATGAAGTAGTCTCTGACCACTAAATATCAGTCTGGATTTACCTGAAATCCAAGTTAGTCTCTTAAAAAAAAAAAAAAGTATATAAAAAAACCCAAACAAAAAAAAAATCATTTGATTTGCTTTAAAGGAAAGGTTTCATTTCTTATACAGCACTCTTTTCCCGAATCTTTTTTTTCCAACTGTGGTGGTAGTGTTTGGTTTTTTTTTTTTTTCATTTTGCTTAGCAAAAAGGGTTGGTCTGCTGGAAGAAGTAGATTTTATTTCCAAATTTTGTTTGACTAACCTTAAAGTTAACTTCTCAGATCACCGTGACTTCAGCTTATATTTAGAATCCTGTTTAGAAGGATAACATTTCTTCAGTAAAAATAAGCTACATAATTCTGTCAAATTTTTTAATATTGGCCAATACATAGGAGCAGTCTGGTCCTATTAAGCATTTTTAAGTAAGGGAGGTAGTTGTGCTAATTTGAATGGCAGAAAACATTCAGCATTGTGGGTGCATGTCTAATAATAGAAAATCAGCATAGAATAAATCTGTTGTGAGCAAAGATCAAACAGATACCAACATTTCTCTCAAACACAAAAAAATCTAAAATCTAAATGATTATTTATTTCTTGCTAGGTGCAGCTTATCTGCAGCCAGGTAAAAAAGTTGTGGATTGTAAATTTTCAAGCCTTGTGACATAACTCACACTTGCAATGAAACTTCTTCCTTACATGTCTCACTTCCCAACAGTTGGGATTGTCAGAAAGCTGTGAGGAGGCCAGGTGTCCAAAAATTATGAATCCAGAAGCTCTAGTTTACAGCTGTTTCACTCTTTCTGCAAATGGTCAAGAGATTTCCCTGTTGAATAGTGGTACCTTTAAGCATACAGCAAAAACACCACACATATAGTCTCTGGGCAGGTGTAGAGAAAAATACTTCTGTTCTTGTTATGTGTAAATAACTGGGCTATGATCAGTAAAGAGACATCATTAACTGTAGCTCCTAAACTGATTAAAGATCTTTGCACTATGTAGCTGCTGTGTAGTTGTTTGATTGTTTGTTTTCCTTTTGCTGATTATTTCCTATTGGATAAGGAAATTGAGACACAGGGTAGTTCTGTAAGGTCAGAAAAGTCATCTGGTTTTAAAACAAGAAATAGGATCTAGCTGTGGAGTGTCTTATGTTTTGATCTATTTTTAAGATATATATTAGTACCTATAGCACTGTGGAGTTTTCAAATTTCTGTGGTAGTGAAAGAAAGGAAAATGTAGTTGGAAAGAGTCATCTGTTTTAAGGACAGGTAATTTTTGGGATAATTTGGGAAGTGGGACAGTACCATTCTTTTCCTTTTAACTTTATACTCCTTTCATTAATTTCTTAGTGTTTATTTTAAAAGATCAGTCTTTTTTTTATTTATAGGATTTTAAAATCTGTATCTTTTTTTCAAATTCAGAGTTGAAATCTACAGTCCTAGAAACAGAGGAGCAATGCATAGGTGGTGTTCAGCAGGCACAGGTAAGATTCTAACAGAAATGTTTTATCATTTTGCTAAAAGCTGAAAAAAACAGTACTTCTTTTCAGATATTTTTGAAATAGTTTTGTGTACTAAATGTTCTGTATGAAAAAACTCCAAAGTGAGGGTGTTTTATATGCTCCACAGTGGATGCAGGTGTAAGGATTGAAGGTTCCTGCCTGCCTAAGGTGATTATTACAAAATGTTACTGTCCACTCAAAAGTAAGTTAACCCTATGATGGCATTAGTAAGGAATAGTTATAAAATATCCTATTATAATAGCTAATCTATAAAAGTGCATGTAAAGGATAGTGGCAGGGATTTTTTTCTGACTCTCTCCTCAAGCTTACAGCAGGGGTAGTATGTGAACAGGTTTAGAGGGCATGCTGAACTTAAAAAGGAGATCATGTAATGCTGGGACAATGGAGACAGTCTGGTCTTACTTGTGAATAACACTATTCACTTGTTCTGGAAGTCATTAGAAGGAAGGCTAAGTTCTGAAATCTTGTTTTGAAACAAGCAGTGACCAAAAACTCTTGGAATCTCTTTTTTTCCTCCTCTATTTCACAGCTTGTTTCCCTTGTTTCCTTCTCTGTGTTTGTTTTGGTTTTCTTTTATAGGGTGTTTTTTGTTTCTTTTGGTTTGCTGGGTGTTTTGTTGTGGGGTTTAGGGTTTTTTGGTAGTTTTCTTTAGGTTTTGGTATTTGTTTTGGGGCTTTTGTGTTATGACAGGACAATTCAAGCATCACTGTATCAAGCAGCATTTTTGAAAATGGTCAGTAATTTGCTTTTCAGGGAAAAATAAGGAATGTGAAGTTAAATGCATACTACTGATCATTAGACATACAAATTTCTTTTGGGTTTGATCACATATTTTGTGAGCCATGGGTGGGGAGAGTATGTGTACTAACTTTATGGCTTGCCTTGCCAAACAACTTTAAAGAATTCTGCTAGTTGGTTATCTACATTCTTCAAACTTCATAGTATGGAACATTTTAAAACTGCAGCTCATTAATTAAAATAATATTACAAAATAATACTTCATTCTGGTATTTTAAGTTTAACCTAAAGTATATTTTTCTCATGATATTTTTATATTTCAGTCACCCAGGTTTCCCTAACAATGGTTTCGATTATTAATTGTGGTAAAGCCGTTTTTTCCCTATACTTCCAGGAAGTTATTGCATGAAATGAGTGTATTTACCCAGTCTCTGGTACTATAATTCATTGCAAGAAATTACCTATATAAATGGTTTTCTTTTTGGAAATGTAATTAATTTAAGTAGGTTTATGAAGATGCAGTTATTTTACCTATTAAAAAAAAAAGTATTTTGATAATTCCTATGCGAATGAAGTTTAACCAGGAGCTCTTGAGCACTGCATGATCACTTGAATGGCATTTACTTGTGGTTGGGAGCTTTTCTTTATTTTTAGGACTAGCCTAGTATTTTGTCCAATTGCTGAATTCCATTTGCTAGTGTTTAGGAGATCCCCATCTCTCTTACTCTGTGATGATCCCTTATGGCAGTAACCTTTTCCATTCTGTACTATTATTCATCAATGACCTGCAGGACTAACAGGATCAACTGACTTGCAGAAAGTGAAGTTTTTGCTTCTGTATTTTGCTTTTGTATTATGTCATCATCATTCTGGTTTATTTTAAAAATCAGGGTCTACAGTTTTTTTCTTTTGAGGAACTGTATGTGGATAAAATGTTGTCATATGTTCAAATTATTTCTGTAGTGATCAAAGCAGTCAAGCATATTCTATCTATCTATCTATCATCTATCAGTGTTTAACTACATCAATCTATAAAAACATCTAGAAAACAGCATGGCCATTATGTTTGTAGGTCAATTCTGTACTGAAATCAGATCATTCTTCATGTTATCTGTACATTTTTTAAGTGACGAATATGTTTCTATTAGATATCTACCGTCTTGTGTGGTCTGCAGTTTTAATTTCTGAAAAAAGAAAGTGTTGGCTGAAGCTAGCCTTGTAGGTGATTTTTCTCTTTTCCTTTTCATACATAAATGAGAGAGCTCTAGTTTAAAATTTGAATTGATCAACTAAGTCTTTTTACAGACCTCCCTCTCCTTTCTCTGGGAAAACACATTTCCCACATACTACTAATATAATTGAAGATTATTGGCCAGAACATAGTTGTAACATGATGTGCTGATAAATTATCTCAGTTATGATAAACAATTAACAAAAAGAATCAGAATAACTTTAAATTAAAGGCACAAGGAATACAACTTAGATTGTATACTTTGTTGTCACTTGAAGGAGCTTCTTTATTTGTATCCTCTCCATTTCCTTATCTTTACAGTATTATACATAATCTGAATATTTTACAACATAATTTCTGGACATTTTTTTAAGAGTGTTTTTTTGAGTCCAAAATATCTAATTTTTTCTAAATTACAGTGACAAAAACAAGGATGTGGGGGTGTGCTTGCTTTTAATACAGGAATTGTTAGGCAGTGGAAAAGTAAGAAATGTTGGCAGCCATTTCAAGTCCTGGTTCTGAAATGCCAAAGAGCAACGATGTCTGCTTAGTCTTCCTAGTACGAACAGAGAACATTTTGTTAGCCTTAACTCCTTTAGTGAAAGAAGAAGACAAAAATTGAGCGTCCTAATTTAGAAACTCTAGATTCAAACCTGATAGTTAAATTTGACAGTTTTACTTTGTGCAAGAGCCAATTTCTGTTCTGTTTGTACCCTTGATCTTTTGTAGTATCCTCATACTTTTCTGTAGATTTTAACCTACTTTTCAGAGTAGCTTGATTTTGTTTGCATGGTAGGTAAAAATAGATTCTTAGCAAAAAGATGAAGAAAAAAAAATCCTTTAATTGTAGGATGAGTACACATAAGCTAGGCTTTGGTTAGTAGTGGGACATTACAGAGCCAGAAACCTAAAGTTGTTTGAAAGGCACTTAAAAGAATTGTTTTATACACCATATTATAAAATTATTTTAAATTTCTATGTTGGATCTTTTGTGATGGGAGTCCATTCTGTGGACCACACAATTTTATAAACAAAGCCCTTTTTACATTTATTTAATTGTCAGCATCCAGATACAATGAATACTTCATGCCACTTCCTGCCTGGTCCCTGTAATCCCACCTCAGGAGATGAGGTTTTGCCAAATTGTTGCAGTCTATAGCAGTTTAGCTATAAGATAGTTTACACTGACTATTTAAACCCTATTTACATCAGAGAAGCTTGTCATCAAAAAAATCTTATGCTCATAATGTTTCTGTCTTAGTTTGGTTTGGTTCACCACATCTTACCCAACAAATAAATCCTCAACCAAAGTGATATGCCCTTTTGGAATTCCAAGTACTTCCACTGGTACTGAAAGCCAGACAAAATTTTGGCAGTTCTGAGGTGCTGAAGACGGGTTTCTACTGCATGATCTATTGGCATACTTTCCAGCAATATCATAGGGAAACAATCTTAATAAATTGTATGCCAGGTTTTGCCATCTTGAAGATACTTTCTGCTTTATAAAAACAGACTAGTGGAGTGTATCTTTAGAATATTCCTAACCGCCCCAATTTACTGGCAACTCCTCTCTCAGTAGGAACCTTTGTTCTTATGCTAGTTTTTGACTATGACTTATTGTAATTCCTTAGGGCAATAGTTTAGTGAGATTGGAAATGTTCCAAATTTGACACTTAGTAATACAAAAAAAAAGGTTCTGAAATCCTTTAAGATAAATACATAATCAGTCTGTTTAAAAAGTATAAAACATTGGTGGGACTGGAATTTACTTTTCATTATTATAAAATGTCACCACTAGAATTTGTCTCAGAGGCATGCATGCTGCCCAAACTCTATCTTAAAGGAAGTTTCAGAGATTATTCTTTATAGGTGAAGGTAAGATAAAGAAGGTAGACAAAAGATTAGTCTCAAACAGTGAAATACAAAAAAAGAATTTGTAAAAAGGTGAGATTTTATAATCCTGCCTTAGACTGTTATGACACTTGTATTCTGGTAGAAAACCTGTTTTATTTTGGTATTACACAGTTTTTATCAGCGCATAGACTAACTATAAACAAGTGAACCACTGCCTTCAACAGAAACCTGAGGAAAATTGGGAACTCTTCCTCTTTGTTGCCTCACAAACAGCTCTGTGGCTGTGGCATATTTAACACTGCCTGATTCTGTGTGTTCTTTCTTGAGATATTTATTAAGAAAAAAAATGTGAAGTGTCAGTCCCCTTCAATCCTTTTGCTTTTTGACAGGGTATTTTTTGTAAGGGGGAAGAGAAGGCTTGAGGAAGCAATGAGCAGTTAGTCTAAAACAATTATTTTCCTACAAAGATATGACTGCCAGAGTTATAGATTTCAGCAGGGAAAAATAAGTTACATACTTGGGTAAAAAAAATCCAAGCAAAAATATGTATGACATATTCAAAAGGATCTACTTATACATTTGTCTCAATGAGGAAACAAAGGATTATAACAGAAGTGAATATTTTTTGATATTTCCTTATGAATCAACTGAATAGAATTGTATTTCTTCTTTTAGGAACTGTACCAATGTAAACTTTCTGCAAAATCATGCCAGCATACCCAAATTTCAGAAAACAAAAAATTTAAAAAAAATCAGAGGTTTTTCTCTGGGTTTTTTTATCTTGCAAATTGTAAAGCCAGATTTGTAATATGTGATGTGGAGGAACTTGCATTCTAATTGTAGGTTCAATGTTAGAATTGGGGCAGCTTAGCTTTAAGCAGTTCAATTTTGGGAAGCAATGTAGGTAGATGGTGTTTTCTTGTTAGCATTCAAAGTAAATGATGTTTTATCAGAAACATACAGAAAGGAAAAAAAGTTTGTAGGAAATTAGGTGATACAAACCTAGCAGGAGCCTTTACTGCCAGAGTCATAGGAACTGCTGAAATGCAGAATGTTTTGCTTAGGCAGTAAAGGGGAATTTAACTTTGTGGAACTCCCAGACAAGTTAATGCAAATCAAGTGTTTTATGTTCATGTTCATGAAACATAATTTTTATGCAGAAGTTTCAAATTTTATTGATGGAATTCTTAGATTCTTAATATTGGAAGTTACTTTTCAGTTCAAACATGCTGCTATTTTCAGGTTTAGTTTTTGGTTTGTCTTCAGAAAGCCTTACAAGCACAAATATATGTTTTATTTCCTAAAACTGCAGCAGGTAAATTAACTAAGCTTTTTGAAATATGAAGTGATATTCTCTGAGTTGAGGCCTTAATACAGCTTAAACAGAGACTGTCTGTTCCAGTCTGTGCTGCTTCCCACACGGCTAGTAGCCACTCTGTAATTAAATACTATCATCAGATACCGGTGGGGTTTCTTTGGCCGTGAAAGAAGGATGAGAAGACAAATAGAAATATCAGAAGCTAGGGGAGAAGTAGTTATTTAGACAGTTTGAAGGACACCCTAAAGAAGTCAGCCTACTCAGCCACTAGATGGCAGTTAAGTATTTTTGAATGGATTGCGAGGCACTTGCAACTCATTCCCAGGCGGTTCTGCAGAGGCTCTACAGCAGGATGTTTTTGTCTCAGTCAAAGGAGTGGCTTTCTGCTAATTATTAACTTAGCCTCTAGAATGTGCATACACTTGCCCTGTTTAATCAAACCAAGATTTAGCAATCTGAGCATCTCTCAAAGCAGATCCTCTACCTTCCCAACTCCTCAAAACACTGAATATTTAGAAAGCACTGCTCTGTCACTGTTGTTTTGGTTAGTTAGTTGGGGTTTTTTTAAACCAGTGAAATGAAAACATTTGGTTTGGTCTACCAGCCTCATGGATGACTTCCTTTAAAGTGATAATTAAAAAGTTATAAATGAATTACTATCATTTAAACAAAGAGGTCAAAATCCTGTGGAAGATAAAATTTGTTTCTTCAACCCCAATTCTGAACCCATTTTCTATTTAGTTCTGATGAGGCAGAAGTTTAAAAAAATAAAAGGGAAAAAATTGCATCGGACATAATTAATTGACCAAAACATGGAATATAAATCACAGACTACACATTTAAATGAAAAAACAGGAGTATAGAATGTCATGCCTGTGTGGTAGAAAAATGTAAGCAGTTAATTCTCAGAACAAATATTAGTGTTTTGTATTATATCCAGACTTCACAATACTTGGATTGACTTCTGTTATTTTGCTTGAAGGCAATGTTTGCCTTTTTAAAAGAAACAATACATTTTATTATTTTCAGTGGAGTTACAATAACACATTTTTGCACTCTTCCTCCTAGTCGTGGTGAGACTAAAATTTGTTTTCTCTAATCTATGTTCTTAATGTCAAGATGAAGTTTTACTTCTGTGCTCGTTTTAGTTTCAAAGATTCTTTATTCTCTTTTTCCACTTTTATTGAGACAGACATATATCATAGATCTGAAACACATAAAAATCATAGCACAGTTCAGTGTTGAGTGGAACATTAGGAGTTCATGATGTACAAACTCTTTTCCACTAATGCCCTCCTCTAAGCAAAGTTAGCTTTCATGTTTGGTGGTTTTTCTCAGGACTGTGCTCATCTCAGAGCAAGGGTATGAGGTAATGGTAGTATGTATTTCCTGCTTTGCCTAGTCAGTGGTAAAATGGTAAGTCTTGCTCTGTTTCTGATGCATTGTTTTGATAACAGCTAAAAGAGATGAAAATGTGTGCTGTAAAAACCTGTATTTCCTGTGAGTTACTTCTTTCAGGCATTGATTATAATTCTTACAAAACTGTGGGTCAAGTTCTTGCAACTAATGTCTTTTCACAGCTTCTTCATGACAGATTTTATGAGAATGTATATTAATAATAACAGTAACAACAGTAATAGTAATATATTTTACATCCTTTAATCATAATGGGCATTCTTCTCTTTGTGTTTTGACTATGCTTTATACTTAGAGAAAGATGGAGTTTTTTGTCATTTTAGGTACAAATTCTTGGACATGCAGCACCAATGTTAGGGTTTGGGCCATAATTGATGAGAGGAAAAGGAGAATGAGAGTAAAACTGAGAAAATAATTTCTTTTAACAAGAATTGTTTGGCAATGCTTTAACTCCAATGCTTTAAATCCTCTCACTATAATGTGAGAGACTTTCACTTTCTGAAAAAGGAGAACTATGGGATAGGGATTACATAGAAAGAATTATCACTTTTCTGTCTGTGTTTGATTCTAAGCATTGATGTATTTCTTCTCTTGCCTTTTACAGTGAGTTTCTTGTAAAATAATAACAGAGCACTGTAACTTCCCTCAGGGAGCAATGAATGCAAATGCATGATAGTTATATGCTTATTGAAAATTCTGTTTAAATTCTTTACTCTCTTCTTCTCTAACTCCTCACCGTTCTTGCTGATGAAAATAGATAAATTTGAGGTAGTGCTTATGCCATCTATGAATTCCTGGTTAGAGCAAAATTTATGAGCTGTATTCATTAATTATTAAAATACAATTTTTTTCCTGAATTCTCTAAACCAGCAATCCTATTTCAGAGGAAAATCCATAAACTCCTTTTATACCAAACTACGACTTGTACTGTAAGTTCCATTATTTACTTACGAAATTTCCCTCATCTTTTGGAGACTACTGAAAACAGATTTTGTTTGTTCAGTGGTAACATCCTATACTTGGATTACATAGAATATTTTTGTTACTATACTATTCACATTTCAAGCTTTTTTAAAAAAGAATTCCACAGAAATTGAAGAGAACAGATGAAGAAATTACATGAAATACAGGAAAGCAGTTTGAAAAAGTATATGTGTGTAAGTCTGTATGTGTGTTTACATATCAGTATGTGAAAACTTCTTGTAACATTCCTAGCAGGACATTTAATTTGGCAAGTGGACTTAAACTATTTGAGAGACCTCCTCCACACAAAAGTGGGAACTCTTTCAAGTTCTTCTTATATTTCCCTTGGCATTAAATATCAAGTGCTACCTTTTAGTGGTGTAAATCCTAAGATTTTCTACAATATTCTCTATGTAGAAGGGAGATAAAAAATGCTTTTCTTAGTAAAAATAAGTATTCATTTAACTCAAAAGTGCCCTAAATAATTTAAAAACAAACAAGCAAAAGATTACATACTGCCAAACCTAAATGAGAACTTAAAAGTAAGGCTGAGAATAATTCCTACTCTTTGGATACAAGGTAGAGTAACCAGTTTATCTTCTACTTACATTTAGATCAAAAGTTATTACATTTTCCATCTTAAGCTGGTACAAACAAAAGCAGTAAAATCACTTTTTTTCCTTTTCTGTATTTTGAATACCTGTTTTTCTTCATATTTATTCTTTAGAGAGGAAGGCCAAAATTATTCATAAAAACTAACTTGCATATTCCAGAATGTGCAATTGCTGTCTATGATTATTCAACTTTTTCTAAATATACAAATTAGGGGTTTCTTAAATGTTCATGATGCCAGAAAGATTTTAGTTAACTTCTTTATTTTCTATATTTAACTTAAAGCTCATTTTTGATTACTTGATTTTGATTGCTTTTTTTTAAAGTTCTTTCACTCAAAATGATACAGCTTTGTTTCTAATATAACTTTCACACTTTTAAAGAGTTAAAGAAGATGAGATACTTTCAAGCCCCTGCCTTCAGCATGCTTATGGATATATTTGTGGAGGCTCTCTTTCCATTTCTCCAAACCTTTTGTGTTGTGAGTAGTGGGCTTGTGCTTCAGGGTATCTACAAAGATTTATTCTTGCTGTGGGTATTTTTTGCTGCTTATTCCCTGTTGGAAGCTTAAGACAAATGCAACATGTGAACCTCCCATTTTGTGGTCTGGCTGAACTCTTAGATGAAATGGGCAAGTACTGTGCAGAAGTATCATACTCTGGACAGTTGCTTATCAGAATGGGGCAAAGTTCATCTGAAAAATCTTCACCTTTCTTGATCTCCCCTACTAGAGCTTAAAAGGCGTTCCAAGCCCTTCAAATTTAAACCATTAATGTTCTCATTTTGGCTCATAGAATCCATATTATTTATAGCATAAAAGCTTACCATTGATGCATATAAACAGCAGGAAAATAATAATAGAAGTAGTTTTCACAGTGACTGCTTTCTGGGTTGCTGGACAATTTCATGTGGAATTGAAAACCAGGGAAAGGCCTGGTGTGAAAAAGTTCAACACCTTTCTCTAATGTGTCAAGGCAGTAATTTTCAAGGTATGCCAGATTTTATGTTTTAACAGAATGAGATGAATTGTTGCCTTGGCACAGATAGACAGGAAAACTACCCAAACACTTCAGTATCATAGTTGGAATACTTTAGAAAAAACACAGGTGACAAAGAAAGGAAGCAATTATTCATGTGTTAGGCATTTCAGCAAGCAATTTAATATTGAGGAGAAAATAAATCCAGACAGTTTTTATCCCAACATTTAAGGAAATCTGACTTTTAAGGTACCTCTTGCTTATAGGCTGCTGACATAAGTGGCTAGGTTCTAGTTATCTTTTCATCTGCACTTGCAGTCTCTTTGCAATCCACAGCACAATAAATCAAAGGCACCAGAAACAGGTAACATAATTTTATAATAAAATTAATAAAGTTCAGCTTTTCTTTCAGTACCCAGTCTCATTTACATGCTTGTTTTACACTGGATGAGTGATAGAACAATTAAATGAATTTCTGAGCTAAATTAAGCTATGTGGATAGTAAACCCCTTTTGAAGTCTTATTTATCTATGAATTGTTTCACACCTCCCTAATAATGAAATTTCATCTAGGCCAGGACAGAAACATTCAAAATTTGAGAGGGACATTTTGATTGGTTTTTCAGCCTGGATAGTCAGGACATTGCTCATTGCACATGGAACATGCACTGCCTGTTTGAGAAGTGATGGGGACTGTTCTATATTTTTTTCTTGCTCACTCTTTCATACTCAAGCTACCATGATAAAAAGTGAGGGTTAAGCTTCCACAAGTGTTATTTGTGAAGGTTTAAAGTAATGCTATGTAATACTACAGTAATTAAACTTGACTCCTGTGCATCTCCTAGGGTGGTCAGTCGTTCTGTGAGATTTCATTTTACCTTGTCTTCAGTCTATGAAAATTCTTTTGAGGTTTCTATCATAGTAAAACCTGGGGATAACCTAAGGTTATTTTCCAACTAAATTAAGAGTTACTCCTTAAAAAGAGAAAACTCTTTCAATCTTTGATGTATCTCAAGTTGATTATTTATTTAAATGGGTAATGTAAAGAACTGAGATCTTATCCTCTGAAATATGCTTAGCTCAGGGATAAGGAATTCCAACTGTTCAGGAACAGAAATTCAAGAATCTAAGCTCTTTGTTCCTCTGACTTCCAGCTTTCCAAGTCAGCAAAGCAATGCATGCATCTTTCTTCAAAGGTATAGGTTCCCTGTTGACTGTGTTGTTTTAATCTCATGTGTTGGTTGACTGTGTTGTTTTAATCTCATGTGTTGGTTTATCTGAACTATTGGAATTTCAGTAATTATTGATCTCTGCATGTAATGGTTTGGGGGCTTTTTGTCACACATGATAGGTGTGACAAAACCACTAGGTTGATTAGACATGTCCCAGCTCTTTAGGACAGGAAGAGCTACCTAGTCCATTGCCAGCCTTGTGCAGGCTGGGGGAATCCATTTGTTGCAATGTGTGGGAGTAGCTCACACTTACCAAAGAAGTTTTATGACTTCAGACAGGGCAATGCACAACACTGGTTTTGTTTCAGGGCTTGCTTGTTCATTGCTATACTGGGGAGCATCACTTTCTTGTGGTTGTAGGAAGAAAGATGGACCAGTGTGAAAAAGTGTACCCCTCGTTCCCCTATGTGCAACTTCAGAATAGTAAAAGCTTCACTCAAAAAGGTTTAATCAGGTAGCCTGAGGAAGAAACTAGTATCCAATACTAATTCTACTCCTTCAGCAATTCTCCCTGATGCTATTGGCAAGTTTGCCAAATTTTGACTCAATTTCTACTGCTGTAAAAATAAAATGCTGCAATGAGCCTTGAGATTAAGTGAAATGTGAGAATAATTAGATGGATGCTATTTTGTTTGAATGCAAATCAAGTCTCCACCAGTACTTCTCATTTGCCAATTACTGTAGCACTAAAAATGCCTGTTAAATGTTGTGTCTCCTTTTCTTAAGGTTGATCTGCAGTTGCAAGAAGTAGCTTTGAAAATGAGACAGCTTTAAAGAGAGAAACCTGAATAGAGATCACATTTCTCTGACTGAATTAAATTCTTACTGTGGCTCTACTTTGTGCCATTCGGTGAGCGTGCGCGTTCAAAAATGTTTCACTTCGCGTAGAAAAGCAGCATTTATTAACAAGCAGTTGGAAAGAGCATCCTTCCAAGTTCCTGTGCACTGCTAGTACCTCCAAGTGCTCCCAGGCACACTTAATAGAACACCTGAGAGGCCTTATTTTGCCATCTTAATTCTGTTTATGCTTCTATGCTATATGCTTCTATTTCCTGTGTGGTCTTGTAACTGAGTAGCAGCATAGACTCTGATTCATGAATTGTGATGTAGAGAAACTAAAAAGTCAAGTTTTTTTCAAAAAAAAAAGAGAAATCAAAGCAAATATAATCCTATTATGTAAATATAAATTCTACCCAGAGAGGAAATTTCATGACACTAGGTGACAAATTGCTGAAAATTATCAAAGTGCTGATGCAACTTTTTGACTCGTAATAGCATAAGGTATTAACTTCTAAAACCAAGATGGAATATGTCTTTTTTTTTTTTCAAATATGCCAAAATTACCAATAAGAACTGTCATTATGTTTATTTTAAAAAAAGATACTTTTTGGCTGTTCATAAAGCATGTAAGTGAATGAAAGCTGAGATAGGAAGTTGTAGACAAGTATAGACACATATGTATGTCTGTATATACATAGACTAGGGGTAACTTTCACAGATATGGGGTTTTTTTCTGCCTGGAAATTTAGTTATAGAAGGGTCTATAGGTTTCAGTCACTCATCTGACAAACTAGGTTGTCAGCTCTGTAGAGGGAGGTAGCTGCACTCTGATCTTTTACATGTTTGAAGATCCTGGACATGTTCCGTCTATATAGATCAGCTTTATGCTGGACATCTGAAATGCACATGTGGAAAACATGACAGGATTGGAATGAATTCTATGTAATGTACATGTGCAGATCCAAGTGTACAACCTTTAGCCAGCAAAGCAAATATTTCCAGATCCGTGTACAAACAATCATATCAGCGCAACCCAAAGAGATCAGTCCCAGATTGAGCATCCAACCCATTGCACATGGAACATGTACAGCCTGTGTGAGAAATGCTGGCCATTGTTCTATAGCTGAAATGTTTTTTCCTGCTCACTCTTTCATACTCAAGCCACCAGGATAAAGCAAGGGTTAAGCTTCCACCTTTCTTTCTTTCTTTACAGAAAGAAGACTGTTCCACAGTACCTGGGTCCTGGGTAAGAACTCTAGGCAAGACAGAGTTTCCTCATATCTCTTTTAAACCCCATAGGTTTCTGCTGTGGAATTGTCCCCTGGATTGAAAATGAAGCTTCTTTTCATTACATGTGTGTGGGTTTTTTAATCTCAGTCTTCTGGTCCTTGTCAACAGCTTTTGACCATCTTTTACATGTATGAAAAATTGAGTATTCTCCTGCTTATTCTCTAAGGAAATAGTAGAATTATTTTTTTTTTCTGATTGGATTTATACAGTTTTGATTTCCTTCTTGTTTGATAAGCCCTTTCAAATCTAGAGGTCAACTTTAAAATAGGACAAAGTCAAAAATCCAATTAAACTGCTCTGAGGGCATCTTAAAAGTCTACATGAAAAATATGTCTGTCTAAAATAATTACTGAAACACACAAATACCGGGGCTGTGTTTTGTTTTGCTTTTGGTTTCCTTGTATTTTAGACCAAACAAATTCAAGTACATCATATCCTCTGGAAAAATATCTCTTCATTCACATCAAAGTCTTGTTTGTTCCTACTAATGCTGTTTCCATGAAAACTGGATATGTTGGTGATTGTTAGGTATAACATGATAGGAAATCACCCACTTGTTTGAAATTCTGTATCTCAAGGATATCAGAAATGCTGCTTCTTAGGGTATGGCTAAACAGCCCCTTTAATTCATCAGGACATTTTAATTTCTTGTCTGAACTGCTAACTCATCTCACTGCGTTGCTTATTTTTAAAAACCTTTCTAAAATAGTTCTGCTCCTGAAAGAAACTTCAGAGCCATTCAATATTGCGCCTAATCCTGTTGGCTGCAGTTTGTTTATGGCAGAAATGAATTTACTCTATCTCCTATAAAACCCTTGTGGAGTGTTCTTAGAGTATAAAATGGGAGCTTAGGAGAATTACAGTCTGAGAAACTGGATTTGATCTCAGCTGAAAACTGGTGTGTGGCCTTAATAATCCTGGCAACACATTTCCTTTGATAGTGCTGCCTTTTGAAGAACTAATAGGCCTTATTGTATTTGCAGGTTTTTGGTAGGGGGATAAGAGCAGATGAAACAAAGGGATAAACAATATCGTATTACTCCTTTATTAAGAAATTCTTCAATAAAACTGTTGTTGCTATGAAGTATTGAGTTATTAAAGGAAACTGGATGGACTGAGTATCATGAGTAATTTGTAATGGGAATGTCTTTCTCAGCCTTTTTTCCTTCTTATTACACTGTTAGTTTTTCTTTCTGTCTTAATTCCTTCACTATTCATTTTTTCATGTTCCTTTCTCTGTTTTACATTTTTGTCAACCTGTGGAAGGGAGACCTAATTGTAATACCCAGCCTTTGGTTCAAACTGCTCTTCCAGAAAATTCAAACCATCTAAGAGACTGTAATTTTTTTTATAAGGGTACTTCAAAATTAAGCAATTATTGGTTTAAATGCTGTTGCTGTTTTACTTCTGGGATTGCTTTAGAACAACTAGAAATTCTAAGATAAATAAGAAATTGAAATTTTATATCTGAAAACTGATTCTGTGCAGAAACATTTTTTAAGTAATATTGAACATTAAATTTTATTAACAATCCCCAGCTGGAAGTTATAACTTTCTTTTCCAGCAAAAAAATATTTTTAATACTTTCATGTGTCAAAAGATGATAAAAATGTTTCTCTGAAACAAATCAAGGCAATTGGTATATCAAGTACTGTATGTTTATTTCTAGGTTTCTTTACAAAATCTATAATTTGAATATTTGAAATATTTCCTATTAAGCAAGCTATGGTCTCATCTGAGATACATACAGTTTGGTAAAAAGAAATAAGGCACTTAGGTTTTGCTGTAACCACTTGTAAAACCTCTTGCGTGACCAACTAAATTCTTGAACTGCTGGCTAATATTTTTAATTGAAAGAGAAAACAAAAATACTGAAAGTACATGTAAGTGTATGCAGCTAGAAAATAATTGATTTTTAGAATACTTTTTGTTGTAAGGTCAAGTCTATCTCCTGTTCATCAATCCTGAATAAGCACAAATGGCTATTTTTGGATAAGATTACTTTTATTGGCTGATTTGGATGAAAGAACATATCCATTACCTTTAGCAGAGTTTGTCACAGGTATTTCTTTAAAATTGTAGGAATTAATGTGCCTTTAAGTTTAATGGTTCCTCTACTCAGTCTACAGCAAGCAGGATCAGATGCTTTAGAGAAAGAGAGAAAAAATGTGAAACCTGTTAAATACAGAATGATCATTCCAGGCAGGATCTTTCCTATCACAGTCTGTCTCTTGGCAGAGGTGTTATCAATTTGGGGTAGGATGAAAGTTCTCCCTTAGTTTTTTCTTGCTTCTTTTTTTTCCTAGTCATGCTGGCTGGAGAAAAGTATACTTTTTCAGCCCTGAGATTTAGCTGTTTTCCAAAAGGTAGCATTTGTGGTGTTCTGATTTGTGTTGTATCATAATGGTGTACATTGAAATGCAGCAGTCAATACTATGCTGAGTCTGCTACTCATGGTGATCCCTTTAAAGAAACACTGAACATTTTTTTCAATTAACAGAATTCAAATAATGCTGAGCCCTCCCACCACCATGTCTTCATATCCACGTGCAGGCAAATGCAGTATTTGTGCTCAGGAGTTGGTTCAGGGTATTTGCCGGGAGGGAGGGGTTGCTACTCATTTTTGCTTTTGAGTGTAATCACAGTCTAAGATATCCTTGCGCTGACAAAGGTATTGTCATAAATAAGTAAGTAATTTTCCTAAACTGTCTTCTTCCACTTAAAATGTAGTTAGCCAAAATGATTCCTCACTTTTTAAACCTTGACGTAACTAGCTTATTTTTGAATCTCTGGAATACTAGTATTCTTGATCTAATATTCTTGATCTAAATTTAATTTTTATATTATTATAAATGTTATCTTATCCTTGTTTGAGCTTATTATTTTTTTTCTTTGAAAGGATACTTTTGAGGTGAAATCTGAGGAGCGTGCCAGTGTCATCCGACAACTTGAGCAAACTATTGAGGATCTGAGGACAAAAATTGCAGAACTAGAGAAACAATTTCCTGCTGCAGAGGTACAGACTGCTGGGAGGGAGCAGGAAAATGAGCACGCACACGCAGACTCTGGGGAACTCAGCAGTGTGACTCTTCAAAGGAATGAAGAGGAGACCACACCCAGGACTGTGTCACAGGCGAGATCTGTACAAACGTCACCCACAGAGGATTATTTAACACATACAATGCCTTCAGCCAGTGCACTGCCACAGCCACCCCCACCACTGCACATAGAAGGGGGCAAAAGTGAAGGACCTACTCAGAACTTGGCAGCTCTAGAACTACAACCCACATTTTGTTCTGAAATCTCCTTAATTCTGTCACCGAAGCTAATCTCAGTGCCATTGGATGCAAGCCAATCAGTACAGAGTATACCGCAGTCACCTCTTCCAGGACCCAAAGCTGACTTGTCCCTTGCATTTGAAGGAGCGACTGAAATGACAGTTTCCCATCAGCCTCCAAGTACTGTAGATGGAACTTGTAGTGAGCATCCCCCTTCCTTGCCCCCAGAGCCCACATGTAGCATTCCCCCATCAATGCCAGCAACTGAACAGGCTGCCCCCCTGTCTGGAGCACATGGCCATTCCTTTGTTACTCCCATGCCTGCGGCAGGATTACCACTGCCACCACCTCTACCTGGCTCAGGACTCCCTTCTTCTGCTGTCTCAGCAGTGACAGACCTGGACCACTCTTTCCCAGGTGCCACAATGTCACCTCTCCCTCCTCCTCCACATTTGCCAAGTGGAGAGATACCAACGCTGCCTCCAGCTCCTCTCCTTCCATGCCCTGGATTCCCTCCACCACCTCCACCACCACCTTTGCCTGGAGCAGGAGTCCCATCTCCTCTGCCTGGTTGGGGTATTCCACCTCCCCCTCCACCACCACCACCTTTACCTGGAGCTGGTGTCCCTCCTCCACCTCCTCCTCTGCCTGGCCTGGGATTGCCACCCCCAGCACCACCGGTTCCTGGAGCAGGACTGCCACCACCTCCCCCACCTCTGCCTGGAGGGGGCATTCCACCTCCTCCTCCTCCTCCACCACCTCTGCCTGGTGCAGCTGTACCTCCTCCACCACCTCTTCCAGGATCAGCTGTACCCCCTCCACCTCCTCTGCCTGGTGTAGCTGTGCCCCCTCCACCTCCTCCTCCACCTCTGCCTGGTGTAGCGGTGCCCCCTCCACCTCCTCCACCTCCTCTGCCTGGTGTAGCTGTGCCCCCTCCACCACCTCTGCCTGGTGTAGCTGTGCCCCCTCCACCTCCTCTGCCTGGTGTAGCTGTGCCTCCTCCACCACCTCTGCCTGGAGCTTGTGTCCCTCCACCACCCCCTCCTTTGCCTGGGTTGGGGATGCCTCCTCCGGCCCCACCACCTTTGCCTGGAAGTGCACCACCCCTTCCAGCAGCAGTCCAGGGCAGCAGCTACCCAGCAGTCCCACAGGGCTGTGGTTTTCTTCCTCCTCCATTACCATCTGGTTTATTTGCAATGGGGATGAATCAGGAGAAAGGGAGTAGGAAACATGTAATAGAGCCTTCTCGGCCAATGAAGCCTCTTTACTGGACAAGAATTCAGCTCCATAGTAAAAGGTAAGTCATAGAGTTATGTAGAGTGGTGGTTTTGTTTTATGGCTGATTGTTGATCATTAGCAAAAGTCTTTCCTGCTAGGTAGGTCTTTGGGAGGACATGGGTGCAAGCAGAGTTTTATGTGTAGTTGGATATATAAATAGGGTGCCCATTTTCTTTAAAACGCACAAAAGTTATTTGCACATGGAGGCTCTTTGATGGTAGCGTTTTCAGTGTCCTTTGGGGCTACATATCACATGTGGATAAGAGATCCAGGGGTGATGGTGTGCCACCAAGTGTTCTGCGTAATGTTTTTTAAAATGTCATATTTGTGATTTCCCCTCAAATTTCAAGGTAGAGTTGGTCTCTCTCTGGAGCAGTTTGCAAGTTTTAGTAGTGTCTTCCTTCTAGATGGATCTATGCTGAACACATTCTATCCTTATCTTTCCTTTCTTCAGTGACCTTGAAATACTTTTTTTTTTTTTTTGCACCTTGTACACTCAACAGACTCAGATTCAATCTGCAATTCATTTGCATAAAGCGATTCTGATAGCTTTGATATGACTTGGTTTCAGTTGTTGATGTTTTTGGGGGGGTTTTGTAAAAGATCATTGCTGGTCATGAAAAACGTTTCCTTATCAATATTTTTCTTATATCTCTGACTAGTAATTATTAAACTTATCTGCTGTTATTTAATGATGAATTTATTCTTTCTTCTGAAGTTCTTGCCACTGTTGCACAGGTGGTCAGTAAATACCTGTCTATTTCTACTTCTCTTCCTGTCCATGTCTCTACATTTTATAGCCTATATACAGCCTATTTTTATTCCTAGGCATGTAGAGTGGGTGAATATAAATAAGCCTGACCGTATCACACATGAAAAAAGAAAACCCAGAAGTATGAGGAAGAATCAACAGTAGTTTTTATCAAAATGCTGCTAGTAGAATTTAGGCAACAACTTATAAATTGCTGCTATTTTATTTTTTTAATTCCTCCATTTATGACCTTATTTAGTTTGACATTGCCCTACATAGGTCTTTTGCTTAACTTTAGAGATTCTAGTGCTTCACTTGTGTGGGAAAAAATTGAAGAGCCTTCCATAGATTATCATGAGTTTGAAGAACTGTTTTCTAAAACAGCTGTTAAAGAGAGGAAGAAACCCATTTCGGACACCATTACAAAAACAAAGACTAAACAAGTGAGTATTCATTTAATTTAAGATCTTTTCTAGGCTGTTTTTTTACATAAAGACAGATTTTTGCATGCAGCTGAGATTAATTATGTCTGGTGTGGAATTGTTACCATATATAAATACACATTATAGAAAATTAAGAGAAGGAGAGAACGTAGGGTGTATTTCAAAGCTGTATGTATTAAAGGCTGAATATTTCTTTTTTCATAAATTACTTTTCAAGTCTGTATTTTCTTAAAAATATCTTTGCTTTATCCACTTTAACAAAAATAATACTAAAATAATTAGGTGCATATATGATGCTTTGAAATTGACTGCAGATGTGCAAGGAGTAGTATATATATTATTCTGATTAATTTTATACATTAAATAATGACTTGCATATGAAGTGCCATGACTTCAGAGAAAAATTATGCTTCAGAATCTAATTCCTAGTGTTACACCAATCAGAATGGTTTTAGGATTGTGTTGTGTTTATGCGTATAAAGAATATGAAGTTTATATAGACAATAAATGACAAGCACAGCTGGGAAAAATCCAACATTAATCAAACTGGTTTCTTGAGACAGACTGGTGTTCAATATAATAAAAATAGGAAGAACACTTTAAAATGTAGAAGTTTAAACCTCAGAGTAAAAGAATTTAATCCGAATGTTTACATGACTATTTGGCTGTAATCTTCTTGGTGTTTGTGTAAAAATCAAATTGTGGTGGTATGCTAAGTAATTTTCAATTAAACTTTCAGGTCAGAGAGGGGGATGGTCTTATGTGGGTTCCTAAAAAGTCATTAAGGTTCTTGTTTTATCTTGGTTTCATGTTCTTGTACTCAACTCAAAGCTAGGCAGATCTTTCCATCATCTTTTGACATGCAGGTTAGTACTTTATTCCAACATGGGATACAAAGTGGGACTCTTTAAAATCTCTATTCACTGGACCTTATATCTGAATGTGACCTATTAGTTCTCCACCTCTTGGTTCTGGAGATCTTGCCCCCATAGACACATTTTGGTCAGGTGCTTTACTGTGCTGACAACTCGCAGCAGGCAAAAGAGCTGGTAATGAAGGTAGGATGATTATCCCAAGGGGATGGATGGATGGATGGAAAGGACAGTGCAAACACACGTACCATTCTGCTGCACTAGGCTGTACTAACTGGGATGTGATTAAATGAAAGATTCCATTGCTATTTTGCTGTTCTGCAGTAAATATCCAAAGTGCAAGACCTTTGCTCCTCTTTCCTCCTTCTAGAAAAAGCTGGTTTTTAATGGTTATACTTAGCTTAATTACTATCATAGTTGTTTAAGTAAAAAACAGAATGCAAAAGTGATGCTGTGTGTCCCTGAAAATTTCATAAGATTTGGTGATGAAATCTCCCAACAGAGGGGAAATCATGGCTGTTTACTTCTGTAACATACAAAGAGCTTAAAGACAGACAGTGATTACGAATAAACATTAGATGTGGATTTTAATACTAAATATTTCTTGCAATGCCATAAATTTAGATCTGTTGTCGGTAAGTTTAAAAAAATGTAATGCAAGCTAAATTAAAAGGACTGATTGTTCTTAACTTCTTTGACAAGAACGAGTTTTTTTCTGACAGAAATTTCCACACAGAAGTTTAAGGCAATCAAGTGGTTGCTGTCACCTAGGACAAACATTCCTGTGAGCCACTTTAATTCACAGAAGATAATTCTGTTTCTCTTTCTCTGATAATCAAACAAATGTACTGCTCTCAAAAATAGAAAGAAATTGCCTAATAGAGAAGTCTGACTTGTTGAATTGTAGTATCTGGGGAGAAAAGATTGACTAAACAGATAGAACTATGGCTAGAGCTATCATTTATTGCAGATGTCAAAGTTAAATACTCATGTGTGAGAATCCAGTTAGGGCTTTTCACAGTGTTGCCATAAGACAATGGAAATAGAACAGCTTCACAAATATATTCCACATAGAACCTCTCAGCAATTTGGAATGCAGGACATTATTTTAGAATTCGCTTAATCAATAGTAAATTCTCTTTAGAATTCTCTCAATCAAGTAAACACTTGGATAATGAAGTCTATCCATGTTTAGGAGAAGAAACAGTTACTTGGGGAAAGCATGGCTGTAATTCCACGAGTGTGTTTTTTACAGGGAGCACCAAGTGCTGTTTAAGTGCTTACTGACTTACATGGCTTCTATGATAGTTACGGGTGCTGTAAAGATCTTACAAATGGTGTTTCTGTAGTGATTTTTACAGGGACATGTTATGCAAAGCAGATGTGTTTTGTCACCTGTTGAACTAACACTGTACAGAACAGAACCAGGACTCTCACTCTGCTGCTTTCCCAAAAAGCTCTTGTCTGGCAATTGTTTTTGCTCCTTGTGTTGATGTGCAGGGTCTGCTGAGTGAATGTATTGCTTAGATGGATTGGATGTAAAGCACTGGCTACACTGGAAATAGTAGTAATGAAAAAATGTACAGATAACTTTCAAATGTATAGAGTATTTGGTACTCTGTATAAACATATGATTTTAATAGAACTGTTTTTATTGCAAGCTGAAATAAAAATGTATTTTTGCACATGGCAGGAGGGGGAATTCTAGCTAATCCGCAGAAAGATTTGATAGTTTTGGGATGTTTTAGTGGGTGAAAGATTAATGATTTTGAAGTACACTGCTGTTCTGCACATAGGGCTTTCATTGTCTAAGCCAGAGAGTGTGTGCAAACATGCATATGTTTGTTGTGTATGTATATAGATATGAATTATAGAATAATTTCTGAATAGGGAGTACTTTTTAAGTGGTAAAATTATTCTTATTGCTCTGGGTTGATTGGGGTTCTTTGTTAATGAATGGGTCAATTTCACCCTACCCAATTATTGGGTGTAATTTTTTTCTCAGCATGATCATCTGCAAGTAATACAATATAAATCTATAAAGCTTTAAAAAAACCAATATTATACCTAGTATTGAATGAAGGCTTCACTAAAATCCATTCCAGAACTTTGAAGAAAGAGAAAGAATGAAGTGTTATTATTTATTTGTGAATGCAGCTGATTTTGTTCTTACCACCTCTTATTTGGTGCTAGGGCCAAACTGTGATTTATTTTGCTCTGTTAATGCATATATATCAAATTCTCAGCTGCTGTAAATGTGTGCAGGCTCACTCAACAGGAATGCCTACTAAATCTTCAAAGAAAGTCCTTTATAGGCTATATTGTAGGTGGGGCTGCCATTACTACCTATTAAAGTGGTCTGACTTTCATTAGAAGTCCCTGTTATAACGTTACCAAAATTTAGCTCTTTAGACTGCAAGTTTTGTTGGGTTGGGTTTTTTCCCCCAGTTTGTGTCTCCTTCATTTTGCCAGTGTTGAGGAAGGAAACAAGGTCTGCTTTTGCTCATGTCCTCATAGTTTCCTAGACCTGAATTGTGGAGAAATTTTATTACATGTATATTTTTAGCTGTATAAAGGGTGTCTTGAATTTTGACACTCTACAGGTTATAGGTCTGTTCCTGTTGCTTAAGAGGGACTTCAGGTATAATCCGGAAGATTTTTCTCTGACTTTTTACTGGTAGTTTGGAAAACAGGAGCCAAGAAGAGGGAGGCAAAGGAAGATTAATAACAGTAACTGGGGAAGGAGTGACTAACAGAGGAGATCTGACAGCTGAAAATATAGAGCATGTTAGCTGTGATTCTGTGCCACCTCTTATTCTGTCTAAAGCAATTTCACTCAAACTTTTTGTGAGACTGGGGTGATTTTGATCTGGGTGATCCTTTAAACCAAACCGTCAATCTCATCAAACCTGTGATGTTTGATCCAAGCAGGGGGTGAAACTCACTCTTGTGTCTTGTTCAGTCATTCCATGTAGTTACAATACAAGTTTGGATTATGTGGCTGGGTAGTCTTTTTCATAGAACCTTTTCCATAGCTCGTGTCATCTGCATGAAATGAACACAGTCCATAATGATTACTTATTAAATTCAGGTGTTACCTGTGTCAGAAATTGCTGCATGAAAGTTGTTGCAGCACTTAAATCACAAGTAATTAGTAAAGTAGGAAGGAAATGGTCTTATGATTAAGGCTCATGAAAATGCTCTCATGATAATTCTCATATTAATTCTCAGTATTAAGAATATACTTGCATGGCAAACATTGGCCAGAATATATTGAACGAGTTTGGTGGAAAAATGGTATATAATCAGAAAACCTTGATATTAGCCAGCATAATAAGGATAGAGAATGGACTGAGCTGACTTCCATAGGTTACTTCCTTCCCTAACTTTTGAAAAGTCATTTTAGAAACATTACTGGTAACCCTCTAACTGTACTTTTGGAAAATATTATCAAAGTAACTGCGATGACTTTTTCAATCACGGACCATGTGCTTATAATCTATCATGTAAATGAAAAAAATGTTAAAGATTTTCTCATGTGGAAAGTCCACTATGAATCTATTGACATTAATATTTTAAACACTGTTTCCATCTCAGAATATAAATAGTAGTTTGCTAAAATTTCATTTGGTTTCAAAAGCCTTAGGTCCATAGAAGATGTACCTATGAAACTGTTTAGATTATGATTTCAGGATATTTTAAGTTGGACATAAAGAAGGAAGAGAAGACTTCTGGAAATAAAATAACCACTCCAGTCCTTAGAGTTAGAATGTGGTTCTTGTTTTTTAGTAAGGAACATTTTACTATTTCGCAGCCTCCTGTTGAGGAACACAATGCTTATCCAACTAAACTAATTTCTAACTGAATTATTTTTCTAACCTAATGTCATAAATTATGAATATTAACTGGGGTAACAATCTCTTAGTAAAAGATTACTCCTACAGTAATAGTTTTATGATGTTAATTTCAAATAGTGCTATTTTAGTGCTAAAATTGCACAAAACGACATTAATTTTTTCTCATCCATAGTGGTAAAGCATTATTTATGAAATAGCACAACAGAGTAATAGAGAAAATGTACAAAAAGTAAATATTATGTTTCATTGCTACCCTCAAGCATAAAGTTTCAGACATGGCTGTTTGACTTTACCAATTTGCATAACATGTCAACAATTTCCATCTAAAATTATATGAGAGAGAAAAAGATATAGATTATTAAATTCTTCAGTGGGTAAAGAAACTAGCTCATTTCCAGAGGGGATTTTCCATTTTGGTTAGGATGGGAGACAGAGAGATGCTGAAAATTAGGCTTTGTGATTGATGCTCTGAGTTCAGTTGAATCAGTATCTGCCATCAGCATGGATATATTGTTAGACAGCTGGGACTGGATGTTGGTTTTTGGGGGGTTAGGGGTATTTTGTAGATATCAAGGAAAAATTTTTATCTCCTATTACACCAAAGTGACCACACTACTTCAAGTATTCCATTTCCACTCTCACAGTTGCCATTACTAGCCAGAAGTTACCTCTGAATTTACCTTCAAAACAAGGCAAACAAAGGGTTAAGTAAAACCCACAGCACACATAAAAATCCCCCACCTGTAAGAGTATGTTATTCTGTTATAACTATAAGAAAGCTATACATGGGAAAGATATGATGGGGTCCACTTCTGTGATTGTCCATTTTACTCTTGGAATACACTTGAATCTACAGAAAAGCCTTGCCATGGAGCCTGGTGAGAAGGTGACTATTACTGCCCCGATCCTGTCTCTTAACATTTGATTTCGAACTTTGTTTCTGCCTCTTCCTTGCCACTTGTATGAGCAATGGGTCTTTGTAAAGTGGGGTTTCCTGGATGTGACTTTGTGTTATGTACAGCAGTTTCTCTTAACCAGTGAGAACTTTGGGATAATTTTTCTAAATGCTTAAAATCAGAAATAGAAAGCAAGAATCATTGAAAAATTCCATGCATTAACTAAATATTATTCTGGGAAAAAGGAATCTTCATATTTGTTGCTTCGGGGCTCTCATCAAACATGTGTCTTGTATTACATTTCACTAAATATCTTTTTGACTGTTTTTGCTTGTGTTAAACAATCAGGAACAAATTTGGCATGTAGTTTGTTAATGCTCAACAATGAGGACCACTCAAGAATTAGAAAGTTTATCCTAGACTTCAGGCTGCAGATAATATCTCTAGCTTAATTTTTTTTTTTTTTTAATTTGTTTAAAGCAGAGTTCCAAAATCCAGACTAAAAAGGAGCTGTGTATTGTGTCTGAGGCTTTAGATCTTGCAGAGATTGGATTTATCGAACTTTTGTTGTTCTGCCTTTAAATGGCGTCACTTGTCTGTAGCCTGTAGGCCCAGACTATGCAGCTGATTTATTTTATTGTTTTGCTTTTAAATGTGGGAATTGCTTTAGGCATTTATGCTAATATTCATATTTTCTGAATTAGTGTTGTATTGTTACATCCATTCTATTGGAGGAAACTAGTATTCATGTAATTGACTGAAATGGGAATGAACAGCATAATAGAGATTAGTGGACAAAAGTTGACATAAACCCTACATTTTGAATAAAACCAGGGAAATTTGGTAGCTGCTATGTGAAACTGCTTCATCTATTGCTGTTCTGCATCCATTCACTTGAAAATCATGCTCTTTGTCACCCATTTGATATCATCATGGTTCAGAATTTTGGCAGCAAAGACAACTTACTCTTCATGTGGACAGTGTTTTTTTTGTTTTGTTTTGCTTCTCATCACTGTCAAGACGTGGCACTCAGCAACTAATTATTCTCCTGTCTATTGCCTCGCTTTCAGAAAAAGCATCTTTTTTTTCCTGCTGTCTTTTAAGCCAGGACTTGAAAGGATCTACTGGGTCACTAAGTCTGGTCCTGCCCCCGGGAGAGGAATCATGTTCTAGTCTGCATGGCAACAACATAGTTAATTTATTTGTTCTTTTTTCTCTAGTGTTGATTTGCTGGTTGTATTTCTAAGCCTGATCTTAGTAGCTCTCTGAGTTTTAGAATTCTGATGGAAGATAGGAACTCTGATTTCACAATTTGAAGAAAATATAATAGTACATGGGTGAAGAATTAGATGTGGGAGATTCCCAAGATCAGACTCCAACTCATCTGTGTTCTTTGGGCCTCCACGAGAGAATAGTATAGTTCTGCTTCCTTTGGAAAGGTCAAGTTGATTCTAGGTAGGTTCACACCTGAAGGCAGTTGCAATATTTTTTTTTTGTGGAGGACCACTTTGCAAAGCTATTTTACTCTTGATTTTCTTCTTTTATTTTGTTTTACTCCTCGATAACATAGTATCCTACATCAGTTCCATTTCTACTCCATTTTTGCAGAATCTGAGGGACAGTAAACATACAAGCTTACTTCTGATGAGCTCTTGCCACTTTGTGACCACTGTTGTTTTCTGATAGCACTTTTGTGATTACTTTGCATCTGATTTTTAATTCACTTTGTCAGCTTTGGGGTAGTTTTCTGGTTCAAAATAAAGGCAGCAAAGGATTCCCACTATATGCGGGCACCAGCAAGTTAGTTATGCTATCAAAACAAGATGTTTTGGACTTGAGCAGTAACAACAGGAGCTGAAATCAACAGTTCCCCACACATCTTCTTTACCAAATTCAGTTTCTTCAATGTATTTGGAATACACAACTTTAGGGTGAAGTTTTTGAACTTTTTTTGCATAACATACTGTAATGTTTCTTTTGTTGTTCTGCCTTTTCAGCAAGTATGGTTTGGTAGCAACATCATTTGAAGAGATTCTGTTCTTTTTTAAGTTTTGTGTACACTTTTTTTTTTGATAGAATTGAAAATACTTGTTTGGCTGTTATTACAGATTGCAACTTAATTGTTGGAAAGATTTGATCTATACCTTGCTACCCAAGATCTACTTTATTTTGTAATCCTTTTGTAGCTGCAAGGAAATAAATCTATAACAGTTTCTCTTTACAAGAAGAAAATCTCTTAGTGACCTGGATTTATCTCAATTCCAGGCTTGAATGAAATGTTTTTTCCATAAAAAAAATATTTATAGTGATGATTCCCTATTAGAAGACTGTTGGAGGTTATCCTAATTTTATCTTTCTGAATGACTAATTTTATTTTTGAAATCCAAAAAAAACCTGACTATCATATCCTAGTTTAAAATTCCAAATAGTATATTAAATGGATTTAAAAGTTAAATAGGAATTTCTTGCTAATTTTTGACAGGTGAGGCGAGTAGCCATACCTTGAATTTAGATCTTTAACCTTGTGAACATCAGTTATGATATACTTGTTTTCCAATGTTAAAATTTTTGGTTAATGAGCAGTATTTTTTGGTGTTGAGACATCCCACCCCAAAAGGGAAGGGAACACACAGGTGTGCAGATGCTCATGGTCAACAAGGAATGAAAAAAGCCAGAACGTCTGTAGAAGCTTACAGAGTTTTATTAGCGAATTATAGACTTGTCATGGAAATTGATATGTTATTCCCTCATTTTCCAGTATAAGCACCCAGTGATGGGTTCTGAATAAAGAGGTAGAGTGAGTAAGAGAAACTGGAGGGAGGGAGGGAGACAGATCACCAGTCCTTGTTCCAGAGCTGATCCAGCTAATGGGATGTCCAGAGTGCTGGAGCCATGAATAGTCAATGAAGTCCTGGAGCCTCATGGGGGTACTTATTTATAGATAAGTTTGTTGCTTTCTATGCAAATCAGTTGTCATGCACAGTTCATTCCTCTAGACCTTTCTGGAAATAGGTTGGAGGGCTTTGGGGTGTCTCTGGTGTCTTGATCACCCTCTACTGGGCTGGCTTTTGGTCAGCAATCCTTTTTCTTGACCTCATTCCTGTATGTCCAACTGTGCTTATCTCCAGGAGCCAGAACAAGGATTTCTGTACCAGAAAACTGCTGCCCTGCCCCTGTAAGGCCCCTTTCTCCAGCCACATCCTGTTACTTCTCACAGCATGTTATTACCAAGGATCCTTGGTTGGCAGCACAGCGATCTGGCTCTTCATGTTTGAGACACAGACATTAGTCCCTTATCTTCAGGGCTTATACAGCTGCATTTTCACTCCACTGCAGCTAGTTTGGCATCTGTGAGAAAAGGGGGATAAAATATCTTCATAATCAATGGTTATTAAGATTTAAGAAGGGAAAAAATAAAATTAAACAGTGGTTGGCCAGCCAACCACATCCTCAGAAAACCTATACTGTAAGTACAGTGAGTTTCTCAAGTTTCCTCTCCTAAGTAGTTCCAATGGCAGAGTTCAGGGTCAGGTTTTTCCTTCTTGTCTGCTGTTCAAACATCAGTGTACAGACCTGTATCTGAAAATGTAAGTGAATCAAAGTTGGCAATGAATCAGTGAATCATACGGCAAACATCTTCTGAGTACTTTTTTGAGCTTTTAAGATGTGAATTGGATGATTACATTCTTTACTCTGGCTAACCTAATTCTACTTTTTCTTATCTCTTTTCTATTAAATAATTTTTAAATATTTTTGCCAGTGTGGCTGTAGATGATACAGCCTCCTGGCACTACAACAGTAGTGCTGTAACTTGAAAAAATATGTATATGCTTCCTGACATGAACTAACAGTTTTAGTTATCTGTATTTTCTTTTTTCCTCTAAGTGACTCAGAAGGGTTTTCATCAGTGTGATTAGTACAGTGTAAAACTCAGCAACCAATGTAGTGTAAATATTAATCTCTTTCCTCTATGCAACGGTTGAATCCTGGCATTGAAAATTATTTCATCTAGAATCATGTAACTTTACAGATAAGAGTCCTTTTCTGGCATTACTTATTTCTCCTAACAATGATATAAAATTTACATCAAGTTGAATTCAAAAACCTTAGAGCTCTTTGTAAGATAGTCTGTGAATCACATGCTGCTCTTATGATTGTAAAACCAACACGTATGAAAGTCTGTTTTAATCACTGATTTTAGCCCCCTAAAGCAAGACATTTTGATGGCTTGATTTTGTTTTTTTTTCTATTTTGGAAACAAAAAAGCTTTGTGACCTTTTATAATCCTTAAACTGATCAAAGAAAACCCCAATGTGTACGTGGTTATTTTGACTTTAAAATAAAATTCATATTGGCGCCTACTACGTTAAACATTCAAATAAAATACAAATTCTCACAGTTTTAACTTACATCAAAGATGGAAATCATTGTGTGGTTTTGGAAACCAAAGCAATTCCAATATAGACACAGTTGGAATTTTTTTTTATTTGACAATGTTTTTCATACACTTAGTAACATCAGTGTGAAGTAAAGTGTGCATTCTAATGAAGAAGGAAGACTAGGGGAACCTTTTAGGATTAAATTCAACTAGGTGATAAAGTTACATACACTTGCAATGGGTTTATACAGCAGAAGCAAACTTGAAGAAGAATAAATTTGCTCATTTTTGGATATGTATATAGACTACAAAGAACTATTTCTTGAATATGTTGTTAGTAATGCAAAATATCTTGTATATTATCCTGCATAATATAATAATACTTGTATTTCTTTTGGCAGGTTGTCAAGTTGTTAAGTAACAAAAGATCTCAAGCTGTTGGAATATTAATGTCTAGCCTTCATTTAGACATGAAGGACATTCAGCATGGTAAGTGAAATAACTATTGATTATTCTCAGATCACATAATTAATTATCTGGAAATGCCAAATATTTATATCTTTTGATATATAAAATAAATTGAGGCCTTTTTTACACTATTTTTTCTGAAAGTAGCTTGTTCTGACATTTATATTCCCCTTTCAGCATCAGCTGTGTAAGTGGTATATAATACAGATACTTTGATTTTTGGTTTTTCTTGAGGAAGAAATGATGTGTTGTTTATTTTAATTCAGATAACCTTGGGACATATCCAGAAAAGTGAATTATAGTGTTTAATTTATTTGTTTTATAAAACAGTTCCTATATTTGGGTTAGCACAAACTGTGGCGTTCTTTCATCTGCAACAGCATTTTTTACAAAGTGAGATCTTCCAGGGGAGTGTAATACTTTTCACATTTATGCTAAGAGACAGTAGTGCAAAAAGGTGAAAAGTGGAATTGCATTTATATTCAGAGCATCCCTTATGTTTCCCAAAGGCTTTGGATAGATTTGAAGCAGATTGAATTATCCTGTGAAGTGCCAGCCTATCTATTAAATAAATGTGGTTTCAAGTATAACACAGACTTCATAAATCACAAAAACATCTTGTGAACTTTCTAGGCTACATATTTACAGCCATGCATTCAGTTTACTATGATTTGCTTATTTTGCGAAATTATTCAGAAATAGAACAAATTTGAGAGCACTCTGTCAGCTAGTGAGTAACTCGTAATCACAGTTTTAAGGTTTTATTAAACTGTTTTGATGGTTACTAGACTTCCTCAAGCTGAAGCACTTAAGATGGTAGTCATAGAGCAAGGCGCCAGTGCTGGCGCCAAGAAGTACTTGGTATTTCCAAAGCTGGCAGATGTAGTTCAGTTAAGTCATACAGCAAAATCTGAAAACAATGATATGGTCCTTTCCTTCAGTCAAATATTCAGCTTGGTTTCAGTTAATAATGAGAACCTTATGAAAAAAGGAGTCCGCCTAACATCTGTGTCTGTGGTAAAGCCAACACAAGTTCATTGAAAATTTGCTTGCTTAACATGCAACACTAACAATAACATGGCATGAACGTCAGTAGTTGAAGGGGTCAAACAATATTATTCTTAACCTTTATCCTATTACAATATTAAGCACACATGATCATCTAAGAGCTGTGTGCAGATTTTGGGGATTCCTCTTTCAATAGCCATTTTCTAAAACCAAAAGTCTTTGCAAAAGGGAATTTAATAGTTCTTTTATTCCCTTGCTGTGCAGAAGTGATTAAACAAACACAAGAAAACTTTTTTTCTGGTGGGGGAATTTGTGAAAATGATTGGTGCTAGAAGTCTCTTTTTTATTTTCTTTTCTTTAAGAACATAAAATAGGCATGGAGAAAATGTGGTGAGGAGCAGGAAATATTTGCATGGTGGGGACAAGGAAAATAGAGATATTGCCCAGAAGTGTTTTTGGCATCAGTCACTCCATGCAGAGGTCTCTGCATGGTGACCTAACCATAGAGCCCATGCAGAAAGTATAGAACCAAAAGCCCAAGTATTTAGCTTTACCTTAATGTATGCAACATTGTTAATTCTTTATTAAAATAAGGGTTTTACATATTTCTGAGTGTTAAAACATTTAGGATTTTCTGCTGCAATTTGAACATACTAACAAGAATATACTAACAAAAGTTCAAATAATGATCAAGTGCCTGCACTAACAAAAATATTTGATGTATTTGCAGCTTTATTATTTAAGTTGTATGACAATGAATACAGTACAAAATTTGATCAGTGTTTTTTGCCCCCTAGCCCCGGGGGAGGCCTTTCAGTAGTGGTCTTGAGGTTTTTCCATGTTTGATGTACACTGACATATAAATTTACACATATCTCAGTACACTACAAGCAATTGTTTTCCATAAATAAGGAACACAGTCAAATAAAACTTTCCCCCCAACCCCCTCCTGACAATTTGTGATACCAGGTAACTTATAGTTTTCTTGCAAATATTCCCTTTTTCAAGCATAAAGCACATTTTTAGGATGCAGTGTTCACACAAATCACAGAAGTTTTTTTGTTTTTTGTTTTTTTTACTGGCCTCAGAAAGGCACCCAGGAGGAGAGAAAAACTTTCAGTGCTGAGTGATATTACATTTCTTGTTTTGCATGATATTTACTGTGTTGTATTTTTCTGGTGCTTTTGAAAAATTTTGAAGTTCTACGTGAACAGAAGGGAAAACAATTATGCTGGGTACTAAACCACCTAATAAATTCAGGATTTCAAGTTTTAAATCTGATTGTGTTTAGATGAAGACTTTAAAATAGCTCGAGACCTGGTCAAATGTAGTATTTCATGTCTTGTTAAATTTTTCTTCTTTGGTTGGTGTTTTTGGTGTAATTTCATTTGCTTTCTAAGATACAAAATACAGATGAAATATTGTCTGCAAGAATATTGTCTGCATATCTGATCAGATGTGGCACTTAACAGAAGATCTCAGTATATTGTAATACATCTTAAATAGTTTTATTTTATTGTATGGCTGTTAAGTGTCTGCTTGCAGAATTGCATTTGTCTTCTTCCAGCTTTGGAAAGAGGTTTAGTAAGACAAATGCCCAGAGACTGTCTGCTTTTAAAATATTTTTACAGTGTGGAAGGATTAGTTGTAATAATCAGAGCACATTTGTTCTGTACTCTAGTGTGTCTTTCTAGTAGTGCTTCAAAGTTTGCTAGATTAATTTTTGTTGTTGTGGGGATTTTTTTAGTAGATTCTAATTCCTAACAGAACTCCCATCTATTTTATGCAGGAAGGCTAGAACTGTAAGAAATGTTGGGTCTCTTTAGTTGCAGTGCCCTTTCTCTGGTATTAGTATAAAAATGAATACTCGTGGTTTCTCTGATTTCACGCAAGGTCTTACTGATGCCTGGGCTTTTTTGCAATCATCTATCAACTACGCAAAACACTTTATCCAGGCATTTTGCTTGCTTTTGTGTTTTCACTCCACCACAAATATCCTTTATCCAGTATTATGTTCCCAGTGGAAATATTGCTGTATTTGACTACATGATATGGCCAAAACTTGAGAAATTCCAAACAAACACTTCTTACCTGTTTTTTCTTTTATAGTTCAGATTTTCTTCCTAGAGAAAAGACTTGGGGTTTAACATTAACAGTTTTGGCAAGGGGCATTTCTTAACATTTCAGAAATGCAAAGTGTGCTCAGATTAAGGCACAAGACTCTGGTGTATAGAGTAACCTATGATGCACACCTTATGCATTAAAATATAATTGTTAAGCCAAGTGTCTGCATTTCAGGACTGTGTCTTCTAAATAAGGTATCTTTGTTCAAGCTGTCTGTCAACACTTGGAATATAGCAACTGTTTGACATTGCAGCCATGGTGCAAATAATAAGTTTGTCAGCGTCTTCCTAAAGCCCCTTATTTATAAAGAAACAGTGTCTCTTCCTTTGTGTTTACAATTGGTAATAAGTGCAGTAAGAACAGCAAAAAGTTCTGTGTGTGTATAAAAATAGAAGGAAAAAATTAAACTGAAGATGTCAGCTAGGAAAAGAAGTTAACTGGGTGTTTTATGCACCTAAATATTAAATTTATTACACAGTGAGATTTTAATCTACTATTTGTTACATGTATGGAAATTATTCCTTGGCACATGAAAATTGTCTTAGTTCTAAGCATGCCTTGTAAATGTTGAAAGTACAAGTTTCCCAAAAATGCCATATGCAGTTCTTTGGCTTTTGAAGTTGTCTGTTCCAATCTTTTCCAATTGATTAAGTTTCTCTCAACAAGGTTTGTCACTCCAGGGACAGTGTTGCTGCAATATTCTTAACTATTTTTCTGTAAAAGTTTGCATAGCACCTTGTGGTTGCCCTGGTTCTTTTGGAAGTAATTTGGGGATTTATGCCTCTGAATTTCAGATGACTTTTCATTTTCTTCATTTAATAAGTAATTTTTTCCCTCTCTCTGAGACACTGGTAGTCTGCAGAATTTGATTGAACTACCTGTCCCACTCTGATATCTGCAGGGGGGAAAAGAAAGGGAAGGCCAAGACACTGTCTATTACAGGCCTCCAAAAAGAATGAACTCGGAAAAATAATTAGAGAAAGGGCAGGAAGATTCACCTAACAGCTGGTAAAAACCAACCCTGTAATCTGAATTTGAGCTTATTTTACTAGAAGTTATATCTGCAGCAGAGTTTGTTCTGCTAACAGCAGTACAACTTTGAACAACAAACGTATCTTCTGCCCTGAATTCAAGACAGATGTGCAGGAAGTGAACATACTTTAAATGTTAGCAAGAAAAATAAATGTTTATTCTTTGTATTTGACTATTAGTGACAAAAGAAAAGAGAAAATCTTCGGTTTGTTTGCTTACTTGACCACTCATGCTGACATGTAGAAATGATGAGCAAGGAGAGACTGTCAGAGGTTTAACTAAATTATTTCACTAGAGAAGGATGATAAAATGTCTCTTACACTGCATTATTTCAATGTTCTGAGCAGGATTATTAATGTATTGAACTATCACGTAGTCTAGGTCCAAGAGATGCTCGAAATGGAAAGCAATCAGGAGAGAATGACTGAACATCTGGAAAATAAGACTCAGGATTAGTTTATTTCATAGAGAGTCCAGAGGCGATCTGGGTATTATTTATCCTAACAACGTGTGTGCACAAGCACAATCATTTGAAACTTATAGTGCCCATTCTTCACAAATATTTCAGTACCTTCCTAAAAGACTTCTTACTGATTAAACAAGTTATGAAGACAAAACAATGCATGTTTGGATGAAGTAATCTGGCCACTGTTTACTAGTATAAGTAACCTGCTGCCCAAATTTGTTATTTCCCGTCCATTTAAGTTATGGGGGGAAATGTTGGCTGTAGGAAGATATCCAGACCCTTTTTCTGTTAGGCGGCAAGTCTGTATTTCTTTATTGAATTAATGATAAATAAAGTTCTTGCAATCAGTGCAAGTTAATTACAAAGTCTGAAACTTTACCTGTCACTTCAGGATTATTAGTAGAGAACTGGAATTATTTAAATGTTTCCCTTTTTTCCTAATCAGATACTGTGTGTGCAAACACCCAACACCTTAAAATATTATGGTTTAATCTTCCCCTCTGATAGCCTTTCCAACACCTATTTAGATTCTTCAGGGACACATCTAAGTAAAGACTGGTTTGATTCAGCAGTTTTTTTGAAGTTTTTTCCTCAAAACTTCACACCATAATTCTGAGTCTTATTTCTCTGCTTCTTCTTGACTTTATGCTACCATATCCCTGCTGTTAGATTGTATGCTTACACATTTTATTCACTTATAATTACTTTACAAGCTCCTATTGGGGAATTATTGGGAAGAAAAATAATAGGAATATACAAAATTACTTTTATAGAATACAGGCTAGAGTTAAATTAGAGTGTCACACATATGTATTGCTGCAGATGTTTCTATTGCTTTGATGCTGTTATTATGCCCTGGTGTTCTGTATTGAGCAGTGATTTTGGACCCCTTGTCCAGCTCCTCCTGTCAGACACAGCTGGGGAGGAAGGACAACAAAAGTCCTTGGGGACAGGTGGAGTTTCCAGTGGAGTTTCCAATAGATGTGACACAAACCCCTGAGCTGTGCATAAAGGTCCTGAAAACCAGCCCTGAGTATTTAAAGCATGTCTCTAGTCCTCTTTCTATCTTCTAAGATTTTCTGAGACTTAGTTTACAGCGACCAGAGGTCAATAAAGCAATAGCAACAGCTATTATGGGGAAAAATACAACTTCAACTATAATTTTCTTTTAATATTTGTACAGTTAATCAAGATAATGAGGACAGAAACATTATTATCATCAAGAAAGGAACTCAATGTCATGTGACATTTACACTTAAAAACAAATTTATAGAATTATTACATTTTTTTTCTACAGTACAAAATTCATTTTAAAGAACATAAGTTTAGAGTTTTAAATGAGGAAAATAAAATTGAATTTTCTTCACAATATTTGAATCAGCAGAGACTAATTACTGCCACATTGGACAGTTTGGATAATTAAAGATTTTTGTTGTTGTTAAGAACATATGAATGTAATTTAACAGAGAAGTTTTGTAAGAAAATGTAACTGCATTGTCTGTCTGTTGCTTCAGTTGAAACCATGAGTTTTTTTCTTGCAAGTCTGATCTAACTTTGAAAGTTAGAGAAAAGTTTCAGGAGCATTCTTTTCTCCCAAAAGAACCAAAAAACCCCTGTACTGTTATTTCTCGTTTGTGAACTGTGTACTCACTTGGAACAGCGATGATTACAAAATTCTTAGCATAAAAGCAACAAAATGTGTCCTGTTAGCATTAGTACCATGTAAAAATTGAGTGGCAGGAGGGAGAAAAAGAGCACTTTGTGTCGCTTTTATAGCATAAGTATTTTCCACTGGTCATAGTCTTATACATTGCTGACCTACATAGAGGTTCTAGCATTATTAAAATTAAGAAATCCCTACTAATTTAGAACTTCCAATCATACAGTTACATATTTTTTCATTACACGAAAAGGTTCAAAAGAAAAGCATGTTTGCCACAAGAGTTTGTGATTTTTCATGTGTTTGTTAGATTTGGATATATTTATACATACAAAAATTTCATTCAAAAATTAATTCCATTAGTATGTATATAGCTACTAACAATTTAAATTCAAGGTAGTTAAAGTGGGGCCTTAGCATCATCGCAAGAAATGTAGGTAAATTTTTTTTTAACATTCAGTGTACCTATAACTGTATTTTTGTGTCTTTTTTAAAAAAATCAATTAAAGCTATATGTTATCTTTGGCGAAGTGGAGATCTATCTAGATTTGTACCTGATCTCCTCTGTAGATAATCCTAAAAAGCTAAGGTGAGTGGCACTGACTGTTCATTATGTGATTTTCATAGGTCTCTTATCTTATTGCAGTAGTTGGCTTCAAACTGTAAAGTTTATTTGGAACAGCTTTCATACATGTTATCTGTTCTTTGGATTTTTTCTTGTCACCAATCTACAGTCCATGATTTTTTTCTTCCCTTTGCCAAGGAGGTGACTGGCTGGCTCTGCATGCTGCTTTCAAGATCTTTGTGCACCATATGCCTGTGCCAAGAGGTCACATCATCTTCTTTCAGGCTCTGTTTTTTCTGTATTGTTGCTGATAATTTATTTGCCCTTCACTGCTGCTAATTTTTGAGCTTATGTTTTCAGGGAACTATGCAAAATACCCGAGTGTCTTTTTGGGGCAGCAGTTGCTAATTCTGTATGCCTCTCAGGACTTTTACAGTCCGGGTTCTTTTTTTCCCCATCTACTTTGCATGTATTGACACTGAGTATTTGAGAGATCCTTTTATATGTATTTGTGGTCAGCTTAAGTGGTGTTACTATCTGAGAACATTGACGCCTCATGCTCATTAAACAGCACAGAAACCTGTAGAAGTCCTAGTAAGGTTTCTTTGATGCACATTTCTACTTTGAAATCTAATCTTTCATTTTGGTAATTGATTTTCCTTTTTTTTTTTCTGAGCAAGTTTTGGGTTTTTTTGGTCTGTTGGTGTGGGTGCTTTTAATCCAAGTAGATGTTTCCCCTCATACTATAACAGCATAATTTTTTCTGAAACCTTAGGAAAGGACAGTGAGGAGCCTTTTGCAAATTCAGTATTAACCTGATCATTCTTACCTGGGCCTTTATGGACACTTCATTTAAGCAGTCCTACTTAATTTGTTGCTCGTGAGTGCCTACTACAAATTGTGTTGCCTTGCTTTCTCATTACATTGGTTTAGCTGTAGGTTCTTTAAAAAAACTGTTCTTTTGTATAACACATAGGCATTTTCCAGGCATAAAAATCAGACTGACTGGTTTGCAGTTTCCAGTATCATCTGAGGAATCCTCTTAAAATTTTTATTTATATGTTCTGAAGCTTGTTCAATTTGAGACAGTGCCCAAAACATATCACTTGAGAAGTACAGAACTTGTCTGAGAACCCCTTTGACCTTTGCTGTGGTTGCGAATCCTTACACAAATAGTTTGTTTAACCTTTTCTGATTCTCTTTCTTTTGTGCTCTTTTTACAGCCAGATTATCTGCATGCCCAGCTGTTTCCTGTCAGGCTTCATACATGTGATGTGTTTGAAAGCAGTTTTATTACTAGCTTTATGCATTTGGCAAGTTGGGTTTAGACCTTTTTGTTCTTGTCCAATTTACATTGAACTTCCAAGACTTTGCTTTTTGTTTTCTTTGGCTGATTTCCACTTTTGAAGAGTATCTTTTACTTACAGGTGTCCCCCACGCTCTTATACTTAATCATAGATGTGATTTTGAGGAGTAGGAATATCGAGGTTGTGAAAAGACAAGGGAGGGAAAAAGGTGCATTTCAATTTATCAGTTGACTTTTTTTCTCTGTGGCTCTAATGAAGTGTCTTTAAGCTTTCTTCTGACCTTCAACCTTTCTTTAGCCTTTCAACTACCCTTTCATTTTAAGCTAATTTCTGGTTGTAAAATCTAAATTTATGGTGTTATTCCTAAAAATCTTATTCCCTTATCCTATGGAGAAATTTCGTTAAAGGCTGGTTTGGCATCTCCAATTGCTTTGTACTTTATTCAGAAGTAATCAAGCGTTACTTCTCTTTTGGTAAATCTGCCTAGCTGCTTTGAGTAATAACTCTCATGCTGTAAAATTTAGATCCGAATGATGACTCAAGAAATATGGCTAACAGATTAAACCTTACACTAGTATGTTTGCTATGTAGCATACTGGCTAACACAGAAATGGTAAAATACCATTTAGGAGTCATTATTAAGCTGCTTGTTGAGTGATCTGTAAGAGGGCACTGACTGTTTTTTCTGCTCAGGCGAGAACTTCCTCCATAGGGAACGCGGTGCATCTTTTACACCCAATTGCTTTATCTTACCCGGCTCATGCTCCCTTCAGTATTCGCTGCCTCTCTTCCACTGTGTAAACCTTCATGGCACCATGTACAGCCTTACATTGTCAGTGTCACGCTGATTATCGTCCTTCTGTACCGCTCAGAACAGCCATTACCCGCAACAGTAAAGACAAATCTTCCCTTGGCACAGGTCAGATGACTCGCACACCACTCACACAGCAGGTAAGCTGAGCTCGGCTTACCTGCGCCGCCGCTCTCCTCGCCTCTCTCGCTCCGGCCCGCTCCGCGCTCCTCCCCGGGCGGGGCGGCCGCGGCCCCTCGCCCACCGCGGGCCTTTCGCTGCCTGCCCGCCCGGGCCCGGTCCCCGCTCCGGCAGCAGGTGGCAACAGTGGCCCGCGCTGCTCCTGCCGCCGCCGGGAGCTCGGCCGCCCTTCCCGGGAGAGCCGGCCCGGCGGAGCGGAGCCGCCGCCGCAGAGCGCCCGGCCGGGCAGGGCGGTGGAGCCTGCGGCTGCATGCCGCTCGGCACCGTCCTCAGGCAGGGAATAGCTCCTCTAGACAGTGGTTCCGAGTGCAAGGAAGAGAGAGCATGGTTCAAAGATGGTAGAGTGGCTTGTTTGCTGTGTCCCTGCCTCATCCATGATGGGGGGGGGGGGGGGGGGGGGGGGGGGTAAGGAAGAGTGCCGTGGATATCATGGTTTTTTGCTTAGTCTGAGTGCCCACTGCTCCCCATGTTGCAGTCCGTGTGTTGATGTTCCTTTATGAGATACCTGGATTTCTCCTACTTCTGTCTTGTCTTTCTCTTGCTTTGTTGTTATCCACCGGCAGTGAAAGATCAGGTTAATTTCTGTTGTTTTGCTGTTTCACATGAAACTTCCCCAAGCAATGGGTGTGCAGTTCTGTTTCAGTGTAATGTGTTTTCTGTTGTTAGTGAAGTCGCAATTGCTTACGCTTCCTAGACACAAAACACAGCTCAGTGTTACTGAACTGAAACAATATCGAGTGCATGCCCTAATCTTAAAGTCAGTAGGCCAAAGCTAGTCATTATACTGTAATAAACGTACATATGTAGTTCCAAATAACTTTAAGGTTTTTTTTTTTCTTTTAATATATATATTTTGGTTTTCTGCATGCATGGGCATTTGGTTTTTGTTGTTATCCCAGCCTTTATTTCCTTGAATTAATACCAGATTTTGAGAAATACTTTGGAGTGTGAAAAAAGATGGAACTTAAACCAAACACAGGCATCCATCTGCACTCAGCTATCACAGTATTGTGATTTGAATTAGTAAAGCTGTGTCATCTGTCATGTACCTAGCCAAAAATCTTTTTGCATTATTTTCATAATCCCACCACACTTACAACATGGTGTCACAAGATCACAAGATCATTACATCACTTTCTTAGCATCTGTAGCTCCTTAGTACTCTAACTTCAGAATATTTGGTGAAAGGCTTAACGTGGCTTAATACGATGAAATCCCTGGTGTGTTTATCCAGACATCAGACAGGGCAGACATGTAGAATACTAGGCGACAATAATATGCTCTCTACAGTGCCAAAAATAAAACTTTAATTTTATTTGGAGAATAAATTGAGAGTATGTAAATTTTTATCAGTGAGATACTACCACCATTTGACAGAAGGAAAGAGAAATTTAGATTTGAGAGGAAACCTCTCAAGTGTTTTGTTTTCGTAGTTATTGACCAAGAAAATTTGCATTTTGGGTTGTGACTGAAGCTGTTGCTTGTACAGCAATTATATGCAAAGGAGGACCTGCTTTGCATGATGGTTGAAAGCCTGTATGTTTCCACACAGTGCTTCCTAATTCTGCTTGTGTGGATAGTGATATCACACACATTTGGCTTGCTGAAACCATAAACAGCGAAAACTTGTTTCTGAATGATAATAGGTATCTTCATGGCTAAAAGAACTTGTGGTACTTTCTGTTGTAAATCACCAAACAGTAACAACATTCCATGTAGTATTTGTAAAATGATTTAAGCTTGCTGATGTTACAGAAGAATGGTAGAGAATTTCAGAGAGACCTAGCAAAGGGCAGACATGCCACTCAAGTCTAGGGTTTTAGAAAGAGCACTCTAAGCATTTGGTCTGGCTGCTAAATAAGGCAAGTTATGTAATATTGCCTGCTAATTTCTGCCTCAGGCTGTTAGTCTGTATAAATATGAACATTTTAGCAGTATAAATGATCTTGAGTTCCAGCTGAAAATCTGACCCTTCAACCTTTTGCTTTCTTTGAAGATGCTGAAAATTTTGCAGTTGGCTTTGGTGAGTCTAGGATTTCATAGAAATACTTTAAGTGATGGAGAAGTCATAGTCCATGAACCATTGTTCAAAAGGTTGATTTCTCTCACTTTTAGCACTTTAAATATGCTTTCCATAGTGAATTTGCCAGAATAATTTACAGATACCCTTCATTCTTTCATGCTTTTGGTCTGTGAAATTACAGAGCTGTCTACTTTCAGGTATCTTGTCATGCAGGTATGTAATCGTGTAGCTCCTTAACTTTGTGTAAGTTAAATAGCTCAAGCAATTCAATGGAAAGACAAATTCTGAGGCAATTCTGCTGTCTCCTTTGTTGGTCGATTTGATACTGCACTGGTTCTAGCTCTAGTTCAAAACTTGCTTTAGCTTCTAGCCACTCCTTGAGAGTTTTAGGTTAGTCATTGATCATGACTACAGAGAGTGCAATCAAAGCAGTTCTTTGGGTGAGTTTTGGTCTGCTGAGCAAAGAGCAGCTCTCCCATTACCATTGCCACCTGGATTTCATTGAGGATTAATCACTATTTTTAATATCTTTTTTTCAATGTTGGTAAAGATATTTGCAGTAAGCTGGGAGCAGAGTCCTATGAAAGCCTAAGGTGCTCTCTCCTTTGTTGTAATGTTTCAAGAGCAAGTACATTTTCAGATCTATGAGCTGGGCAGTTATTAGTTCATTTAGTGTTGACAAATAATGTAATGTAAGTATTCTATATTGCCAACCAGACACACCAGGAGCTCTATTAACTATGCACTAGCTATGGGTAAATTGAGAGGAAAAAGAGCTAAGATCCCAAGTTAGCTGCTTACTGCAGAGAATCTATTATTTGGAAAAAAAAAGAGTCTTGGGTATCTGCCCTGATAACTTTATCAAATACAGCAGTTCACTACTGGATGGTTCCAGATAAATTTCTTCTTCTTCCTTCTCCTCTTGCATTTTGTTTAAATTTATAATTTATAATGAGCTCCCTAAGGCAAGAAATAAAAAGCATGTCTCTGTTTATGGGCTGCACTTCTCAGTGTTAGAGGTGACTTTGTTTGCTGTGAGCTATTCTTATAGAAATAGATTAAGTGGGATTTGAAATTTGGATCAGCAAATTTGAATTCTGAAAAAAATTCGCACGTAATTTAAAGTCTCAATTAGTTTGAAGCCTGAAGCCTCATTTGCATTCCAAATAAGTCTTACTAATTTCTTCCAGTTACACAATCACTGGTAAAATTAGCCTGGTCTTAAAGCCATTGAATCCAAGATTGAGAGGCATTATAGCCTGTATGGATCTAAAAGAAAAGTTTAACACACAGGAAACCCAAATTTTATGTCATATAATAATATGACATAAATGAATATGAATAATGAATTTAAAGCTACAAATCATGTCTGTCTCAGACAGATTGATACACAATGCCAGACCTACTGCATACATGCTTTTGCAGCTGATGTGTTTGTACAGTTTGTTTTTATAACATGCAGTGTAAATACAAACTGACACATAAACATGCCCAAAATATATTCCTCAGATATCATGTTCTAGTATTTTTCCCCCCAAAAATATATACTGGACAGGTATGACAGTCGTTCTTTTGAGAACCTCTAAATGAAATGCCTGTGGCATGCTGTACTACCTTAACCAGAAAGTGAAAAAATTTAGTACAAACTGATACTGAAATAAAAGCCACAGGGCATTGGGGTTTTTTATAGCAAAAATTATATTTTCTGTAAAAAAAATTCTTACATATAAAATATACCGTTATGCTAATATTAATTTTATATTGAAATCTTGTTCTTGAAACACTTTAAAAATACATTTAAGGGTCAGGAACCAAGTGAACAACCCCCGACTATAATCATAAAGCACAATTATATATTTTTAAACTTATTTAAATGTGTATTATATAATTAGCAGTTGTATACTATGTTAAGCCTTCAGTAGTGTTTTAGGAGTTATCATAGTAATCCTTTTCAGTTTGCAGAAAGTCTTGAATCCTGCCACTCAGTCTCACTCCGCGATGAGCAGCCCCTGGCAGGTTCATTGAGACTGTTTGGTCCTCTGTGCACTGCAGTTTAAAATACGCAGTATCTGGTAAAATGCCAGTCTTTTCTCAACCTTCCTATATCCCACACCCATGTTTTTTTCACCTGCCAAATTCAAACAAATCTTATCTAAACAATTAAGATAAGCATTGAAGTAGTCTCTATAGTCAAATCAGCAAACTTCTCGAAGCCAGAACTGAAATACAATCTCTCTAAATTAAACAGTCTACAATGGCAATCATGTTTGTATTTAAACATTTTATTCTGAAAGGATTACAGCATTGCTCTCAGCTTTTTTTTTCCTGCCTAGACAAGAAGGCGACATACTGAGTCAAACAAAATATATTTGTTCTCTATGAGCTGAACTTGCACACTTTTTGTAAACAAATTGTATAGGTGTATAAAGTTTGACTTCACGTAATCAGTAACTGCTGTCCTTAACAAAGTAGGCACTTGTTTGAAATGTATGTAATGTAACTGTTTATATTAACTGTGTACAGCTATATGAAATCTGCTGATGTATTTTGTTGTATGTGTGAATATATATTTACATGTATGTAGAAAACCTGTATCAGTACAGTTTTTATATCTGGGATGCAAGTTAGGGAACAGGACAACTGTCTAGAAGTTGAATTATGTTTATAAGAGAAAAATCATGCAAAAGATTCAGTCCTTTCAATGAAGTCTTCTTCTTTTGTTACTTCATATTTTCAAAACATATTCATGCTTAAGTGATTCTTATTCTATTGCTTCCTAGAAATGCGGGTGCGTGTTCTTGAAGGTATTTAAAACTCTTAAGTCATTTAAAAATGGTCTGAAGCAACAGCTCAACTTAATCCATGGCTTCTGCTTGGAAATTTTGTTTACTGTTTTGGTTTCTTACACAAGCTTTAGATCAAGATGAATTACTGCTGCAGTAAAACTGTGCAAGCAGTTCTAAGTGGTGTCTTGCCTCTGATCCATGCTGTATGTACCTGTCTTGAAGCCCCAGTCTCCCTTGTGCTTTGTGCCCTTTAACATTGTCAGGGTGAAAACTTTGAGTATTTCTTAATAGACAAGTATATCACAAAGGTACTAAGGCAAGGACGTAAGTAATAATATGAAGTTATTAATTTATGGCAACTCAGTGCAGCCATACCCCACCTACCAATTTTCAGTGGAGGTGGGGGGTGGTCTGCAAGTTATGCAAGTCATGTTTTAAAATTCTTTTCTTTTACTTGTTTTCTGAAGATCTTTAAAAATTATGCTGTCATGACCCTTGTGGGATTGCCACAATTTACATTAGCACAGGGACACAAGGTTTTAGCACTGTTGTGTAAACACAATATTTATTTCAAAGAGCCCCATTTGGGATTTAACTTTCTGCATTGGAGATTCACATTTCTTTTACTTCAGATAAAGAAGAATCCCAAGAAAGCAGCAGTAGTTATCAAGTTGTTAGAACTATTATGGATAAAAATATGACCTTGTAAATTTTAGATTAATTAGTTCAAAACTGATATGGGGGGAAAGGAAAAAACTGGGGTGGAGGGAAAGGGAGGAGGGGGTCAGGACTGGGAGGTAGGGGTGGGAAGGCGGAGCCAACCAAGGGATATAAAGTTTTGAAGTCATGGGGTTTCTATGTAACCAATAAGAGACTGAAAGTTTTGCAGATTAGTTTATTTTGAAATATAAATACTAAGTATTTATTTGGTGTAAATCTGGGTTTATTTTGCAAGTAGCTTGATATTACATCCAAACGTAATCTTTATAGGAGCAAGAGAAGTCATTGCAGTTTGATCACCTTCTTAGGCTCTTTTGGGTCTTTTGTTGATGAGAACACTGATGCAGGTGTTTTTTCTTCTACTTCTGAATTGAGCAGTTCAGCTCTCAGGCATTCCAATGAACCTGAAATTGTCTGCATTGAAACTTTTTTCCTGGTTTGCTTGTGTTTGTATGTGTCATGTTGCTTTTTCTTCCAAAGACACCTGTCAGAGAAGACTTCCATTCTGTACTCACAGACCAGTTCTGTATGTATTCTGTATCTATTTTTCCTTGTTTGTTGATAAAAGTATGAGTTGATCAAGCTGTATATTATCTGACCTCAAATATTTAAGGTTTTGCCAGTTTTCTAACGGTGTTGGATTTTGAACACTTTCAATTTACTGCCTGTACATTTTTCTTGAGGAAGCTATTGTTTTTAATTAACTCAGAAATAATAATTCAGGGAAGATCATTCAAAGTGACACATTGGACATACTCACTTATGTGCCTTTTTTTTCCTTGCAAATACCCTTTTTAGATATTTTAAAATAATTTTAAGTCCTGTGAAATCTGGTTGAATGAATTTTAATGGTACCATTGTGCCTAAAAAATTATGTAGCAGTTTTGAGACTAATTATGTAAAGCTTACTGTTTCTGTATTTTTATATATTGATGTAGGTTCTTAATAGCAACAGAGTCAGCTTTTTGTTGTAAGACTGCATGATACCTTTTCAGTTTTTTTCACTCTTTAGCTTACAGTAATATTCCTGGGGTTTGGAATATTTCAGTGGAGTAGAAATATCTGGGGATCAAAGTCCAGAAGAAGTACCATGGAAGCTGGAACCTCTCAGTATCCTATAATCTTGCATGTTAGAGTCTCAGGAGGGGCATAACAGCTGAGCAACCCCCAGATGAGTGCCACACACAGAACTGTGTGGTAACAGTGCTGTGGTTAGTTGCTGCAGAAACAGGAGGTCCTTCACTCAGTGAAGAAGAATAGATCTGCCTTTGTATTTTGCTGTACCGACCATCTGTTTCTGCCATTTGTCAGAGAAGTTGTGAAGTCGTGCAGAAACCCCTGGTGTTCTTCTGGAGAAAGAGAGCAGATGTGAGAGTGAGGAGGCAAAGATGTGCAGGAGGAAAAAAGGAGTGGCCTCTTGAAACAACACTGCTTGGTTTTTGGAGAGTCACGGAGAAGTCAGTTGAGGTGGAAATCAGCAGGAAGGAGATGGATGGGTGGTTTGCTTGTTTGTACTACTGAAGGAAGAATCTGAGTACGGCAATACAGGTTGAGACATGGTTTTAATTCAGCTACTGCTTCTTTATGAGGACTTAAACTGTAATCTGTTATCAGTCAAGTAGTATTTGGAAAATGCTTAGTCAGGCTTCTTGGGACACAGTGGTGCTTCCAGGAGGTTTCAAGAAGGAGACACTTAATTTTAGATGGAGTCCAGAGACAGAAAAGCTTAGGAAGCATACTTGGAAAGGCCAAACAAATGGGGTGTTATTAATTTGAAACCTGCTCTGAGAAAAGGGAAGGCTAAGACTAAGAATTCAACTGAATACCAGTTTTCTGGAAATCATCCATATATGATTGTGCTAATGAGAGTTTTATGACACAAAAGTTGGATCCGAAGGGTCTGGTTTATAACACTTTTTTTTCTTTCTGAAATTCTACTCAGTGGGAAACTGAATTTTGGCCTTTTCATTTTAAAAGGAAATTCCAAAGCTTTGGACTTCGAACAAAATAAGGTTTCCAAAGACTGGGTAGCTGTAAGTTCTCTTTTTTCTAACAGCTTATGTGAGTGGTACTGTTGGTGGATTTAGATTCATAGCCATAGGGAAATATAGGTTAGCTGATTCTGCATTGTCTATTGGCTTTGGTTTAGTGGCAGCTGGTAGATCATGTGCTCCTAGATATATGAATATCAACAGCAGTGATCTGTCTAACAAAGGAAAAAGTACAGCAACTTTCTTTTTATGGTCTTCCTGCCAGTACACTGGGCATCCTGCAGCTTTCTGCTGATGGTGTTTTCTCATACATTTCCTCTTCAGAATTATATTTGCTGGCAAGAAGTTTGATCTTCTTGTTGGCTTTGTTACTGTCTTGCCCTGAAGACTTGAAGGTTCTGATACTTTATTGTTTGGTTTATTTTTTGTATTTTGCTTTCTATTGGTTTATTTTGGGGTGGTTGTTTTTTTGGTTTTTTTTTGTTTTTTAAAATTGTGTCTTTTTTGTCTTCTGTGTATGTGGAAGATGGTCCATCAGTTTTCAGTTTGAACATGCCTCTGAATATGATCATGTGCCCTAATCTCATTTTTTTACAAGCCACATATCCTCCTGTCAGGGGACATAACTTCTACACTTGCAAATCACTTGATATTAATAAAAATAGTAAATCTTTCTCTCTCTGCTTGCATTTTTCTTTTGTCTTTCCAGCTTCAATCTAATATCTAAATTGGCTTTTCTAATGTGAGATTGTATACATATATATATATATATATATATATATATTCTAATTCAATATATATGATAAAAAATACAGAATGGAAAGAAAACTGTTCCATTCTGCTAAAATTTTCATATTCTGCCATTAGATAATAAGATATAATTTCTGTCACAAATATACCAGTTTAGATTTCCATGTAGATTGTAACCAAAACAGTGAAAATATCAGGAAAGCTGAGGAGCAGCAATTTGGTTCCCCAAACCCTTTAATTTGGTTATAAATCCTTTGAAATTTCTTCTTCTTCTCTGTTCTTTATAGTATCAGCTAATCATTTCTGATTGATCCCCAACCCCTCATTTTAATGGGTGGATTTTTTGTAGTCATCTGTTTACTCTGACTTGCTTAAATAGAAGAAAGAAATTGTTAGTCTGTAATTCGGTTAATTTTTTTCTGTGGGCATCTGCACATACTTTGTTCAAATTTGATTTAATTATATCTATGTATTTGTATATATACATAATTATATATATGGATTGAATAATTTTACAGTTTTAGGGCTTTAAAGTGGTTTAATTGGCAGCACTGGTAATAGGAATGCAAGAAAATAACAAAACTGTGAGATCTTGACGGTAAGAATTAAATTTCTGGATCTGATGTGATTAAAGTTCTTTCTGTTAGAGCAAAAGCCAATAGATATTCTTCACTTTCATAGTAGTCAAGACCAGGAAATTTCAATGTCAGCTTTGAAACAAGAAAAAATCACTTTCTAAACCAATGACATGGGTGAGAATATCTACCGTCTGCAAGACTAACACAAACCCTTCTCCAGTTGTTTGCATCAAAGTATACTGGAGCTGCAGCATGACTAAAAATATTTTCATATGAGGAAATTAATCTTTGTCTGCATTTCATCATTCTATTGCCACCACATATGGAATCCTTTGGTTAGATGTTTGTGTAGTCATGCTGATTGTAGGGGGCATGTTTAACTAGTAAGCTTTGCTACGTAAGAAGACATCATTGTTTTTTTTCAGTTCAAATTGCCTATATAATGGAATTAAATATGCAATTCTTCTGATTTATTTTGTCAACTATTATGTTCTGTGTGGCAATGATGCAGGTTTGCCTAAGAACAGAAGCTCATATCCTCACTCTTCAGAGTATGGGGAGCATACCTAAGGGGTACATGGAAAAATCCTAGTGAGATGTTGGAGTCCTGCTTATGAACAGATACAGGTTTAGATGAAACATACAGAAATATATTTCTCTTTGGAGGCAGAGACTTGAAGGATATATCCTAGGATCTAACTTCTCCATGTCCTTGTCTCAGACTGATTTGTTTTAAGCAGCTCCCTGAAGTATGTACACTCTTCTGCATACCTGTTTTGTTGAAAGTACACAGACCTGGCACCATTGTGTTTGCCAGGCGTTCTCTTATCTCCTGCAAGCATTCAAACAAAAGTGTTCTATTGCTCCCTGAGTAATCCGTGGGTGATCTTAACATTGAGCAAAAGTCAGGGCAGGAACTTATGTTGAATTTCTTAGCTCAGGAGTGAACAGTCTCTGGAAGGAAAGGGGGGTGGAGCAGGGAGAAGACAGCCACAACTCCAAATAAATAGTTTAAGGGTTGCAAGTGTGTCCATATAAGAAAACATTGCATAAGCATAAAAGTGCTGAAATATTAGATAGTATAAACTGAGTTTCATAATATATCTTGGCTTTAATAAAGCTGTTTGTATGTAGGCTTTGATGTTAGTGTTTTCTTAAAGTAGGGCTCTCAAACCTATCTCAACCCAGTTTCTATTTGTGTGCTAATTTTAGTGTCCAGTTCTACGAGGCAAATTTGGCACATTTTGAGGCATACAGATAGACTTATTGAGCAATAGGGGTTATTAAATATAATGTATCATAACATGCCCTGTGTAGAGGACATCTTTAAGTCTCTGTTGCAGCTATTATTACACTTGGATGAGGGAGGGAAGTTTAAAAATACCCCAAATAATTAGTAGCAGATTTTTGCATGTGCCCCCTACCCCTAAAGAAAACAAAAAACATGTTGCTTCCTTAATTGTTACATAGGCTGCTACATTGCTTTCTAGTAAGGGAAAAATAGAAAAAAAAACCCACATTATTTCTGAAAAAGTAAAGAATTTTTAAATTATTTTTGGTTTAATCCTAAAAGTTAGCTTTGTGCTCTGCTTAGAGATAGTGCGACCTGCTTAGTTTAATCAAGGTCAACACTTTTTTGTTTATCATTTTCTTAAACTGCAACTAAAACTGTGTCTCAGGCCTGGAAAGCGGAAACATGATAAGTCCCAGACTCAGAGTGCTATCTCTAGATGGCAATCAGAAACACATGAGCTTGAATTATATTCTGTAGTCTTTAAGTGTATACAGAATTTCTCTGTGACTATTAAGGACATGGATTTATGGGACAAAAATTAAATTGTTGCTGGGTCTCTAGCTCTAAGCAATGTTGCAATTTCTAGGTTAATCTCACTTAGGGAATTATTCAGCTTATTGTGCAAGTGCACATACACACACCACACACACACAAACACACAAAAATATGTGTGCCATCACATATATTCTAATACAATGTTCTAAATTTCAAGATATAGATGAGGAAAACTGGATTTATATAGCTTATAAATGAATGGTCACTGTGCTTGGAAAACTATGTGAGAGGAATACTGAAAAGCACCATTTGAAAAATAAATCTTTGTATTAGCTGAGAAGTTTTTCAGTAGTTAGCGCAAATATTTCCTGTGCCTTGTGAAATGTTTCTGTAACAAGTGGGGAGTCAGGGTTTCATTTCTAAGTGAATGTACCTCTTAATGATTTTTTTTTTAATCCAAGCTAGGTAGAAATCTTTAATCCAAGATAGAAATCACTGTATTTGAGCTGTTCCACCGGGATTTTTTGATGCTGAAAAAAATACAGTATGTGTGTGGCGCCAGAATTGGTTGGGAACAGGAAAGGCATATTTTGTATCCATACTAAATGTGTCGGCTTAGTGCATAGAAGACTTGACCCTTGTCAGGTGTTTTGAAGTTAACTGGCTGACTTACAGATTAATGAGTTTAAGACTGAAGTCAACCAGCGACAGGAATGAGCTTTGTTGTGTGTGTGTGTGTGTGGCTGTGGTGCAGATTTACAAATTTTTATAATGCTTTCAGCTGGACCATGAAAGTCTGATGTAAAGCTTATCTCTGATCTCTGACTATGGCCATACTTGTGGGATCATGTTTATGTGTATGGGGGGATGGAGATGAATTCTTTAACACTCGACACCTGGCTCTGCCAGGTTTCTAGCCATACTATACTGCACTATTCAAGGCATTAATAAAGTTAAAACCTTAAGCTGTATGACCAGTAGGTCATAAAAAACTGTTGCTGAGTATTGTGACCAGCTTTCTTCCACAGCTGGATTATCATCCTGAACAACTGACTCTTTTTTCTTTTCTCTTTTTTTATAGCTGTTGTGAACTTGGACAACTCTGTGGTTGATCTAGAGACGCTGCAAGCCCTGTATGAGAATGTGAGTAGTCAGAGGAAGTCCATAAAATGTAGGAATACTGTGTGTCCGTGTGAAGGTATTTTTACTTGGCATCAATAATATTCAGAAAGCTTGTAGAAATCCTATTTTGAAGTGACTTTATTTTCCCCAAAAGCAATGAAAATACCACATATTTTAATTGCATTTATTCCCATTGTGTGTTTTATGAAGTGCATGTATTTCTATATAAATAACATGATCAACTTCTAAATGACTAGACAGGTGTTAATTTTGCTCCTTTTTTTGCTTCTTGGGTGTGGCAGTCTTGATCAATAGAACCAAACCTCACGCTCCACACCTTTGAATTTACTTTGTAATTTCACTAATATAAAAATCCTACTCAACTAAAACAAATGTTTTGATAACAGAAATTATTCTGTTTATGGCACTGGAGCATTTAATTATTGTTGCTTCAGGAATTGCTCCAAAATAGTTTTAATTCTTTGAAAGTAAAAGAATTTCTTTTAGGTGGTGTATTAAAAAGTAGTATAAACTTCCAGGGGCTTCATAAATGTCTGGTAGTAATAATCAAAGAGATTTAACCTTTAGGTATGTAAAGTCAGGGATTCAGAATATGCTCAAGCATGTTCTAAAACTTGACTGAGCCTGTAAAGTAAAAAATTCAAAATGTTGTATCTTAGAAGCACGTTTCTGCCTTCAGCTGGGGCCAGTGAACATTGCTCCTGTCTGTGAGTGCAGTGCCTGGAGATGTGGAGGTCTGGCTAGGCATCTCTTGAAAGAGTGAGGAGGCTTTCTCTTCGCCCTCCAAAGAACTTCGAAATATGAGATGTAAAGCTGTGAGCCACAGAATGGCATTGAAGGCCACTCTGTGTTATTGTACTAGATCCTTAACTTCCCTCATGTGGTTTTGAGAATGTTAATTAATTTTGCACCTTTCAGATATTTGGTTTTTAGACTTTAGCTTTTAGTCACCTGCTTTGGAATGATTTGATGGTTTATGAAGTCCCTCTAAATAATCCACTTTGACGTGCAAAAAGAGAGATAGTAAGCTCTTGTCCACTTTACAGAAAAACTGAGGAGCTAAATAAAACAGAAAGAAACCAAAAGTCCCACAAGAGCTAGAAAGGACTTCTGCTGTTCATTCCTGAAGAACTAGGTTAACCAACACTGCCCAGAAAGATAATGGTCAAAAGAAAAACCTCTTCTAACAACATTCCAAATCTCCATGAACTCTTTGCTTCTTTGCTCCACAACATTTTTGTTTTGGCCTATTTTATTTTATTTTAAATTACTTTTAATCTGCTTCCTTACACAGTACATATATATTCCATGCCATGCAGTTTTTAGAATGCAAAAAAAAATGAATTAATTTTATAAGTTACATGTGTGTGAATGTGAGAGATTTTCTTGTGGGAAGTATGGAATACATACTGCAGTCATAATCAGTTTTTGCATACTTCTCTTTCTTATTGTGAACAAGTTGGGGTTTTTTCATTTCAGTTTGAAAATATATTCCTCTTATGTTGATAATGTACTAAAACTTTTTAAATTTTTACTTAATGTCATCTCTAATATACTTCAGAATCCTAATATAATGGATTGTTTGCACATTTGCAGTTCATTGAAATAACCAAAATGTCATTGTGTCAATTTTGTAATTACCTTCACTTATTACAGAAAATGTCTAGGAAATGTCCTGATCAAGGAAAATACCATGTGTAAATCTCAGGAAAGACTCAAGACTGTCTAATATATTTCTTTGCTTTGAATAGAAAACAGACCAGTCCAACTTTATTATATTTGCTTGGGTGGAAAACAGAAAAAAACCCCCAAAACCACAACCAAAACCCAAACAGATTACAAGAAAAGCCCTCATATTACTTGGATAGGATTGTATAAGGGGACCCGAATTTTAATCCTGGATCTTCTTTTTGATAAAACTGTCTTGAAAGAAGCTTTCTTTTTAGTTGACTTATGCTTTCTTTTTTTCCTTTCAGCCCTTTGTCAAAACACTTCAGACCTTGCATTTTCTTCCCTTGCTAGCTTCACTAATTATAGCAGTATTATTCAATAACTGTTCTAAAGTAATGGGTGGTACCAGAGAGCCTGACATGTTTGATTCCTCCCTTATTTCTCAATCTCATCCTGTGTTGTAAGTGGGAATAACTTTGCAGCATTTACTTCTTAGCCATTGACTTAGTTCTAGGGTTTTTTTTATTGGATTGAGAATTTTTTTGCTGGATATTTAAATACCACTGTCCTCAGTCTTTCTATTTGATCTGTATGGAACATATGGGAGCATTTGTTTTACAGTTCTTCCTTCAGAATGTAATCATTTTTTCTGATTGCATGTGTCTGGCATAGTGCTTTCCCTTCTTAAATGTGAATGAAATTTGGGCAGTCTCCAAACCTAAACACACCCTAATTTCAAAAGCCACAGCCCCAAGGGTTCAATTCCTGTTTACTGAGGAATTAAACTCCTGTTAAACCACAAAGATATTGTATATATCTCAGTGACTTTTTATAAACTAAGAAGCCCACACCCCACCAAAGACCCAAGCCCTCAATAATTTATTTAATATTATAAATTTGAATTGTATTAAGTGAGAAAGACTGTGTTAGTGCAGCATTGTACTGCACAGTCAAATAGCTCTTAGGTGTGGTTGTATAGCTTGCTTTGTGAAGAGTTATTTAAATACATGTTGATAATTAGTTATGTATTAATATCTAGACAGTTTTAATAGGAGAATCTTTGTAGATAAAACTACATGTAAATGTGCTTTTCCAAATTCTCTAATAACGATGCAATCAGATGATAGCTATAATTAGAGAGAGAAGGCAGGTAAACATTCCAGTTGCTGTATGGTGTTAGGACATATTGGTTGTGATGAGAAATGCAGCAACTGGCAAATCAGTGAATGTTTACTTTGAATCAGATTGCCTCTTAGCAGCTGGGGTTGTAGCTTAAGCATCACTGAAACAAGGTATGTCTGCTTCTGCTTGTGTCTTTGCTATATCATGAAAACAGCTGTATAAAAGTGGATTAAAAATGCTATCGAATAATTTATCATCTTTCATCTATGGATTTGCCCTTTTTACATCTCAAAAGAAACATGCATATTTTCATAATTAGGCTCCCAGTAAATTGCCCACACAGTCTTTATCTTTAAAAGACTTAAGTCGATGCTTTCAAAAACCTCAAAATGCCTTTGCTAGAGAGAAAGGGCATTCACAAGTCTGAGGTGCATCACACTTCTCTGCCCTTAAGATTCAAACTTTCTCCTCAATTATTTCTTCTGATTTTTTTTTTCTTATTTTAAGCTAGCAAATACAATGTGATGTCTTTTTTTTTTTGGCAAAGCCAAACTATACTTGAGTTCTGATGATCCAGCTTGAAAAGAATATGGTATTTATTAATAACCAGGGTATCTCTGTATATCCTTGTTTCATCTGCTATTGACAAAATTCCTTAGACAACTCACTCATTGTTTCTGAAAGATATAACACAAACTTTTAAAGTGAAGTTTGCAAAAAAAAAAATTTCATATATTTTAAATGATCTAAACTCGGAGCTAGGCTTCTGTTGTAAGGAAAGAAAAAGCGAACCAGGATATGTATGAGATTTATGTTGTGAGATGGAAAAAGGGCCCTTATGAACTTTGGTAAGAGCAAATACTGGCTAAATTCATACTCTGGAAGAAAATGGGAAAAGAATTAAACTGAAGAAGAGTATTTTTGCAGTAATTTAATTCAGATTTTTGCTGTCTGATTTTAGATATAGTTAATATCAAATTCTAGTACATTATATCATTTTTTCCACTTTTGATGCCATATATATCTATATCTAGCAAAAAATCAAGGAAAGAAAGAGCAGTAACATTCAAAGAGATGCTAATGCAATCAGGTTAATGACTTCTATGATAAGTATTTATTGAATGTGTTCTCTCTTGACACACATTTGGAAGGCAATATAAAAGCTTTTTTAAAAATTATCCATCTGTAAATTGGAGAAAAAAATAGGCATTAATAATAAAGAAAGCTGGTAAAATTCTGAGAAATTATTTTTTATAATACCTTTGCAATAGACACAGTATTCCTTTTCTGTCAGAATTTAAAGTACCATTGATAACAAGTCTGGATACCTGAGCCCTAATTAGTGACTTGAAATTCCAGTTTGAGTCTGAACTTGGGCTGTATACTTCAACTTCTTGATTTTGGTGGAGGGTATAAACTTGCTCTCTTGAGTTTTGCTTTGGCCTGCCCATGAGTGGATCATGCTTAGCCTTTGTATCTGTGACAGTTGTCACTTGTTTGCATACACAACCTGAGAATAATGGCTTAAATGAGGAATAGGGAGTCTGCCTAACCTTTGCCCGTGGTATTTGGTGGAGAAACATCAAGAGATTGAACATGCATGTATGTGATAGATTGCTGTGATAAGCACTCTAATATTTCAGTATGTGTAGAAGGCTGTGAGAGAGAGAACTCTGAGTATTTATTCTAAAATATTTGCAAATAACCATTTAGGTTTATGCTCCATGCTAAAATACTTACTTCTCTTTAACTGTTATGAAAAAATTGTTAAGTGATTTTTCCTTTAGTTTAACAGGAGAGAAGATAATTTAAAGAGTGACCAGAAATAATGGAAATTAATTTAATTTGTTAGCATGAGAACTAGTTTACTTTTACAAAAAGCTGGGCTTTTGTTCAAAAACTTAGTGTAAAAAAAAGTGTAAATTGACTACATTAAGTTTTTGAAATATAAGTTGAATAAATAAAATAGCTTCTCCTACAGTCATGTCATTTGCACACCTTGACCTCCATGGCTCTGATGACATGACCACTGGAACAATGCTACCTCTCTTGGCATCCTTCCAGCTTCTAAAATCTGTAGATTTCACCTGTTGCCAAGAGAGGTCTTACTGATTTGAGAAGTGATGGAAACTTTCTTTTTCTTTTAACTCTCACCTGGGTAAGAGTGTTCTAGATTAAGTGTGGACATGTCCCATTTACATTGGCATTTTTAACGCAAAACCAAACCCAAGCCTTCTCCACAACAGCACGTGCAATATTTAAGTTAATACTTCTGCAGTTAGTTGTCTTTTTCTAGTCCTCATCCCGGAAAAGTCTTTTAAAATAGGATTAAAAACTGATTAAATTTTCTGATCCTAGTATCTTGGAAACCTTCTTCTTCTCAGGATAGCATTGTACAAAAAACAATTGCTACAGTGATTATATTCACAGATCCTATGTCTGCCTTGACTTTATGCAGAAAAGTGCCTTTAGAGGATGAATCCCCAAGTTTCTTTCCCCACACTGAAGTAAAACTGGGGTAGGGAATTCATGTAACTTAGTGTTATGAATGACCACTGCCAGTATTCTAAAATTAAAAACTGGTAAACAAGCCTCAGCCTAGCCCTTGTTAACTGAGGAAGGTCTGATGCCATACAAACAAGCAGATAAAGGGATGCCCAAACAGGTCAAGGGAAGTGACCTGCTCAGCACTAGTGGGACCACATTTAGGATGCTGTGTGCAGCTGTGGCCTCTCCAGGGCAAGAGGCAGTGACACATTGGAGCAAGGCTGGCAGAGAGCAGCAATGATGGTTAAAGGCTTGGAGAAGTGTTGTTCAAGGAGAGGCTGGGAGACAGCTGGGGTTGCTCAGTCCGGAAAAGAGAAAGCTCAGAGGAATCTTACCAGTATGTACAAATAAATACCTTACTGGGGAGGGGGACTAAAGAGCACATATCAAGATTCAGGAATGCCCAACATAAGGACAAGACATAGTGAGCCTCCTGAATTTGAAGCACTAGAACACGCTGCCTAGAGAAGGCATCAGGTCTCCATCCTTGGGGATATTCAAAACCTGGCAGGATGTGATACTGAGCAAGCTTCTCGAGCTGCCTCTGGTTTTTGTCAGTGTTCACCTAGACAGTCTCCAGGGGTCCTTTCAAACCTCAGCTATTCTATTAATCTTCGGTACAGGTACTGTCACAAATTTCATCTCTTAGTGTCCAGAAAAAAGTTTATTGCTGGACAAAAAATATATATTTGCAATATTTCCAATCTGTTGAAATATTTAATATATAAGATCAGATCACTTTAGAGATGACCTTTGAAGAGCATCCACAGAAATGCTGACTAAATACTAGGATATGTGACATCCTAGACAGGTGATTTTGCATTATTTCCAGGCTTCTTGAAGTATTAAGAGAAACTCTGAAGGCTTTTGCTATATGACACTTCAATCTCTTCATCTTTCTACTTCACATCAGTATTTTCAGCCTTTTCACATGGGAAGATGTTCACCAATTTCAGAAAAAGTGTCCAAACTCAAATTTCTGGTTTCAGGTTCCTGATGGAGTAGGCATAATGATTTTAAACAGCTCTTCTTCTAATTCTGCAAAAGCATTCAAGACAGAATGCAGGTGCAGCATTTCTTACACTTTGCCGTTATCTGAATGATTGGAATATAATTTTTCATTGTTGTCTTCAAGTTCTGTGGTGGAGAAAGTTAAAAAATTAGTGTAATTTTTTTTCTTAAAGGAATAAAGGTAGATACACTTTTTTTTAACTCTTGGGCAGATTGATGTTCTGGATCTCTCTTGGAAACTGCTATGGTTGTCAAAAAAAGGGTCAGTAGGAGAAATTTTCTTTTCACTTCTATTCCTTTCCATGCCATTCCATTTTTCAGTACTACTGTTTGGAAAAAAAATTTTACCATACTTTGGAGCACTGAAAAAAAAAAAATTGAGGCTTTGATTCTATTGATTGGAATATTGAAGAAGAGACTTCACAGTGTGCCACAGAGTTCTTCAAGAAACTAGGCAGTTTATATGTACTCTTTTTTTTCTGCTTTTTAAGATAAAAATGAAATTAATTTTACTTCAAAGAATTATGCAGTAGTTCTCATATATTATATATATGATAGTTCCATTATAAATATGGGCTTTTTCCTAAGTGTTTTTTAAAATCCCAAAGAAAATTTTTAAATTGCATTAAAAAAACCCTGTTTTCATTTATTTGAGAAAATGTATTATTTAAATATATATTAAAAGATCAGATCACATTCAAATGTAACCCAAAAAATTTGTGAAGAGAAATATAACTCTCCTCTTGAGTCCTTCAATTCAAACGTCTCATAAATGGGCAAAGAAGAGGAATTGGGAATGAAGGTCATTGTCTCAGTGCATCATTGGATGAGTCAGTACTTTGCAGACTGCTAGTATTCAATATTATTATTTGCAAGATACTCTATTCTCCAGCAGATCTATTTATAGTTAAACTTTGTGGACTTTATACTTTGTGGACTCCTGTGGTTTTACCATAAGCAGATGCTAAAAAGAAAAATCTATGAATTTGATTTTTGTTACAAGGGCATATTTCTGTCTGTTTTTTGACCAGTCAAAACCTTTTTTTTTTTTTTCTTTATTCCAGAGAGCACAATCAGATGAACTTGAAAAAATAGAAAAGCATAGCAAGGCATCCAAGGAAAAAGAAAATGCCAAGTCTTTGGATAAGCCAGAACAGTAAGAACATATTTTGCTCACTTCAGAAAACTTTCACTTCTGTAGTAAAATATGTATAAAAAACCCCCGAAGCCTGTACCTACTTGACAGTGACTCAAATAAATTTTTTTAATCACTTCTTCAGGTTCCTCTATGAGCTCTCACTGATTCCCAACTTTTCAGAACGTGTGTTTTGCATCCTGTTCCAATCAACATTTTCAGAAAGCATTGGTTCAATCCGTCGCAAACTTGAATTGTTACAGAAACTGTGTGAGGTAGGTTGTGCTCTGTGAAAAAACAGATCAGATCTAAATTTCTGATTTTTAATCTTGTTAAGCTTTACTCATATTTCAAAAGTTTTCACTTTATTTACTTAGGTATTTCAAATATTTAAAATCTGCTGGATAGCAGAATTGCACATTTTATGATTGTACTTTAACATCAAAGTGAATTTTAAGATTAGCTTTTGCTACTAAATTATTATATGCTTTTGTCATCAGTGTGTATCAGTCTCTGGAAAACCATGCACCTTCTCCTTTTGTTAAAGCAAAATCTTCTCTTATCACTCTTTTTCAAAGGAATGCCAGTTCAGCTAACATTGTTGGTTGAGAAATGTGCAACTTAGTTCTATCTAGAGATAGCAATGCTGTATCTAGTCAGAAGAGATTACTGAAATTTTGCAGTCCCATGAAAAACAAATACATAGCTTTAAAATGCAGGTTTCATCAGTATTTTAATAACTTAGAACCATTTCAACTGTTTTACGGTTTACTATGTAATATCTTTTGTTTAATGTTTTTAATTATTCAACCTCAGTGTTTTATTAACTTGTTGATGAATTTTCTGTGAAATTAAATATGTCATTCACAATGTCAGTATCAGTTAAGGATTGCTATTTTGTTTTTCTTAACAGGTCATGTCTGGTAATACTGTCCAGATTTTCTGTTATTTTTTCTAAGTATCCATTTTGGAGATAATATTCTCCATTCATATAAAATTACATATTAACATTGTTCTACTTCTGCATGTTGCAGTAGAAGGTAACTTCCTTTATCTGAGTCTTTATACAAGTATTATTTCTAAACACAACATTAACAAATCTGTTAATTAACCATAAATATTTATTGGACTTTGAACAGAATTTTTTTCTCTGTATTTTAGACATTGAAGAATGAATCAGGAGTTATGCGGGTTCTTGGTTTGGTTCTTGCCTTTGGAAATTACATGAACGGTGGAAACAGGACACGAGGACAGGCTGATGGGTTTGGACTAGATATTCTGCCAAAACTGAAAGATGTCAAGAGCAGTGTAAGTTGATTCAAGACTTCCTGAAGGCCTGAGAAGGTTAAAGTCTCTGAAAATTACTTTGTTTCTGAGTGAATGGTGTGAAGCTTATGAAGGCATGTAGAAGGGACTTCTTTTGCTACTATGCTTACCTGATCACACTTCTAGAGTTGGATGCATTTCTGTAGGATTATAAAAATTAACCGTCTCTTTTCACTACTGTACAAAAATACTTAAAATTATGTTTTAATTCTTAGTTTGATGTAAATTTGATTTTCAGTACACTTCATCATTTCAACTTTTCTTGTAATTAGAAGCAATACTATGATCTTACTGTTAAAAGTTTATTACAGATGTGGAAGGAGTTCCATACTGATTCAAAATATTTGTGAGGGGAAAAATGTCACTCCTGAAAATGATTGATTGAATAGGCATCCAGAGCATTTGGGATAACCCAAAATTCTTTCTTTATGTACACCATGATTACAGAGTTTGTATTTGACAATGGAACATGTAGCCACCTGAGTAAAGGACTTCTTGATTCAAGATCTGTCTAGTGTAGTCATGTCAGTAGAGACAATGATAAGTAGTGTTTTTTCTTGCTCTGTGCTAAACTGTAATTTGTGTGTTTCCAATACTTTTTGTCTTCAGTTAATCATTTTGGGGTTGCATTCAAATACCTGCTTTGTTTACAAGGAAACAATCTTAGAGTTTCTATGGCTAATTTAAAACCTTATCTGCATGTGACAGATTATGGCAATAACTCTTGAGCCTTAAAATTTGTTGCTACATCTGTCTGGCGAGTCACTGTCAAGATCTTCAATTCTGCAAGTGGCAGAAAAAAAGTGTTGGTTTCCATTCTTGGTCCCTCACTAAAGAGACATATTTGAGCTGCTGGTTTAGGTGATGTGAGCAGAGTTTTAACCCTGAGTTGAGAGAGCATGTCAACCTTTTTAAATGGGCAGAGGAATTTCCTTCTTGCATGCTGGTTTCTTTGGTAAACCAAGGGAGCAGTGATGTGAATGATGCTTCAGAGCAGCTTACTTCAAATTGACTCTAAGTCCAATACATCACCAGTTTTAGAGCTCTGATCAGTAGGAAATTTAGGCACACTAAATTTAGTTTGGTAACTCAAGACTTCAGTATGTAATTTGCTGGAAATATTATGACTATTAAGCTTTCAGTTGGAAGATATATTTTCAGTTCATTTGCAACTGATCCGTCAGGAAAATTCTTAAAAAATCCTTTTCTGAAAATATCTTAAAATTGAATTCTGTCAGAAATCCTCTTCAAATGGAAGATTTTTTTGCTGAAGTTTCATTAGAAAGCTTACAGAGGAGAAGCAATTAAAAAGCTCTCTCAACCCCCAATGCTCCCCCCAGTCCCTGAAATTCCATTTTTTAAAAAACTTTCTTTGTTTAATTTAACTATGCTTTGGTTATAGTTGTAGTGTTACAAACGAACTTGTATATACATGAACCCAGAAAAAATTTCTCTTTTCCTTCTTGGGAAATTTCAGAATGTAAGGGTTTGATTTTCAATCAGATAGAATTAAAAATATGAGGAGTATGTTACATGAGTGTTTTCTCTTTCTTCATTATATTTAATGATTAAATGGAACTTTGGGGTGTGGTTTGCTTTTGTAATTAGAAGCAATACTATGCTTCTTATTGATTTGGGTGGTTTTTTTGTATGTTTCAATTTTTGGTTTGTTTTTTTTTTTTTTTTATTTATTTTATTTTAATGAAGGGACCGAACCAACAAAGTATTTTTATACGCTGAATATATCATTTATCTGAATTATCTTTTCTGATTTTTTTTCTGTGAGTTTCAGTAACACAGCAAACTCTATCCTCTTCTATACAGGACAACAGCAGAAGTCTTCTATGGTACATTGTCTCATATTATTTGCGTAATTTTGATGAGGTGAGTGAAAATTAAAATTAACTCTGTTAAATTCAGATTAAGCAGCCCATCTTACTGAATTTGCTCTTCTGTTAGTGAGATGCAGAAATATGTATAAATATTCCCTGGGATTTCAGTTATATATTTTAGTATAGAACAAAAGTAATGAGCACTTGGTAACTGTTCATTTGTTTATTCATCAGGATGCTGGAAGGGAACAATGCATCTTTCCTCTTCCGGATCCACAAGATCTCTTCCAGGCTTCACAACTGAAGTTTGATGATTTTCAAAAAGATCTCCGCAAAATGAAGAAAGATTTGCGAGGTACAGAACCTAGATTAAAAGCTAATTTTATGTTACCATTATATCTCTTCTATTCTTGTTTGTATCATTTTGAGAAATTAGATGTTACTGTAAAAATAGTTGTGTATTTTTAACTTTTCAATTAGTAGTTTGCCTCTTTAATTTGCTTTTCTATGACCATTTGTACCATAATCCATAATTTTGTAGATAACCTGTAGGAGGTTTTTAAATTAAACAGCGTCAAAACAGTTAGGTTAAATCTTCTGTTTCAAAACCAAACTAAAAAACTAATTTAATTTTCCTTTTGTGTAAGCTGATTTCAAGTCTTTGACCATAAAAAGCGCTGCAAATTGTTGCACCATGTCCATGATAAAAAAAAAAGGTTTATAACCAGGTCTAAATACTATCTAGCAGAGAAAATAATATGCATGACATTGTTAAAGACACTTGAAATGTCTGGATTTTACTGAACAGTAATATGCAAAGGAAGTATTTTTTCTCCTCTTATGAAATGTTTTCTTTAAGTGAATTCAGCAAGTTTTAAGATATATTTGCTAGACTTTAATGAGGAATAGTTATCATATATTTCTTATTGACATGGGGATCTAAATACTGAATTTGTTAAGTAAGTGTAGTTTGCACAAATGATCCATGATCTTCAATATTACTGCAGAAAATCTCTGCTAAACTGGTCAGTTACGTTACTGTGCTAAATCTTTGAGGGAGAAATGCAAATCAAGGCATGACATTACTGTTGCCTTGCTGCTTTTAAATGCTGTGCCTCTAGAGACCTAGGAGTGGTTTGGTAATCCATTAATCCCTGGATGACCTAGAATGGGAGGTTTTCTATTACAACAAACACATAACCAAATGATATCTGACCTTCTCTTCTTGCTGCTATGAAACTTTCTGTTTGGATATTTGAAAAAATATTTTAAATATTTTGACTATTTAAAGTATTTAGTATTTTTAGTATTTAAAGTTGTATCGAAGTCATTCAGGGTGACACTGAGGAATGAACAGTACTATCATCCATTTACTGTCCTGACCTGCCTAGGAGGAAAAAGTCTCAGAATTAAGTCATGAGAATTTCTTGCAACTTCTAGATAATCTCAGAGCTGACATCTAAACTGGCACATGTAGAAGAAGGATACTTAGGTCTTATTTCAAAAAGATACTTGAATTCAGGTGCATGTGAATAAATATACATTTCCTCACAAATTCCTCACAAATTCACCAAAAATGTTTTTTTGTACAGGAATGGTTGAATATTTTCACATCAAAACTGAAATTTGCACAAAGACATAAATCTCTTGTGGAATAAATCCACACTCTATAGTGATCAAAGTAAGTGTTCTGTAAACATGGAAATTACACGCTTCAATCTGCCTTCAGATTGCAGTTGAATTCTTTCTGTGCTTACAATCCAACCCTTAGGCTCAAGGGGTTGGATTGTAAGACTGACTCTTGTCAGTCTGTTTTGCAGTTAATGAAACTGAAGAATAGCTACAAGCACTATTGCTCTTTCTCTATTGCATTTGGTACAAACATTTTTGGGGACAGCACCAGCAGCTTCATCCTATCCTGAATATGAAGTGACAGTTTCAACACCAGACTTAAATATCAGTGATGACTTCTTAATAGTCTCCAGATATGCAAAATGCTTTGTGTTGACTTTCTTTTTCAAAGAAAAGTGACAAAACAAATTAAAAACCATTTGTCTTAGAAGATTTCATGACCACAAGAGCAGTATTAGTAAAATTTAGAAATACACTAAAAATTCTGTGTATTCTGATTGCTTAATTGTTGTGATGATTTCAGTGAGATAGAATAGCCTGTCTCAATTACAATAATTTCTAAGTAGAGTACAAGTTTTACCAGAATGTGTCAAATTACTTCCAAGGGGCTATTTTTCTTTTCATTTACTTTAAGTACACTACCAGATTTACTAATGATCATGTGGAATCTTGGGTTACTAGAGCTAGAAAGGACCTTATCAAATGTCTGAACAGGAAGAGGGTTGTATGATGCTGAGAAAATTCTGACAAAATTCTAAATATGAACTTATTCTTTTGAAGTCAGTGTGATTAAATGAGTACTGATTATTCCTGGGAAACACTGACTTTAGAGGCATATAAATAAGTGCCCAGAATACATTAGAATCTTATACTGTGATGTGGACTGTAACCTTGGACTTACATTCATCAGGAATTAGATGGCAGATTTTGTGAGTGGATTTCACCATTTGCTGAGGGTGGGTGTTTAATTTATTCTTTGTCACGGGGAAACTGAAACTTGTAGATAATGCTGATGCAGGCACTAACAGTTTAATGATAGTTTCAAATATGCTGAAAACCATGCAGTGAGATCATGCTTATTACAATGTGGGAAGGAGATATTGATTCACCCAGAAAAAAGTCTTCTGCAGATATACCATTGCTGTCTTAGAAAACTTTCCATGATCATTATTCAAAGGTAAATTTCATTTAAAAAAACTCAACAGAATACCCATAAAGTAGAGGACAGTTTTATTAAAAAAAAAGTTTAATAGCTGTAACAATAGCAGTTCATTTTAGTACTGCAGTGTTTTTCCATCTAAAGATGTCAGTAGTATACACAGAGACAGGCAGATATAAATAATCTTCATGATTCTGTAAAATTATTTTGTTAATGTGTTCTTTTGCAGTTTGGAGTTTGGGTTTATGTTTGTATTAGAGTGACGCTGACTGTTTAAAAAGGACTCATTCAAACTTCTATACTTTCTTCCCTTTTGACTATCAAGACTATCGTCCATTTTCAAGTGTTTATGAACTCTATGCCTTGGCAGTTTGTAAAATTTTGGAAAAGAAAATCTCCTCTAGTATTTCAGATTAAAATTTCAAATCCCAAGGAGTTTTAGAAGCATGCCATTTGCCTGTTCCAAGATGAATAGAAATTTCAGTTCTTTAAATAATACAGATCCAAAGGATAGCACTTATATACCAGATTTTTTTTTTGTAAGACAGAAGACCAAAGAACAAGTAGATCCCCTTACTAACAAATCAAGTGAGTTTGGCTCCATCTGTTGCTCCTAGATTTCACAGCTCTCCAGGATCCCCACTTTATCCTTTTTGACTTCAGTGACATATAGTTTGTTAAGCAACTTGATCTGCTTTTGATCTCTCCTGGCTGTCAGCAATGTTCCTTGATGCAGTCATGCCAAGCAATGACTTCTGTTCCTATGTCATTCCACAGAAGAAACTTTAGCACTTGCCACATGACTTAAATCAACTCACCATGTAAAGAAAATTGGGCATCCAGGGTCACAGAAGCAGTGTGTGACACTCACTGATTAGGACCTCTGTTATATAACTATTAGTATCAGTATGTTTTTCTAGACACTTCAGAGTGCTCCAGGTATAGCAAAAAGATGTGAAAAAACATGTAGTAAATTAATCATGATTCTAACCCTCTTTGCTCTGAGATTAAATTTTGGTTTAGGAAAATGTTGGATTTGTGGCCCAAATCCACAATGGATGTGGAAGAAATTCTTCCACATGTATTTGGTTTAGGAAAGAACTAGAACACTAGAATGGCATTGAGAGTTATAGAGTTATAGCAAGTTAAGAATGTTTAGAAGCTATTCTTTGGCTGCGCATTAGCATTCTAGCCTTTCAACATTAAGTTTATTCTTGCTAATCAGAAACTAATTCATCACTTGTCACTTATTGCAAAACTTTCACTGAAGCTCAGCTAAAAGGGAATTAGAAACAATGACAGGCCAAAAGTAAATCTGACTAGAAGGAGATTAATAGTACAATGAAATGCAGATTGCTATGAAATTGAGTTGAATTCAGTACTTGTTTATATGTCATAATGTCATATTTAACATATTTGATTGGAAACTGACTACAAGCAATAATTACCATAATTAAACATTATTTTTGTAGTGATGCTTTCTTTTCTTCTTCTGAGTGTTTACAACTCATTGAAAATTCTCCATCCAAAAGAAGCTAGGCTGTGTGGCCCAGTACATCTCCCTGATTTGGAATAAATGTGACTGAGAATGTTTATAAAGTGTTAAGCATTTGGAGAACACTTTGTATTTTAAAAGTATGTTCCAAGAAAAGCCCCAGAGTATCTTGGAAAAATACATGTTCCCTATTTTTTTCAGGGCTTCTTACAGTCACCTGAAGTTACCTATTCATTTTGGACCTGCTAGTTGTAAAGTTGTTATGTGCTCTTGTGTTTAACACCTGGTGTGTGAATAAGAGCATTGGAAGTACCATCTCATGCAATAAAAAGGTTTTTAAAGGTTGTATTTCAGATGGTGTCAATGTGCAATTGAGAGAGTTCAGACAGCAATAGGCTTTCTAGTCATTCCTCTTGCCTCAGTAAAGGTTATCCTCAATACCAAGAAAGAGTTCCCAACCCTGAGAGTTCAGTCAAGCTGTAGTTTGAGATGGAATTTTCCTCTTTGTGGTCAAATCTGTGGGGTGCAGGGCTTACTTTGCAAAATAAGATTGCATCCACTACTAGTTCTTTAATAAGTAATATTAATGCTTTCAGACTAAAGTTTAAAAAAATTTGCAGCATTCTATTTGCCCCTCTCACACACATGTATCCTTGTATCTTTTCATATTCTCAAAACTGTGTTCCATCATAGTTCTGATTATGGATTTAAGACTCTAGCAACATTCCAATGCCACTTCTTGATCAGAAGTAAGAGTGGTATTAATTGCAGCTTCAATTAACAAACTTAAGCAGTCATAATCTATTTAGGGCCCCACTTCAGGTGGAAGAAAGGGAAGGGATTGCTCTTCTAAATTTGGCTGTCCTCTCCTAAAGGAGGAGAGGGACAATCTAAGGATTTATAGATTTTCCAGTTAAGGAAAGGCCTTGAGCCTAATCTGGTGATCTGTCTTTTAAAAAACTAAAGTTTGGTGAAATAAATATCCTAAGACATTTCCGAAAAAGTTTTTTTTAATATTTATTTATTATTATTTTTTTAATATTTAGTATTTCAAGTTTCAAGAGAAGGTGGAGCTGGAGTAGAGAGAATTGAAATGAGGCGAAATTGTATTCTTTAGAGTTTGAATTGCATCATCAAAAACATTCAGAATTTGAAATGTTTGTGCTTCTGTCATTCTTTGCTAATAGTTTTGCTACAAATGTGAATGAAGATATTTCCCAATTAAGGACTAGATCCTTTATTTTTTTTCTATGATCCATAGATCCATATTCTGGTGAAAAAATTCCTTCAGTCTTTTATAAAATAATGCCAAATCACTCAAGGTAATTAATAGCAAAATAATAGCAACAGTAGTGGTCTGGGTCAGTCCTCCAGTTATCTCTATCATTTACCTTTACAGAAACAGGTATTAGTTTAACCAAATTAAATCTTTACATTTGCCTACTCATTTACAACTGTACATCCACAAATTCTATCTGTTTGTTCTGTTATCACTGAAAGGGTTAATTGCTGCAGCTATGCCACATGCAGATTCCTAAACCTAAACCAGATGTAAACTAAAGCCAGGCTTTCAGTCAATCTGTGAGTCATATTTTACTGTCCTTAAAACTCCAAACAAGGAGCTGTCTATGGAAGCCCTTGAAGACTCAGCAGTTCTTAGTGTAAGTCATTACAATTCCAAAAAAAATAAATAGAGGAAAATTAGGAGCTCTTTCTGTATTTGTAGCTGGGTTCATCAGAGTGTGTCTTTTGATGAGGCCAGCATTGTTTCCTTTAGATAAAGTCTAACCTTTCTTTGAAAGTCACAGGTTGCAGTTGTAGGGGATCCAGAAAGCACTGAGGAAGTTGAGAAAGGCATGATAAAGTTTTTCTGTGGTTTTCGGACAAGTAGGACACAGCCACATCTCCTGTGGAAGCCTGAGTAGTCTGAACCTTAGAAAATTAAGGGCATAATTTCAAAGCTTCCATAAATACTTTAATACAAACAGTTTAGCAAGTCTCAGTTAAAAGTGTGCTCTCAAATATCTTAAACTATTTTGAAAATCCACCTGACTTCTAGAAGACTTCTATAGATAAGTATGCAGTTTCTGAATTAGTTAACAAAAACAGCTTAATGGATCTGTTAATTACTCATCCAGGATAATTCATTAGTCTGCTTGCTTTTTTATTATTTTATTGGTTGGGTTTTTTGTGTTCAGTGTGGGGTTTTTATTTGTTTACTTTTATTTTCCATTAAATTTTTATATTTTGGGAGTTTGAAAAGAAAACTCCCCTTGCCCATTGTTATACTTGCCAAAGAAAGTGCAGTAAGCCTGAGGAGCAGCTGGTTATCTGGTCACTAATTTTGTTCAAATAGAAATATTTTATATTTAGAAGAGATTTGTGCTTCCAGGGGCTAAAATTTAGTATTCAACAGAACCAGCTGGAAAATGTGCATTAGACAGATAGTATGAATGTTGAAAACTTTTTTTTTCTCCTTTTCAGAAAGGTAAAATAAGTGTTTCTGATGAGACTGAGTACATTTTACATCACTTACCACAATCACTTACTGAAAATGTTAGTGCAAAGCACAGAGTGTTTTATCACTTTCCTTTTCCATATAGATGTCTCTTAAATGATATTGGCTGTTGTGAAACTTTATATGTTTTTACTAAATTGACTTGAAATAAAAATAAGACAAAAATATAGAATGAGCAAGCTAACACAATAGCTTGAAAAAATGCAGTTAATTGTATTTTAACACAGAAATAGAGAATGAGATGAATTATTGAGATACTGAATACAGCTGAAATTGCAATTTGTTTAAATCTCTGAACTGGTTTTGAGCACAGAATCTCACATCAATTTCCAGGTCAGAAGCATTTGAGACACGTATGTATGTATGGGCAAAAAAGCTACCAGTTTGAATTGCCCACAAGAATCTGGTTTGATTGCTTCTGTGAAAAATGGCATACAGTTCTCTGCAGTGTATGATCTTGAGAGGAGATGAAATCAGATGTGCTATCAGTCCTTTCCATTATTTATGTATTGCTTATAGGTTAAAATTGATTTAGATAGCTGGAGAAAAGGTGTCTCTGCCCTTGCCAACTTCTGTTTAGGATTTGAGATCTTTGGAAGGTCTCAAGTGCATAATTTGGGACTAGAGGATACTGAAACCTTCACCTTGCTTTAAAGTAACAAAAAGTATCTTTATTCCTGTTTGGGCAATTCAGTCTTGTGACATCAGTTTCTACCTAGTGCTTGGCTTTTGTGACTGCCGATATGAGTCTCTTCTGTGGTACCTTGAATACCTTTCAATTCCTTCAATATAAGAAAATTTAAAATCTGCTGGAAGCAAATGGAGTTTTAAAAATTTTTTAACTTTGCCTAAGTTTTTCACTTGTATATATATCTGCTAAAATGAGAGAATAACTAAACGTGAGAATAGGGAACATAACTGACTCAAAACCTGGTCTTAAGAATGATCAGACAAGCTTTTGCTTTTGAGAAAACTTTGTTACAAAGTCATCACAGCAGATTCCCTTTGCCAATCTATTCCTTTGATATTTGGGATGTTTAGCTGAGCAGCTTCACGGAGATAAATGTATTTGAGTTTGAAGCTGAGGATAAAAAATATTACATTTAGAAGGCTGTTTGTATTCTCACATACCTTCTGACGCAAGCATTTACTCAGTATCTTACTTCTTCATTTGGGAAGAAATACTGGGAACTGGCATTTTGTACTACTTTCATCAAGATCAACACTCTAAATTCTTCTGTTACAATGAGGAATAGCAATGGCTTATATGAGCAGTGGGGCTTTATATTTTAGTGACAAATTACAGAAAGCAAGGAAATGTATGTTTTGGAATGTATGCACTTGAACTGGAAATTCTGAGACAGAATCAAAGAGGATTAATTTCTTGAATGATAGGAGCTTGTCACAGACTAAAAAGATTGCCCTTATGGTGGTAATTGGAGCTCAGCATTCATCTGAAATAAAAGTCTTGGGTCTTCTCTTAACTCAAATTAAATTAGCTTGGAAGTGTGAAGGTACCACCTTACCCACAAATAATTGTTGTGTCAGGGCTGCTTTAGGCTCCAGATTCTCTGTCTTGGTTTTTAGTCCAATAAGAAGCAAGCTGTTCTTGTTCAAGTTCTCTCAGAGAGTTCGAGCCATGAGTATTCTTACAATCTTTCACTTTAGTCGTTTTGCTCTTTTACTTTTGAAAAATGCAGAACTCTTCACCACATCTGTGTTTTTATCAAGTATCAAGGCCTCCTCTGGCTTAACTCCCTAAAATAAGGTCATTCCTGCTATTTGGTGCAGGTTTTGCATCTGAACCTTATTTAATTCAGGCACTATTACCTGGGGGCAGGTATACCAATACAGCCTAGAATCTGAGTTTTTCATTTTGTTCCCATGCAATTCTGCCCTTTAAATTTGTCTTTCTCCCTCAAACCACTGGATACTTTTGTTAATTTTTTGCTACCACTTATTTAAACTCATGCACTGGCCACAAATTATCTGCATATAAAAATATTTTACTGGGAACATGACTGTTCCTGAATCTATTATAATAGTGTTTGTACCTGTAGTGTGTTTGAGGCACATATTCCACTGGTTTCCCTGGATATGAATTAAACTGTCTTTTCCTATAGTATGCAGATCCATGCTATGATGTGTCATCCTAAACTAATCTGTTACTCCAATTTCAGCATGTGAGACAGAAGCAGCAAAAGTTTATCAGCTATCACTAGAAGAGCACCTACAGCCCTTCAAAGACAACATGGAGCAATTCATTAGTCAAGGTAAATAATGAAACGTCACTTAACCTTTTCATGACATTTCAAAGGAAAGTTATGGGAACAATGTTTATACATTGTGGGAAAGGGACTGTTTATTTTGGCATCATAGAAAGACATGGATTAGTTTGATCAGATGCCACACAGTTCTAACAGATTTGCAAAGTTGTTCTCTTGTACTGTAGGTGACTCACTCTCTTTTGCATGACAGCAAAGACAAATGCTATTGGCTTGAGTGTGTGATCTTTTAAGTTCAACATTCCAGTAGAAAACAAATTTACAGCCTTTATTCCTTGAAAAATTATTGAAGCTGGATTTGTTTCATTAGCTTCATTCCAATGAGATAATTCTTTTGAATGTGCCAAAAACATGGAATAAGCATAACAAAAGTAGTTAAAGGTTTTTCAGATCTACTGCAAATCCATATGAAATATTTGGATGTGATTAATGAATAACACTGCAATAAAAAATATATTAAAAATATCCAGGATCAACTGGCATCCTGAATATTAGGAGAAAAACACTTTTTAAATGAATAGACTATGGTTTACTAGACTTTTCTTTGACGAGATTATAGGAAATATGGATAACTTTGGGTTTTCACTAATGTATGTCAGAGCATCTCTTGAAATTCTACTCTGCATCAACCAATTTGCTTTTTAGTACAAGTCAGAATTCAATGCATCAGGGTTAAAATACCCTGATGAGTACACCAACATAATTTTAACATTTTGCTGCTCATTCTGCTTTGATATTTCCTCTTATAATTGAAGACCTCTTGTCTCCTGAACAGGCATTATGTGAGAATTCTGTTTCTAGTGCTGATTTATCAATTCATTAACCTAGAGCTACCATATCTAGAAATAATTATTAACTGAATGTGCTTTGTATTTGAGAGGCCTGTCAGATATGCTTGTATATCTTCCTGGCTGGAGTATCCAAGATGACTATCCAAATGCTATAAGTAGAATACCTATGGAATCACAGAATGGTTTGGATTGGAGGGGACTGAACCAGGCTACACATGTGCTGATCCATGCTACAGGACTCTCAATTACAGGGAATAACTTGAGCACACCTAATATTTTTAATCATCAAATATGAACTGCTGTTTTCTAAGACAAGTCTGGCAATCAGGGTGTTGTCTCCAGCACTAGTAGGTATGAACCAATTTCAAGCTGAATTCTGGTTATGTATGTATGGTATACAAATATTTCAGTAGTGGTATGATTGAACATGTAGCAAGTGTTTTGCATTAGGTTCATATTATAGTTTTTATGTATAGATAGGGGACATTCAAATCACAAGTTTGTCTGCAAGATATCACTGATGGCATGCTGTAAATCATGTCATTTTAACCTTATTAACAGAGTAGGAAATCAAACATGGGGATTGTCCCTGGAAGTGTTCAGGGCAAGGTTATGGAGCTCTGAGCAACCTTGTTTAGTGAAAGGTGTCCCTGACAATGGCAGGGGGTTTGAACTAGATGATCTTTAAGGTTCCTTCCAACCCAAAATATTCTATGATTATATGATTGTGTTTCAGCAGAAGTAAAATTTGTTAAAATTGTGTTTTTTGTTTTAGAAACCATATTTTTAAAAGTATCTAACTTTATACTTATGGTTATTTTATGATTTCTGGCTATACTTTCCTGATTATAATTTTATATATGCTGTATAACGATCTGGTTTTGCAAGGATATGCAATTTCCTTTGTGACTATGTGTCTGTACTTTAGGAGAGTGAGGAAAAAGAAAAGAAAAAGTTATATCCATCACATCCATTAGGAAGTTTGCTGTGTTCCCATATTAATGGTGTATATTATTGGGTGGTTAACAAAAGGAAAAGCCCATAATGTCAGTAAAAATATCACTGTCATGTTGATGAAAATAATTGGAAATGTATATTGTGAACACAGTAAAAGTGTGACTAAACAATTTCTACATTTTTTAAAATAGTAGAGCCTATTATGCAGAATTCTGTCCTAATGTAAGAAAGACAAAGGCTAACATATAGCAAGAAAGAATCCCTGGTTAAGTTCCAAAAATAAAGTAATTTAAATACCTTTCATTATGAAATCCTTTGTTTTTACTTCATGGGATTGAATTCCGACTTGAAAGAGGCCATGTTTAAAGCAGGATTTCTCTTTCCTGTTCAGTGTTTGACAAGCTTTTGATCTAGATATTTTTTCTAGGGGCTTTTGTTGTTTGTGTAGACATAATCGATGAGTCTTTTCAGCTAGACTGCACACGTGATCATTTAGAAAAACAGAGGGACAATTCTTGGCACCTTTTGGGGATTTTTGTTTATATAACATATGCTCTGGGCAAAGAAAAATCAAGCTTTACGTTTTTATCTTTTCAAGTTCCAGTTTCTCCAAAGTCAGGAAAAAGTTTTAACTTGTAATTCAAATAAAAAGCATTTTTCATAAGGCTGAATTATTTGGCATGTTTATATGATGCCTTTTCAGAGTAGATAACTTGTGTTCATAATGGGACCCAAAAGTTCAAAGGAGCTAGTTACTTACAGCATATTCACTTATACGTGTTGCAAGCAGCTAAAATGGAAAATGGTTTTCCCACAGGCAAGAAAACTTGGATACCAAATTAAATATCCTTGGCAAGGGGTTAGAAATGCAATGCTTTGTAAGAATACTAACTGCCACACACAGCTAGATAACTTTGAGTTATGTTACTTCAACTAGTCTAGCTGATTGTTGCTAATTATGTATTAATTAAATAATAGTTTTTTAATACTTATTAGATTAATCAGAGTCAAACACGGTTGTATATCTCTATCTTGATTGTAAAGATGGTTTCATTTGAAAGCTAAAGAAGGGAAAGAGGCAAGAATGCGTTCAGGATAATGAAATTTTTAGATTGAAGTGGTAGTGGTATGCGTGATGAAGGCTGTTCAGTATTTGCCTTGCTATCCAAGTCAGTAGAGTAAACAGCCAGCATGTGCATTAAAGTATGCAAATTAGTGACAGGATGCCAGTCCTTTCTTGAGGGACTTCATGATCATTCCTATAGTGATCAATATACTTAGCAGAAAGTTAAATTACCTGTGCTCTCCTTTCTACATTGGCTTAGTGGATATTGGCAAGCATGATTTACCCCATAAAATTTGTCCTTTCCAATAAAAATTTATTCATACCAAACAGTAGAAGTTTAAAATTTGCATGTTCCCAATATATCATATATAGTCACATTTTCTGTCTTTGACTCATTCTTTACAAGTTATCACAATTTGAATGAGAGAAATTGAAAGCAAAGCACTGTTTGGTAACCTTGTCTCCATTGTTTCATATGTAGCTATGGATAGATAGGGGTGCAAATACATGAGAGATCACATCTACCAGCTTGGAAAGTTACAGAAATCACTTCTTTTTCTGGTGAAAATGAGTCTGACATGAGACAGTGGGGAAATGCTGAAGGGACTGATTATCACGTGGTTTGTAGAGGAATTTCATTGGCAATTACTAATCCTTTAGCCTTGTCCCCACTGGACTGGTTAGCCAGCTCAAACTTAAAGAATTGTGTGTGCATGAACCACAAATGATTCGTAGTCCTCTGGTTTTAACTGTGGTCAAGTTTGCAATGAAAAGCAGTCTCTGGGTGTCTGCTGTTGAGGTGCTGTCTTAGCTGTGCATTCTTGTCAGCTTGATAAAGCAGGAAACTTATGGCAGGAGGTAGCAGCCATCACTCCCTCAGAATAGCAAGTCTTTTTTGGGAAGTGGGAAGATTCAGTATGTTGAAATCACAGCTTTTCCACTGAGATTCTATAAATTGTAAAAATGTTGCAGACTTAAAATCTGAGCAAATCATCCTACATCATATTAAGAAACCAAGCCAATATAATTTGTTTTAGACTTAAAAAAACATTATGCCGTGGGAGAAGTACAAGCATTGTTTGCAGAAGTAAAAACAAAAATTTCTGATTTTTGGCTAGTTCATTTAAAAGCAATAAGAATTATTTCAGTGTGATTTTAAGTTTTGGACCACAGGGTAGCCATTCAGTCTTTGGTTCCTTCTAGTCTAAATTTGAAAAACTGCAGTTCTGCTATTGTAAGTGAATACAAGCACCAGGTTTTGTTCTGCTGGACCCAAGAATATAGACTCTTCTCCAGACATTAATTCTAGTCAGATCCTCATGATCTTACAGAATAAAGATGCTAAAATTGTCCTGTTGGTTGAACTGTCTGTAACTACCTCCTTCTTTTGCCTGGAAGAGCATTCAGGAACCTGGTTTCCAAAGTGTTACTATAGGAATGTATAAATCACAGTGAGTTCTATTTATCGCTGTAGCTGCAACCAGATAGTTGGTCATGACTAGTTCTCTTAGGTCAAGTAACAAAAGGCTGTGCATCATCAAATGATGGATTGTGAATGAGACTAAAGCATCAGACTGAATCTTGGGTGTCTGGGTTAAGTTCCTGGCTCCAGAAATATGGTAGATGATTGCAAAATGAGTGCTGCTATGGTAATCTGAATTCTGGCCTTTTCTAACCCAGAATGATTGATTTTGCAGATTTCATTTTCTTTAAATATTGTGTTTATAATTTGATAAATATAAGGGAGAACATAGCAGTAGTTCATAAGTTTTCTAAAAATAATTTGAGGAAAATATGACTGAAGCATGATTAGGAAGATATATGAATAAATATGTTTTTGTTTTTCTTTAAAAAATTGCACAGAACATTAAGAGGTTGGATATTAATAATTTATGTGGAGACACTCACTCTAAATATTATTATGATTACCAAAATATCCTCATTAGTAATATCTAAAAAATACTTTTTTTCCTTTGAGAATAAAATGTTGGAGGAATATGAAGGGCAAGCAACATAAACTCATCAGAACGTAAGATGCAGGAATTCAACTTAAGCAGATTAATTTTATAAATGTTTGCATTTTTCTGTTAATATTCTTTTTGTTGAATTATTGAAGGAGCTTTTAAAACTTGCTCTTTTTGTCCTGAAAGTATTCTTGTAATCTCACACTGACATCTTCATGCTGATAAATAGTTTAACATCAGCATGATATAAACTTGTTCCTACTTCAGATGTCAGCACCTCCATTGGTGTGCATTTTTACATAATAATCCTAATTCAGATTGTGTTGTATTTGCAACACTAGACAGGCTTCACTGAATTAGCCTTTCCTCACTTCAAAGTCCATGAAAGACCAAACTTTTAGACTGGGGTTGTCAGCTGTTTTATTCCTTTGGCACAGGATCTCATATAATCATTTTTGTAGGCATCACAGTGGTTTCAGACAGCACAGGTGTGGCAGAGTTAAAAAAGGTATTTTGTCATCACATGAGAACAGATCAATGTACAAGTATCAGAAGAGCATGATACAAGTCATCCAACGCAAAGAACTATGAAAAAAAATGCCTTCTGAAAAAAATTGTTAGAACTTTTTGGATAGTTGGAGAAGGCTGAAAATTCACATTTTAAATCTCTTCTGCAGTAAAAATGTAATCAAATAAGATTGTTTTATTACATAGTTCCTGGGATGGAGAATGAAAAATAAGAGGATATTAAAGCTTAGGTCCTTCATGAGCCCTAATCACAATGGCATATGTTCTTCAGCACGGTGAAGTCCAGGCTCACAGATAATTGTTCATCTTGCTGGATCTTTACTGTACCTGAAGACATATATTTAGTCATAGGTATGCTGTCTAACTTCACATCTGTTTCCTGCCTAGTCCTGAATGAGACTTTTAAGCAGCATAGGATTTAATATCAGTAGCAGGGCACATCATGTGAGGAGCTCAAAGCTGCATGCAAAATACAATGTATTTTACTTGTGTGAATGAGACATGACAACATTGCAGTGAGTAGCTGCTAAAAATACATAGCTAAGTATGATAGAGTGATTTGCTGGGGTTTTTTGGTTGTTGTTATGTTTCAGAGTTTTTTTAAATGTTGTATTTGGCTCCCAATTTTATTTCCCTTAATTCAGCTGACAGGAGATGTCATCCTTCTAACGATGAGAAATTATAGAATGGTTTGGGTTGGAGGGGACCTTAAAAATCATCTAGTTCCAACCCCCTACCATGAACAGGGATATCTTCCACTAGATCAGGTTGCGCAGAGCCCCATTCAACCCAGCCCCGAACACTTCCAGGGATGGGACATCCACAAACTCTATGGGCAACCTGTTCCAATGTCTCACTGCCCTCACAGTGAAGAATTTATGCCTTGTATCTAATGTAAATGTACCGTCTTTCAGTCGGAAGCCATTTCCCCTTGTGCTATTGCTAAATGTCCCTGTAAAAGTTCCTCACCAACTCTCTTGTAAGCTCCCTTTAAGTACTGTATGGCAGTCCTAAAGCTTTGTTTTCTCTTGTCTGCATAGGAAAGGTGTTCCAGCCTTTTTATCACTTTCTGTATTCTTGCTCCAAAAGGTTGCTGCTTAGGTTGGGGACCCCAGAGTTGGACATAGCACCCCAAGTGATGTCTCCCAAGAGCAGAATAGAGGGAGAGAATCACCTCCCTTCACCTGCTGGCCACACTGCTTTTGATGCAGGCTGCAACATGGCTGGCTTTTGGGGCTGTGAGCATGCATTGCCAAGTCATGGTGAGCTTCTCATCGAGCAAATCCCCCAGGTCTTACTCCTCTTGTCCGATCTCAAACCGTTCTCTGCCTAAGCTGTGTTTATACTCAGGATTGATCTGAGGTGCAGGATCTTGCACTTGGCCTTGTTGAACTTCGTGAGGTTGACACAGGCCCACCTCTCAAGCCTGTTGTGGTCCCTCTGGATGGTATCCCTGCCTAACAGCACAAAGCTTTTGTGTCTTTGGCAAACTTGCCAAGTGTGCCACCAATCCCGCTGTCCATGTTGCTGACAAAGCTGTTAAAAAGTGCTGTTAAAAGTCCCAAAACCAATCTCTGAGTCCTTCCACTTTTCAGTGCTTTCTACTTGGACATTGAGCTGTTAACCACAAGTCTCTGCATCAGCAAGTTTTTTATCCATCCACTGTCCCATGTGTCAAGCCTATGTTTCTTCAGTTTAGAGACAATGATGCCATGTGGGACAGTGTCAAATGCTTTGTATGATTCCAGGCAGATGACATCAGTACTCTTCCTTTACCCACAAGCACTGGAACCCCGTCATAGAAAGCCATCAAATTTGTCAGGCAGTTTTTGCACTTTAATGAAGCTATACTGGCTGTCACCAATAACTTTCTAATTTTCCATTTGCCTTAGCAGAGTTTTCAGGATAATCTACTCCATGACCTTGCCTGTCACTGACTTGAGACTGACTGGGCTGCGGTTCCTCAGATCTTCCTTATTTCCTTTTTTAAAATGGAGGGTTGTGTTTCCACTTTTCCAGTCACTGGAAACTTCACTGGACAGCCATAATTTCTCAAATATGATGGATAGTGTCTTAGCCATTTCTTCTGGCATGGATGAATCTCATCAGGTCCCATGAGCTTGTGTACCTTTCAGGTTCCTTAGTCTCAAACCCAGTCTTCTTCATCCTCTCAGTCCTTGCCTTTGCTTTCTGCAACTTTAGCAATGTGGTTGGACCACTTGCTGATGAATACTGAATCAAAAGTAAAGCTCCTTTTATAGACTATTAAGTTTAATTTTTTTTTAACTTGTAAGGAAGTTCAAGTTTCTGCCCTTCATATTCAATGAAGTTTTAAGTTGTGATTCTATAAATCTTGCTCACAATCTATGGAGCTAGCACATAATTTGTATTCCTGTTGTGCGAGGGTATAACATCATAAGGAAGTATAGTGGGCTTGAATCAATATAAATATTTATGTATTTATCTGATCATGGGTTTAAAAAAATAATAAGAAAGATTAGAAAAATATTTAGCATATTGGATGCTCTATCCCAAGTTACATTCAAGAAATTGGCGTCTGAGTGTTTAAATTTAAATGTTCTATTCAACAGTTGTCTTACCTGTATGCATAAAAATCTCACAAAATGGGAGAGGGGAAATAGATATTCTTCATGCTTACAACCTTTTATGAATTTGTCATAGGAAGTATGGAAGGATGTAAGACTCTTGATAAGATTTCCAGAAGAAATTCTTCTTTATATAAGGGTTTCTTAGACTGAATTTACCTGATAATCAGCCATCCAAATGTACTTAGATCTTTTTTTGGTGTAAATAGAAAGTCTCAAAACTATAGTAACACAGCTCTAATGAGTCATTGAAAAGGCTTTATATCTGTTGGAAAAAAAAAAAACAAAACAAAAAACTGGCTCCACTTGAAAGTTACTGGAAAGCACATTCATAGCTAATTATAAACAAATACTAGTTAACACTTTAAATAAAAAGAGAGGAAAAAAGCAAAAAGATTTAGGACATAGACAAGCAGATGAAAGGATTCTTGTTGCCTTCCATCTGAGATTACTCAGATGCATTCCTGTATTCAATTACCTGAGAAGATGTGATATTCCCTTAAGAGAGATCGGGAGATCAGAAGGGATGGCAGTTTCGTGCATCTCCTTACTCACAGCTCTTTGAAACTGGTTCAGCAGAAATAGCTTAAATTGCAGCAGGGATTGGGGCCAGACGGTGACTACAGACAGTAATCACTGGGTCAAGATCATACCACAAACCAACAACAAAAACTTCTGGTGGAACAAAAGCTCTGTCAGGGTGTTTGAAGGAAGTTTGAGTAGACTTACAAGGTCTGCTTGGAATACTTTCTGAATAGGCACCAACAGGTCAGCTTGTTGTGTGACTATGCTTATCTAGTACATTTATACATAGAGGGCATTGATAATTCTTATTATTGGCTAACTTTGAGTCTATGTTTTTCATCAAATCCCTTGTATACTTCAGATTCAATTCTCAGCTTGAGTTTTATGCCTTTTTTTTTTACAAAGCCACTAAGCACAAGCCCCTGTCATTATTTAAAAATTAATGATTGTCTAACTTTTCAGTCTTCCCCAAAACCCACTTCCTTTTTGATAGTGACCATCCAAAATGGCTTAATTCTTCCTAGTGCTACTCATGCCCAACCACACTAAATAAAACTTGCAAAGAGAACAAACACCAACAAAATCCAAAAATTGAGTCAAAACAAATTCAAGTCTAAAAGGGAGTAGGGGTAGAGGGGGAGGGGAAGAAAGAAACTTTTCTCGAGAAACTTTCTATTGATTCTGGTGTATTTGCTATTCTGCTTTGGTGTTTGAAGGTTTTTCAAAAGAAAGTCTTGAATAGTATGCTAACTGCCAAAAACATAAGTGTTATTTTGGTGTTTCCTGAGGGTTTTTGAAAGTATATGTACTACCAAGGAGAATAGGGGAATTTTCTGAGAAGGACTGACAGAGCTCTTGTAAACTTGGACCTTAGACCCTGATAATGACACAGTAGCTGCATGCTCTAGCTTGTGCTGGTAGTTCACTCAGAATTTTCTCAATATCCATTTTCCTTCTGTCTTAGTCACATGCTTGAGATACCTACAGAAGGTATCCTCATGGCCTCTGTCAGGCACCTCAGGTCCTCAGGCCTTAATGAAGCTGGGTCAGAAGTGACAGGTGAACTACCTAAAGTTCCATACACTTTTTAAGAAAAAAAGCAATTTTCCCACAATTTTGTTCTTAGTTTAGTTTTGTTGGGACTCTTTGGAAATTGTGCCTCTGCCAGTGGAAATATTTGGTCTATTTTCAAAGCCTCAGCTACTAATCACCCAGCACCAGTGCTGAAGAAAATATATCCTCTTTAAAGATCCTGGTAAATCTCCAACAAGGGTATGTACAAATATTAGGGATTGTTTTCTCTTTTATTTGTTTGGATTTTTTTCAGTAAAAAGGATTTCTATAAATTTTCCTGCTTTTTAATAATATGTATATAACATTGGAGCACAATAATCCTAGTCTAAAACAGTTATATGTCTTGAGTTTCCAGTTAGTTCTAAGCCAAATATTTCTTTTTAGATTTTTTTAATCCTGTGAAAGAGATAATATAGTGAAATATCACACTTTCAAACAACAAATCACAACAATTAATAATAGAGACAACAGATGTTATTTTGCAGTATCTGTCCACAGCAAAAATGGTCTGTATGTATAGAAAATAGATATATTCATGTTATTAGCTTTTTAAAAGTCAGATATAGTTCTCAAGATATAGCGGTTAAATTTGGAGGAGACTAGCAGAGAAAGTTTTTTGTACTGAAAATGAGAGGATACTTGGCAGTTGTCTTCATCCACAATGTGGCTTGATTTCTGCAGAGAACTTAGCATAACATCCACAATGATCTCCACTGAGGTTAGAGGGGACAATTTTGTGGTCAATCAATGGTTTATATCCTTGCCTTTGAGCCCCTTTTAATTTAATTTAATTTAATCTTCTAGGCTTCTTGAAAACAAAATACTGTTTACAGAAAACCGAATTTTACAATTCTTCTGAAGACCAGCATTTTCTAAAATGCCTGTGTCTATTTCTCACATTCAGTTTGGTGAGATACATCCCATTTTCACAGATGCATAGGTCACTTTAGTATAGTTATTCATATATGTGCCTTTGTAGATGTTTATATGGAACATTTTCAGGACTGTAATCAAAGAAAGAATGGGAAGAGCAAACACACAAAACAATGGCATGTATCATTCTGGAATGTGGGTATGTGCTGGTAAGGACAGAAGATTTGAGAATTCAGTTAATTAGACTTCATTTGTGAGATCTTGTTTGAAAGCTCATTTTGAACTGCATGAAATCAAGTTTTATGCCCCAAGTATAAAACACCAAGCAGTAAATTTAAGCAAATTAAAAAAAAAAAGTGATAGAATAGAAATTAGGACATCTGATGTGAGTAATTTTTGAAGAGTTACATATGTCCTGTAGTTAAAAGAATTTATATAAGAGCCTTGGATATAGTACAGTCCTCACACTTGGTAAGCAATGACGTAGGGAGGAAGGAATGTACTTGAATTTTGACCAAATATATAAAGTGTTTAGGAAGTATAGACCTCGCTCTAAAAGGAGACCAACTTTAAATAATCTGAAGGTATCTTAATGGAAAAAGCAGGCTAACAGTGGAATGTCATCCAACAAGAAGGCATTTAAGATGCTTTCAAACTAAAAAGGGAAAATATAACTAAACCAGTGCATGTTGTAAACCGTTGATAAGGTCGCTTCACTCTGTTAGAGGTCACTTTGACTCTAAATTGCTGTGAGTTTTGAGATGGCCATGTTTTTCAATGTGACCTAAGGTCATTTTTCAGCTATATAATTTGGAGTAGATTTTTCAGAATATATAGGTCTTCAGGATTGTGAAAGCTGCATGAAAAGTCCTACAGTATATACAGTGTGTGAAAGCCAACATATAAATCTGCTACTTTTGCTTACCAATGTATCACACAAAATAGTGGGGTTAGTATTTCCTGGTATCATATAGTTTTTAATAGATTGGAAACAGTTTATTTCTATGTACTTCAGCAATTAGTGTCAAGAATCAAGTTCTTAGCTGGGAGTGTTAGAAAAGATGATGAGCCAGTAAAATATTTGGGAAAAAAACTAACTCAAAAGCAGAAATTCCCACATCTATCAGAAAACTTGCAAGCAGTGTCTGCTATATTAGCTGATGGATTGGAAATATAAATTAAAGCAGATATGGATACTGCATGACTAAAAGATTTCTTTAATGTTTTTCAAAGAAAATCAAATAATATTTTTGAAATAATCTTATTTCTTGAAGATAGAGAATAATTATAGAAGCAGGCAAGAGGTCTCAGAGACAGTCAGCTGCCATGGTATCCCAGGATTTATCTGATTTTTCTGTGTTGGCCGTTGATGATCCCTATGTTGTGATCACTGTGGACTGGGTATAGCTGCTAATTTATTTTTTTTTCGTGTCACATGTTGTAGGTGTTGTCTTTTAACAGGGAAGTGCCCTTTTCTTGCCTGAATGTTCCTCCAAAGTGGGCAACTTTTAGCTGGTATTTGGCTCTTAATGGATATATGCTGAGAATGAAGAAGCCAAACCAGTGCCTTTCATGCACTCTTTTTATACCTGTGATGAACTGCTTTGGAGGAGGAAGTGATAATATAGATGCATGATAATGAGTGAAATGATGAAGTATAATGCATTCTGGGACAATTCAACTGGATCCATCATAACTAAATTTTTCCTGTCCCTAGTCAAAGAGGAAAACATAATTTGAATTAGTTTACCAATGGGGTGATTATTACTGAGCAAAGTACATATAATCACTAATATCAGGTGATAATATTCCCAATGTACAGATTATAACAATCTCCAGCTGCTTCAATATCTAATAGTTATTCCATTGTATCCAGGTTTCCAGGATAGGAAAAATTCCATTGTTTTGATAGCAGGAGGTTTTCTTCCCTTGCCAATTAAATTTCACTGCATATCTTCAGCTAGCCATTTTCTACAGCTCTTGGATGTTAACTGTGTCTAGTGCAAAAGCAGTCATCTGATTATTTTCTTTGGACAGGGACAGATCTGAGTGCATATACCGTATTTTCTCTTTCACTGGTGCCACCTGTTGACTTGTGGAAGAAGAATTGTTTTCATAGTATCTTTAACTTTTTCTGTCTATGCAAAAGGGTTGCAAATTTTCACCTGTGTAATATCTTTTTGGTAAAATGAGGAAGGATTAAAAATATCATTGCATTTGGAACAAAATACAAAGAAATTCTTTAGAGAAAATTCTTTATTACATGCATCTCTGCCATTCAAGGTTTCTACAGTTTCTTTTCATTGTGTAATACCAATTCTCTATTAATTTGTTGAAAGTATAGATACCCGAAATAACTTGGTTTTGTTTTGCTTTGTTTTGTTTTTCTTCTTCTCTGGACCACTTTTTTTTTTAATTCTTCTCTGGACAACTTTTTTTTTTAATTAAAAGGAAACTTGTGCCCAAATGGGGATATTCTGACATGCTTTGATAAGCTTAGGGATAATATGCTTACACTCTTTTGAGAAATAAATTGTGGAATTTTTGGTCCATTACTGGTGGGTAAACAATTATTTGTAAACCTGTGCAGAATATTTGAAATAAAGAAGAAAGTACCTAAAACAAGGCAACTCTAATGGTATTCCATCCCATCAATCTTGGAAATTATAAAAATACTTATATCCTAAAAATATACACACCAGTATACAAGACTGTTGTAGGATGGAATATGGTAGCCTCTATTTCTAAGCATTGTTTAAGTGAAAGTCCAAATTGCATTTTTCAGTAATAGAATTATTTGAGAGTTGCATCCACAGATACTTAGTGATTGTGTTAGTGCAGAATGAGCTATTTGATCTCGTTTCATCCACAGAGTTTGTGAAATTTCTCTTTTGAACTATATGTTTTTACTGGTCATAATTGGATTTTCAGGATTAAAGTATGGAAAAAAGAAAAGTATTAATGAAATTCTTTAAAAGCTGCCACATTTCTCCTGGTTTCTTATCCAAAGCAATGCAAGGCTTTCAAGAAAAACTCTTAAGTCAGCCCAGATTCAGTCAGTTCTGGGCTCAACTTCACTCAGAAGGGTTGTGAGCCCTCACAAACGTTCTGAAGAATCTGGGCCAAGATTCAATTTGGTATTGAAACCTGTAATCATTCAGGATTCATGTGCTCTTCAATTTCCTTGAGAACATTTACCCATCTCTCCCTCAGGTTTTCTGCGGTTTGCTGGGATTTTTTTTCATTTTCAGGCTAACAATGGTGGAGCCCAAGACTTCAAGTAATGATTACCAAATACAATGTTTCCCTGCAAATATCTGGGCACTAGTCAGCAGTGCTACTGCTCAGAAGACTACAGTGCTACTAATAAAAAGCATTTGCAGCACTAGACAAAGCTCATTGTTCTGACTGGGGAAAGTATAAGGCAATTCCATTTGTATTTTCTTGCTACAGATTTCACATGCCTATTTCAGTGTATCTTTGTAAATTACTGTTGATTGAAACATTTTAACTGAAAAAACAGTGATTATCTTTGTATCTTAATTATGCCGTTGCTTTGCTTTTTTTCAAAAACTTTGAAATTTTTCAAGGAAAGTGTATCTATGATGCAGAAAAATAATTTTAATGAGTTAATATTGTAGAGCTATGTCTGGAAAGTGGAATAAAAAATAGCTGAAAGGTTCCTTCTTTTTCAGATTTCTATATGAATGTTATAGCACTGACATTTGTTACCAGGCCAGCTCAGAGCCTTTTCATTTTTCAAAACTTTCTGACTCTTGGGAATACTATAATTCTCCTTGCAAGTTAACAGTCCAGAAGTCTAGCAGACTGAACAAAGAACCAAGTACCAAATTAAAAGAGCTTTCTATTTAAGCATGCAGACTTTAAATGAGATTTAAGTTGTATTACCTGAATGACTGCATAAATATAAATTTCACTTAAGCTCATGCTCAGAGCAGATGGACAATTGCTTTGCACATTGGTGATGCCTAAGTTAACATGCACGTTCTTATAGATTTTTTTGTTAAGTGTTCTTTCAGTCATCTAAATTTAGTGAAATGTGGGCAAAAAAAAAGAGAACATGTGGCAAATGGAGAATATTTTCACCATTGTGTGGGAAGGCAGTTTCTTACTGTATTATTAATACAATTAAAATATTAATTATATATAAAATGATACAAGTAAAATATTAATTTTCTTCACATGATCGCTAAATGCTAATATCCTTCATATAAAACTAATCATGTTTTCAATACAGGCCTGCTTCAGCTCTAGTACTTCACTAATGCATGTGTGTGCAGGGGGAGGGAAGTGTTTTCATTTGTAATTTCCACACAACTGGTACAAAAGCTGTAAGGCTGGATCCTTCCTGCTCTTTGCTCAGCTTTTCCTGCTCTTGGTAGACAAGTTCCCGTATTATTTGAGTTTTTGGAATCATTATTTAAGATCTGGTTTTAAGTCAATTTCATTATTTGGTTGTTGTTTAGAATACTGGGATGTTTTTTTTTTTTTTTTTTCCTTTTCAAGGCTTTGAGTTTTGGATTGCTTTCTTTTTGCAGTGGTGGTTTTGGATTCCTTTTTAATAGGGTTATCAAAATTTGTATCGTTTTGTTTGTGTGGTTGTTTGTTGAATGGGAAGGTTGATTGTTTGGTTTTTTTCTTGGAATTGATCTACATGAGTATATCCTCAGGTGGTTTCTATATATTTTACACATGACATATGTACAATTAAAATTATCCTGAAACATCTCTTTCACCTCGTTGCTCATTATTTGATTGTATTTTTACAGCCAAAATAGACCAAGAAAATGAAGAGAAGTCACTGACAGAAGCACATAAAAGGTAAGAAGGAGTAATGTCATAAGACCTTTCTTTGAAAAATATGGTGGTTTTAGCAGTTGATGTATTGGTAGCCAGTATTACTGTGTTTTTGAGTGGTATAGAAATGCATTTAGAAAGAAAAGTGATATTTAGTTATTGTGAATTTTAATTTGCAAATGAAGAAAGTTTGAAACAATTTAAACGAATATTGGACATTACTCCTGTCTTTCAGAAAATGCATTAACCTTATGTAAAAATAAATTCAGAGTATACCATTTGGACTGAGAAAACACTGTTCATACTACACCAGTATCATGGTGATTCGAGAGGTATTTCACATTCCCCAAACAAGTATTATTAGGTACCATTTCTTCTTGTACTTATAAAATATCCATTTTATTAAAAAAAACCAACTTTTTTTAATAAACAAATTAAATGTAAAATTAAATGTGACTTCCATTGTAGAATTGCTAATAGATCTTCAAATTCTGTTTTTTGTGGCAGAAAGCAAAATACCTCATTAAATTTCATTCTGTGCAGTTGAGATGGTTTTCAAAACTGGGAACCTCACTCCATTGCACAACATGTGGTTTGTTCTGATTTTTTTGGAGACTTCTCTAGCAGCAGTGTTTGAATGGGGAAGATTTTTATCAGTCCCAGCAAGAGATCAAAATATGGTGCACAGCATTTATAGCCCAAATTTAGGGAAACTCGCAGTCTGTATTTGTTTTTCTTTCACTGAAAATAGCATTTTCTTTTTTTACTAGCTACAGCTATCACTTAATAACTACTAATGCACATATCCATTCTATATTCCCAATATTATGAAGTCTCTCAATAGGATTCCTCTAAAAGATATCACTATAAAAGTTCCTAGTTTTTACTAGGTTTGTCAGCCATTCTATGGCCTCAACACCTAAATTTGCAATCTGCAGTAATGCCACAGGGTGGTTGATGTCTTTCCTGGTACATTTTTTCTCTATTTCCTTGGGCCATTGTACCTTGGGATAGTACCTGAAAAAGAAGCCAAGCGGAGTGAGTGCCACAAGAGCCTCCCTTCTTACTTGTGGGGAGATGGTAGGTCCTTGAGTGGCACATCATGGGTGTGGAAAGGGAGTATAAGAGAATCACAGACAGCTGCTTTGGACTGGTCTGTGCTGCCTTCATTTTCATTACAGAATGTTCTGAGTTGGAAGGGACTCGCAGGGATCATCAAGCCCAACTCCTAAATGAATGGCCCATAGAGGGATCAAACCCACAACCTTGGTGCTGTTAGCACAATGCTCTAACAAGCTGAGATAATATTAGGGTATTATTGCTTTGGCTTAGTATCGTGCCTCTTGCTTAAGTATATGAAAGGCATTCCTGACATTTTTTAGGTTTGTTTAGCTGCTCGGTTACATAATTCTTATCTTTAAAATTTTCCTTCACAATAAAACTTTGAGAGAAGCTGGCACTGTTAGGAGATTGTTGTGATGCCTAATTGCTCTTTTAAGGAAAATATTTGTCCTGTCAAAAGTGGATTTGAGTACAAATCCAAAGGTGACAGAAATCTAATGACAGTGGAATCTTCAATCTGTTCAGAAATCTTGTGACTTATCACTATCTTTTGGTATCTAATTCACTTTCCCTTCTAATCTTTTTCCCTGACAAGACTGGAACCATCATATCAAAAAATTTCTACTGGTTTTATTAGCCTGATGGGGGAAGAAAGCAAACTGTTCTGGGGATTCTTTTTCAGCTTGGTCTGCTTCTTCTGCCTTTAATCCCTAATTCTTTCTTCTCCCAGCTCCTTTTACACAATTTGTAAAGAAGAAAATTCTGCTTCATCGCTACTCCTTTCAGTGAATATCTAGCAAGGATATTTTCTTTCTTCCTTCCACCTTCCCACTGAAATTCTTGATCAGATTAGTGCTTTTTGTAAGAACACTGGAGACAACTTCATATACAGTTTTAGTATTATGTGTGATTATTTCAGTAAGATTTTTAATTTAGCTTGAAAATAAAATGCTTGGGATCCTTTTTGTCAGGAGTGGATCAAAAAGATGATAGGAGCTTAAGAAGCTAAATAAAAGATTAGTTGCATTTGACTAATCATAGGTAGACAGCAGTGCATAGGATGATGAGACAAGCAAGTAGTGCAAGGAAAAGTGATGGATTAGATGGAGCAAAGTTAATGTGATTAATGTGCTTGGATTTTCCTTGTTGAAGTAGATGACTTCAATCTATGTAGAAGTTCAGGTCTACTGCAGGGGAGCATTTCTTTAGCTTTCATTAAAAACTATGGGTTTTTTATTGTTATTATTAGTATTTTCTTTGTTAGTTTGTCTCCATTAAAATACAAAAATCCAGAAGAAAAGATCTTGTAGCATTAAAAAACCCTGTTTCTGAAATGAATAATGATTTGGGGAAAATGCAGCAATGTGTGTTTTAAAAAATCTCAGTTGTGCAATAGATGAGCTGAAATGGAAAGTTAATCTTACACAGAAAATGAAGACAAAGAAAATGGAATGTCTGCTCCAGGGACTCCATACAGTGTATAGCTGTTCATTTGTCACAAGTGAGAAAATGTTTAATCTGTTTTGAAATGATGTATTCTCTCTTTATTTATCGTGTTTAGTGACTTTAAGAGTGTCAGTATGTAAAGTGTTTATCCTAGGAATGGATTTCTGGCACATGGATAAAAATGAAAAGTGAAATGTTTAGCTCACAATAGGCATATGTTCCAAGATCTCTTTGAGTAAGTATCCTGAGATGAGAAGAAAGCACACAGGTCTATGTTTATCTAGCTTACGCAGGCAGACAAGGAAGGCTCCAGCCTGGTATTAACACTGAAGTGACATGGAATGTCTTCACCAAACCCCAAACAATTACATCATTCCCTTAACAATATTGATAAAGTGCAATAAGAAAGAACCTGGCACTTTCCAATTAGATCCTCATTGCTAAATGCTTGAGAAACTGTGAAATACTTGCCAAGTTAAAGGAAAAAATCACTCATTTGGGGAGAGGTGAAAGAAGTAAAACAGAAAATAGAGAGGAGGGGGGAAAGATTCTTCTGTATTTTAGGAATCCTCTACTCGGTGCCCCTTTATTTTTTCTTCTGTTTTTGTTTTTAAATTTGAACTAATGTTCTCCATCCCAAGACTTGTATTATAGATACGTTCTCTGTTTTGTGTATTTTCATTTACTTAGTGTTAAATATTTTTCATCTTTTCAGATGTGAATTTACTTAAGCAGAAAAAAAAAAAAAAAAAAAAAAAAATTGAAGTCTTGTTGTTTCCAGGTATGCTTAATACAATTTCAGAATGAGATGAACTTTTATCATAGTATGCACAACAAGTAGGAACCAAGATTGCAACAAAATTATCATCCAAATAATGTGATAAGTGATACCTCATTTGCCAGGCTAGGATGAAAGGCAGTAGCAACAGCAGAAATACCATTTTGCAGACTTAAAATCAGAAATTAGTTACTCCTCTTCATGCACTTAGTTTCTGAAGAACCAATAGCCAAACAACCTGACTGAAGTTACTGGAAACAGCATTCAGTGAAGTTGAAGGTCATAATTCTCTGCCTTGATACCTCACCAACTGAATAGCTCTAGAGGAGTAGCATAGAACTTTGTTAATTTTTCTTATAATACCTCACCCAGTATTAAGTTCTTATCTCCTTAGAAGGCTTCCAGATTCACATCTTTTTAAAAAGCAAATAAATCCAGACTTGTAACACTGATCTCTCTTCCACTGAAATAGTTACGATGCTCTTTTCCTTCCCCTTTATCTGCAAACATTGTTCTCTTCTTGGAATAACAACTTGGTTTCAAAAATTTAATTAAGATTGTTTTTTTTTATCTAAGACATAGTCAAATGGTTTTCAATTTTTCCTGTCATATCTTAGTGTAACAACGAAGCATTCGATTCTGAATTCAGTTCAGCAGCACTAAAAGTTTAGTTATTCATATTTCATATAATTAACTAATATTCCACTCCTGCAAGAGACAATGTATGCTAGAAATGTTGAAGAATACTAAAGATTTCTTTTTTTTTTTTTTAGTATTTCAGATAGTATAACCCTGCTTGAAGTGATAAGTCACTAAGGCAACAGTCTCACACACTGGTGGTTTAAAATCATTCACCTGTTTTTCCTGCTGATGCCTAACAAGACCTGGAAAAACAGAAATTCTATTTGCTATGCTGGCTTTCTGTACATCACCGATTTAAAAAAAAAAATCCTAGGATTTAATTTTTTCTTTAGTAAATCTCAGTGCATTATGAGAATATATATTTGTTTTATAAAAAGTCAAACAGAGGACTTTTTGCCTTTTGACGTAAATATCAAGTAGGGAATTTAGGATGTGTGTGGCTTGGTGTAAAATGCTCATCTCTCTACGCCTGGATATTTTTATTTGGTTTATTTTATAATTTCCATTCTTCCATTACTTGCACATTCCAGTGATTTTTGGGCTTTTAAGTGCTTTCTGAGTGCAGTCTCCCAGGCACCTCTTCTGTTTTCAGGACTTTTAATAATCCAGTTAGAAATGTGTTGTTGCTTTCTTTTGCTGTAGCAACAAAATGACATTAATTTTGAAGAGAAATGTTTACCTTTAAATTGCCTGCAAAAAAACCCTAGTATTCTTGACACAACACTCTTTGCAGACTTCCATTGACATCACTGAACATGAGAACTTGGGGAGGAACAAAGGTTTACACCTGCTTATGAGCTGACAAGTTGATGACATTTAGAGAAATAGCAGACAGTATGATACAATGGCACTGCTGAAAAGCAACACCTCGAAATGTAGCACCTAAGTCTGGTAATCCTTTAAAACATTAAATGTTCCTCCCACCTCACTACTCTCCACACAATGTTTTGGATTGTTTCCAAAAGTGAACTATAAAGTTAAAGAGAAAATTGAGTTAATGATAGAAATAAACTGGTGAAAAGCTTAGAATGGAAGAGGTGTGTAGTTTAAAAAAAAACAAAACCAAAACCAAAAAAAAACCAGAAGGAAACTTTTAACTGAAAGGCAAGAATATGCTATTGGACTTCGTCTTTCACTACTCTTTGGCCATTCATCTATTGTTGGTTTCTTCACTGTTATGTCTGTTTCTCGCTGTGTGGCTCCCAGCATGTGGGCTGGAATCACTAAGGGTAATACATTTCAGACCCTAGGTATACATTAGTTGGATCAGCAAAAAGTAAATACTTGCTGAGCAGAGGAAATGTGTATAGAAGAAGCTTACAGTCTGTTAAACAGTTTGGTTCATTCTAGTTTAGTATCCTGTCTCTGACAAAATATCAGGACCGTAGATATGCAGTAATGGAAACTTAGCCAGCAGTACAGTTATGTCAGAAAGTCTCTTCTAAAATATGGGTAATTGGTCTTATCCTGGAAGATCAAGTCCTTGTCCTTTTCTGAAAATATTTGCCAAGTGACACAAGTCCTTAACCATTTAGATGATTGATTTTTGCCTGTAAGAATGTTATCTTTAAAAGAAAATATTTTGGCCTACTGGCTTTGAAAAATAATTTTATTTTACTGGTTTCAAATTAGTTGGCATTTAATGGCATTCAGTGCTAGTATGAACAAAAGTTAATGCAACTTCTTACAGACTGGGGTACAATTCAGAGATCTAATATTCTGCAATGTAAACTGATTTTTATGCAACTTATTGTAAAGTTCATGTAGAGGGTTTATTCTTAGACCTTAGAGTAAAAGGTAAAGGATGTTAGTGTTTACTCTTAGACCTTAGAGTAAAAGATAAAGGATGTTAGTTTAAGGTGCAACTGCAGTTACACAGCTAAACAGCGTTGATGACAATACAGCTAACACCCTGATAACAATACAGTTAAAATAACTTATATCTGATCAACTCAAAACTAATGCCATGGCATCAGACTGAGGATTAAAAAAAAGAGAAAAGAGTAGAAGAACCATGTAGCTAGTAAAATTAGTGGGAAAATAAGACATGAATTAAAGTCTTTCAATGTGTCACATTTTGTTTGCCTTCCAGTTTATGTTCAGCAGGTGGTTTCACTGAGTGGCCCTCAAAAATTCAAGATATTCCTCTTGAGCTGTTGCAGCTGAAGTAAAGTGCTTGTGTGCGTGTGTGTATGTGTGATTAGCTCCAGTGCCTCTCCCTTGTGCATCAGCTTCTGATTATGTTCAGCAGGACTTTTCTTTCATCAAGTTGTCTACCTGAGCTGTTTGGTTGGTTTCCTAAGACCTTCATAGTCAGTGTTTGCATTTGCAAGGTCTGTGACTTAAATGTGGATAATGGGTCTCTTTTATTCTCTTGTGCTGATTTGCCACTGGAGTTGTTCCTTTTTTCCTTGCTGCATGTTACAATTTATTTTAAGTATTACAATATTATGTTGTTGTTGTTATGTATATGCAAATAGAAAAGCAGAACGTCAGGGATGGGATTTAATTAGGTCACAACTGCTGTGTTAACTCATCTGGGAACTATCCAGTAATAATCTGTACAACATAGGTCATTCCTTCCATAACAATTTCCAGCTGATGGAAGGCTGCCATCCACAAGCTGATCCATGATATAGTTCTACTTCTCATATATGGAGATTAGGTGACTAGGAGAGAAGGCATTGTCTCTTTGCTCTTCCTCTGTGTGTTGCTCACCCTCATTGCATTGTTTCTTGACTGCTTTAACGAGCTAGCTCAGAAGCAGCTTCACTGGGCCAGATCCCCTCTGTGGGCTTGAGGGCTTCTCATGAAATAACCTCACCTGCTTTTTTTTCTCAGCTGCTGCCTAAAAGATAGTTTTACCATAATCAGGATGTGAAGGAAGTAAAATTTCCTGCCTCCGCCTAAGGAAAGTTATTAGGTGTGGTGACCCCAGACCAGAAACCCCATGAAGCCTCCTTGGAAGGGATGGGAACAGCCCAGAGATAGGCTTCTTAGGCCAAAGGAATATGGTTTTTCTAGCTTTGCTTGGATGTGTGAATATTAATGATTCACAAATCCAGAGCTGATATGGTTACTTAATACAATATTTCTATTAATTTCAGTGGCTGCCACCTTTTCATGGGCAATCCTTTTAGAAAATAAGGATTTTCTGCCCATTTTCTGTACTCATCTACAGAAAGGTTCTTTCACTTCTATGAAGAGAATATTTTGGGATAACTTGAGACTTGAATCTCAAGTGCTTAAAGTTTGAAAAATGCAAATAAAGACCTTTCCAACCTGACAGTTCATCAAGAGAGATTTTGAAGCCTTTCAATTTCCTGTCATGGGATTTTTCTGTAATTGACTTTCAGAATATGAAAACCCCCATGAACAGTTCTGTTTTCAGCAAAGGATCAATTTCTTCTATTCATAGTTGTGCTGGCCATGATGATATGAGTGGATGCATGTTAAGGACAGAGCTCTTGCACAATGAATTAAGAATGCTCTCCAGAGCAATCACAAAGGGTTAAGTTGAAACTGCATCAAAAGACCTTTGAAGTGCTAGGATGTTCTATAATAGCCAAGTATTTCAGACAGTTTTTATTCTATAAAGAATAAAACTTCAAAGAATAGAAACTGAAACCTAAGTTTGACTTGAGCACCATAATAGAAATTATTATGATTATGTAAAAAACCCCTGTAATTCATTTCCCTTGCTATATTTAAAGTATAAATTTGTCAACACACATATATAAAATTTTATCTATGCTGAATTATACTTCTAAAGATGAGCTAATCTTATGTGTACCTGAAATTTTGTAAAGCATGTGTGTAGTTTCCATCTAGATATCTAAATAATTTGCTCTAGATTTAAGAAAAAATATTATTCCATTATATAATTGGTATTAGTTTCTTAGATAACCCTGACCATGCTTCTTCATGAATTCACTTATAGAACTGAGCCACACCATGACAGCAGACAGATTACAAGGCTCAGGCTGTAATCAATAAATTGAAAAACCGTAATAAGCTTTTAACACAATATTTAGTGCATAGCAGTTCTGCACTACTTCCTTATGTAATTATAACCTCTTTAAGTAATGATGATTGCTTAGAAGGCCTCCAGTGAACGTGAGGAGTGTTAATATAAAGATCTGAAATCAAGTTGGGCTTTCACATGAGGCTTTTAGCTGTTTCTTAGAGCACTGAGACAGCAGCTTTTGTGTCAGCCCACTGCTGTTGAAATTCATTCTACCACTGTATTCTGTGTCTAACAGCACCTCATTATTTCTTCAAGTTTTACCAGTCAAGGGTTGTATAATATGTTTGAAGCTCACATGTTTGTCTTTTTAAGAGAGAAAAATAGTTTTCTCTTGGATATGTTACTGGGCCTGACTCTCCAGTGCACAAAATTATATGGTATTGTTTTACACATGCTCATATTGCCTGTGTCTAGCTTAGCGCAGAGCTAGCCATGTGTCTGGAGCAGCTTAGCTAGCAGGCATGGCCATGATATCCACACTAACATGAATTAAAAGCATTAAAGTCCAAGGTAGAGAGCCTATACATTGATGCAAGGTACTCAGGTGACAGTGGGTTGCAGCTAATACCAATGCATCTGGAGAACTTTAACTACTTCAAACCAAGGGTTTGGGAGGAAGTTTGAACTGATTTAAAATTTTAATTTTAAAATTCATGGAAAAAGCACATGCAACTTAAAAATGCATCTGAAGAGTCATGCTAAAAAATGCTAGATTTTTAGATTTTTTTTTTTCCCTTGGAGTGGCCTGTTAGAATACAATTTCAGAGGCAAAGAAAAGACAAAGTTCTGTTTCTAATGTATTTTCTAAATTCATATTTTATTCTGAATAATATTATTGAATGGAAATATGACTGATAATATTTACAGCAAAATTTAGGTTCACATAAGCCCCAGTCACTGGGTGAGATGTAGCTGACCAATGCTTTGCATGGGATATAATGAAGGTAGCAAAAATACCTCTAACCTACATTTCCTGATTGCTGATTTTCAAATGGCTAGAATCCAATGCAGTATATGCAGAATGGCTTTTTCAGCACAGTATTTTTTTGTCAGCAGAAATTCTGTTTGCCAAGATAGCTCACTCCTGATAAAATTTAGCACCTAATCCTATGCAACCTTGGATAAAAGATGGTATTTTTATATCAGTGGAGCACTTGTTTAAATCAGAATAATGCAAAAAAAACCCCCCTGGAATCAACCCAAAGGTATAGAGAGACCAGGTTGTAGCCTATTGTGTTAGAGATGAATGAGAATAAAAATACAAATTAAAAATAATTAAACCAGTGAGGGAAGATCTTGCAGAATGCTTTTTAAATGTAGTATTAACCATGATCCCTAATAGCCTAATGTTTACAGATGATATAAGCAACAAGGATAGATTAGGCAAATTTCATCATACCCAACCAATATATCTTAATCTGGACCTGATAAAAATATTTTCTAAAATAAAGATTTTGAAAGTCTCAGTGCTCACATTCAGCTTTCAAAAAAGGTATGATTTAATTTAGTTATGGCCATTTTATTTTGCTGGTTTGCAACCTGCTGTTATGAGGCACTTTGTTCCTGAAATACAGGAATAAATACTCTCCCATTGAATTAAGTAAATAGAAGGGTCTGGAGCAGCAGTTTAAATTCAGGTTGAAGTAGCAATCTGATATGTGAAGGGTTTATTCCCTGTTAACACATTGAGATCATTGGTCTTCCTAAAAATTTGTTTTTTCCAAAATTTTGAAGTGCAAAGCTATAGTCCTAATACCCATAGAATTTAACAGTCTATGTCAGAGTATATGCTCTGTGCTATGTAACACCATCCAGGTACAGGGTCTGCTGCCATTTGTATAAACTATGGAACTTCTCCATTTGTGTCACTAATAATTATATAAAGCTGATAATATTGATCATTGCATATCATCACTAAAGTTGTAAAGCATTCCTAATAGTGGGAGGAATGTTAAATTTCTCAAGAACAAGACAGACTGGCCTGTCAAAACATAATTTTCTGTTCCTGATATTGGATGCTTTTTGTTAAGCTTTTATTGGGAGAAAAAGAAATGGTGCTTCATAGGTAGAGGGTTTTTTTTGCTGTTACTGAAGCTGCTAATTTTCATGTGCTTGAAGCAATAAAAAGTGTTTCTGTTTAATATGAATTTATAGGAGGCAAGGGACCAGGCATGAGGGAGATGACTTAGGATTCAAAACATTGCAAATGTTTGGCAGGTTTTTTTTAGAGGGAAGAAAAAAATCTCTTGAGACCTTTGTTTTCTAAGGAACAATATTACAAAATACACAGTTACACAATATAAATTGGCAAATGAAAGATGAGATTAATGATTCTGGAAGCTAATTTAAACTGGCATATTATCTCAACTTTCTTTTTAATATAAGAAAGTTACTTTTATTTCTTTATAAAAAGGGGGGGAAATAAAAGGGCAAGAAGAAATTTCTTTACCAGCCTTCAGGTACTGGATATCTTGAATGAACCTATACTTATTTTTTGCATTTCTTCACTTATAATTATGCAGAACAAGAGACTGCAGTGAGGAGAGGAAATTATACATTTTTTTATAAAGTAAAGAAAAGGTGAAGAAAGTGATGTAAAGTTATAGTGCAGAGAAGGACCCTCAACAAAATACATCAATAGAAAATTACACCCTTCACAAAATGCTGTGCGTATAAAGTTTCCTAACAAGCTTGTGCTATCTCAAGCATCAGGATGCTGGTACTCTTTTATTTTACATATTTTGTGTGACCTTGTTGAACTGGTTGGTATTCTGTCTGAAGATTAACTCTTGCTTTCAGATGTTGAATACAGTAGGAAAACAGATACAAAGTCTTGGCCTCTTTATATAAAAAACCAAATGCTAATATGATTATTCAAATTATTAGCATCCAGGAAGGAAATACTGCTACATATATATTGTACTCACCTTCTGTATATAGACAACAATTCAGGATTAACACTGTGAACAGGCTTACAGCCCATCAACTCAGTTTGGCTTTAAATAAGACTCACATCAGATTTAAAGTAGTAGGCACATATAGTCTTTTCTTTCCCTTTTGCCTTCTTTCTTTTGGTAGAATGTGCTTAGTTCTAAATTTTATTCGTGAGTTTAATTGAAATAAAAGGTACTTTAGTAGTTTCAGCCTGATTTAGAACTGCTTCTGAAACGCAACTGCTTCACAAAAGTAACAAGGTACACCATTTACACTAACTGTTCTTAATCACTGATGTACGTAAGTGATGCTTAGAGATTCATAAGGCCAAAATAGAAAAGAATATCTTTGACCAAAATATGTAGTCTATTAAACAGAAGAATATTAAGTAGAACAGAGAACCTTTTTTTCTGGTTTTAAATCCACATTGGAGCAAACCTTCACCCTTGCAGGTGATTTAGTTTGCTATATGGGGAAACCAGATACATGTGTGTTTGCGTGTGTGTTCAGCATTTCTCAGAAAGGTCAGCCAGGGCGTGTCTGTACCTATGGTTACTTTGCTATTTGTTTGGCCAGGGAAGCCTGATCAAATAATGTTGAGATGAAACTACTGCTGTCTTAGTATTATTGTTTTGCTTTAGTACACATTTATAAACCAGCCAATGCATTCCAGACAGCAGGCTTGAATTGGAATTGTGTGTAATGTTTTGCTAGCTATTTTCAGAATAGAATGAGAAAAAAGCTGAATAATCCATAGCTGCTCTTAAAATATTCCTAATGGATCAGATCTATTAGCTAGTGTTGCTGTCAATGAGCCATTTGCAGTGTGAATAGCCTATTTTCTTTTTCATATGATTAAATTTGGCTTGGCTGTTAGTACATCCGTTCTTTTCTTCCCTCCAAATAGAAAAATCACTTTCATAGACTCATAGTTGTACTCAGGGGAGCACACATAAAAGTCTAGTGATTCATTCATCAAATTTCCACATTTGAGTAAGCAGTGAGTTCAGACATCAGTCTGAAGTGATTTTTCTGAATTACCCAAAAACTTGAACCAGAGTCATTAGGAGACAAGAAAGGAAGAAAAGGAACTAGCCATCTTTCCTGATGCTATTTCCTTTCTTACTTGTCAGAGATGAGCAACTCTTCCACTGTTATGAGAAAGATGATGTTATTTAATTCTCCTTCAGGGCCAACATGAGGAATAGGAAATCTGTAATCTGTTTAAAGATTTCTGGCTTTTGCCGTGTCAGGATGAGACAGTAGTGTGAACGTCACTGTCTTATTTTTAATCATGCTTGAAAAGCCAGGCTGTTAGAAGCACAGGCAGTGACCTCCTTTACCTCTTTTAATCCCTAAGTTGCATGCCCTTCTTTCCCTCTTCCATGACTCAAAGATCTTCTCTAATGCACATTCTTTTCCTTTAAGGCTCTCAGAAAGAGTATGCATAAGTATGAACCTTTTCACCTGAGAAATGGACACTAAACAATACTTGTTTCAAAGTGAATGTTTAATTTTTCAGATAGGTGAAATGAAAATGATGAGGTCAGATGAGTTTCCAAAGGCTGTATGATGCAGAAATTAATTTGAGTATAGGAACAAAAGGCTCTTGATAACTAGTTCTTTATTTGATTCAAAATATCTATGTGATGCACAGTTAGGAAGAGTAACAATGGTATTTGCAGATATTTTGTTTTAAAATCTGCTGAAGAATGAAAAGGAAAATTTGAATGGCTTTCTCAGAGCAAAGACCAAAGATATTTAAAAAATATGCTGCCTGACTGAAGTCTGAAAGGATTGTATCTAGTCTTGGGGCTATGGCAATATTGTCCAAATTTCTCTTTGTGTTTAAAATGCATGTCCCCTCCTGGAATTAGGCTTGAGATATATCTAGTTTGACATATGTAAACATTTCCGAATCAGATATTTAAAGACCATAGCAACAGAGAGGATTTATTGCTGTCCATGTTTTATTATTTGATGCATTTGGATTGGCTTTATTTGCTTTGTCTTTCATGTGTGAAATATGCCACTTTGCCTACAAAAATGACAGCATCAAATGTATAGCAAGCAAGTTTCCATATGTCTTCTACATGAGCTCTAAGATACTTTAATGCTAAAGAAGAGTAGACCTCTCTGGTTGGAAAAAACATGGCAACTCTCTTAACTCTTTGATCTGCATTTATAGAAAAAAAAAATTGATTCATAGAGATTTACACCCTCAAGTATTATTGTGTTGCAGCTGATGTGTTGTGCATTGTTACTGGGCATTAGAAAGGTGTCACATACTAACAATGACAACCTGCTATGCTGCTGCTGTTTCACATTTCACAGACAGCTATTTTTCCTTACATCCCAAACTAACTGCTAGGGAGTCAAGCAACCTGTATGAGTATTTGTCTACTTTCCTTAAACCTAGTAATTATGTTTCAGCTGTTAGATGCAGCTGTATGAATGTGGAAGTTTGCAATGGTTATACAAGTAGTCCTCGGGGAGGTTTTCAGTCACCAGCAAAAAAACACTGGTTATCTCCTCCTGCTCTCAGAGGACAGTTGGAATAATTGAAGAGCAGTGGAAGTCTTTGTATCTCTAATAGATGTTAGTGCTCTTTATCTTTTTTTTTTTTTTTTTTTTTTTTTAATTGAACATTTGCTTATACGGTACAAATTTCATTTTGTTGGATTCTTGTTTCTTGGGATGTTTTCCTGTGATAGAATTCTAGCTCATTATCTCATATATTAAAACATTACTTGGGATGGCCATTCACTGTCAAATTTTTTTCTCATCACTGTAGTTTGCAAAATTTTTTGAATATATATTTCCCAAAACGAGATTTCTTGTATGAAATTCTGTCTTTCTCTGTTCTGTAAATTATTAATGGACTTCATTCAGAGGGCTTCTTAAAAAATTAGTGATTCAGCTGACCCCTCAAGATTTCTCTCTTGTTCTTTATCTCTCACATTCCTCCAAAAATATTGTCAGCTCATTCTGAAAATTCAAATGAGCCTTTAATATGATTTCTCCACTAGCCAGCTACAGAGCTGTAAGTCTGGGGGATGAGACTAGGAGAAAAAAAATACACCCCTGATAACATTTGTAGTCTTGCAAAAAAGTTGAAAATATGTGACAGTAGGAGGAAGTTCAAAACAGTGCAGCTGACTGCAGTGTCAGGGGTATTCTTTTTGAGTCATTCTGTGGAATCAGAGGATAGATGATAAGTACCTTTCCCAGTATAGAACTGTGGGGAAAATATAAGTAAGGAAAATGGAGTATTTTAATCGGTTGTGGGGAAAATATAAGTAAGTAAAATGGAGTATTTTAATCAGTTGTGTTAATTGTTAATAAATCATCTGAAAAAAATACCCAAATCAAACCGACAACACAACCCAGCCAAAGAAAAAGGCATTTATTGGCCAAAGACTTGAGTTAAAGAACAGGGCCATGGTAGGCTGACAGAACTGAAGAAATTACATGACTATGGAAGGTGGCATTTGAGTACCAATGTAATGGCTTTAAAAATGAGAATGTTTTCTGTAATTTTATGTTGATACATAAAATTACATCTGTGTTGCTCACCATCTTGAGTTTGCTTCAGCAGATGGAAAAATGAATTCCAAATCAGGAGAAAAAAAATGTAATGTAAAATTTGGTTGGTAAATTGATGTTAAATTTTTAAGATGTAGGGCTTTTTTATTCAGCAATATGATAATATATGTAGATGCTTATTTTTCAGGTTGGGCAAAACAACTGGAGTATTCAGGTTTGAGAATTAGGGTAAAATTGTCTTGCAGAATTTGTGAGCGACCCTTCTGCATGGTTGAATCTTTGTATGTGATTTTCAGTGTCATAATCCATGAATGAAGATATGAATTCTGAGTCTAAAATTACATTTCCATCCATTTAGCCAAAATTGGATTCTTTCCCTTAATTAAAGTATTAAAACTGTGATTTATGATTCAGAGAAAATTATCATAGGAGTCAATGAATAGTAATAGACCAGTAAGCAAAGCACCTACAATTATATTTCAAGTGAGATTTTTCAATTGCATTTTTCATAAAGTGAGCAATTATCCAGTGGCTTGCATGTTGACCTTCAGTTCAGGAAAACATTCTTAAAATCTCTAGTATTTACAAAATGTACAATGAAAAAAAAATTGAATAATAGTTAATCAAGCAATATTTTTAAAAATAATTATTCTGTATCTTGCTGTAACATTCCTGAAATAAAATAGAAGCAGTTCAAACTCAGAAATACATTAAATTTTTAGTTGCACTCTCAGTCCTCACTCAGTGTGGGAAATATGACCTTTGCATTTCAGGAGTAGCTTTTACTTGAGGAGTAGCTGATGTGTTTGCTGCGTTAGTTTTGCTCTCGCTGTGCTCAGAAGGGATTGTTGGATTGTTCTGGTAGAGTCACAATGGGCACCTGTTTTCTAGCACAGCCCTTCCTGGGCCAAGTTTTCTGTTGCATCATTTCTTGTTTAGTACAAAGCAGGTTTGAGTTCTAATATTTCTGTGTAGTCTGCAGCCTAAGCTATTGTGTTGTAGCACAGACCTAACAGAACTTGAAGTTTATTTACAGTCCTTGATGGGTTTTGACTCTGAGTTTTGAAAACAGCTTTAAACACAACAGAAAAGCAGTATATGGGGGAGTGTGGATATCTGGATTTTCAGGGCTGTGGACAGTGTGTTCATTTTACCTTTTCAAATGGAAAATAGTTTGGTCAAAACTAGAAACTGTGATAAATCCCAGATCCCAACTTTACTGAAAAATCATCTTACATTGTATACCTACTTATATGTGAAGAGCTCAGAACTGGTATGTTTTTCTATTATTTTAGATCTGCTACCAAGAATAATTAAATACTATTTCAGTGTCAAATACAAAAAAGAAATAAATATCAGTGACTACTGAAGCATTTGCTATTTCTGCTTTCTTTGACAGCTTTTTGGAAACTACAGCCTATTTCTGTATGAAACCAAAAATGGGCGAGAAGGAGGTGTCCCCACATTCTTTCTTCAGTATTTGGCATGAATTCAGTTCTGACTTCAAAGACTTTTGGAAGAAGGAAAACAAACTTATTCTTCAAGAAAGGTACATTTGTTTGTTTGTTCAAAGGCTTTTCTCAAAGAATGTTATTGGGAGCAATCGCACAGAAACCAGTCAGCCACACTTCATTAGCACACAACCCATTGAAGGCCCTTTGGAGTTTTCTCAGGTTTTGTTTTTTTAACAGATCATGACACCCACCCTCACCACCCCAACCCCCCAGTCATCCTAATTTTTGAATGGAATTTTAATACCAGTTTGTGCTAAAGTTTTTTGGGTCCATTACCTGAACAGTGTTTTTGGCAGAGCATGTAACTACTATGCTACTATGAATCCAAGCAATGGAAGACTTGTTTTAGGCCTGAAAGTTAATTAAAATTTTCATTACTATATTTAGTCAAAGAAAGTCAAGGCATTAGGACATGGCATATTGTCAATATTGGTTTGACAATGCTAGGAAAAAGGAAGACAGAAGGAATAAGTCAATTAGCCCTGTATTAAAAAAAGACTGAATCATATTGCAAATCACAGCCTGGGTGATGGGGTACACAAGAGCAAGTGTGGTATAATATGGCATAAAGAAATGAGACAGGAGCTTTGAAAATCAGCCATGGTGTCTGGTCCATGTTTTAGAAGAGTTATGAAATCTCTACTCATCTGCATGCAGATAGTCCATTGTGGTCGCCCTTTGTTTGTAAAAATTATGCCGAAAATTAATCGTTTGTTTAAATAGTAATAAATGTCATGTCAGGAAAAATTAAACATATGCAAACATGTAAATTCTAAGCATTGTTATATAATCCTACTACTGTTGGCAGCTTGAGTTGAAGCTACATCTGAGTGTAAAAATTGATAGGATTGAAGCTTTGGATTAATTAAATTATTAACATCAACCTGTTATTAGGTAATTTGACAAGAACAGGCCCTTTTTCAAGTGTACTCATCCTATTTAATTGTCACAGACATCTGACTTCTGGTTTAGAAAGTTACTGATGGCTTCCCTGAGGCACCTCTACAGTTAATGTCGTGTATACCATATACATTTGCTGTAACTGGGTACATTTTGGAACAAGAAGTCTCACAGTGAAAAAAACCTGGGTTCTGCTACTATAGCAAGAGCATGGTGAAAATGTTAACACAGCACTGCAGATCTCTGGAGATCTTGTTCATATTACTGACTGTCTGAATTATTTTATGTAATTAAGTATATCTCTTTGAAACTGATTTAACTGACAGTTAAACAATACCTTTGATTTTCCTATACAGCGATTTAGCTGCCTAGTTAATACAGGTTAATTTAGCCTTGTATATTTTATAGAAAAGGATTTAAGCAAAGTGTCCTTTTATTTCAAAATACTAAGCTATTTTTCTTTTAAAAAAGCAATAAATCCCCCAGAGGGTTCTCACAGGAAAATAGTTTTCTTTAAAAGACATTAACTAAATTAGCACAGAGCTTTTTCCTCCTTAAACATCTAAAGCTTAAGAGAAGAATGGGATTGAGATACAATCATTTAACCCTCTTTGAGTGTCAGTGTATGTGTATACTAAGAAGATGTGTTGAAGCAGCAGAGAAAAAAGCTGTTTGCCAGCCTGCCCCTTCTAGGGCAAGAGTGGTTGTAGCCAGAAAGGAACTGAACATATATAACCTACAAAATGGCTGCAGGTACAAGATGTGACAGGAAATGAAAAGGGCAGTGAGAAGGATGTACAGTAGGGAAAGAAACTGGGAGATCCCTTGGAAGAACAGCAGGGGGACTGTTGTTCAAACTGGGGCTCGGAACTGGTGGGTTGAAGGAGGCTTTCCCAGGGGGACAGACAGTGTAACTTCAGTCCAGGAGGTCACTGAAATTAAGACTAAAAATAATACATCCTGAAAATCTGCCTACAAGTAGATTTTTGGGTTGAATTTTAACCTTTACTTGCCTCATCACATTTAAATCTTCCACTCAATTTCTGTTTGTTCAGGTGAGGCAGGGTTTAGACTTTGGGGAGCTTTGATGTCTTGTTCTACTCAGCTCTCAGATCTTTGGTATGGTGCTGCTGTGTCAGGTCTGGCAAAGTGAAGCTCTCTTCATTACTTTATAGGAATTAGAATGTTTTGGCCAAATTAGCAGCAAGAGTAATAGTTTTTAAAGTAAGACATATAATTTTCCTGAAAACTAAGGATCTTCTTTAGTTAAACTGTCTTACCAAAGCCTTTGCACAGAAAATACCTTTTCTCCAATCATAGTTCAACCTGATATCTGAAGTTGTCTTTTAGGCCTTTTTTCTTGATTTTGCATTTCTGTCTTTCTTAATAAAAGACAAGATGGTGTGCTATGAAGGTGTCTTGGTATTGAGAAATCAAAGGAGAAAAATCTCAATGGAAAAATGCATGTTGCCCAGAGGTGTAAGAATGTACATCATGATGGCTTTCAAAATGTCGGCCTAGATCAAGAGACCTGTAGGCGACAAAAATCTGAAAACTACCTATTGCCACTAAAATATAAATAATTATTTCAAGAAAGTAGATTCTCCCCTTTAGGTAATGTTCTTGGAGTTTTTTCTGCTGATAAATTTGAGGAGCAAGCTAAAACAGTAATGATGAGAGAAACTTTCTGTAATTGTTTGTTGGCAGCAAAATCAAGTGACAGATATGGTGAGACATTTTCAAAGACTGTGGTATGCCACGTTGGTGAGGTATTGACCAGGTTTCTGCCTCATGAAACATACTTTATTTACAATAATAATTTGTCAAATGTATAGCTTTATTCCCTTCTCTTTTTTAGCTTCATCATCTTTATCAAGCTCTGGTTGCGTTGGATTTTTCTAGTATATTTTGTATCCCAGTTTCCATATGGACTGCTGATGGAGGCTGTTCCTCATTTAGTAGCTACAAATATGCATCTTACTTACCCTTTTACAATAATTTAACCAAAGAATTTTCATAGATGGAATTTCCATAGGTGGTACTATATTTTGTTAGTGATAGGTTAAGCGTGTATGTTCTAACAAAAGCAGTCAGACAGTTCTTATTTTAAACACTTTTCACTTGGCATTTCAACTTGCATATTGGTTTGCCAGGTATTTATATGCAAAAGATAAACATTGAAGTGTCAGACTTTGTATTTCCTTACAAGAAGTTGAGAAAAGAAAAATGGTGCAAAGTTAAAAACAATTAATTTTTCTGAAGTTTTCTGCTGCTTTTACTGTTCTCTCACTTGAAGTAAAGCAGAACTGGAAAATACCATCTTTAGGGAAAATTATATATGATAAACTTTTAAATACAGTAGAAATAAAAAGCAAAAATGCATCTGAAAATTACAGTAAAAGCATAGGTCTGCCAAGAGGCTTTCTGAGCAGTACTATTTTTTGTGGTCACACCACAGTTAAGGCTAAGTAGATTAGAAATTGATATTGGGTTGTTTATAAACTTTTTTGTGATATTTTGTGGAGATAGATATTTCTGATGATATATCTGTCCTAAATATATATCTTTTTAAGTGAAAATTTTCACATACTACTTTCTGATTAAGCAACTTTAAAAAAAATCCAAAATAAACAAGAAGCCCGCCAAAGGAAAAAATAAAAGGCAGAAAAGCCCACGAGAAAAGGAGAGCCATAATCAAACTTACTGGGGCATGTTTTGAGTTTTTCCAGTTGTGATGTTGTTGTCATTGTCCTTCAAATATATTTATAATGTGTCAGTCATAGTTTATGGTTTTCATTCAGACTTTGCAAACTCTTGAAAATTTTACTGTCAGTATAGCTTGCATTTTGTGCTTAATCAGCAAGAGAGACTAGAAGAGCTGACATATTTTCCCTAATATTTTTTGATGCTGTTTGAAAAGAGAGAGTATGATTTTGAACTTCACAAGCTTCCTGTTTAGCACCCTTATTATCTGTACATTTATACAGCTATATATATCTATACATCAGTAGAGCTGCAGTAACAGCTCTGCAAGTCTCCCCTTCTTAGAAAAACTCTTAGGCAATCAGACAACCAATCTACAATTGCCTAGTTTTCCCTCCTGCTTTGAAAAAAAGTGTCTTTTGTGAGCTGACCTATAAATGTATCAACCTTTTTCTCATTAATCTCTTTTCTTTAGCTTCTGAGAACATTTCTTTATGTTTGTAGTTAGATGTAGTCAATCTGAAGTGTGCTATTTCAGTCTAGTATTTCTGTGAGAGCAAGTATTTTTATTTTTCTTGACATCCAGCAAAGGCCTGTAGAATTGTTGCCCAGACCCTACCATTTTTCTAACAGGAAAAGATATCCTGTCCTAAGAATGAAAGATAAAAAGAGCTCATGAAGCAACATCCCAAGGGGGAAGTCTTGAAATATTCTAAAAAATTAAAAAGTTAAGCAACTGCTGGTCCTGGAACTAAGATATAAAAATGCAGTTATTTTTTAGAAAATCTCATATTGCTATGGACAACAATGATTCATCTTTAGGACTACATTTTTTCTTTATGGCCATGGAATAGACCCTGGCTCATTACAGTGGCAAAAAGCAGTGAGTCCTTTAGGAAATTTTAGGTTTTAAAGTTCCATTGCAGTCAAATGTTAGTATCATCAGGTCACAGATACCACCAGTTCAGACCTTACTAGAAAAGGATCAGTGATATGGCAGAAGCTTGGGTGCAGGGCTGCAGTTCCCCTTCCCTTTCTCTGGGTGCGAGTAAGGTGCTCACACTTGTTAGTCCTCTCCAACTGTGGATGTGCTTCCCTCTCTTCAGACTGTTCGCTGTTCCAGAGGGCCTGTGAAACTTGGCAAAGATTTACCTTGTGTTAGTTGTATTTCTAGATGGGAGAGCTGGAGGAGGAAGGAGTGAGGGGCAAACAGAGGTGCCCTGTAAATGTGGGTATAAGGAACACAAAGTCCCTTGCCTTTACTAACGAGTTGTGTTGCTGAGCAGAGGCTGTGTCAGGGATGCCAGCAGACGAGAGTTCATACGCAGGATCAACACAATGGTAAAATTCTGTAAGTCCCTGATGTCTTGCATCACACTAAGCTTGAGAATTTCTTTTGGCTGACTTTATTCAACCCTTAAACTCCCACGATAAATCTTTGACACATTAAAAATAATCTATAAACTCAGAAAAATGCACTCGTCTCTCAAATGCAGAAGTTGCCCATTCCCGTAAGAATAGCAGTTAAGCTGGCACCTGGTGTGTCACACTGTGTATATCTAGATGAAAGGGAGATTCCTGGCCAGCATGTCTCCACAGCTCATTGATCTCCCTCTGCAGAAAGACTGGTATGTCTCCCTACAGACTCCTCGGCAGGATGATTTAAAACTTGCTGTTGAGCAATTTAAAGTCTGGCATGGGATATCTGTATGTTGCACAGTGAGGAGCATATTGGTAAGCTGCCACTTCTGCTTGCAGAGGAGGGCATTAAATCCCATAGCACGAGCAATGTCCTCTCAGAGTAATTTAAGGGATATTTTTTTAACGCTTATAATATGAACCAGTGAGTCAGACTTGAGAGTGAGACATCGAGGGACATGGGAATAGGTACTTGCAAAGAAATGCAGAGATGGAAGAAAAGAGAAGAAAAATGTATATGGAGCTGCAACATGAGAAGGAAATGATGAACATGTGGAGTATGTTTAGTGGGGTCACATTTTGCTTGGCATGCTCCTGTAATGCCAACTGAAAGCTCCAAGTGTTATGTTGGTGAGTAGTCATGGGTAGATACATTTGCTGACGTCTCTTGGAAGCTTTAATCTCAATGTGTTTATTACACTCTAACCAACTGAGCTGCATGCTGGTAGGCACGGGTTTACAACTCAGTTATGATGACATTTCAAAACAGAAGACAATTTTACATGATATTCCATTGAATAATTACATGGATCTTCAGTTTTTGGGAGTATTTCAAAATTGTTAACCTGAATCATTTTCTGATCAGAATATACTGTTATGGGCCCTGAAAAATCTACTTTAAAAAGCCTAAACACACCAAAGATTCAGTAGCTAGCTGTGAGGCAGTACCTCATAAAGACACTGTTTGCTATCCAGATAAAAGAGGTTGCCTAACATGTATGGTTTGTTTTCTTCTTCCTTGGGCATTTTTGGCAATTACTTTTTCTGTTTGTTTGTTGTTTTTTTTTTTTTTAATTAATAGATCATCATACTTTGGGTAGGGGGAGGTGAACAGAACTTTCATTTCTTAGCATTGCTTTTGAGGGAAAGGTTTGTGAGAAGAAAAGCATTTGGAGATGCATTTCTCAGTCTGTATCTTTGGTAGAAAATCCTTTTGAATACCTTAGTCTAACATTTTTAAGCAATCCTGTGTTTTATAAGACAGGAAAAATGTTTCCATTTACAGCTGTGAGCCAACTGGTGCTTACAAATATTAAACTTAAATAAAGAGAAGGATCTAGTAAAAAACAAGTTCCAAATGTGTAATATTTCCTAATTTTCGTGACTTGGGTGAGGTTGGATTCCAGAATGGCCCTCACATAAATAGCAAAGGGTTCTTCAGTAGTATCTATCTGGTGATGGTGTTGTAGCATGCTGGCACATCATGTTGCATCCTAGTGTGTGTATTTTGCATAAAAAGAAGGTAGCTAAGAGTCATTATTTCATAATGAAGTTTACAGACTGTTTTCATGGCTGTAACGTCAGACTGGGTTGATAGTCAAAGCTGTAGTGATAGGACAGGATACCATTATTTCTACCATGTGATCTTTTCAATCTCTTTTTAACCTTTTCCTGTTCATTGCCTCTTGATTAAAGAATGGCATTTGTCTATGATAAAAGCAGGGGCTGCATATTCAATAGTTACTTGTATACCGGTGAAAATAATTATATAATTAAAAAATTTAAGCAGAACTTGTGTCAGGCACTACACTTGTTATACTTGTTAGTGGTTTTATTCCCAGGCAAAAGGATCACTTTGACATTTGAGGTGCAATAAAGTATTGTAATGCTTTACAAACAAGCAGCATTTGTCATTAAATATCAGCCCCCAAACATTTGACATGCTCACAAAGGCTTAAAACCTACTGTAACCCAGACTGATCCTGAACTATCAAGGATGTGAACTTTCTTGCTCTCCAGCAGTTTGCCAAACCAGTGCATGGAGCTGGCCAAGTGGCAGCATCCATTAAGTGTAAGTGCATGGCTCTGTGCGTGTCTCATGGCATCAGTATAGGGAATAGTCTAATATCAGAGGGTTTTCTTGTGTACTTGAGAAGAACCTAACGATGTCTGCAATAATTTTTGAGTTGTTACCTGATGATGGATGGGCACTTTTGACCTCATGCAACAAAGTTCAAGGCCTCTTACTTTCCCATCTCATGCACTGGAGATCTCTTAGTGTTGTGGTTCTCCAGCTGACTTCAGGTTTTTCTGTTTTCTCTTCACTGATCCCTTTTATTCATTCATGTCTCATATTTGCTTGTACTACAATTTGGTAGTTATCAATTATCCAGTGTAGTAGCCCCAACATACCCATTATAGCAACACTTGTGTCCAGGATATATTTCCATATTCTCTTTAAAAATCATCTTCTCCATGTAGTCTGTTTACCAAGACTTTGCTTATCCTTTTCTACTTGTTGGGTTTTTGTCTTCTTTTACCCCATCTGCTGCTTAAAAACATTTTACAGCTAACACCGAGTTTCACGCTCCTGTTTCTTTTGCTTGCTGATTATGTTACCAGTTTTGCCTCACTTATAGTCTTCTTCCCTTTCCTTATCATTTCCTGTTAGATTTCCTAATCAAATAGCCCAAACGTAGCCAGCTTCTTTGAGAGCAACCTGGCTTCGATTCCAAGAAAAACAGTGGAAGGTGATGACTAACTTTTCTTAAAATCATTTCAATCTTGATATGTCAAGTCTGTAGAAAAGTGATTTTCATCTTGCCTGGAGGTAGCCAGGATGACAGAGGTCATGAAATGTATTTAAGTGGGGATATGTATGTTTGCATTTTATTACAAGCACAGCCATTCTCTAACAGGTCAATTCTTCTATTTCATTACATTTTCAATGTGAAATTCTCTTGAATTTTAAAATTATAATCTTTAAATTATGTTTTGCACAGTATTCTCTTTATTTTACTTACTCATATCTGTATATCTCTTCATAGACAAGAGCAGAACCCCTAAATATCAAGAGTATGATTGCTAGAGAGAACCAAGGGAAACTAAATACTTCTGAATTACAATACTTTCAGAATATTTTTAAGTGTTTGGTGAAGCACAGTGAGACTGTAAATGGGAAAGTCTAATTTTCATTTCAGTTGGCCTTGAAGCTTTATTTTAGGCCCATTTGACATGATGTGCACCAGAAAAAAATGTTAAATGTATTCCCCAATGTCTACAGTGTTGACAGAGGAGGTGTCTTATTCAGGGTCCTGCTGCAGATTATTGTCTATGTTAAGTGGCCAGATTAAAATGTTTTAATGTCTGTCTGTGGTCCTCTGGGTGAAATTATGATTAATCACTGTGTCATTCCAACAGCCACTGTCTGCCTCATGGTCCTTGAATTAACCATGCAAGGAGCTAGCAGGGATGTCAGGATAGTTTAATACATTATCTCTCTGTTGGTAGGCTAAAGTTAGGTTTCATTAGTTTGTTTGAGGGGACCAGGTACATTACAGTGTACTTCTTATCTATATAAAGTCTTTGCAGTCAGTTACTGAATCATATCTGTGTCATCACTTCAAGCCTATTGGCATGAAAGTAAAAGCTCTGCATTTTTTTATTCAACTTTTATGTTGGAAACTGTTATTTTCCATTATGGGTTTTGTTTTGGATTCTCCCTTAGCAAAAAATATTTTAAATATTTTAGTCAATTAATAAAATACAAGAACATTACCTTGGAAGAGCTTAAGGAGAGAGTTTTAAAGTTTTTTGCCCTTGAAATCTGAAAGACATTTGGCATTCAATAACTTAGTGGAGGGCTTTTTATTTGTTTTTAGATGTAAAGGTACTATTATTATTATAAACAAGTTTAACTCAATATTCAACCCAGACAAAGCTACATAAAATATTTTGGCAACACTCCTTTTATTTAACTGATAATAAGCACTTGGTAGTATAAAGAGTATTGGCCTCAGCCTTGTTTTGTGTTAAAAATGCAGAATATCTGCAAAAAAAATGTCTTTTGGGTTTCATAAACTATACTGGCAACTGTAAAAGGAATATCTGTCTGAGTTTATCGTGGAAGTTTCTGCGAGCAGCTCTGCTATCTAAGGCACAACTTTCCAGTCCTCTCACTGTGATTACATTTGTCATGTCACTGTGCTCACTAGTGAAGTGTGAGGCGACCAAGCCTAGATGGAGCCAGTAAGAAATGAATCTGTCTGCCACAGATACTTCAGACAAAATTATTAATGTTTAGTGGCAGGGAAGTGGCTACTCCTTCAATGGATTGAATGATGACAGAAAGTCTCAAAGCCTTGATAAGGTTGTGGCCAGGCTGGCTTTTGGTCTAGAAGGTAGATAAAAACATTCTGTCTTTTGGGGTTTTAAGCATGTCTGGTTTCTTTTTCCTGTGTGCATGCTGAAGTGAAACTTGCTTATTCATCTTACAGGCTGTCTTTAAACTTAATCATAATTTTTATGTGCTTGTCTCACAATAAATGTGAGGTACAAGGAGATGATAGTGCTGGAGAAAAGTTTTTATTATGATGGAAATAAGAAACTATTTTGTTACAGGTGACAATTGATAGACTCAATCTTATTCAGTAGCAGATTTCAAGACTATAATTCTTAGGCTCTGTAAGTGACTGGCTATTCATTCCTTTGTAGATTTTTTGTTTAATTTTTTTTTTATTTAACAGATCCACTGATCACCCAATGTTCTATGTTCCCTACATGTTTTCTTATTGTTGGGGCTATTTGGAAGTATATTCTTTCTGAAACAATGGGAAAAATGCTTTAGCTAAATCTACTATATAAGGAGATTCAAATGATGAGCACTCTTAACAAGCATTTATAGAATCTGTCCTGGGCTTGAATAACTCTGCTCTTTGGATTACAACAGTGAAAGTTAATCAACTCTCTGGTTGTCTAGGCTGAGACCTCTAGTTTTTGTAGAATTATGTGCTCACTATGACAAAATCAAGAAAATACTTGGGAAAAGAATGAGGCAAAAATTGCTAAAAATAACATCAGCTGATGGTATTTTTTCTATCAAACTAATATGCTCAGTTTGAGCCAGAATTGGCATAAAATGGGACAGGGATTGATAGTAAATGAACCAAAGTAATTTTGCTGAAATAAAGTGATTTTGAGAAGTGGTTGTAAAGTATGAGGTGGGACAGTTTGAGCATCAGTTTAGCAAAGTTTAACACACTGCAAGCTTGCAAGTCATTCCTAGCACACTTATGAAGTTAAGGGTACCACCTGGCTTCTCCAAGAGCACACCATGTCTTTTCCACCTCCATCTTCCTCTCTCACTCTCAGATCATGCCTGGAAGATCTGTCCTGCTTCTGAGGATTTGGTTGCTGTTGAGAGTGCTGGCTCTATGAGGGGAGCGAAAGCTTCTCTAACAGAAAAGTATTAGTAGTGAAGAACTAAATAGTTTAAGTAGAAACAGATTTTCTGAACAATAAATCTATCACATGCCTGCTTTAGGGTTATAATTCTCAGGAACTGGGGAACACTCACCTTCTCAGACTTTTCTTCCACAGTCTCCCCAATGGCAGCCTATTTTTCCACAGAAGGCCTGACAATTGAATATCCACGCCTTTCCTAGGAATATCTTTTTAACTGTTTTTTTGCTCTTTGAGCTCTGCGTTGGCACAGTGGTAGTGTCATTTTGGACTGGAGCTTGGAAATATGTTGTTGTGTTTCTGTTTCTTCTCCTTTTGTGACTGTTGGGAGTCTTGTTTTCTCCAAAAACCCTTTTTTCCTCCTCCCATTATTGAATTAGGTCCATTAGTTTCTTCATAAAGTTCTATTAACTCACTATGGTTGAGTTAACCCACAAGTAATGTTCATGCAATTTTTGCACTTTTTTGTCTTAGATTATTGTCTTGCACCTCCGTGCTGATCAGGGTCCCACTGAAGTCAGTGGGAAGTAGTGCAGGAAAAGCCTGAGCAGGAGGATTTGCTTGCCATTGTGAGAAATATGGCTTGACCCAGTAATGAGCTGACAAGGAATGTCTTTTTGCCTAAATCTTGTTAGTTTCATGGAAAGATAAAAAAAAACTTTTGTGGCCAATAGAGAAAACCTAAGATGAGAAAAACTTGCCAGTCGCAATTATTTTCCAGCTGGACTAAGACTATTGCCCTTACTTCAAATGTAACCTTTTATCAGTTTCTCCAGGTCACACAGTTTAAATGTTGCTGATGCTCCTACAAAACACATCCTTTTCCTCTTACAGAAGGATTAAGTTATTTTAATTTTACATTTAATAAAATCTTAATTATGCTGAATGATCAGCCTTCACAAAATATATTTGCACTCTTCAAAATTGCTAACCACAATCACTGGTTTATGATTTGGCCCTGTGGAAGGGCCTCTATTTGCCTCTATTTCACCAGTCTGCTGGCTTTTCTTTTTTAGATATAGTTGTAGATTTATACAGTTCTCCATGCTTACAGATTTAATATGGTCACAAACTAAACCTCCTTGAAATGAGCCTTTGGTGTGCTACCTTTACATTTCTCTGGGCATTTCTTTCTGCAATCTGTCTGATTTGCAGTCAGAGAGAAAGCATTATAGCTTCAAATAAGAGGTTTCAAAACTTTTTTTCCCCCAGACCTGTGCACATGATTGTCTCCCTACACTAACAACATATACAAGGCCATTAAATTAAGAGGGCAGGTCGTAGAAGTGCTGGAAAATAGCTGACATTTAAATTAATTTTGGAATGTATCAACTTGAAACTTATGAAAAGAACAAGGTGTGTCTGGTGAAGTAGAATAAAGTAGAGATGAATATGAAAGGTTTTGTTTTTTTTTTTTTAATGTGCTTAGCAGACTCAGTTGGAGTTTTATTTTCAAAATTTTGGCCCTTATCACACACACAAAAATATTCAAAAATAACAGTAACACAAAGTTGGATTCTCAGTGTGTAGCCTCTGTGACATAACAGGCATACTAGTGGTCTGGAGATTAACTGCAAGGAACCAGCCAAGGATATATGATTTCTTAATATCATTCAACTGTTCTTTCTTTTTTCACTATTGGATAATGGTGAAATGTTAGACTAAGTGCCATCTCAAGTCCATATTTTTGGTAAGATCAAGCCAATATAGGATTTGCATTTTTGTTTTCTACTTTCTTATTTATCAAAAAAAAATCTCATATCTTATTAAAAAAAATTAAAGATATCACATGATTTAATGTTCTCTAAGTGTTTATCTAAGTCTTTGCAGCTCAGACAATTCATAACAAAAATCTGTTCCAGCAATCATGTGTGTTTACAAGGTTGATATGTAAAATGAGTGAAAATTGTAAATAAACATTTTACAGTGTGACATTGAACTCATCAGCTGAATTCTGGAAAGCTCCCAGTCTGAGTGTAGTCCTCTACCTTTCACAGTTTTTCTGTCTGCATGATGAAAAAGGACATTTCTCTCACCAAAAATGTGGTGGCCTTCCACAAGGTCCTAATTTGGTACTGTTTGCCATGTCAGGGAGCACTAAGTAGACCCTTGCTTTTAGAACCTCCTCCTCTCTTTGAATCCAAGCAGCCAAAGTGCATTCCTCCCCAGTGGTCACATAAGCCTTGAGGTTCCTCAGCTTTGGAATTAAAGAGATACGTGCAGTCACATGCATCACCTTGGGTTAAACATCATGTTCCATAGAAATTCTCCTTTTTTTTTGTTTGTTTGTTAAAGTTTGAGAGTAAAGACTGGAAATTTAGGTTAAGCTATTTTGCCATTTTAAATACAAAAAAAAAAAAAAATGGGTGGAGGGGAACACAGCTTGGTGACAAACTTTGTTTAAACTGTGATTGAAGTACTGAGGGTTGGAATAGATTAAGAAATATTTTAAACAGTGGAAAAAGAAAAGGAGTTTTCTTAGCAATATGTGCATGAATGCTCTGAAATGTTAGCTTCATATCATCCAGTGTATTTTAAACCCTCATACATTTGAATCTTCCGCTGCAGTAAGTACTGATTGCTTTTGTAACTAGAATTGATTATTCAGTTGGTTATGCCTGTCTGTGTAAGTGCTGGGTATGGCCACAGCAGCCCTGGAGTGCAAGAACTATTTTGTGGAGCATGCTAATGAATATATGGAGAATAAAGTTATCCACTTGTGTCCTCAGGCCTTAACTTCCAAGTTCTATACTACATTGTCCTTGTAAATGTTGTTTGTATACAGAAGTATTTATAGATTTTGTCTCTCTTCAGAGTCAAAGAAGCCGAGGAAGTGTGCAGGCAGAAAAAGGGGAAGTCGCTGTACAATATTAGACCAAAACATGACTCTGGAATCGTAAGTAAAATTTGTAGCAATGCTTCTGTTTATATCACACAGTCATCTATTTCTCTTTGCATTTTATAGGTAGGTTATTCTTGATCTATGTTTTTTGTTTGGGTTGTTTTTTTGTTTTTTTTTCTTTAATGTTTAACATTTTTCTTAGAGGTGTTAAATTAAAAACTTGAAATTTGCCTATGAATATTACTCCACAAAATAGGTGTAGCACAAGCAAGAGCAGTTTATTATTGCCCTACTGTACCAATTTGTGTTCTTCCCAGTCTTGGTGTAGGATGCACATAGAAGGCAGAAAGGCAATTTTGGTCTTCCAACTTATTCTGTTTGTATTCATTCTCTTTTCTACAGATACAGCATGAAAGGAAGAATTTTGGTAGTTACACATTTTTCAAGCTGGATCACTGTATCAAATACAGTGTTTTCTGATCCAGTGATATGGATTTGTTTGGAATAGAAACACTATAAAAAGATAATACTGTACTTCCACCATTCTTTTGAAAACAAATAACTCCAGTGATAATAGAGGAGTAATTCTGGTCATTTAATGAAACCTTTCCCCTATGATTGCCTAACCGTTGTAAGGATCATGACTGATTTTACAGAAAAATTATTCTGGTACCTCACATTTAATTCTGTAGCAACTGGCCATCATTTTTGTTTGAAAAATATTAGAAGATTTTTTTTTTCATGTGTCTATGTCCTTCTCTGTGTCTTCTGCTCCCCACCATCCCAAGACATGACTTAATTCTTTCATGCTTTGTAGTCATAGCTGTGTAGTCATATAATCTGTGACACATCTTGTAAATGAAACATGAGGTAATTTGCTGTATTCTAACTAATATAATTTGATACAGGAAGCAATAATATTGCATTTCTTGTTTCTTATTTTGAATGTTTAGAGAGAGTTGATTGTAGCTAGTGCCACAAGAAATGTAAATGGATTGCTAGCTTGGTGAGGAGTTATAAACTACATTTTATCAATTTTAAAAGCAGATCAACATCTTATTTCAAAAAAAAAAACCCAAATTAACATTTTTTGGGAGTTCTCCATCTAACTTACATACTGCTCTATATGAAGACATTGAGAGATTTCTTTTAAGAAATAACTATTTGTTTAATTATCATTCTTGTTTGCACTGAAACAGGGACCTTCAGTATTAGTGAAAATTTGATGAGTGAAAAGGAAAGTAAACAAAAATATTTCACAAGCAGTGCATAGCTGTAGTCTACTTCAGTTCTAGCTTCAGAGTTTATTTGTGAAGTCAGTGCCACAGAAATATAATCTAGCATTTGCCTATGTATTTCTTATGCTTTTCATATTTGTGTAAGTTGGGTTTGTGTGCACTCATATTTTGTCCTTATTTTTAAATTTTATTTTATTTTTCAGAAAGCAAAGATAAGTATGAAAATCTGAGAGAAGAAATTCAAAAGCCATTGTTACCTGGTTACCAAAATTCAACATGCCTGTGGGTGGGGAGTGAGAGGGAAGGAAACTACATCATCCTGATCATTTGCTTCGTTGACCTTTTAAAATTTGCGTTTTGTTCTCTAGTTTTCCACCAACTGATGTGTTCTTGTGCATTCATTCACGAATGTAATCACTTCATTGGAGTGCCCAGAAATAGACTAGGTATGGACTTGAAACACCTTCCCGATACTCTGCATCTCCTTTGACACTCAAAAATGGTATTTTGTAAAGTTTATGGTATATTTCAAATAGGACAAGTCAGCATGCATAAAAAGTGTTATCTGCATCAGTTCTGAACATGCTGAAAATTGCATTAAGTTGAACTTCATAAGAATGCTACTTGGTACAGTAAAACATTTCCATTCCTACTGGCAACATCTGACAAATACTTCATGGCACTGCACTTAGTTTAGGGAAAGAAATGTTACTCCTAGTGAATTGTTTGTATCCGTTTCATGTTGGCATTTGTAGTTTGTATTTTGAATTGTTAAGTGCTGTTTATACAGTATAATCAATGCTTTCCCAACTTGTTTGGTTGCCCTCCATGACTAAATATTTGTGGAACAAGATGTTTACTGTAACTATGTTTGAAATCGATAAGGCAGCATACTTTTACTTCATCTTCTGCCAGATAGTGAATGCCAGGTGGTATGGGGGTCAGAAATCCAGCACTAAAAAAGAAAAAAAAAAAAAGCAAAAAAAAAAAAAAAAAAGCAGAAAAATACAGAAAAGCACAGAAGTATGATAGAGAGTATGAGAGATTTGGCTATTATAGTTTGTTAATATATAAAGCAGCTAATACTTTTACATGAACTTTAGAAGGTATAGTATAGTTTTAACTGCTGATCACTTAAGTCAGGCTTTTGGCCACATGTACATGACTTCCCTTCTGGAATTAGCTTTACAGTTAATTTAAAACTCCTTTAGAGAGCTATTAAAAGATGCACATGGAGACAACATTTATGGAAAACAGTAGCCAATTCTAGTGACAGAACATAGACTACCAACTAATTGACATCAATTTCACACAACAGAATTACAGACATTTCCTCCAGGCTTTCAGTGTCCCTGAATAAGAGGTTAATGATTGAAATATATTACTTAGGGCTTCCATTTTAGACCACATGCTTACTTCCTTTTTGCAATCCAGAATTTGCTGTATCAGTTTTGGACTGATCAACTGGTAACAACCCCTTCCTCCAGTCCTTATTTATTAGCCCTAAACCAATCAGTTTGATTGACAACGTTTTTCTTTCTAAGCTAATTTTTCCTGAAAGCGGACCGTGTGTGCAGCTCAGTGGGATGCACGTTGCTCACAGCTTTGGAGCCTGAAAGACACTGTGGTAAAGCAAATGAGCTCTAACCTACTGGGTTGCATCATTCCCTGTCTAATCTAGCACATCAAGAGACATTCTGAGCTGTTCAGAGGCTAATATACTCTACAGGGTGTCATAAAAGGAAGTGCAAAATACGACCTCAGGAATCTGTTATTCTTCACATATACCAAGCACTAGAAAAGATGGTTTTTTTCACTGTGTGAAAAGCATGTCTCCTGTTGCTGAAAAACCTATGTGAAAATCTGTACTAGCAGTAATTTCTGGCAGGGATATAAATTACCAAGAATGGAATTCTAAAATTTTGTGTTGATGGGAGTAACATTACTATTTGGGGAAGAGAAAACAAGAGATTATTTGCTGTTATGACTAACTTATGGAAAGAAAACTTTAAAGAGTAAAGCTATTTTAATGGCACTGATTCAAATCCATGTTTGTATTTATGTAAACAATAGTCTTTTCCTCCTAACTTTGCTCCTAAGTGCAAGGATACAGTAGCATGTTTTCATTTGTAGCCTTCCTGTTCTCTTCAGTACCTACAGTATGTATATTACTATACTAAATGAAATAATAGATCATCTAACAAAGATCACTATGTGCAATACTGTATTTAGTGTTTCTATTCCAATTTTTTTAGAATGTTAATTTATAAGAAAATAAAAGGAATAATAATGAAATAATTGCCTTCCCTTGTCACTCTCTGGCTATGCTGTAGTGTGCTACAAACTATTTGCTCCCTAAGCACCACATCCCATTCTGGCTCCCGTGGTCAAGGAACAGCCTTTGTGAAGAGAACAGAGGAAGTAAGATTTCTCTTTGCTTGCCTTTTGGAAGGGTAGTGACAGTAATTCCCAGCCATGTGGATATACTACCTTTTTCCCTGGTGGTGCTAGTGAGAGCTCCAGGTTCTTTACCCAAGGAGACTATGTAAAACTCACTTCTCCAGCTTGTGAATGCCTCCCAGTCTTACATTTGGCTCAGGTTTGTAACCTGGTCCTACTACATTGCTGAGTTAACAGTCTCAAGAAATTGCTAGTAAGGTAAAAACATGCATGCATTGAGAAGTTAATCTGCATATTATTATCCTTTTTTATATATACAAGTGTTTTAGCAACCTCCTAAAAGGTTCAGCCACCTCCTAAATCTGTCACATACATACCCTTTCTACAGGATCTGCAGCATGGATGATAAAAGTTATTTCAAGCCTCTCTCTTTCTGAAGTGTCAAAGGTTGACTGCAGCTGATGGAAGTGTATCATGATCTTAAGACACGTGCTGCTACAAGGATTTTACTTTCATTTTACTCAGAAACAGCCTATTTGGTAGAACATGTCTCCCTTTACACAACTCCTCTCCAACCTATCTCAAACCTCCATGCAAAGTAGCCCACTATGTGCAGCACCACAGCTGACCCACAGAACATCCAAAGGGAATGTTCTCACAGCACAAGTTTCACTTTTGCTCTTTGTTTTTAGCAGCATACTCAACTTTTTACAGAATTCTTGACCAATGCTCTCTTGTTTGTTTTGGTGTTTGTTTTTTTTTAAAGGATAGGAACCCCCCATTGGCCTCCTCTCCCCTCATTTACTGCAATCCCCCTCTTTACTGCAACATCAAGCACTCTACACTGAAGTATTGGCCCTAATTCTACGAGAGTTCTCACAGACAAAATTCTGACCCTTTGCTGATTGCTAACACCACATATTGCTCACTGTTACTGAAATGCAGCAGCAAAAGAAGGACTTTGATACCTGAGCAGCAGATGTGACATGATGGCAGAACAATTTGGTTTTTTATGAGGAGCTAAGAGGATTCATGTTGTTTTGCCTGCCAATTAAAGGCCTTCAGAAGCATGGCACTTTGTCACGTCTTGACACTGAGGTGGCTTAGCTTTTTTTCTAGCACCTTTCATCATCCCAAAACACTTCCAAAACTTAGTTAAGTATTAACCAGCTGAGGCAGTGGGAATCTTAGAGGGATCTTCCACAGACTGACTTTTTTTCTTGCCCAGTTTTTCAGTGATCAGCTTAAAAAGTTGGAAGCAAATATTAATTTAATTGAGAGAACATATAGCAAGTCATTGTGTTGCAATTATTTTGTTGCAGCCTCTAGGTTAAGAGCAAAGCCAATTTTGTGACAAATCCACTATACTAGTTACTTCAGTTACAATAATTTGAAACTACTATGGACAGAATCAGCAAAAACTGATGAAGTTTAGTTTTTCTGAATAAACAAGTCAGAAAAGGGAGAAAAGAGAAAACCATGCCCCAATACCATTCATGTCTGCCACCCATCAAGAGGATTCTCATTACAGAACAGGTTCTCTGAGTTATCCTCTTGCTTACAACTGACACATCTGTCCCTGTATCTGATATTCTTCTTATAAGAGCATCCAGGGGTAAGTCCATTGCCTCAAAAAATGCTGTAAAAATGCTGTGTTTCTGAACATAAAGCACTGTTATCTCATTTATTCCCAGCTGCTGCTCAAATTTACCATCTTAAAAACTTCACTTGCCACCCACCCCAAATAGGGGCCCTGCCAACATGGCAGTTTGATTGTGGTAGAGCTTAACGTGCACTGTCCTCCTGCCTTTCCCTGTCCTGTAGCACCTGTCCACTTTAAGAAGTAACTGCATCTGTCTGAGCTTTTCCATCTACTCAGAGAGATTCGCGTTGTTCTTGGGTTGCTTCCACGAGTGGGAGATTTTTGGGTCACAGAGTATGCCTCTGGTCCCATGATGGTTCAACAGCTGGGTAGCAACAGACAGAGCACTGGAGCTGGAGTCCGGGCTGTGCCCCAAGCAGCAGAGGTTCAGGTGGGTGCTGGGCCATCCATGACCTGCAAAGCAGGAGACTGGCCAAGAGATGGTGGGAATGAGAGAGGGGCATTCAAGGGGGTGACAGCTGAGCTCCCTTTGAGCAAAGTGACAGAGGTGCTTGGGAGGTCTGAGCAGGAAGCCTGCCCACATCCAGGAAGCTAAGGCAAAGCAAAACACTTATTCTCTAAAGCTACAGCTACTAAAAAAAAGTCTCCAAACACTGAGAAGATTTGGGCAAGAGACAGGGAAGGGAAGACAGCAAAGGTCTCCTACAAGCACAGTGCCATAAAGGAACGAGCCCTCCCTTGCTAGCTGTGGTCTAGTTTCTGCTTCTTTCAAGATCCATCATAGGCATCTCTTCTGGTCACATGGAGGCTCATCAATCAATGTGACAGCTCCCTTTTCACACAGAAACTTTCCCTTGAGAAACTGAATTATCTCTGGGTTGGTGTAGGGGAAAAAACACCACAAAGCCACAAAATAGTATCCCATGTTTGGACTGACGCATGTTGAACCTATTTAAGAGCTGACAGCAACAACTAAAACTCACCTATATCTTAGGATATAACCTTTTTTTTTTTCCTTATGAGTACTTTAGTGCCCGTTACATAAGGATCTGTATATATTTTAAACAAAATTATTTAGGTCAGTTACTCCTCTTATGGCAAATGACGGCAGAGTTTCAGCCAGTGGTGCAGCTTTGTTCGTCAGCTTACCAAAAAACCCAGAATAAGTGCATGCAAAATCAACTCCAGAATCTAAGAATAATGCATTTTATTTTTCCCTCTTGCCTTCCAGGTACTTCTGAGGGGAGTGGGGAACAAAGGGAGAAGTAGTTAGGTTTTCCCAACCTGTTAGGGTGAGCCATCATTCACCTATATTTGGGAGGGTGAAAAGGAAGCTGCAGAATATACTGGTTAGAGAGCAGTTGGACACAAACTGTTGAAGCAAAACACCTGGATGCCATATAACCCTAGAGTAGCTTTATTATTTAATCTATAATTTAATAGTTGACCTATAAAATAATTACATTATACTTAAAGCATTTCTTCATTTTTTGTTTTCATTTATAAAACAAGAATTAAATACAGTTTAAACCATTACAAGCTCAACTCAGTTTTTTACATAAACACAGCTCCTAGAAGGAGCTTTAAGCTGCAGCATATTCATATTGCAAACTGGTGAAAAACCCAGGCAGGGCATAGCTTAAAGGTAAAGATTCTTGCACATTTTTTTAAGTGAATTTACTAGGGTGCTTTTCTCTCTCTGGTCCAAAGTGTCTGACTTTCAGTTGATTCCTTTTAGGTGAAGACTGAGATCCCCACAGTCTTAGTAGACTATATTGCCACCTTCCCCATCTGCACCCCACCCCCACCCACACTCTCAAGACTGAGACTGAGTCTGAATTGTGCCCATCCTGGGGCTGGTACGATGCCACAGGGTACCAATACAGGATACCAACAGGATACCAACCTCCCCCTGGCCACGGCAGTCGCTGTAAACCGCTTGGGGCTCCTGTGGAGATCAGTCCTCAAAGCCTCTTAGGGAGGCCTGTGTCACATAATGGGGACCTGTGGCTCTGAAGCCCCGGCTGGCTGGTGACAGTGCTGAACACGTTAACCCCTTGAAGTGGCTGCACGCATAGAGGCTGCTGGGGAGGGCTCCGGCAGCAGGCTGCAGATGCTGAGCTCTGCAACAGGCACAGGGAGTCGGTGTGTCATCTTTAATTTGTAAGCTTCAGACAACTGCGTGTGCACTGGCTTTGGTTTGGGGGAAGGGGCTGATTTAAGACAGAATTTTAATGCAGCTGGGACTAATACAAATCAGAACTGTAACAAATGGGATATACAGGACAAATGTTAAACTCCATCAACTGAATAACAACATAGTATGATTTAACATGAACTGCAAGTGTTCATTAACACTTATTGTGCAGGTCTCAAAAACTGAGTGGACCACCAATAGTGTAGCAATTACAACTTACCCTCTCCCTGCTCCCACAGCTGTGACCCATTCCAGCAGCACTGATTGAGGCGTTTGTCCTTTAACACTAACACATTAACATGGTTTCCAATCATGGGAGAGACACCACTCCCAAAACTTGATGACACTTATGTAGCTTTTGTATTCAGTCCAGCAATGACCAAACTTTGTCCTTTGTGTGACAGTGCTTTTATACCTTTGGGGACACATCATTCCCTTAAACGTTCTCTCCAACTACCCTTCTACCTCCCCTGTTTTGAGCAGGCATAAATATAAGGTCATAAATGGATGCTGTCCTTTTTGGAGTAAGAAACACACACATATCTAACATACAAAAACCTATCAAAAGCATAGTAAAACCATGTCCATTTTAAGCCAGGCAGCCAACCTAGCAACCAAGTCTCTTAACATATTTTAATCGCTGGCATACTCTGCCACAAGAAAAATATACATGGCTAGCTCTGTAATACTTTAAACGGCTGTTTACTATAGCTAGGTTACAAAATAAACACTGCTGCAGAGGCCATGTGTTCAATATACTCTAACCACAACAGCATCAGAACCCACTCCCAGTCTGCTCTGTGGTCACCGTGGCTGACCCAGCGCCTCACCCTCTTCCCCTTGCTTCTGATCTGCCGCTCAGACAACAAGCCCAGAATCATTTGTCATTGCACAATTGGAGCTGTCTTAAGGAGAGGAGCCTCATTGGAAAGTCTCACTTGCTTTTCACACATTACTCCTCGTTATTCTCCCTCATCTGTGTCCCTCAGTCCTGGGCAGCACCCCAGCACTTCCAAGTGAGAGAAGCAAGCTCCAGACCAAAGCATGGGGAAGGCGTTCTCAGCTTGTGGAGGGAACTGGAGTGTAGGGCAGAGGGCTTTACTCCACACAGTGGAAACATTTAATGCTGGATTCAGCCAACTGGTCACTTAGATGATCAATCCCAACTTCTGTGAGCCTGCTCCACTCCAGAAGATTCAACTGCCAGATGAAAGTTAAAAGACAATGAAACTTTATGGTGAAGTGCCTAACACAGCTGGTTATAAAGCGTTATTCCAGTAGGCAAGTGACAAGGAGCCTTTCCTTGCTGGAGAGATGCCTCCTGAAAGAAAACAAAACACCAAAAAAAAAAAGGAAAACAAGAAACAAACCAACAAAATGGACAGTCTGCTCAGTGGGAGGGGAGAGGCAGCAGTAAAGCTGATGGAGACAACACCAAGCAGCAGCTACGTGCCTGTTCTCACAGTTTGCCTGAGCTGTTCAGATTCACAGACATGCACCGGCACTGCTTGACCTTCTGAATTTTCTTGAGTCGGAATGGTGGGTCCAGCTCGGGGCACTCCAGCTGCACGGTCGAAGAGGTGACCTTGTGTGGCTTGCAGAAGGCGCAGGACTGGAAGGACTCCTCCTCCTTCTTGACGTGCCGCGGGATGTAGAAGGAGTTGCACTGCCCGTAGCAGAAGCGGTTGATGATGGTGCGGCTGATGCAGCCCTCCTCGCTGACCGTCTGCCGCAGCGGCTGCGTCTTGCACCAGTCGCTCTTGAGGTACTTCCTCTCGGTGACCACCAGAGCCTCCTGGCTGGAGGCCAGCACCTCCTTGTTCAGCTGCTGCCTCCGCTCCGAGTGGTTGCTGCTGCTGCCTTTGTACGGGGAGGGAATGGCACCTGCGGGGCGGCTCTTCTTGGCCTCCGATACTCGAACCAGTGCTGCCATCAGGAGAATGGACAGGGCAAATTTCCAAACCATCCTGCAAAGGCAGCACAAGGCACTGTTAGGAGAAACATATTTTCAAACCACAGAAACGGAATGGAGTTGGTACTTCACGCATGCTTTTAGAAGAAGTGGAGATCTTATCGTCTTTATAATCCCATCACTTTTCCTAGATTAGCTCTATTCTAGGGTGATTACTTATCAGGAAGAGGCCAGGCCCTTTGGAAAGTCACACTGCTCCCCCTCACCCCTCCCCAAACTTTCCAACTACTTGTTTTTTCTCCGCAGGGACTTTGATGCTTTGGTGGCTGAAGTGGTGGTTTTACAAAAGCTTCAGCCAGAAACGTTTCGTCCTCCTCTGTGAAATCCTGGGCCAAACAGCTGGGCAAACTCCTGGCTAGCAAAGGCTCAAGAAACTCTTGCCAAGATGGTGAGAGTTGATTTGGAATGGCAGGGGAGAGGAGAAGGGAATACCAGGTTACACAAAGTGCACGCCCATGTCTCTTCAACCCCTGAGTCCCAGTCCAGCCTCATTCTCCACAGAAGTAGCAGGGGGTGTCCAAAAAAACTATTTTTATTATTTTAAATTGCTTCTTAAGTTTCTTAGGGCTCTTATGGCACTTACAGGCTTGTATTTGTTGTCTTTGTATGAGGCCAAAACCTTGATGGATTTATTTTTGCAGTAAGAGGAAATGCTTAAACACAACTTAGAGAACTTCACAAATGCAAGGCCTCTTGGGAAAATGGTTTAAGAAGGTTTGTAAACATGAGAGGATTCAATATTTATTTTAGATTTTAAGGAATAGTTAGAGCATAAGCTTGTTGCTAAGTTAAAATAGTCAGCCAGATGGCAAAAATATTTTTTCTATGGTTGTCTATTACGTATTCTTGTTCTGTGGAGCATCTCTTGCCAGCTCTTGTCCAATTCATTTTAGTAATGGGTCTCAATGTGTTTCCAGAACATCAGACTAGGTGTACTAAATTTCCTTTTAAAGTCTCACTAGTGAACTGCTCATTTGGCAGTTCATTTCATATCAGTCTCCCTGGGAAAAGAGAACAGAGTGGCTCTTCAGTGCCAGAAGTGGGTTCACAGAAGCTTCCCATCCAAATCTTTCTTTATTCTTACGGAATATTTTTATAGTGTACAGAAGAAAGACTTACCCCTCTCCTCACAGTAAAGCTTCAATACCTTCCAATGATTTTAATCATTGGAATGATTTTAATTTTTGTTTTCCTTTAGAGAGATACCTAGACAAAAAAAACTACCATCACACTGGTAATTATAATGTCTAAATTATAGACACTTCAGATGTTGCACAGGTACTGTCATCTGGAAAACATGTCACTTTCCAAACAATGACACCAAAAGATCAAAAAAGTGTTTGCAGTAAAGGTGCAAAAGAAGACAAGAATTGCAGTAACAAATGCTTCTCACCTAATAAAGCAGACCTAACATGCTTAACTTCTGTGGAGATAAAGAAAAGAAACTACTCTAGCAGACAGATGACATTGCTTAAGGTTATTTTCTAAGTCTACAAGATCTCAATGTCAGACTTGGGCTAAGTTTCTAAGGGGAGAAGCCTGAAGTGCTGAAGGAAACAAAAGTGCCAATCATATAGCTGTAAACAGAGGATGTTCTGATGCAGAATTAAATTTCACGCAAGTGTATGCTTGAAAGAGAACCACCTTTAAATGGAAATCAGTGCTTCTAAACCACAAAAAAATTCATTTATCTGCAACTATGCCATCTCCCCACTGAACACCACTGTAGCCATGGGTACTTTAAATCAGTGGCCTATTTTCACACTGCTTAGCATTCAGCATGCAAGTCCAGAAGTTTTGTCCAAGGTCTTTAAACGAAGCAAGGCTAGACTTGGCTTTACAGGCAGGTATTGTTGCCAAGTCCACTGGATGTCAACCCACACAGCCAGGCCAAAACCTAATCAGGTAATTAGTTTCAGTTGAATATAGTGTTCCATGCTTCCTTTCAAATTGTTCTCATGTTATTCTGCACTGATGGCTGCATTTCAGTAGTAGATAAAACAACTGATTCCCAGTGCTTCGTGCTTTATACAGAAAGGGGAGGAAAAGAAACCAGATTTACAAACTTTTGTCTTCTAGAAAAAGACAGTGGTGAGCTCTCCACAAGATGCCTTATGCCACATTTCTCAGGCATACTCTTCTACTCTTTTGATACATAATTACTGCCTCTCCAGTCTCATTTTTCTGATCCGGGCATAGAAAAGGACAGCAAAGGTCAGAAGGAGAGACACACCCTTTCCCCCACCCCCTCCTCTTTTCTTGGGATGATCTTTAAGGGTTTTTCCAACTTTCATGGCTCTACAATTCTATGAAACCCTGTGTTACCATGCCTGCCCTTTCTCTTCATAAAATGAAACTTGAAAGGACATGTCTTCTTTTTGTGTCAAGACTGGTGGTCAAGCAGAAATCCTATGTAGGAATTCAGGAAAGCTGACAGCGAACTAACAACAAAGTCTACAATATAGAGAAATACTGTAGCAGTATTCTAATTGCTTAAATGGTTTTATGTAGGCATGGAGAGTCACTCAATAGAGTAAGTAGGATTTATTTAGTAAGTCTGTGTTTATAACTAATAAAGCATTATTAATCAAAGCCACTATTGTACAGTTATAAACCAAACATTGCAATATGTGTAAGTACTTCTACAGACAGGTAGGAACACACCACCTATTTCTGTCATTGATCCTTATCAAACTTGAACTTTAAAATATTTACATTATGGAGTAATGATCTATTCTACACCAGCAGGTCAAATGTGCATTCTGTCAGATCGTGGAATTTCTAATCACAGCGTTACCCCTTACTAGCCTGCAAATCACCCCTTTCTAAGCCCTGGCATACAAATCCCCTATTCAAGCAAGTAAGGGTGCAAACAAGGTCACACGGTGCCAGCAACTTGCCAAGGACTACACATATATTTTCAGCACTCACATGCAAAGAGAAGAGAAAGTTCAGGACTCCCAGAGAAAGAGAACATTTTGGCAAAGTGAATTTGAGCCCAAAGCAGGACGGTGAATGCTGTCTGTCTGCAGACAGAGCAGAATGAGAAGAAACACAAAACGTATTGGAGAAGAATTTGGCTTTTGGCAAGGATAGGGCTGTTCTGCCCTACTTAGATGGAACAGAATGAAACAGCATGTGGCTGAGACCATGCAAGTGAGAACTGCCTCAAGAGACCAACGCCCCTACAACGGGCACCAGTGCCAGCCTGGGCCCTCCCATTCCTGCTGCACTGTGGGTCCCCATAGCAGACCTAGTGGCAGATCCCTTGTGACAGCTTTCAACTTCTTCAAGCATTGTTGCCAGCTCACACCTTTTTTCCAGTGCATGAGCTGAGAATAACTTAACCTTAGACAAGACACCCAACAAGGCTTGGCTGCATTTACAGATCACGCAGCAAGTTTTTTCTCCCTGAGATAAGGAAATCAGCATCAAGTATGAGTTCATAAACTCATCAAACCCAGCATGCTGGAGATGGGCTATCAGGCTCAGGAGTGTAAAAAATCTGGCATGGAAGCAAGGCTGTCAAAACCCAGCTCTGTCATTCAAAGGTCAGGTCACTGCCAGGAGGGGAAGACCCAGGATCACTGTGTCTGCCCCTAGCTTCATTTCTTCTTTGTATCCAGTTACTGTGTCATAAAGTACCTACCAAGGCAGGCTTCCTTTTCCATACCGATCTCCTGGCCCTATAACTCACGCATTCTTGAAAGTAATCCAGTTCCAGAGCAGGACAGGCAGTCATGTAACCCCCAAAATTGCTTACAGTTTTGTGCTTAAGGAAGTTCTCTCTGCATTGGAGCATTGGATTTGTTTTCAGAATTCAAGGTCATAGTTTTCAGAGAAGTCTCCCTGAGAAGAAGTGGGTGCTATGGTCTGAAAGGCAGGGCAGGAGGTAGCACCTGTGCCCATCTGTGCTGAGTGGCTGCTCTGATGTTTCATCTAATTTTCAAAGTCACAGCCAGTTTCTCAGCTCACTATGAAGATTCTTACTGGGAATTCCTGTTTTGAAGATCAGCCTGCTTCAAGGTTGCAAGTGGACAGAAAGAAAGAGACATGTAACCGAAAGATCACTGTGATATTTTATGTTAGCTGCTCAGAAATCAGGAGGTGTGATACCCACTGTTTGCTTTAGCACCTACTTTGTAGCACATACAAAGCACTCAGCATTATCAGCATTCCTGGAAGCATCTAACTCTCTGATATTAGGTATAATACAATCATCTCTTCACCAGACCTTTGTGGAGGGAAGTCAGAAATAAAGTTATAGGCAATTTAAAACAAAACAAAACACAACAATAAGCAAAAAATCCCACCAACCAAAACAAAACCAACCCACAACCAAAAAATCCAAACTTGCAAAACCTGTCTTACCATGGAATTTGAGACTCTACGTATTCAGCTTAATCAGAGTTTGGATTATGAAGAAGATTTAGTACTATAAATCTATCATACACACATTAGAAGTACAGTCTCAAGTACTGTAAGAGCCAGTGGCTGGGAAGTTGATGAAAAAATTCAGAGATTTTTTTTCTGCTTTTTGAAAAAATTCTATTTAATTAACAGCAGAGGAGCCTCCCTTGGACAAATATTTCTCTGTGACTACAGCAAAAGGCAGGCATTACAGACTAGATTCAATGAGGTCCCATTAGGTAGTACAGTACATAGATGGCCACATTTGACCACCCGTATCACCTGCTTCCAGTTTCCACCCTGCAAACTTCAGAGACATGAGAGCTCTCCTTAGGGATCACTTGAGCATGGCTGAATGCAGGAACCCCTGTTACAAATAATTTTTTTTCTAGGGCCCCTTTACTTTCCTATTAGACCTAGTCAGAAAAAGAATCTGCATAAACCAGTCATATGTATAATAATAAAAGAACATGATGTACATGGTTAGTTCTCACATTTAAGATGAGACACAAGAAGTGTTCCTTGAAGACAAGCCAGGCAATAGCTTTTCAAAGAACTAAAACTTGGCTTTAGCAACAGATGTGGATAGCCAGGAAATATCAAATTCTCTACCAGGAAGCCAAAAATGCTATTTATTTAATTTATTAATAGTTAGGCATGATTCTAATGGTACAATGTTCTCATAAAGACTTCAATAAAGACTAATCAGGCATCTTTGTGCAAAGGAGGTATTTGGTGCTAACTTTTCTCTTTTAACTATCCTTTGGAAACTATTTCTCCCATGTCACAACAGCATTAGCAATAACTGAATACTGTACTGTATCTCCTGTTGCAGAGACATGGGCGTCTTATTAAATCATTCCATCATTAATAGATTCCCATTACTAAATTGCCAAGAGTGAGGCCAGCTACAACAACAAAACATGCAGGAGGCTGGGCAGACCAAACTTTTAAAAGTGTAGAAACCACAATACTGCAGCTAGGATTCAGTTATTCAGATCTGCATTGCAGCAGTAGTTACCATGTCCTGGGAGTACGACACATCACTTTTCAAAACCACTGCACTAAATAAAAAAGGCAGTAATTATTTAAACACAAATATCTAATGCTATTACTGAAATTTACAGGCAGAAATGTTTCCATTCTTGTCCTCTAAGAACCTTCTACAGTGATTTGAAAGAAAGCTATTTTGTTGCATCACAGCCCTAACAGAGGACGGCTGGGGGGAAAACATTTCTTTCAGACTTAATAAATTCCTAGTATCCTCACTGGCTTGCTTGAAGGGAGACCCTTCCTCCTCTGCATCCTCCTCTCTCCCTTCCAAAGAGGAGATCCATGCTCCTCTCTTGCACCAACAGCTCTCCCCCAGAGAGTCAAGACTGCCTACAGGGCACCCCACAAAGCTCTGAAGGAGCCAGGCAAGGTTCTCCTGCAGGCTGGACATCTCAGGAGCCACACTCCACTGTGCAAGCCCTTGCTTTGCTTTTCGAAAGGGGGAGATGAAGTTAGCTTTCAACAATGCCAGCCTGCATTCTTCAGGACAGCATTTCCCCAGTAATGCCAGAACTTAGAAGTTCTCCTTATCAAGAAAGCTCGGTAAACAATGAACCTAAAGAACTGAAAAATAAAGTAAATCATCAACAAAATGGAAGTGTGTAAAAGACACTGGTGGAGACAGTCTACGCTAGTTGAAAGGATGCTCCACTGTACTAATTCAGCTCTCACTGAATAGATTTTCTACTACCAAGACCTTTATCTTGAATTTTCCCTGAAAAGACTGGGAGTTTAAAAGAATTTTTGATCCATACACAAAAATATAAGAGGAACTAATAATTCAGCCAATTATTCCTGTCTTTCAGCAATGTGTTATGTGTTATTTTTAGGACAGAAGGAATAAAGAAGAAAATGGGAAAGTAAACCAACCCTTGAAACTAAAACTAACCAGCTTGAATATTGGGTTTTTCCTTCTCATCTTGTCCTCTCACTTTCTTATCTGCCTTTACTGCCAGCAGCAATTCATGCTTTATTCTTCCCTTCCAGAACTTAACAGAAGCTCATTCAAACCTTGTTTAAATGTATCTGGTCACTTCATTAGTGTTACAGATCACACTGCTCCAGCAGTTCTTTGCACTCTCATCCTGCCACAAAGTATATTGACCTAAATATTGTATAAAATATTGTTTCACTGATTTATAGTATTCAGCTCTTCATAGGCTGAATTCTTCTTATCTTGCATAGCATTTAAACCTGTGATTTTTTTGTTTTTGTTTTTGGTTTTGTGGTTTTTTTTAAGTAGTATTAGTGCTGTAGGAATAGAAAGAAGTTTCTCATTTTTTAAACCAGGACCAGAAGTTTGTGAGGAGAGTCACTGAAGAACCTGGTTGTAAACTGTAGCTCCAGAAGACCAGAGAGGGGAAGGAAATTATTGATGAAGTCAGCCCTGGTATTTTGACATACTTTTATGATTAAGGAGATGGAAATAGGGTTAGGCCACTTGGAATGAATATAGAGAGGTTGTCAGGGAAGTAGAAATGAGACAAGGAAGGTTGAGGCCATCTGGAATTAAATCTGGCCAAATATGTCAATGAGAACAAGAAGGGCTTCTTCAAATGTAACTATAGCAAAAGGAAAACCAAGGACGATGTGGATGCATTACTAAATGGAGTGGGGATGCTGGTAACAGAGGACACAGAGTGACTGAACATCTTTGCATTGGTCTGATAGGACATCTCTTAGGCATCTCTGACCCAAGAGACAAGCATAAAGGACTGGTGGAAGGAAGGAGGATTGGGTTCGAGAGCACCTAAGCAAATTTGACATCCACAAGTCCATGGGCCCTGACAGGCTGCATTCATGAGTGCTGAAAGAACTGTTGGACACCACAGCAAGGCTGCTCACGATCATCTTTGAAAGGGTACTGCAGTCAGGAGAGGTGCCTGAGAACTGGAAGAAAACAAATGTCACATCAGTCTTCAAAAACTGCAAGAAGGAGAACCCAAGGAGCCCCTCGCCAGTCAGCCCCACCTGAACCCTGAGAAAAGTGATGGAGCACCTTATTCTGGAGTCTATCTCTAGCCACAGGAATGGTGATCAGGAGAAGTCAGCATGGATTCATAAATAAAAAATCATGCTTGACCAACCTGATTGCCTTCTGCCATGAAATGACAACCTGTATAGATGCGGGGAGAGCAGTGGATATCGTCTACCACAACTTTAGTGAGGCTTTCAACACTGTCTCTCACAACATCCTCATGGGCACAGTCAGGAAGTGCAGCT